>CM064581.1:28017155-28619655 GCA_032716605.1 Paralithodes platypus | reverse complement strand
CTCATGCAGGTACTGTGAGAGAGTGGGGGACGTGTAATAATTGTCCGTGTAGAGGACGTGATTCTTATGAAAGTAGCGGTCCATCATGGCTTGCACCACTGCTCCGCCAAAGCCAATGAGGGGGTCCACAAGCAAGTCCCCTTCCTTCCCGCTGTAGACCAGGAAGTCCAGGACATAGCCAGTTTGGCAGTCGCACAGCACAAAGAATTTTATGCCAAAGCGATGTCTTTTTGAGGGGATGTACTGCCGGAAGCTGAGTTTTCCCCGGAACAGCACAAGAGACTCGTCAATGACGACCTTGCGGAAGGGCTTGAAGTAGGAGGTGAAGCGTTCTCGCATCATCTCATACAACGTCCTAATCTTCCACAGCTTGTCTGGGAGGTGGACGTCAAGGTTGGTGACAAGATGGAGCGCTGCGAGGATATCAAGGTACCGGTCGCGAGACATATATTTCCCGAAGGCAGGGGTGGATATCAGATCATTGGTGATCCAATAGTCAGGCAACCTATGCTTCTTGACATGAGGCATTAGCATGGTGAGTGCCAGGAACACCATGAACTCTTTATGAGTCACTGGGGTCCACTGCCTCATGTGGCCCTTGGTCACCTTTCCCAAAAAGTGGACCTGGAATTGGTGCTGCTTATTTGTCTCTTTGACAACATAGCCTACCACCTCCTCATCAAAGAAGGCCTCAAACAGTTCGTGTGGTGGAGCATTGGGGCCTGCAGGAAAATTGGGGGTAACGCCTGAACCCTCCAGTACCTCATCAAAAGCTGGCACATCAGGGTTGTATGCATCCTCATCAACTACGTCTTGCCACTGAAAAACGTAGAATGGGTCTTGTCTACGCTGACGAGGAGCTCCAGCTGGTGGCCCAGCACGCCCACGGCCAACTCGGGAGGCGCGCGCCCTAGGGCGGCCAGGGCGGTGGGCAGCACGACGGGCAGCACGACGCCGGGCCAAGCGGATGGGTCGAGGGTCGTCGATGTCCATATAGTCATCGTCAGAGTGGTCATCTTGCCCTGACGGTGGACCTATGTAATCATGGCCAGAGTCTTGAGAGAGGTGCCCTTCATCATCAGTGGCCCCCACATAATCTGGCGGGGAACCAGTGATGCGTGGGCGGCGTGCGGGTGGGCGAGGTGGGGAAGGAGTGGCAGGTGAGGCTGTGTCCCCCCGAGGTCCCGGGCTCCTTGGCCTGCGACGAGTGACAGAAAGCAATGTTTCACTGTCACTAGGGCCAGGTATTGGTGATGCGAGCTCAAAGACTTCTTCAGGAAGACATGTTGAAGGCGGGAGAGGTGGGGAGGACCGTGGGGAAAGTTGCGGGGACGTATGCTGGGGCCGGCCGGGGTGGACGCCGCTGGAGCCTCGAACAAAACTCTCTTACTTTTCTTAATTTTCTTGGTATATTTCCTACCTTTCCCCTTTTCGGCAGCAGTATGTCTCCTGTCGGGGGACCTAGGAGGCAAATAGGCCGAAAGTGTGGGGTCCTCAACCCTTGGCAATGGTGGGGGTGGTGGGGAAGAATGCGGGGCATCCGGGTCATCTTGGGTGGCGTGGGTAGATAAGGGAGACAATGGCGGACGAGAAGGGTCACCACGCTGACCCTCACTCACAGCCTCATCCTCACCAAGTAGTTTTGCTTGTTCCCTAGCTGCCGCGGCCGCCTTCTCAAGTATTTTCTGCTTATACAAATGTAGCTTGAAAGGCGATTTACCTGGGGAAGGGCTTGGCGTCGTGTCACTTAAGCGAAATTTGGTGAGTGACCTTGAACTCTCCCACTCGCTCACTCTCTCAAGTTCACTGTCTTTAGGTAAACCAGCTTCCTCAACAACTGGTACATCACCTTCATCACTCTCATCACTGTCATGTTCTCTCGCAAATCCCAGGAATTGCTCTTCTTTATCACTCTCATGGCCATAATCACTCGACTTATAATTACTGGAGTCGTCACTGACTTCATCATCAACATTATGCTTGGCATCAGCTCGCTCATAAAGTCTCAATGTCGTCTCAATACCTCCGGGAGATAACACATTTAGGCGATGGCGTCGGGGTAAGGCGCGACGAACAAGCAAGGGCGTCGTAGGAAGCACGGTATCGGACACAGCGGAATCACTATTTGGCGTACTGTCCATGATGGCGTCGGGGTAGATACTGTTGCTGTGGCGGAGTTTACGCCTGGTGGCGCCACCTACCGTCCCACGATACCGAAAATGTACGCGCGGCATTCGAAAGCACGCATGCAAGCAATGGGCGTTCAAGAGCCCTTCCGGGTTGCGCGGGCCGAGGTTGTTATGGGCGTTCAAGAGCCCATCCGGGTTGGAGGGGTTAAAAAAAGACCAAATAAGACATATAGTGGTCCCTTGCATTTGGCGATTTAATTAGTCTATCCCCATTAGTCTTTGACGAGACCCGAGTTCACCCTTTTCAAACCGCCCGGCATGCGCATCGTCGATCGCCGACACACTCGGCGCCGTCTGCTTACTCTGTTTTTGCTAGAAGACATAGGCCTAGCCTATATATCTCCACAAAGAAATGACCTAACCTAGGTTAGATGTATATCAGGCAGCAGAACTCATTGTTATCTTGTGAATTGTCTTATTGATAAGGAATAACCACATAACCTTAGCAACAAGTTGCTTAGTCACTAGCTAGCCAGACCAAGAAATGGTTTAACCTAGCTTAGATATATATCAGGAGACATAAATCACTTTTACCTTGTGAAAGGTGAAGACTAGAATTTTCTATACCAACTGCTTTTCGATTGAGCAAAATAATGAAATTGGTTTTGGATCCGTGGTCACTTCATTGATTAATTATCGATTAGGCCCCTGAGTCAGCTGATGTGTGTGTTTGTGTTTGTGTGTCGTGGACTGTTCGGCACAATAAACAAAGCAAAACACAAGAGATATGAGGTTCACAAATCGGTTTGGTCAAGATTACTCTGTTAATATACGTTTATGAAATATACCTGGGATATTCTTGCTATCCAAGCAGCTCAGTTAGGGTTTTGTGAGTAGGCCTAAGCCTATCTATAGCCTAGCCTCGGCCTAAGAGTAACTCTCAATACGGCGCTCTACTGTAGCGTACATGAAACATTAACAGCAATAAAAAAGATAATAGATAACAGATTTTATTTACCATGAATTATTTAGAGTTAGGCCTGGTGAGACGAGCTTGTGGGCGGTGCATTCTGGGCCGACGCCATTCCGTGACGTCAGCATTCTCGCCAAAAGTGTATTTGAAGCGCCAAATTCGGATTCTGGGGGATGGATGTAGTTACCGGGCGTACCACTACCGACATACAACATAAATCATCTATGAATACTTATTATAAAATAAATACTTATAAATCTATAATACTAGGTTAGGTTAGGGTAATGTATTTTTGTATCCAAAGGCAGCCAAAATAGACGGGAACATGATGGTGAGCGTCCGCGTAGTGTAAACAAGATGGGCGGTACACCCGGTAACTACATTCTTGCCGATTCTGGTACCATATCCAGCCTATCGCCAATACTGTACTGTGTTTCGCCAAGCTGAAACCCGCCAAACGCGAGGGACCACTGTACACTGTAGTTATATTTACCGGTATGTTTAAGGGAGATAGATTCATTAAATAGATAGACAGACAAACATTTGATGGCAAGAATGTAAGTGCGGGTGTACCGCCAGCCTTGTTTACAGTACGCGTAGTGGCGTCGGACCTTTGCCATCATGTTCCCGTCTATTTTGACTGCCTTTGGATACAATAATATGTTGAAGGGGTACTTTGCCCCCCCTCACCCCCTCATGACATAGTGTCATCATCATATATATTGCCAGCAGGGGGCAAATTACCGAAAAATTGACGTCAAAATAGACGCGAACTTAACCACGGCGATCGACAAATGTAAACATGACGGCGGCGGGGAGGCGTCGGACCTTTGCAATCATGTTCCCGTCTATTTAGAATGCCATTGGATACAATAATATGTTGAGTGGGGCTTTGCCCCCCTCACCCCCCCATGACATATTGTCATCATCATATATATTGACAGCAGGGGGCAAATAATCGAAATAAATCGCCGTCAAAATAGACGCAAAGTTAACCGCGGCGATCGCCCTATGTAAACATGACGACCGTACGCCCGAACTCTACATCCATCCCCATTTGAAGCATAGGCCTAAATAACATTAATAATTTATGTATACCCTGGCTCGGGCCGTGTACTATATGAAAAACGTGTGTATATCGAGACCTGACTGTATATTGTAAATTTTTCAAATCCATTTTATTTTTTCAGATATGGACACTTCATATATCCGGCGTTCTGGCCGCCGCATAATGAGGCCCGTAAGGTTCTGGGATTTTGAAGAAGCAAATGACATTATAAGCAGCAACATATCTTACAACCTGGAGCAGCTCACTAAACTGTCATCTTCGAAGTCCCATAATAATACCTTCCTCAAAAAGACTGACAAGAAAAATTGTAGTGTAATTACCTCCCAGAAGACAACAAAAGGCAACATGGTGAAGCCCAAGAAGCATGATAATAAAGAGATAATAGGAGAAAAACGTGAGGGATCTACCGAGAACACTGGTGGCAAGAAGAGGGTAAGGAAAGACAGTGGGGCTAAGTCATCAAAGATTGTTAAAAGAGTGGATGAGCCGCTTGAAGACGAGAATACTTCCCCTGCCACTGATACTGGAAATATAAAAGAAGGTATGTAAGTACAGTAGAATGAATTATGGTGTGTGTCTAGCCTTGCGCAGTGGCAGTATCGTAACCAATGAGGTTTAGAGGTCCTGCTATCTGCGTATAAGGAAACGGTATTGGTTAAAGTCTTGCTAAAACGCACCTCTGTAGCTTACCGTGACTAGTTACGGTAAGTGAGTCCTACCCCGAAAGGGGTTGAAATAGGGGAGCTATCCCCCCGCCATAGGCGGCTTTCTAGGGCCTTTCCTAGCTGATGCTGAGAGATTGGGTTCTAGTCATGTGGCGATGAGCTGGTCTATCAGAGTGAGAACTGAGCGATCTCTGCCATACCCATAGCTTACTCTGACTGTTCCTTTTACTTATATATTTTCTAGATCTCAAGTGACGGCGTCTCTTCCGTGGATTGACCTCCCAATCTACCAAGATTGGAAGCCAAAGCGTCACATTTTTCCTTTGCCCCTCAACTTTCTCTTCATAATTGCTGAGGGGCGCAGGGCCCTGGGTGGGGCTTTGGTTTCCCGGGCGTTTCCGCACCCTCCTCAGTAGGGGTGCACCGGATAACATAGGGCTGGATATTGCAATTATCCGGTATCCAGCCGGATATTTATCTTTTCCGGCCGGATAATAGTAATAGAAACAAATAACTTCAATGAAACTTGAGCTATGTATAAATCTGAGTAATTAAGCCTGATTTAGCAGACACAACCTTGAATATATGACCACCAGTGAGCACTACTGCTCTGACTACTGTTGTGACTTAACCTAAGAAGTGCGCATGGGGGTAATTAGAAACGTCTGCCTGTGCTGAAGTATTTGAGCTGTTTCCATCACTAAAATATTCATTTTACCATATATAGCATTAATACTTATCCATATGTGTCTATTATGGGTTGATTATAAAGGTATTAACCTGAAACAACAATAAAACGAGTGAAAACAGCGTTTGGATGGTCAAAATCGGAGATACAGGCCGCGAGTTATATAATGTATGGATGAGGCAACCTGCTTTCCCGCCAATTTCCCCCAAGGCCACTGAGACACAGTCGATCGATACTCTCTCTCTCGCACTCGCTTGCTAACACTGATGACAATGCCCTGCTTGCAACTCGCTAATGTTAGCACGAAAATATACCTCAGAATAAGGGAATAACAGGGAAAATAGGTGATAACTGAAGGAGGGGAGGTATAGGAGTGATATTTTGCATGGCCCAGGGGCAAAACATTTTTTTTTTTTTTTTTTTTTTTTTTTTTTTTTCTTCGATGTTTAAAGTTGATTTTTTTTTCTCTGACTCTTAAGAGTCTTCCCGCAGTCCGCCGGGGGAACTCTTAAGAGTCTTCCCGCAGTTCCCGGGTTAACTGGCAGATGATACAACATCCAAAGTGCTACAAACAGTTTCCTTTATTGGATCTGAAGTGCACATATTCAGTTTGTAACCTTGCTTCACCAGATCCTTACTTGGGGAGTTAGATTATTTACTTAATAATTATAATTACCATACCTGTTAGTACTGTTATACACATATATAATTCTAACATACTTGAGCGTACGAACCCTATGGTGTTAGTCCTGTTGTAATAAAAATATGTGCTTCCATGCCGACTCCCTGCCTAGGCAAACTATTTTGTCTCTGTCTTTTCTCTAACATCTTCCCATCTTGCTGGAAGTTTGCCCTCATTCAACCTGTCCGAACGAAGGGTGGCCAGTCTCAACCCTCCATCTATCATCAAATTGCTCTCATTTCTTGCGTCTCTAAAGTTATTTAATCTACTCTAAATTAAAAATTTCGTAAGCATTTGTCTCCCCATAATCTTCTTTCAGATCGCCAGTATGTATTCCTTAAAGGACACTCTACTGGTGATCTCCTTTCTTGTCTTACTAATGCTTGGTCATCCTCCTTTCGGGATTCAGAGAGACCTTTTGTATTGCACTAGACATATCGAAGGCCTTCGATAGAGTTAGACACACATGATATATTTCCAAACTACTCTCCTTCAGGTTCTATCCCTCTATCTGTGCCTTTATCTCTAATTTTGTTACTGGCCGTTTAATAGCTGCGGTTGTGGAAGGCCATCACTCACTTCCCCAACCTATCAACTCTAGTGTTCCTCAGGAATTTGTCCTATATCCAGTTCTATTTCTAATATTCATTAACCTCTTAAATGCGCACAGGGGGTAATAGACACCACACCCCTGTGCGCACATATGACGATTTGGGGGCCCATTGCCAATATCGATAAAAACTACATCAGCGTGTAGGGAATGTTAGCGGGCATCGGCCCATATATATTTGACCCCCCCAAAAATGTCTGGGTGGGGGTGGGGAAGCGGTCCGTAGTTGGAAAATGTGGAGCGAATGGCACCGCGCGGCTAGATTGTCATCGAGCGGCGAGATTTCCCGGGCGAATATTCCCGCGCCCAGGGGGTAGAACCAGAGGGAGGAGAGGGTGGGTTAGCACGTAATATCGCGTATCTCTCCTTTTATGAGCACTTTTATGCTATGTAGAGTACGTGTACATATGTAGGCCACCCTAATAACAAGTAATATGCCGCATATAGACCAAATATTGCAATATATAAGCGAATTATCAATGAGTTTCTAGGCGGGAACGAAGATGTGGTTGAGGTTTGGCGGGAATGAAGGGGAGGAGAGGGTGTGTTGCGCCATAATATCACGTATATCTCGTATTTAGAGCACTGTCATGCTATAATAAAGACGTGTACGTATGTAGGCGTCCCATATAACAAGGAATATACCGCATATAGACCAATTGATGCGATATACAGTGGTCCCTCTCATTTAGCGAATTCATTAGTCTAGCCAAACCATCGCCAAAAGTGAATTTCGCCAAACGCGAATAGTACTTTAAATGGGAAAATTATCCATTAGTCTTTGACGAGGCCCGAGTTCACCCTTTTGGGCCTTTTCAAACCGCCCGCCATGCGCATCGTCGATCGCCGACACACTCGGCGCCGTCTGCTTACTCTGTTTTTGCTAGAAGACATAGGCCTAGCCTATATATCTCCACAAAGAATTGACCTAACCTAGGTTAGATGTATATCAGGCAGCAGAATTCATTGTTATCTTGTGAATAGTCTTATTGATAAGGAATAACCACATAACCTTAGCAACAAGTTGCTAAGTCACTAGCTAGCCAGACCAAGAAATGGTCTAACCTAGCTTAGATATCAGGAGGCATAAATCACTTTTACCTTGTGAATGGTGAAGACTAGAATTTTCTATAGCAACTGCTTTTCGATTGAGCAAAATAATGAAATTGGTTTTGGATCCGTGGTCACTTCTTTGATTAATTATATTTATCGATTGGGCCCCTGAGTCAGCTGATGCGCGCGTGTGTGTTTGTGTGTCGCAGACTGTTCTGCACAATAAACAAAGCAAAACACAAGAGATATGAGGTTCACAAATCGGTTTGGTCAAGATTACTCTGTTAATATACGTTTATGAAATATACCTGGGATATTCTCGCTATCCAAGCAGCTCAGTTAGGGTTTTGTGAGTAGGCCTAAGCCTATCTATAGCCTAGCCTCGGCCTAAGAGTAACTCTCAATACGGCACTCTACTGTAGCCTACATGAAACATTAACAGCAATAGAAAAGACAATAGATAATAGATAACAGATTTTATTTACCATGAATTATTTAGAGTTAGGCCTGGTGAGACTAGCTTGTGGGCAGCGCATTCTGGGCCGACGCCATTCCGTGACGTCTGCATTCTCGCCAAAAGTGTACTTGAAGCGCCAAATTCGGATTCTGGTACCATATCCAACCTATCGCCAATACTGTGTTTCGCCAAGCTGAAATCCGCTAAACGCGAGGGACCACTGTATACGCAAATTATGAATGTGTTTATGGAGACGGGAAACGAGAGGTGGGTGGGAGGGAGGAGAGAAAGGGAGAGAAGAAGGCAGGCCGCAGGAAGGAAGACAGTGCTGTAGTAGCTACTATCACGGAGGCGCCCGAGGCATGAATGTCATGGGATTCTCAGCCTTCTAGCCTGGCCAATTGCTGCTGTATGTCTCTCCTTTTTTTAGCACTTTTATGCTATTTAGAGTATGTGTACGTATGTAGGCCACCCATATAACAAGGAATATGCTGCATATAGACCAAATATTGCAATATATAAGCAAATTATCAATGAGTTTCTAGGCGGGAACGAAGATGTGGTGGGAATGAAGGGGAGGAGAGGGTGTGTTGTGCCATAATATCACGTACCTGTATATCTCGTATTTAGAGCACTGTCATGCTATAATAAAGATGTGTACGTATGTAGGCGTCCCATATAACAAGGAATACATACATACATACATAACATTTTAAGACTGAGTGTAGTTTCAGTCTCTTGTCCTAATGGCGGCGTTCCAGGCAACCCTGTTAAGGGCTGCTTCACTTGTCAAGTTCTTGGATTTGAGATCGGCGCGTATAGTCCGATCCCAGGTCTTCCTCGGTCCACCCCTTGGTGCAGCTCCCTCCACAATCACAGACCTGCATTTTTTCACCCAATTTTGTTCATCCATTCTCTCCACATGTCCATACCATCCCAGTCTACTTGTACGCATCACCTCGCTAATACTCTTTATACCTAAACGTCTCCTCAGCTCAACATTTGTTATTCTATCCTGTAGCCTGGCCCCACACATCCATCTCACCATTCTCATCTCATTACGCTCCATTCTGTTGACATCCTCTACTTTAACGGCCCATGTTTCTGAGGCATACGTCATTGCACTTCTAACACATGAGGCATACACCTTTCCCTTCAGGGGGAGAGGCATTCTTTTCATGGTCATGATTGGCATCAATTCTCTGAACTTCCCCCAGCCACACCTAATTCTAGCAACAGTGGCAGCCTCGGCCCCACCACCGGCAGAGATGGTATCTCCTAGGTAACAAAACTTGTTCACCAGCTCCAAAGACTCATTTCCAAAATTCACAGCCACAGGATCATCACTTAACACAAGCTCGCCTTTGCACACTACGCACTCAAATTTCTCTATTTCTGACTTAACCTTCGGCAGGGGCCCCTTTATTCTACTACAGCGCTTACTCCCATGGTGTACCCAACATCGACAGATGCTACATTGAATTGAGTTAACGCCCACTCCCTTTCCACACACTGCACATGGGTATTCACCGCTCTTTTCCACATTGCCTCGTCTCAAACTACAATGCATAACCTTGGTTTTGTTAATATTGACTCTTAAACCCTTGCTCGCCATGCCCTCTCTCCACTCTCTGAATTTGGCCTCAGCATCCTGCATACTGTCAGCTATTAGGACTAAATCGTCTGCATAAAACAGTTCCAACGGGAGTCCGCCTCTAAAAACTCTAGACAGCGCCTCCAAGACCATAATAAAGAGGAGGGGGCTTAACACTGAACCCTGATGGACTCCAACACGGACTGCGAACTCATCACTCAGTACACCTTCACCCTCACCGAACTTCGCGAATCCTCATACATCTTCATTATCACACGCACCAGCCACTCTTCCACACCAAGTTTCCTCATAGCCCACTGTACAACATCTCTAGGTACCCTATCAAAGGCCTTCTCCAGGTCCACAAACACAAAGTAAAGATCCCTGCCTTTTAGTAAGTATCTTTCCTGTATCTGCCTGACTATGAAGATAGCATCGGTTGTACCACGTCCTGGCATAAAACCAAACTGCATATCATCAATAGAGATGCTTTGCCTGATCAAACCCTCAAGGACTCTCTCACAGACCTTCATGATTTGGTCAAGCATTTTCAGGCCCCTATAATTTCCTCTATCTAGTGCATCCCCTTTTCCTTTGTATATATTTACTATTACACTTTTGAGCCAATCCTCTGGGATTTTCTCATCTTTAATAATGGTGTTTATCAACTCAGTGACTAAGTTTACACCAATCTCCCCTGAGGCTTTTATCATCTCAGCGACAATGTCGGAGCAACCTGGAGCTTTACCGTCCTTCATTTTATTGATTGCGTCGCTCACTACAGCTGGTGCTATCAAAGGAGGGGGCCCAGATATTGGTTTTTTGATACTAAGCTGTTCCTTATCCCATTCAAACTCTACATTTAGCAATCGTTCATAGTGTACCTTCCATGCTTCTCTGATTTCATTTTCTGCATACACAATCTTCCCATTATCATCTCTAACACACTGTTCACCTATAATATCCCTACTGTCATTTTTAACTCGCCTAGCTAGGTTGAAGATCCCATTGGGATTGTCAGTGTTACACACTTGTTCGAGGACCAGGTCCTTAATGCGATTTTTAGCATTGTAAATAACTCTTTTGGCAGTTCGTTTAGCTGCCTGGTATTCCTCCCTGCTGCCTCCTTTCTTCCATGCTTTGAAGCATCTCCTTTTCTCTTTCACAGCATGTTCTACCTCATCGTTCCACCACCAAGAGGTCTTATTCCTGGGGTGACCCTTTCTTTTCCCACAGACTTTGTCAGTGGCAGCGATAAGGCTATGCTTAAGAAAGTTCCATTGGCTATTTACATCGTTAGGCCTAGCTTCCTTATTTCTATTCATTTCCTCCAGTTCATTATGAAACCTATCCCTAACTTCCTTGTCCTTCAGCAGCCACACTTTCCTTTTGGGTATGTAAACCTTCTTGCGCTTAGGATCTCTGTATAAGCTCATGTCGCACACAAGTAGCTTATGCTGGGGGATACATTCTTCGCTCGGGATGACCTTTACATCTCGAACTAGTTTCCAGTCTTTCCTGTTAACCAAGAAGTAATCTATCTGGCTACTGGAGACCCCAGAGTTATATGTGATCAGGTGGCTCTGTCTTTTCTTGAACTTTGTGTTACACACAACCATGTTGAGTGCAACGCAGGACTCCAATATATATTCGCCTTCTAGATTTCTCCTTCCGTAACCAATTCCTCCATGTACCCCCACGTATCCATCTGCAGATGCTCCCACGTGACCATTGAGGTCCCCCCCCCACGATAGTTATTTCGTTCTCCGAGAGGCCTGAAATGACACTGACGGTGTCATTCCAGAAGTCCTCTTTTATCTCTTTCTGTAAACCAGCCTGTGGGGCATATGCAGATATCACATTCAGAATTCTTTCACCAACTTTCAACTTCAAAACAATCAGCCTTTCACTAACTCTCGTAATCTGAAGCACACTTTCCGCCAGCTCTTCAGCCACCAGAACACCCACTCCTCCTTTCGCTTTATCAGTCATATACCGCATATAGACCAATTGATGCGATATATACGCAAATTATGAATGTATTTATGGAGACGGGAGACAAAAGGTGGGTGGGTGGGAGGGAGTGATGGAGGGAAGGAAGGAAGAAAGGAAGAAAGAAAGACAGCTGTGTGTACAATGGAGAGAGAGAGAGAGAAAGTGAGACATGCATATGTCGTTTGTATAGATGGCTTTCAAAATTGCATATTTATGCAAGCAGACATTGCATTTTAGACACATGTGAAGTATGCACAGAAATAGGTAGGCCATTGACTGTAAATAAAGTACGATATTATAGAGTAGTTTTGAGGAGGGGTAGATGGAACGAGGGAGGTAAGTAAACAGACGAGGGAGATAACTTTTCTGGGAACTGAGCTAAATTTAGACTGGTGTCCAGGGGACTGGACACATGACGCTTGTGAAAGGGAAGGGCAGATTGCCATCAGAAACACTTAGATATATTTATTTGCAAGTAATATGCAATCTAAATGTATATTCGAGACCTACTTGAAGTATTTGTATGATAGTCATGACTACAGTATGTATAATCCAATATACGCGCGTAAGGGTGTAGGCGAGATATAAGAAAGATGGTTGAGCAATTTTCGACACCCACACAGTTGTTATATATTATTTACAAGATTATACAATACAAATGTATTTGTGAAGATTATTTTATGCATGCTGTATTTATACAAATTTAGTTGGCAGCCAAACTCAGACAAAGAGAGGTGGTGTGGATGGAGGGAGGGAAGGGTGACCCACTGACCGTGTGATAATGATTGGAGTCACACTGAGAGGGGCAAGTTTGGTGAGTGTTGGGGCAATTTTTGAACAAATAAAGTTCTATAATTACTTTTTTTGACAGAGAAAGTTTTATATACTTTTGCATGATATGATTGATAATCCCATCAATTTACAAAAGTAAATTGGTGGGATAAAAATTTTTTTTTTGTATATTGTCATCTCGATTGTAGACACGAAGATTTGAGTGACATATTGTATGAGCTGCTGTGGCCTAGTCAGTAAGGTGACGGACTGGAAATCTCAAAGCATGGCAGGGCAGTGGGATCGAATCCAGGAGGGGGTTATGGGGAAGGTTTTATACTGTTTAGAAATTTTTTGATAATTTTGTTTGTTTACAAGATCATGCCATTGTATTCAAGCAATATGAAATATTCATAGAATATATCATATTGCAAGAATACAATAACATGACCTTGTATTATTTTTTTATTTTTTATTATCATCTTATAAGTAGGTTGGACACGATTTATTGAAACATAATTATTTTTTTACAATTCATTTGAGGTTAAGATATATAAATATTGGCTATAACAAACATATATATTGATATAGTGAACAAAAAGGCATATCACATGGACATCTTTGAAACTTATAAACTAAATAATAAAAGACATATTTATATAATGAAAAAAGGCATATCACAGGGACATCTTTGTAACTTACTGTATATATTATATAATATATATCTAAAATTATGAGGTAGCGTGATCAGTTAGGTCTAAGTTAGGTCAGGTAAGGTAGGGCACGAGTCCAGGGCAGGGGGCGGCACTCAGTAGTGCTTATACATATGGTAGTCCCTGAAGCAGTCCCCCAAGCAGAGTGCAACCTGGCACTCGTGGCACATTGTGGTGACTTTCTTTGTTGTTGGGGCTCTCCTGGAGGTGTTGATGCAGACGTGACACTTCACCTGCCTGTGACGAGTGCCAACCAGTTCCGTGTGGATTGGGAAGTGTCTTTCCACCCCCACCTGGATGCGGTCAGGGACGTGATCCCCACGCCATGACGTACGCCTGTGAGTGGGGGTGCCATACTTCGTCAGGAGTTGATATGACACGTTGTACACAAATTCCCTGAATTTGAGTTTTTGATTTGGTGCCATATCTTTCTTGACCAACCACACGTTGTAGGCGTTGAGCATCGTGATGTCAACTAGGTGGAGGAACAGCTTGTGATACCACTTCACAGTCTTCCTCAGACACTCAACGCCTGCCAGTTGACAATCCGACTTGTCCACCAGGCGCATGTACTTGGTGTAGTCCACTACCAAGTCGGGCTTATGGATGGTCTTTGTTCGGTAGTGGACTTTACCAGAGTCCACCTGGGCACCTGTGCGGACTGTCGAAAGCAGGTGAACGTCTCTTTTATCTTTCCACTTCAGGGCTACCACTTTCCCGGACTTTTCAAGTTGTTTGTATTTCTGCCTCCTTCGTCGCCTTCTTCGGATATGCCTCTCGCGGTGTTCCTGGGCCAGTTCGTCGTCAGAAGGTGTGTCACTGGAGGAGGGATCTGAAAGAGGAATGACATTATCCGCGAACTTGGGCATAAACTTTCTTGTCTTTCTGACAGTCCCACATGACCCCGTTTGGTTGTCATGAAGAAACTGGCAGAGAGCAGAAGTATACCAATTGTCAGTGTACAAGACGTGGCCATTGCCCAGGTAAGGTGCCAACATTTTCCTGACGATGGCACCTGACATGCCCATGGGGTCATTGGCAGCGACCTTTGGTATGTCAATGTCAGTTCCTGTATACACGATCATGTCCAGCACTATACCTGTCTCACAGTCGCACAACACAAAGAGCTTGATTCCAAACCTATGCCTCTTCAAGGGGATATACTGCTTGAAAACAAGACGTCCTTTGAAGAGCACGAGCGACTCATCAATCACCAAATTGAGGAAGGGGTAAAAGTATTTCTTGTACCTCGCCAACAACATGGTGAACACCTCTCGAACTTTCCATATCCTGTCAATCCTGTTAGGATTTTCGTTGTCTGCAAAGTGCATAAATCTTAGCAGCGACAAAAATCTGTCACGAGTCATGTACTTATTGAAAGTTGGGGTGGCGATGAGAGGGTCGTGCTTCCAATAATGTTGTAGCACATGCTTCTTGCAAAGAGGCATGAGGAACAACAAGGCAAAGAACGTCATGAACTCCTTCACAGTCATATCAACCCAGCCTCGTATTCTCGCTTTTGGAGAAATGACGTCCAGTCTGCCAAACACCCACCTGTAGTAGGTGTTTGTTTGGGCAACTATGTAAGTCATTATCTCCATATCGAAAAAAGCGAGGAAGAATTCCATCTCGTTTGCGTCGTCGTCACAGGGCCAGTCAGCAGTTGTACCTGACCTACCAGCATCAAACTGGGGCATGTCAGGCACAAAATCGGCCCCGTCAGACCACACAAACGTATGAATGTTGGCGTCGCGGATTGGAATGTCGTCTGCGTCTGCGCCACCATCAGACAAATCACTGTCATGATCGCGATACAACGCTTCATCATCACCCTCCTCACCACTAGAAGGACGCCCTTCTTCATTTTCATCACCTTCGTCGGACTCACTGCCACTATCCACTCCCCCCCCCCCCCCCACGGTCCCGTGCTGCGGCGTCGTCATCGAACTCCTGGCTGTCACCATCCTGGGAATCCCCAAACAGCAGGGCGTCGTACTTTGATGGTGTTTGAGTCTTCATCCGTCTACTAACACGTGCAGGCGTCTTGTGGGCAGGGGCAGAAGGGCCGGCAGGGGTGGCGTCGGCAGGGCCAGCAGTGGTGGGTGGTGCAGACGTCCTGGACGCAGGCAATATTATTGTTGTCCCTGTTGCCCCTTTCCCTTTCCCTTTCCCTTGGGCAGGGGCAGAAGGGCTGGCAGGGGCAGAAGGGGCGGCGTCGGCAGGGCCAGCAGAGGTCCTGGCAGTAGGGAATATAATAGTGGTGCCTGTCGCCTTTGGCTGCCCTTTCTTCCTTTGGGCAGGGGCAGCAGAGGCGGCAGGGCCAGGGGCGGCTGGTGGTGGTGGTGACAGTGGCAGGCGTACAAGTTTTTTTTACCTACGCCCGTCCCTTTTTTCCTAGTGGCCCCCGCAGGTCCTGCAGCCCCAGGGTGGCCTCCTGCGTCGGTGCTACTGGTGGTAGTGGTGGTAGCAGTTGCCTGGGTGGTGGTGGCAGTGTCCCCAAAGGCCAATGACCTCTGTGCACTGCCCCTGCTTGCACGTGTTTTACGTACTTTACGTGCGGGTGCTTCGTCTTCCGAGCTATATGGAGTGTCGTAATGGTAGCTTGGGTTTCTGGCAGCCACCCTCTGACTTCCACGGCCGCTGACACCACCAGAAGGAGGGCTGGTTGTGTCATCAGGGCGCGAGCGTGAGGGACGTGTGGGCTCCATAGCTAGTGCTTGTGTACTGGCGTGTACTGCTTGTACGCGCGCGGCCTGAGCGTACGGGGTGGTGGTATCGAAAGTTGCCAAGTAGTACTACACCCACACCAATTTGTAGCCGCCTGACTGTAAGCCCGCGGTTTTGGTACGCATTTAAAAACCTGGATCTTAAGAGTCTTCCCGCAGTCGCCCGGGGAAACTCTTAAGAGTCTTCCCGCACTCGCCGGGTTAATGTTCTTCTCAACTGTACCTATAGTCCTATCCACTCATATGCTGATGACTCTACCTTACACTATTCAACTAGTTTTCTACAGCGTTTCCACAATGCAATCACTCCAAAACTCACATGATGCACATAGCACGCCTATCTTCTGATCTATCAACTATTTCCGATTGGGGCCTAGAAAATCTTGTTACTGTACTTTCAATTCTTCAAAACCCAATTTCTCCATCTTTATGTTCGTTAAAGTCTTCCACACGACTATCCCTTATTCTTCAACAACACACAAATCAACCCTTCGTCTTTTCTCATTATTCTTGGTGTCTCTTTTTCTTCTAATCTTTCTTGGAAAGTTGGTAAAACAGCTTCACAGAAGTTGGGTGGGCTCTCTTTACCCCCCACACATATTCTTGCTCTGTAGCCTACAGGGGCACAGTGCGCCCGTGTATCGAGTACTGTTTGCACGTTTGGGGAGGTTCCACCCATGCGGCACTTTTCAAAAGGGTACAGTCAAAAGTATTTCGTCACATCAACTAGCTACCTCTTACTAATTCCATAAAATCTCTCACTACACGCCGTAATGTGGCATCTCTCTCACTCTTCTGCCGCTATTACAATAATCAGTGTTCTTCAGAACTCTCTCAGTGTATACCTCCTCCCTTACAGAGAGTGGAGGGCACCCGCCTTTCAAAACATTGCAACCCATATTCTGTCCAGCTCTCTAACCCAAGAGAGAACTGATTTTCTGTCTTCTATTCAACAAGTAAACTCTGGAACTCTCTCCCTCAATCTATCTTTTCCTTCTCCTATGACTTAACAACTGCTTCAAGCTCCATTTTGAATGTAGCTCCCTATCACTCTTTTAACTTTAGGGTTGACCCTTGTTACAGGCAGCAGTGCCTTTTATCTCCTTCATGCACATAGACAAAAATAGAGGGGGGGGGGAGGGTCATACAGTATTTCCTCTATGGAGGATGTTACCTCATTGGTAGCCTTAAATTATGAATTTTCAATTCCTAAAGTTTGTAGGATTCAAATTGGTATGAATGCAAGACTGGAGACTGGAGGAGATAAAATTATATTTAAATGTTTTAGACAAATGTTCAATATTGAAAAACAAGAGGTTTATAAATATATTATATCGAGTTCATGCAAGTTATCTTAGTGCAATGAGTTCTGATAAGCTACAGAAGTTTTATAATTATGGTATCCTTGGTAAATTGCCAGTTATTTTTTGTCTTTATCAATTTTTTTTATATCCGGTATCCGGCATCCGGCTGGATAGCAAAATCTATTATCCGGTGCACCCCTACTCCTCAGCTCCCAACCTTGGAGTGGCTTCGTTCACCCAGGCATTACTGTGGTAGGCAGGGAGGGTTCTGTGGGGGCGCTCGGTTATGGCCTTGTTCGGAGCCTTGGGGCTGTTCGGCCAGGCAGCTTGGGGAACAACAACAACAACCCCACCTTCTCGAGGTACCGTCGTTATTACACCGTCCTTGTTTTAATCCTCCTTTTTAAATTCCTATTTTTTAAAGTTTTACTTGACGGTGGAACTAATGGGGAGGGCGGGTGTGCTACTTCTTCAGCAGCACACTTTGTTTTTAATTTAAATCCTCTTTTAATTACCACCCTCAAAATTATCCCCCTTGGAATTATATTTCTGTAGTCCCCTGTATATTTTTGCTTTCCCTATCTTCTTTGACTTGTGTTTTCACTTTTTACTGTATTATTTATTTTTACTGTTGTTAGTATAAGTTTTTAGTTATTTTTTTAGTTAAGCTTTTGACAATCCGGCGGCCTTTTTGGAGGCATTATGTCCAGGCCTCAAGTCCTCCTGGGAAATAACTGTGCTCGGTATGCTGCCGGCCAGGACCCCCACAGGGGTGGAGGAGCAAAGCAGAAAAGTGGCGGAAACGTCGTTCGGTTGAAAGAAAGTGTGCTCCGTGTCTGTGCCTTCAATGCCAATGGCATAAATGACTTTAGTAAGAGAGAGTGTCTGATGCGAGAACTTAAAGATGGAAGTGTGGATGTGTGTGGGGTTGGTGAGATGCACCTGTTGGGTTCTGGAGTGTGGGATGGTGAGAGTGAGCATGATTTGTGGGGTGGGGAAGGATGGGTTGTCTGGTCTGGATTGGATGCAAGATTTAAACTTAAGAAAACGGAAGGGGTAGCTGTAATTTTGTCAGAAAAGTTGAAGAAGTGTGTGAAAAACTATGGATGCGTGGACTCAGAATTGTATGGTGCGAGTGCAAGATCGGGATAGATAGGTATACTTTTATGTGTGTATGCACTAGTCAACCAAGAGACTGGGAAAGGTGTGGAAGAAAATAGAAAATTTTGGAATAAAGTCAATAAATGTATAAAAGAAAGGCAAAAGTGTACACAGTTGAATTATTATGTTCCCTTCACCAACCGACTTTACTTCTAAACTCAATTAATGAAATCAACAAATACATGTGGCAGTCCAGGGATTCGAACCTAGGATGCCACACCAAAATTCAGTGCATTTATCCATTGCGCTACGAAGACAGTTAAAGAATGGTGGACAAGCCTACGATTTATTATGCAGTTTCGAATCCTGCATATCAATCAATGGTAGAGTTGGAAACGAGGAGATAGAAGGTATAGTGGGTAAATGGGGCGTGGAGGGTAGGAATATGAATGGTGACTTCCTTTTAGAAGTATGTGCGGAGAGAGAAATGTTTCTAGCTAACACATTTTTTGAACACCGGCACATACATAGATATACATGGCACAGAGGTGAAGGTGAACAGGAACAGAAATCTCTAATCTCCATGATGGATTCCGGACTAAAAGGAAGAATTTTAGATTCAAAAGCTGTACGAGGTATGCTGACGGGATCAGACCACTATACAGTGCTGACAAAAGTGAGGATAAGGAAGGAGTGGAAATATGAGAGGAAAGAGAGAACACTGACAGTAGAGAGAATAAATGTGAGAAAATTAAATGAAGAATGTAATGCAACAAAATACAAGGATATCCTGAAAGAGACTAGGCCTATAAAGGACATGGATGTTATGATAGATCTGGGAAATACTGTAGACGAAATATGGAAAGGTACAAGAGACTCCATGATTAAAGCAGCTGTGAAAGTATGTGGGAAGGAAACATTTAAAATGTGGAAGAAGAAAGGTAATGCATGGTTTAGTAAAGAGATAGAAGAAATAGTGAAAAAGAAGAAAGAGTTGAGAAAGAGTATGCTGCAAATAATATACCTAGAGAAACTAGAGAAGCGAGGAAAGAAGAATATCAATTCTTGAAACAAAGAGTGAAGAGGACGATACAAGACGCTAAAAGGAAGGCAGATGGGGAATATGGGAAAAAGATTAGTGAACAGTTTCTGAATGACAAGAAAGCATACTACAAAGCTGTGAAAGAAGCCATAGGGAAGAAGACTGGGAGTGTCTCAGGTGGTAGGATGAGGGACATGAATGGGGAGGTGGTGGAGGGTGATGATGTGGTGAAAGTATGGAAAGATAATTTTAGTAGCTTAGCTGCAAAGAGTAGGGGAAAGGCAAAGATCTCATCCATGGGAATGGAGAGAGGTAGAATAAACAGGGTAGTTGAAAGTGGTGGGCTGACCCTTTGTCAGAGTGAGGGTTGGTGTCCTCTACTTCCCATAGCCCCTTCTATCTTTTTCTCCTTCTGCATCTCTAATTTTTTCAAATGGCGTAGGGATGCGGCGACCCCAACGCCCGCCACTTTCTGGTGCAGGTAGCCTCCTCTGTGGTGGAGGGGTGAGAAATTTCCACCACCGCTTTTCTCCGTCGAGACGTAGAAGTCGGCTAAAGGGGATCGGGGGCGGGAGGCTTGGTATCCTTCTCCCCTTAAATAAATCTACCAAAAAAACGAGACAGAGATAGGGGCGAGGGAACGCGTTCGTGGTCCCGGACCCTAAGAATAGGAGCTTTGAATGTGCGTGGATGTAGTACGAATGAGAAGCGAGAGGATATTGGAAGGTTATTTGAAAGAAGGATGTATGATGTCCTTGCACAGAATGAAACAAAGATGAAAGGAGAGGGAGAAGTGGATTTTGGAAACGTGATAGGTAGAAAGTCTGGAGTAGACGAGGGAGTCAGGGGGAAAGAAGGAGTGGCTATTATTGTGAAGGAGGAGTTGAGAGAGTTTATAAAAGAGTGGAAAGAGGTGTCATCAAGGCTAATGTGGGTGAGAATGCGGTTTAAGGGTGAAAGGTGGGTTTTTGTAAGTGTGTATGGACCAGGAAGTGAAAGAGAGTTAGACGAGGTAGAGGGTTTCTGGGAGGATTTGAGAGATTGTCTACAAGGTTTTGATGAAAATGAAAATGTTATAGTTTTAGGGGACCTAAATGCTAGGGTAGGAAATGAGCCTGTTGAGGGAGTCATCGGTAGTTTTGGTGTGGATGGTGTAAACGAGAGTGGAGAAAGACTGAAAAATGTATGTGAAGAGTGTAGATTGAGTGTAGGTAATACGTTCTTCAAAAAAAGGCGTATACACAAGTACACCTGGCATAGACTTGTGAGGGGAGAGATTGTAGAGAGGGCATTGATGGATTATGTGCTGGTGACAAGGGAAAGATTGTGTAGACTGCTGGATGTGAATGTGATGAGAGGTGAGGCGGAGGGTATGTCAGATCATTACCTGGTGGAGGGAAAGCTAAGAGTTAAGAGTTACAGGAGAATAAGAGACAAGCGTGAAGTAAGAGAGGTAATAAAAGTTAGTGAGCTAGAGAAGAGTGAAAAAGAGAGGGAGTACAAGGAAAGACTAAATGAAAAGTGGATGGAAGTGAGAGAGATGGAAGAGAGAGAAGTAGAGGTTGAATGGCAACAGTTTAAGGAAGGAGTGAAAGCAAGTGCAGAGGTAGTATGCGGCAAAAGGAAAGTAGGAGGCAGAGGTATCAGGAAGGGAAGCGAGTGGTGGAATGATACGGTGAGAAAGGCAGTTGAGGAGAAGAGACAGTGTTTTGAGAGGGTTTTACAGGATGGTTGTGTTGAGGTATGGGAGAGGTACAAGGAGAAAAGGAGAGAGGCAAAATGGAAAATTAGAGAAGCGAAAAAAGATGCAAACGAAAGGTGGGGTCAAAGGCTGAGTGAGAATTTTGAAGAATGAAAGAAGATGTTCTGAAAGGAGGTAAATAAAGTAAGAAAAGGAGGACAAAAGAGGGAAGAGTCAGTGAAAGATGTAAATGGAGAATTACTAGTGGAACCAGTTGAAGTGAGGAAAAGATATGCCGAGTATTTTGAATCTTTGTTAAATACAAGAGATGGAAGAGAAGCAGTGATTGAAGCTGAGGTGGATGGAGATAGGTTACCCAGGCCACTCAGGTGGCAGGGAATGAATGAAAGGATTGAGGAAAATGAGGTGAAAGAAGCAGTGAAACAAATAAGAGCGGGAAAAGCAGAAGGTTTGGATGGTATTGCTGTGGAGTTTATAAAGAAGGGTGGAGATGTGATAATAGATTGGTTGGTGAGACTTTTCAATGTGTGCTTTGCTGTGTCAATGGTACCAATAGACTGGAAGAGTGCATGTATTGTGCCGTTGTACAAGGGGAAGGGAGATCGGCAGGAGTGTTCAAGTTATAGAGGTATTAGTTTATTGTCAGTGGTTGGAAAGCTGTATGGCAGGGTGTTGATAGAGAGGATAATGAAGTGTACGGAAGTTGCAATAGGAGAAGAACAGTGCAGTTTTAGGAGGGGAAGAGGGTGCGTGGATCAGATGTTTGCAGTAAGACAGTTATGCGAGAAGTATTTAGAGAAGCATAAGGAGATATTTTGGGCTTTTTTGGACTTGGAAAAAGCGTATGATCTTGTGGACCGTGAAGCAATGTGGAAGGTGTTAAGGATTTATGAAATAGGAGGAAATTTGTTAGAAGCAGTTAAGAGTTTTTATGAAGGGAGCAGAGCATGTGTGAGAGTAGGAAATGGTGAGTTGAGTGAATGGTTTGAGGTAAAGGTAGGTTTGCGACAGGGTTGTGTAATGTCACCATGGCTGTTTAATATGTTTATGGATGGTGTGGTGAGGGAGGTGAAAAGGAGAACTATGGGAAGAGGATTGGGTTTAGTAGGAAAGAATGGTAGAGATTGGGAGTTGAATCAGTTGCTGTTCGCTGATGACACAGCATTGGTGGCGGATTCTGATGAGAAACTGCAGCGGGTTGTCAAAGAGTTTGGTGTGGTTTGTGGAAGGAGGAAACTGAAGGTGAACGTCAATAAAAGTAAAGTAATGGTGTGTAATAGGGGAGAGCATAGGGTGAATCTAGATGTGAGGCTGGATGGGGAAATATTGGAACAAGTAGAGTGTTTTAAATATCTAGGAGGAATGATAAGCAGGAGTGGAGGTATGGAAGTGGAGGTAAAACAGAGAGTGTGTGAAGGAAGGAAGGTTTTCGGAGCAATGGGAAGTATGTGGAAGACGAGAAATCTCGGAGTGAAAGTAAAAAGTGCACTGTATCAAGGAATTGTTGTGCCAACAGTGATGTATGGGGCTGAGACATGGGCTCTGAAGAAAAAGGAGAAAAGAGGGCTGGATGTGATGAAGATGAGCTGCTTGAGGAGTATGTGTGGAGTTACTCGTAGAGACAGATTGAGGAATGAAGAGATACGTAGGAGAGCGGGGCAGCAGGAACATTTGTCAGCCAGAGTGGACAGAAGGGTGCTGAGCTGGTATGGTCATGTTGAACGAATGGGAGATGAAAGGCTTACAAAGAGAATATGTGAGTCAGGTACAAGGGGAGATAGAAGGGCAGGAAGACCCCCATTGAGATGGAGAGACTGTGTAAGAAAGGCTTTGGATGATAGAGGAATGACTATAGATCAGGCAGGGGAAGTGGTGGTGGACAGCAGTGAATGGAGAATGCTTGTGAATAGTTGAGTGAACACGTGGTTATTTGGAGTAAGGGGTCGGGCGCAAGTTGGACTAGATAATAGTCCATCAGGTGCCTGGCCCGGGGAGACGATTAATATGAAGGGTGCGCCTGGAAGTGTGGTGGGAGGGCTTGTGATTTTGGCTCCGCTGCATGTCTGCCTGCCGAGATCGGAACCTCTCCGGGTGGTCGGGGGCCGGGGGAGTGCTGGAGCGACCTTGGTGACCCTGGTCTCTGGGTCTTCTGGGTGACCTGGATGTGTGTGAGTTTGTGCTTTTTATCTGTGTTTATTTGTTGTTTTATGTTGTTTTTGTGTTTTCCCTGTTCTTGCTCTGTCTTGAGTCGGCTACCCCCAAAATGGGGATTGGGCCTGAGCATATAGATAGATAGATAGATAGTTGAAAGTCAGATAAGCAGAGCAGAAGTAAAAGAAGCAATCAATAGACTTAAAATGGGCAAAGCTGCTGGAGTAGATAACATTCCAGGTGAACTGCTGAGATATGGGGGAGAAGAAGCTGTTGCCATAATGCATAGGTTATGTAAATTAGCATGGGAAAAAGAAAGTGTACCAGAGGACTGGAGGAAAGCAGTGATAGTACCCTTGTACAAAGGGAAGGGGAGTAAAGAGGAGTGTAAGAGTTATAGGGGAATTAGCATGCTTAGCATACCTGAAAAGGTATACACAAGAGTAGTAACAGAGAGACTGCAGAAGATAACGGATGACAAAATAGGCGAGGAACAGGGAGGTTTCAGAAAGGGCAGGGGCTGCGTTGACCAGATAGCCTCAATGTGTTTGTTGGTAGAGAAGTATCTGGCCAAGAACAGAAAACTCTATGCAGCATTTATGGATTTGGAAAAAGCCTACAACAAAGTAGACTGGGAGGGTCTGTGGGATATGTTAACAGTATATGGCGTGGGAGGAAAGTTGTTAATGGCAGTAAAATCTTTTTATAGGAATGCAATGGCAAATGTGAAGGTAGGTGATAAGTTAAGTGAAAGTTTTGAAGTCAATGTAGGAGTAAGACAGGGGGATGTGTCATGTCAGCTTGGTTGTTCAATATAATAATAATAATAAGCATGTTACTTATTTCTCACAAGCGCCAATTTTTCCGCAGAATTCACTGGCGCTCGAAAAAAAAAAAAAAAAAAAAAAAAAAAAAAAAAAAACACGAATCGCTCAAATCAATGAAACACAAAACCTATACGCATCACCCAGCCACCAGCAATGGCAAATAGTCTACACCCTATAGCCCTCGATGACGACACCCCTCTCGAGATCATAGCTTCTTTCAAAGAGAAAAGTCTTAAGTTGCCTCTTGAAGCACACAACAGAACTTAGTTGTCTCATGGTCAGTGGCAGTCTGTTATATAACCTTGGAGCCATGTTTTTTTTTTTTTTTTTTTTTTTAAGAGACAATGAATGGAGGAAGGAAAAACACAGATAAAACAAAAAGGTCCATGTGCCTAAAGGCATCCTCTATTCATAAAATGTTTGTAACAACTGGATTTAAACTTGTAGTTTGTAAGTTTGTGGAAAGCAACTCGAGGGAAGTGAATTCCAAAGAGTAGTAGTTCTAGGGATAAATGAATTTTGATAAGCAGAAGTTCTGCATTGTGGAAGAGAAAGTGTAAATTCATGGGCGCTCTCAGCTGCCCTAGTTCTACGGGGAAAGATGTGGAGAGGCGGCACAATTGAAGCAAGTTCCTCGGAACAATTGCTGTGAAAATATCTAGAATAATGCAAGGGATGCAACGTTTCTTCGTATGGATAATGTAGGAAGGTCCTGTGTGATTGCAGGGTTATTGATTAATCTAATAGCTTTATTTTGAATTTTGTCCAACTGCCTCAATGCAACCACTCCACTTCCACTCCACAGAGGTGAACAGTAATCCATCTGAGAACGCACATGACTTTTATATATTACGGCCAACTGCTCGTCAGTGAAGAATTCTCGAACTCTGTACAGGAGTCCCAGTTTTTTAGAGGCATTCTTAGCAATGCTTCTAACATAATGTGTCCAGCTCAAGTTAGTAGTTAATGTTACACCGAGAATGTCAATACTAGGGGAAGTGGGAATATTTACATCATTAAAAAATATATGGGAGTCAGTGAGATTCTGTCGGTGAGAAAATTGAATGTACTTGGTTTTCTGTGCATTAAAGGAAACTAGATTCTTTTGTCCCCATTCATTAATTCTAGAGAGGTCCTGGTTCAGAGAAATTGCAGTGTTTATTTTTGAATTTATAAGATCGGGTTGGGTGAAAGAATTGGTAAATGTGAAGGAACTGTGGAGTGTTGAGTCATCTGTGTAGGAATGTATTGGATTATGAGTGGTAGATATGAGAGCATTGATATGAATGAGGAACAGAGTTGGGGCCAAAACTGATCCCTGGGGAACACCAGCATTTATTGAGTGAAATTGAGAATAAAGGCCATTTACCATTACACATATTTTTCTGTTATGAAGATAAGAAGAAATTAGTGGAACTAATGATGCAAGGCCGTAGTGTGACATCTTCGACAATAAGGATTGATGCCAGACTCTATCAAATGCCTTTGATATATCTAGTGCTATTGTATGTGTTTCACCATGTTGGTCTGTAGCTTGGTTGATTTGATGCGTAAGAAGGCAAAGAATGTCTGCAGTTGATCGACATCGTCTAAAACCATATTGCCTATCACTGATTTATTTATTATTCTCAAGATGCTTAATTATGTGATTATTTAATATAATTTCAAAGACTTTACCAAGAGTGGAAGTTATAGCTATTGGTCTGTAGTTTGATGGATCTGAAGAGGCACCTTTTTTAGGAACTGGATGGATGTTTGCTTCTTTCCAGGGTACTGGGAAGCATGAGGTATGAGTACACAGACGGAAAAAATTTGCCAATACAGGAGCGAGCACCAAGGAGCAATTCTTAATTACTATTGGAGGAATTTCATCTGGACCAGGAGCCTTATCTACTGAGAGATTCTGCAAAATAGTTTTGACATGTATGGTGTGGATCTTAAGTGAGGGAATTTCAGGCGAATTAAAATTAAGTGCAGGGACATCTTGATTTATTTCATCTAAGGTTGAGTTGGTGGAGAAAATATCCGCAAGAAGGTTAGCTTTACCTCGTGGGTCACTTACAAGATTGCCAGTCGGAGATTTTAATGGTGGAATGGATGAAGCAGTAGTGAAGTTGGATTTGAATGAGTTAAGAGTAGACCAAAATATTTTGTTATCATTTGGATTATTTAGAAGTTTATTTGCCTGCTTGTGGAGAAAGTTTGATTTAGTTAGGTTTAATACAGTTTTGGCATGATTTCTGATGTTTCTAAAGTAATTAAAGGCTTCATGTGTTTTTGATCTTGTGTATGCATTGTAGGCTATTGCTTTTTGTTCAGTTACTCTAGCAAAATTATGGTCAAACCATTTAGGTGAATTAGATCTTTTACTGTACTTTTGATGAGGAATAAAAGTTTCCATTCCAATTTTTACAAAATCTTGTATGTGGCTCAAGGTGGTGTGTGCATCATTAGAAAAGAAAGAGGTCCAGGGAATATCAATAAAGAAACCTTGAAGACCCTCCCAGTCTGCCCTATCGTAATGCCATTTAGTCACCAAAACAGGTTCAGAGTGGGAAGGTGTGGTAGGTGATAGACAGGTGGCCTGTATCAGACAGTGATCAGAAGATCCAAGTGGGGACCTCACTGTAACATCATAATTTTCTGAATTGGTTGTTAAAAATAAGTCCAGTAGGTGGGAATTATGATTAGGATTATCTGGTACACGGGTGGGTTGGTTGACTAGTTGAGTGAGATTAAATGAGTCTGCAAATAGCTCACATTCAAGACCAGCATCATCAGTCCTGGCTGAATGAGTGAGCCATTCAACATTATGGACATTAAAATCACCCAACACAGTGATTTCAGAAGAAACATTTAAGTTGAGGACAGAGAATCAAAAAGACTTTGCTCTGGAGGAGTATTTGGGGAACGGTAGATGCAACATATGTATTTAAATTTACCAGCAGAAATTAATTTGTATATAGAATAATCAAAATAGGGACAATTGAAACTAGTAACCTCCTCCAGGGCAATTTCAGATTTTGCGAAGCAACATACACCTCCTTTAGGTCTGAAATTTTGGAGCAGTTGATAACCTGGAAAATTAAATCTAGACGTGTCAGATGTGGATGTTACTTGAGTCTCTGTCAAAAAAAGGAGAGATGTAAGCCATCTTTCAAAGAAAGATGACTGCCGGAAAGCCCACGGCTCATCAAGACGCAGGGGGTCATCATCATGGCGCACGACTACACCTGGCGTGCCGGTGGACGCCTGAGCAGCTCTGCAAGATACCCGGGCTCATCAAATTTGAGGACCTTGAAAGTTACCAGACACAACTTGAATTCTATTCTAGCTTTTATTGGTAACCAGTGCAGTTCGATGTGATAAGAAGTGGTAGGGGTTCCTGGTGGAATTCCAAAAATGAGTCTTGCAGCTCTCTTCAGAACAGATTGTACTTTCTTTAATATGTAATTTGGAAGACCCACGAATAAGGCATTGCAATAATCAACATGAGAGAATATCAATGAGTGGGCCAGTGTCAGAAGGCAACATCCAGGTATAAACTGCCTCACTGAGTAGAGATTTCTGATGTGTAGGTAGCAACTTTTGACAATCTCATTTACGTGCTCCTTAAAATCCAGTCTTGAGTTCAGATACACTCCCAGATTTTGAACAGAGTTTACTGGTTGCAGCTGTGAGTCACCCGTATCGATGGAGAGGGCATTTACTGCGTCAGTAGCCCTTCTGTTTCCTCGGATGATGAGAATTTCAGTTTTGTTATCATTTAGTTTAAGTTTTCTTGTCCTCATCCACTTCTTGATATCGGTCATCAGCATTTCCACCTTCCTCTGTGTATCAGCTATACCTGTGACCCTCACGTAAATCTGGGTGTCATCAGCATAGAAATGATAGGTGACACCGTGTGCACGAAGCAAAAGAGACAAGCCACTAGTGTACAGTATATCGTGAACAGGACAGGACCCAACACTGATCCCTGCGGAACGCCATAGAGCAGGGGTGCCGAGTCCGAGACTATCCGATTCATCATCACACTCTGGGATCTACCTGACAAGTATGACCTGAGAAGCAAGAGAGCAGAGTCACGCACACCACAGTCATAAAGATCACTCAATAGCAGCTCATGATCCACTGTGTCGAAGGCTGCAGAGAGATCAAGTAAAACCAACAATGAGATCTCACCGTCACAAGTGTTCTTGACTAAATTATTATGTATTCTGATCAATGCTGTCTCAGTCGAATGATGCTGCCGATAAGCAGACTGAAAAATAGGAATAGTTTCATTTTGTTGAAGTAGCGGCAGCAGTTGATCAAGTATGGCACGCTCTAATATCTTTGATAAAAAAGACAAGTTGGAGACAGGACGGTAGTTCGACATGTTCTCTACATCAAGTCCAGGTTTCTTAACCCTCCAGCCCCGGCTATTGTATTCTATAATTAACCAAAAACCCGGGGGTTTTGGCCAAAAAACGTCTACGCCTAGGCTACCGTATCTTTGTTATTTTGACTGCTTCCGCATTCCTGCGCATCCCCAAGCGTAGATGTGTTTCGTACCTATAGAATGGCGTTAAGTAGAGCTCTCTAAGTCAACTGGTTCAGTTGTGATGACAATTTCATTGGAGACAAGAAGACATGGGCCGACTGCAGGAAGACATGAATGTAGTGTTCCAGTGGACCAGGGAAAACAACATGCAATTCAATGAAGAAAAATTCCAATTAATACGGTACGGAGATAATAATGGTGTTAAAGAAATTACAAATTACTTAACAGAATCTAACCATATAATAGAACGGAAAGACAGTGTGAAAGACCTTGGGGTATTAATGTCTGAAAATATGGGTTTCAAAGTACATAACCAGGTCAAAGTGGCGGCTGCGAAACGTCTAACGGGTTGGATTCTGTGTACTTTTAAAACACGCGGTGAATTACCTATGATAACGCTCTTCAAATCTCTAGTGCTACCGCGGCTTGAATACTGTAGCGTATTAACATCCCCATACAAAGCAGGTGAAATAAATGACGTAGAGAGTATACAAAGAAATTTCACATCGCATATAAGTTCGATAAAACAGCTACACTATTGGGAGCGTTTAAGAGCACTGAATCTGTACTCACTGGAACGTAGAAGAGAAGGTTACCTAATAATATACACGTGGAAAATCGCAGAGGGTTTAGTACCAAACCTACATACTCCGATAGTCATGAAATTCAGTGATAGGAGAGGCTGGGAATGCGAAATCCCCCGGATGAATAACAGGGGTGCTATGGGCTCTCTGCGAGAGGGCTGGTTATCACACAGAGGCCCACGTCTCTTCAACAAACTCCCACGGTGAGTAAGAGACATGAGGGACGTCTCGTTAGACAGCTTCAAGAGAACCCTGGATGTCGAACTGCAAAAGGTGCCAGACGAGCCCATCCTCGCAAGGGAGCGAGCTGTCGTTTCAAACAGTCTACTGCACCAAATCACCACCCATAACGAGAGGCGTCGCGCTCCTTGGTGCCGCTAGAAGAGTGGCGAACACATCATAAGGTATCATAAGGTATCATAAGGTATAAGGTAAGGAGATAACTTTGTGGCAAAAACAGCCACTTTACACTACTTTTCGCTACTTAACAATAACATACAGGCACACACGAATAAGCGACGCACTCCTTCTTGTGGTCGGAGTTGCGCGGCGTCGGTCCAGCCGGCTGTTGTTTACATGCGTCGGACGGATGCCTCGCACACCAAGCTTACAGGCTTTCAAGCTGCCGGAGCCTCAGAGCCCTACCGGGTAGCGCGGGGTGTGTTTTTTATGGGTTTCTCAGAGCCCAACCGGGTCTGGAGGGTTAAGGATAGGTCGGAGTAAGGCATGTTTTTCAGACACTGGGAAGCTGCCTTCGGAGAAAGATTTATTAACTATTTTGGAAATAAGTTCCACTGCATGATCATATACACCAGGTAGTTTGGAAACGTTTATAGGATCTAATTGACAATTTTTTTTATTAAGGTTTCTTATATATGATGAAACAACATCAGCCTCCACCGGATGGAATGATGAGAGGACACTATTAGGAGTATGTCGTGGTTGGGGTACAATTGAATATTCTTCATTAGAGGGGCCTTCATCCAGTTCATGTCTCATACGAGTTATCTTGCTAGTAAAAAATGTGACAAAGTCTGCAGCCAACTCCGCATCAGATGCAGAAGGTCTTGAGTTCACGTGTCTTTTTCCAAGTAAGCTACTGACAGCCGAAGCCAGCTTTCTCTAATCACCACCACATGACTCGACTTTCCCCTGATAATATGCTTTCTTTTCGTCTTTGATTGTGTGGACTACGGCTCTTTTTGCCAACATGTATGGCAGCCATGTGATGTCAGTTTTATTTTTCCGCCATTTACGTTCGGCTCTTCTACGCTCTCTTCTAAGAAATTTGACTCGAGGGCTGTACCATGGTGAGTCATCTCGCACTATGATTCTCTTTTCTACCTCCGGATAGTGATGATCAAACACAGACTTAAGTGCGCCATTGTGTACCTCCACCAGCTCGTCTGAAGAAAGATTGGAAAGTATCAATACTTGCAAGGTGCTGTCTTATTTCATTGCAAGCAATATTCTGGTCAGTATTTCTGTAGTTTCTAAACCTGATCACTCTCTCGTATATGGGCGGCTTAGGGAAATCAAAGCCGAAAGTAATCAGAGAATGATAAAAAATAGAAGAGTCCAGAACCTCCACCTCAACATCCAGAAGGCCATCACAACCGGTGGGAGACAGAACCAAGTCAAGGGTGTGTCCTGAGATATGAGTTGGGTTGGACACGTGATTTACAAAATTATTCTGGTCAGTCAATTCAAGGAACTCGGAGGAAAATTATTTCAGATGAGGGTTGTCGATCCAGTAATTAAAGTCTCCACATATCAAGAGTCTTCCGGTTTTGGCAGAAAACTCCTCAAGAAACTGTCCAAACTCATCCATAAAACCTCTTATCTGTTCCTCGATGGCCAGGCCTGTAAATAACTGCTATTCTTATGATTTGTTGACAAACTTTTATTTCCAATTCTAACAGTTCATAAAAAAGAGGGGCTGGGTTATGACTTATCTGAGAGATATTTACTAGTGACGTAGAGTATAAAAACGCTACTCCACCACCCGGATGATCACTACAAGACCTAGGAACACTTATTATTGAATGAGTTTTAGGCAACGCAGCTTGAATAATATTTAGATCTGACTCAAACAACCAGGTCTGAGTGAGGCAAAATATATCGAGACCGAGCTCATCCAAGACCTCACCAATGTAATCCATCTTGTTGCGCATATACATGGATGGAGTGATTAGAGAATGTAGGGCGGGATCAATGGGTGTAGGAGCTAGACCGGAATCAGAGGGAAGAGCGTGGAAGATTTTAACATGCCTATATGCGGACGATGCAGTCCTGTTGGCGGAAAATGTAGAAGAACTTCAGAAAGTGGTCACAGACTTTGACAGGGTATGCGAAAAGAGAATGTTAAAGGTCAATGTAGGGAAATGTAAGGTAATGTAACGGTGTTTGAGAGAAGAATGCATGAAACCATCGATTTTAAGGCAAAATATAGAATTAAGAAAGAACATAAGAAATGTAAAATAAAAATTAAAAGTTAACTACTGGAAGAGGTTGAAAGCTTCAAGTATTTGAGAGCTGTAATATGCAAATATGGTAAAATGAAGAGTGAGATAAAAGAGAGAAAAATGCAAGGGGAAAGGTGATTGGAGAACTTGATAGTATTCTCAAAGGAAGAATGGTTAGTCAAGAAGTTAAAAAGTCACTGAGAAACAGTGTGCTGCTTCCAACACTCTCGTATGGAATTGAGACATGGACAGCAAGTGACTAGGACCTCTCCAAACTGAGAGCTGTGGAGATGAGCTTTTTCAGAATGGCAGATGGTGTGAATAGGCTAGATGGACTAAGTAATAGGGAAGTATATGAGTCCTTTGGAATGGAAGAGCAGGCTTTGGGCATTGATTGTGGAGTGGTTGAGTGGATAAAGAGAAGTACTTTGAGGTGGTATGGTCATGTTCAGAGAATGGATGAAGACAGAATGCCAAGAAAGATATATGGGATTCAGGTGAGTGGAACAGCTAGTAGTGGAAGACCATCTATAATTCTATGGTATGGGAAAAGAAAGTGGACAAATATATTGAAGACAAATTTACATGTAGTGGAAGGGGCTTTGTGGCACGGGCAAAGGAGGCATGTCTTGACAAAGCCTGGAGACGTTTCTGTCATGACCATCCTCTAGCGGGGGTTTCCCAAAGGGAAACAAGGCGTCGGAGATGATGATGATGATGTGTCGAGACCTAATATATTTGCTCACAGATGCCACATGTCTGACATTTTTAGTCAAATTTGTTTGATTGATCACTAGATATGGGCTTCAGTGACCATCCAAAATATAGTATTGCCAGGGCCCATCAATGTCATTTATACTCCTTACTTATTTAGTATTAGCATTAGTAGTTGGATGAGCTTGTAGGCACCAGGGTTGCATTCAGTTGACACTACCTAGGCAATAATGTTTCTGCTTGACCAATTATGTTTATGGCTGAGTAGGGTAAACATTGAACAACATTACATTCTAACCTAGCTGAAACACATCATAAGACCTTACAGACTATTCAAAACAAAGCCCTGAAGATCATTACAGGCTGCACAGCTACTGCACCCACAGATCACCTACATCAAGAAACCAAAATCCTCAAAGTCAAAGACCATCTGGACATGAGAGGCACTCAATTCCTGGCAGCAGCCTCCACGAACCAAGACCACCCACTAAACTACATGGCAACACACCCACAGACACCAAGAAATATCAAAACAACACCCAGCACACGGTATCACACACAATTATTGTCCTCTCTCCCTCCCTGCCCACCCCGAACCAACTTCCAGAAGCACATCCATACTCATATCTCTCACCGATCCATCCACTCACTCACAGACAACACACAGCTGCATGCACGACCTCCCGAAATCCATCCTTCCGAATCCTCCCTTCCTCGCGAGGACAGAGTCCACCTGGCCAGGCTGAGATGCGGACACCATCCAGCTCTCCTGAGCTATCAGAAGAGACTGGATGACTCCGTTGTCGACGCCTGCCCGGGATGTAACACAGCACCCCATACCATTAAACACATCATAGAAGACTGCATTTCACACAACCACTTACGCCAACAACACAATCTACACTCAATGAGAGCTCTGTGGGAAAGCCCGATCGTGGCCATGGCCTTTCTCAGGGACTCGGGGCTGTTCGGCCAGGCAGCTTAGGGAACAACAACAACAACAACAACAACAACATTAAACCCTCGTTAACTCGGACTAATTGAGGTATGTCCACTTCCGAAATGTCCGAATTCCGGCTTATGTCCGACTTCAAAGGGTTAATATGTCAGAATTCGAAGGCGGAGTCCGCGCCACCATAGAAAACAGAGATGACCCTACCACTACTACACTTTATAATACAGCATTGTATGTGAAATTCATCATATTAAAGACAAATTAGAACAGTTATGTTTTCAGGGACATAAGGTGACATAAGGTTCCAGCACATAGTAATTAATATTAACACAATAGTGAAAAGGTACAGGCTTGAATTTGTCCTAAAACCACTTAAAACTGTACCGATGAGTGTTATTGTCAAATTGAACCACACGCACACACACAGTCAATCACTCGAGTTCTCATATGCCACATTTCATGATAAAGTTAAACAAAATTAGATACATGACAGTCTGTTACTTGTACAGTAATTCAAGTAATTGATACTTTAACCCTTCCCGCCGGGCTCGCCCTCCTAAGGACGTTGTTGAGATCCGGGCGATATGGCCGAAAAACGTATTTAATAGGCTACCCGTATCTTTGTTATTTTAACTGCTAGAAAATTCCCACTCATCTTTGAACGTACTGCTGTTTCCAATCTGTAGACTGGCATTGAGTAGAGCTCTCTAAGTCAACTGGTTCAGTTGTGATGACGATTTCCGTGGAGAGAATTTCGAGACGATGTTAGCAATATGGGACACTTTTCAACACTGAAATTGTTTTAGCAGACAACACAATAACAAACTCCGATCTTCTTCTTGTGTTTGGAGGTGCGCGCGTCGCCTCCGACCGGCTGTGTTTACATACGTCGGACGCGCGGCTTTCAAAACAAGCTTAACCCTTGTCTAGCGGGGTGTTTTGGGCTCATTTGGGCATATTCAGGCCCTCCTGCATGATAAATCAAGCATCTCCATGAATTTTTGTTTATTTAGCATAAAACTAGGCGCTAAAAGCTTCAAAATGAGACCAGAACGAGCTACGTAGCACTCGTGGTTCTCTTGCAGTGATGCCACGAACATGGGAGTTTAGCATATATCGGTATATTTTTCCCAGCTATGCTCACTACTGGCTACACTGCCGGCCTCTCGAGAACACAGGGAACATGAGTTAATGGGCGGCGGTAAGCCCTGGGAGTCGGCTGTCTGGCCCGCTGTGCTCCCGGCCATTTGCACTCTATTTTAACCCTTTAAAAGCTTTAATAATGCTCCTAACTTGCTGCAAATTGGTGCACGACTTAAGTCGAGCGCCGCCAATAAGGGGTTAATAGGCTTTCAAGCTTACGGATTTCAAGGGGACACCCGGGCTACTGCCCAGCTGCCGCGGTGTCATTTTAAAATGCTGCCCGGGCGGGAAGGGTTAAATAAATATTTAATGTTTATTATCTTTTAAGATGTACTGTATATTAACCCTCGTGGCCCGGGCTGCCTTTCTAAATGACGGAGGTCGTATCCGGGCGATCTGGCTGAAAATCAACAAAAGTAAACTAAGGCTAATCTCGCTTAATATATTACCTACATTAATGAAAGATATACAGTATAAAAATGTGCGGCTTACCTTGCCGCGTAGAATGGCGTTGAGTAGAGCTCTCTAGCTTAACTGGTTCCGGAGTGATGGTGATGGAAGTGGAGGTAACTTTTGCTGCGTATTTACCTCGGCGCGTCCGAACACTCAACCGCGGCCCCGGCTACGACGCCCAGTTGCACTCGTCGCTCCACCCGCAATTATGCCGGGAAGCGATTTGATACTGTTTTATTGTTTATTATGCCATTTATTATAGTTATTATGTTATTTTCACTCAATAAAGTTATTTTCATGAAGTTATTTGTGTCTCTGTCACTTATTACTTAGTTTTATTATTATTATGATTATAGTGTCACTTTCACTGGACTTTGATAGTTGATGGTGTAATTTTCACTTTTATGTATTGTTAGGTAAGCTAATAATATATATAGTGTCACTTTCACTTGTTCATATTGTTACGAAGGCACTTATTACTTATGTGTGTCTCTTTCACTTATACTTTATACCTAGTTTTATTATTATTATAGTGTCACTTTCACTGGACTATGATAATTGATAGTGTCATTTTCACTTTTATGTATTGTTAGGTAAGCTAATAATATATACTGTATAGTGTCACTTTCACTTGTTCATATTGTTATGAAGGAACTTATTATTACTTATGTGTGTCTCTTTCACTTATACTTAGTTTTATTATTATTATAGTGTCACTTTCACTGGACTATGATAATTGATAGTGTCACTTTCACTGTTATTGTCACGGGCACTTCAAAATTGTTGGAGAGTGTGAAACTCATTGAAGCACCGTCCAGCACACAGTGCCACTTCACACTCGAGGCATTCCCATGTGGTTTTGCTCACTTTGCGGGGTCTGCGAGTTGTGTGGCTGCACACATGGCACCTCTTCTGACTCCTAACTGTACTACCTGGTGCTTTGAAAGGAAGGGGGTGGAGCTGGTGCCTCTTGAAGAAGTCGGCACACCCCGTTCTGTCCAGCTGGCCTGGTCCTTGTAGTGGTCTCCCAGGTTCCGCATGCTTAGCCAGGAGCTCAAGTATCACCTGCTTGTGGAACTTCCGCAGGGACTTGTACTTCTTGGCTCCTGGAGTCCTCAGACGGTAGATGTTGTAGGCATTGAGGACCGACATATCTACCGTATGCAGGATAAACTTCTTGTACCACCTGCAAGATGTTCGCAGGCAGTCGATGAAGCCCATCTGCATGTCGGACTTGTCAACGAGGCGCATGTTGAGGTTGTAATCCAGGACAGCAGCTGGTTTCTGGACGGGGTTCTTGGTTCTTCGGTCCACCTTCCCTGTGGCGACCATCTCGGCCTTGTGGCATGTGCTGAGGAGGTTGACCTTCCGCTGGTCATGCCAGTGGATGGTGTCGGGAATTTAGATAAAGAGGTTAAATTGCATATCACTGGTACATGAAATATCCCAACAAATAGTTATAATATAATTACCAACGACGTAGTCGATGGGTGTAATCCAGTCCCCCACACACGGCTAATTCAATTGCATGACGTGTAGGAATGTTCACATAATACAATATCGATACAATAAACTTAGCTTAGAGGACTGGTAATGTAGGACTGTTGTTATAGATTAGTATTTGTAGCACATGGTGAACTGTGGGTTGAGTCAGAGCCAGGGGGGAAGATGTTGGCTGTATGGTGTTGATTGAGAGACTAAAGGGCCGGCGTCCGATCGCTTCACGAAATTACATATGGCTGCCGGCTCATAATAATTATAACCCATAACTTGGTTTCATGATACATCTAGAGCTGATGTAGATATTTATACATTACAGTTAATATTTAACCTATACTTAAGAATAAACTACAATACAGTACACAAAGAACCAGCCGAAATCGTACATGCGATACGATACCGCCAAATTCAAATGTCCTATTGGACCTAAAACTGTCGGGATCATTACCCTATTCCCGACATATTGCCCGCCACCAAAAATGATATACAGGAGCTATATACAGAGAACAAAAAAAGGACATCGAAGTCAAAGATCACCTTGTTTGATCTTTGATCTCCAAAGATCCACGGAACTCATAGCCGCCCTCCTTTTGGGACAAGCGCCACCTGAAGCCTGAAGAGGATCATCCTTCTCATCATCAGCTGCCCCACCTTGAGGAGCACTGTCACCAGCACTCTCCCGCGGAGGGGTATCAGTAGAGACGCCAGGATCATCCGGCAGTTCTACATCCAGCTCCAAGGGATATAACCTTACGACTGGGCGAGTAGTAACCCCAGTCGAAGTTCGTATTCTAGCAACCCTTATAAGACCATCAATGCCCTGGAACAAATCGACAATCCTCCCAAGCTTCCAAAATAACCTAGGACGCTCATTATGAATCAGTACGATATCCCCGATACGAGGCCATCGTTGATTCGTCCCTTTGATCTTATTAGAGTGACGCTCGCGAAGAGACAGCAAATATTCTTGGGTCCACCATTTCCATAGATCGTCTGACACCTTGTTCACATACTGGAAGCGACGACGTGTGGCGTCAGCATTGCCGAACGTAGGGTCATGCAGATCTTCGTCATTTACTGACGATCTAGGAAAGGTATTAAGGGTTCGTCCACGTGTTAGCATAGAAGGCGAAATGGGTAAGAGTTCATCAACGTCTGCCGAGGTATAGGTCAAGGGCCTGTCGTTGACTGACATCTCAATCTCTATTAAGATGGTTTGCAACTCTCGTCTGGTCACCAGTGCCCTTCCTAATACCTTCTTCATGGCAGATTTGACGATACCGATAGTTCTCTCCCAAATTGCCCCGAACCATGGTGCACGTGCTGGTATAAATCTCCACTGACAACCCTTTCCAGTGAGGGTAGCCACAACCTGCGGGTTAAACTCTGGAGATATTTAGAGGCCCCGACAAAACAAGTCGCATTATCGCTCATAATAATTTGAGGGAAACCATTGCGGCCTGCAAAGCGTCTTAGAGTATGCAAAAACCCCTCACTGGATAGGTCGTCAATCAATTCAATATGAATCGCTCTGGTTACCGCACATGTGAATAGAACGGCATATACCTTTATGATATTACCGGGCGATTCTCTAACTTGAATCGCTCCGGTGTAATCTACCCCGGTTACCTGAAATGGTTCAGTCCTTGTACCCTGAACTCAGGTAAGGGAGGTAGATCTACTGGGGAGTAAGGCTTACCCTGTAATCTTTTACAGATAGTACAGCTATTGTGGATCCCTTTAATTGCTTGTCGCATCTTAGAGATCCACCAACGTTGTCGCATATACGCCAGAACATAATTTACGCCAAAATGTAGGCAGGTCCTATGGCATTGGCGAATCAACAGTTTGGTAATCAAATGAGAGGAGCTAAGGAGGACAGGATATTTCGCAGAATCAATAATGTCCGCCTTTTGTATCCTGCCTCTACACTTAATTATGCCTCCTTCCATATATAATCCTAGCTGCCTCATTAAGTTAGAGGGTTTGGCCTTTGACTCCTTGCTCAGAATTTGATGTTCAGTAGGATAAGATTCCTTTTGTACTAAACATATTAGTTTCGCTTCTGCTGATCTCAATTCATGGAGTCTGATATGCTTCGAATCTCCACTAAGGAAAGACCCGTGAGCCCGACTTCTCATGTTGTTAATGAAACGGTATATCCATGCAAATACCCGTATTACTTGATCATAGCTGCCGTAATGTTCCCACTCTACCAACCCGTTATCCTGATGTGTAGTACTCACATTCGAACTACTTAACACATCATCTTGGGGCCGACTTGAAGGATCAGATATGCATTCCCTGAAATCCTGAGGCCATTCAGTTGGAGATATAAGCCATGGAGGTCCATGCCACCAAATAGAGGACGACATAAACTGTTGCGCCGAGATCCCCCGGGAAATTATGTCACTGGGGTTATCCCTGGTGCTCACATAGCAAAATTTAGCTGTAGGAACTAAGTTATGTATCTCATCAGTGAGATTAGAAACATAAACAGGTAACACTTTCTGGCTGTGTACCCATGAAAGTGCTATTTGACTGTCGCTCCAGACATAGACGTTATTAATCTGTAGTATGTCTGTATAAGCATCCAGTGTAAACTTTATTAGACGAGCAGACAGAAGCAATGCAGTAAGTTCTAATTTAGGAACTGTAATCTTCTTTATAGGGGATACTTTGGCCTTTGCTATTGCCAGTTTCGCATCACTACCATTGCATATGTATATGGCAATACCGTACGCACTATTACTAGCATCAGAAAAGGCATGTAGATCCACCCGTTGACCACTAATAACCTGACGATTAAGTTGGACCTTGCAACATGTAGAAAGGTCCGACCGAATCAACCGCCAAGTATCTTGTAACTCAGTCGGGAGGGGCGTGTCCCAATCTAGTTTTAGCCGCCACAGTTGCTGCAAAAACATACGAGCACGGATAGTTACAGGCAGTTAAAAACCTAGGGGATCAAACAACCTCGCTGACAAGCTTAAGCAGTTTCGCTTGGTCATAAGCTCACTGCCGCATGGGGTGTGACAGAAGGATATACAATCTGTGGTAGTGTCCCATTTGTGGCCTAAAAACTTCACCTCACTATTCTCAGTAGCTACACCGTCAGAAGCAAATTGACCTTTCAAAAGATCACTATTAGTGGCCCATTCTCCTAAGTATAAATGAGCCTTGGCAAATATATCGCAGATCTCCCAGCATCTCTTGAGCAATAAATCTTCATTGTCTCCAGTGCCTTGAAGATTGTCCACATAGATCCCCTGCTTGATCTCATTCTTGAAGTCAGGATCTAGTCCAGCCTCCTCAAGATGACGCAAGATAGTAGCGTTGAGAAGGAACTGGGAACAGGTCGCCCCGAATAAGACAACTCTGAACCTGTAGACCAGATACTCTGAATCTAGATCCATTGGGTCCCGTGGCCATAAAAATCTTGTCGAGTCCCTGTCTTCACGATGGAGGTGAAGCATCAGGAAGGCCTTCTCAATATCGGCGACCCATGCAAACTTATGACATCTGAAGCGCAACATAATTTGCGCGAGATCAGAGACCAGGGACGGACCCGTGTATAGACAATCATTCAGGCTATAGGAGCGATCACTGGATTTAGCAGAGCAGTCATACACAATACGAACAGGAGTGGTGGAACTGTCCTATTTAGTTGTTGTTCCCCAGGCTGCCTGGCCGAACAGCCCCAAGGCCCCAAGCAAGGCCAAGGCCATAACCGAGTGCCCCCACAGATCCCTCCCTGCCTACCACTATAAAGCCTGGGTGACCGAAGCCACTCCATGGCAAGGAGCTAAGGAGGGCGCGGAAACGCCCGGGAAACCAAAGCCCCACCCAGGGCCCTGTTCCCCTCAGCAATTATGAAGAGAAAGTTGAGGGTCAAAGGAAAAATGTGACGCTTTGGCTTCCAATCTGCCAACCTCTAGGTTGGGAGATTGGGAGGTCAATCCACGGAAGAGATGCCGTCACCTTAGATCTAGAAAATATATAAGTAAAAGGAACAGTCAGAGTAAGCTATGGGTATGGCAGAGATCGCTCAGCTCTCACTCTGATAGACCAGCCCATCACCACATGACTAGAACCCAATCCTCTCAGCATCAGCTAGGAACGGCCCTAGTGTCCTATTTAGTAATGGTTCTCTCCGTCAATGACGTGAGAGCCTTATACAGTAGGGTCTCGTAAGATGCGAGTTTATGGTCGATGGATGCGATCGCATCTTACGAATTCGCATCTTACGATACACGTAGCTTATGGGAAAAACGTCTTATGGTCGATCCGCCCCAAAAAATATGCCGTAAAGTCCCATTTACACCCTATAAATCCAATTTGTTCACGCAAAGTCACAATTTTGTTGGTAATAATCCCTGAAAAAGGTAATTGGTGCATGATACCATACATTTCGGTCACATACAAACAGAAAATAATAAATTAATAAATGAAAATGAGACAAAATACACACTATCAATAAAAAATATAAAAAAATCCAATTTTTCCCTTACCTTAAATTCTAGTGGGATTATGTACAGGGGGAAGGGGTTATCCGAGGCTGTGTAGATTCACTCAAATGGCATGCGAACTCCCGCCTAAGGCTCGCATTTTATTTTATTTTTCGCATCTTGAGGTTTCTCCTCGGATTTAGCCCACTTTGAGCCTCCGATTCGCAAATTATGGTCAGTCTCGCATCTTAAAATAATTTATTTTTATTATTTGGGGTCCTCGCATCTTATGCGAATCGCACCTTCTGATCTCGCATCTTACGAGACCCTACTGTATATATAAGGGCTCCTCGGAGACCCCCGTGAGGGTCCCGGAGAAAGCATAACGCGACCCAAATATATAAAAAGTACATCCTAGGGTGAAACCCTTTACTTAGTTCCTAGGGAATGTCATTAAAAAAGGTAACCATTAGAAAAAGAAAGAAATTTTTTATGAGTAAAGATTAGAAACTATGAATGTTTTCTTACTAAATCAACTAGTGCGCCGTTATACAGTCCTTCCCTTGTACGCGTCCCCCAGCTGGTCACGCTGGGTTTATACGTCCTTCTTGTGGTCGCGTCCCGTGCGACAGGTTGGACTAAATTTGTGCTCTCAGGATGTGCTACTTTTCATCTTTAGACGTTTCCTGCTGCCTCTTCTGGGAAGTATATGTTACTATTATAGTAAGGAGGCGTCATAGATATGTATGTATATTGAACATTTCCAGAGAGCTGACGACTTCCACGGGACGCGCCACATGCTACGACCATTATTATTATATGAATATTATTTTTATTTTCTGTACAGTATTTCTATCTTTTTCCTCTTTATATTATTACATTATGTTATGTAAGCCAGGTTAGTTAGAATGCCTCTATTTCAGTTTTTAGGTTTCGTTAGTTTAGCTAGCGGACGCCAGTTTTAGGGATAGGCTAGGCCTTTGCCTTTTTTCCATCAGTGCATTTATAAGCTCCGAAATTCAATATTCTTAATTCTAACTAGGCTATCCATTCTTATAATTTTTTCAATTAATCGTTGATGCTATTCATTTCAACTTTTCTTGCTGATAGCCTAACTTTTTCTCTGAACGTTCAACGTCGCGCTTCCATAAAATTGTTTAACCCTCCAGCCCCGGCTATGTATTATATATATATTCCTCGAAACCCGGGTGTTTTGGCCGAAAAACGTCTAGGCTAGGCTACCGTATATTCGTTAATCAGACTGCTTCCCGCATTCCCGCGCATCCCCAAGCGTAGCTGTGTTATTTACCTGTAGAATGGCATTAAGTAGAGCTCTCTAAGTCAACTGGTTGAGCTGTGATAATGATTTCATTGGAGATAACTTTATGGCCAAAACAGCCACTTTACACCACTTTTCGATACTTAACAACAACATACAGGCACACACGAACAAGCGACGCTCTCCTTCTTGTGGCCGGAGATGCGGGGCGACGGTCCAGCCGGCTGTTGTTTACATGCGTCGGACCGACGCCTCGCACACGAAGCTCACAGGCTTTCAACCACTGGGCGTTCAAGAGACCATCCGGGTACCTGTTATATGCTTTTTTATGGGCGTTCAAGAGCCCTTCCGTGGTGAGAGGGTTAATGGCGATCTAGCGGCTATCACATTTTCTTTTACTGTATTTCTTATCGAAAATTCCAGATACTTCGAATTTCATCCTTTTGATGTTTTCGTGACATTGAGCGTTTCTCTTTACATTTTAATAAAGTTTTTACGAAATATTTTCCTGTTGCACTGTATATAAACAATTTATTAGACTTTTATGTCATACGTCTTCATAGTCTATGTACCTTCCAGGTTTTCTGTCTTGTTGCAGAGTGGATAAATGTTATTCTTTTATGATACTTTTGCCTGTAATTATTTTTGATACTTGCCACCGTAGCCTCCCTTTAAAAAAAAAAAAAAAAAAAATGAATTTATTGGTGGCTCCTTACGTCAATGACGTAAGAGCCTATGTTAATATGGCCTCGTTCCGGGCTCCTCTGAGCCCGGGTTAACCTGGATCACGGTGGTCGAGAACCAAGATCATCATAGGGGGTACCCCTTAATCATTCTTACGGTACGTCATTGGGTTGGAGCCACTGAAAGTAGGAAATAAAAAGAAAAGAATTAGCACAGTTTGAACACCGCGCCCACGCGCGCTCCGGTCTTCCTCAGCTTCCCACACACCTGCAGTTGGCTGTTCCTCCCAGGAACCTTCTCTCTCGCCCACCGACCCAGCCAAGGTAGACGTGCGTGTCCTTACCTCATGCTCAGGGTTGCATAGCCCCTCTTGAGCGCGTCATTTTTGGTCCATAGTGAATATTAGTGAAGTTGAAATCATATACGCGTTTAGGAATGTGTTTGTTTGGACCAATTTCACTTGTAATCCTGTAAGTAAGGACTTCGTAGTCTGGGCTGGTCGGCGGGCGTGTTATCAGAGCCACTTTCACTTTCTAAAACCTCGAATTATTGTTTTTTTTTCTGTATGTCGTGTCATACGAACCTCGGCTCTTTAGCGACAGTGTCTTTTTGTTCTGTGATAGTGTGTTTTAACTTGTAGCTCGATAGATACTGACTTAAGTGTTGAATGATATGCGAGTGTCAAGCAGCTTATATCTGTGAGTCCTGACAGACAACCCCCGGTTGTGCCTGCTGCCAAACCAGAGGTTATTTTTCAGCCACCGTAAGATTTGTACTTCCTAACAAATTTCCTAAGCCTAATTTGTTCTGTGCTGGTTGTGTTTTAACATGATACCATGACAGATATTCACTTAAGAGTGGAATTATAGGTAAGTATAAGATTCATTTATCTATAATTCCTGACAGGTAGCTTCTGGTTGTGCCCTGGCCAGAGGTTATTTTTCAGGCCACCGTAATATTTGTACTTCGGAACACATTTCCTAAGCCTAAATTTCCAGAAAATTTTAACCTATTTTCATTCAATGCTTCATACCACAATAAACTACGATACTTTCTGTATTTACTTCCAAGTTTTTCCTTTAAAAAGTGAATTCATATCACTTTAACATTATTCAATCATGAGTGCCTCATCATATTTACCTTCAGTCAACTTAAAGGCATTTGTTTCATTAGAACCAGCAAGACTACAGCTGATAGTCTCTATACTGTATTACAAAATTAAATACAATTACATTTCATTATTAACCCTAGGCCCTATCTCGATAGGCCCGGGTACCAAGGCCCGGATACCAGGACCGCCAGATGTGGTGTGACAGTCCCGGATCCCAGATGGGCGGATAATATCATAACAACATACAACCTCAAGTTCCCAAGATTGGAAGCTAAAGCGTCACATTTTTCCTTTGCCCCTCAACTTTCTCTTCATACTTGCTGAGGGGCACAGGGCCCTGGGTGGGGCTTTGGTTTCCCGGGCGTTTCCGCACCCTCCTCAGCTCCCCGTCATGGAGTGGCTTCGGTTACCCAGGCTTTACTGTGGTCGGCACGGAAGGTTCTGTTGGGGCGCTCGGTTATGGCCTTGGCCTTGCTCAGGGCCTTGGGGCTGTTCGGCCAGGCAGCTTGGGGAACAACAACAACAACACCAACCTCAAGTTCCCGAGTTCCCGGGTCCTTAGCTCAATAAGGCCCGGGTACCAAGGCCCGGTTACCAGGACTATCGAGTATGGCGAAAGTCCAGGGTACCCAGAAGGGCCGGAAATACAATAATAACATACCACCATACAACCTCAAGTTCCCGAGTCCTTATCTCGATAAGGCCCGGTTACCAGGACTACCGAGTATGGCGAAAGTCCAGGGTACCCAGAGGGGCCGGAAATACAATAATAACATACCTCCATACAACCTCAGGTATTAAGGTCAGGTGATAATCGTTCCCTAGGCTAAAGTATGCCTACCCAGGAACATTAATTATTTTTTAAGAGGAAACACGATGAAGGAAATAAGGTTTCCAATATACTCAATAATCTCAGGGATTAGGTCTAGAGTATAAATAATTTTTGGTAACATTACCTAAGGCCATGAATAGGCCTATGTAGGCCTACATATTAATAAATTTGGGTGATAATGAATGTTTCATTTCCCCTGGAATATATAAACTGAATAGATAGTTTATTCCTGTGTTACACCAACTGTTCTATGAAACTTAAAGGTGTTAACACCACAGGCTTCCTTTAACCCCTTCAGACTCATATGATGCAGAGGTTGCCAGATTAGCAATAATAAATAGAGTTCTCTCACTTATAATTACCTCTCCAAAATTAGTTTTCTGCCCACAGTTAACTCAAAGACAACTGCAGAGGTTGAAGTAACTAAACTAAAGGTTTCTAAATACCCTGATGGTAACAAAGGCTTTAAAGTATCCCTAATATGCTCAAAATCGCGTCATATGTCGGAGAGGGTTAAGAAACGCTGCCTGTAACCTTTTATATTTTGATATTAAACTGACCTGATTAGTACATGTTCATTGGATACAATAATACCATACAAACATAAAGCCAAACCCGAATACATACAGACTACGGCCATCTACCCAAGCATTATAATACCGAGTGGTATTATAACACAATGCAACCGGGTCGTAACATAATACAGTAAAAGTCCTTTAATCCGACGACCGATGATTCGAATCTCCCAATAGTCCGAATTTTTCAATTTGAGGCCAAATCCGAATTCACTCGATGGTCCGAATTTCAAGAAGTCCCAAAGTCCCCTTTTTGAGGCATTAGTCCACTCACATGACACATAATGGAGCACACACATATCATATGTTCATGAATTCACTTTAAAAGTTTACCATTGTCATTGTAGCCTATTACCTACTTCAAAACATTCAGATTAATTGTCAAAGGAAGCTACTGATATAAACGTAAACACCACATCGTCTGCTAGAGCGTTTGTTTGGCTCTTGAACGCATTCTTGGGACGCTCCGATGTGCTACTGGCTTGCACCGCATCGTCTGCAAGCGCATTCAGTCTTGCGCTTGAAAACGCACCTTTGGACGCTCCGATACGCTACTATTTATAGTGATCGGAGCGTCCCAAGGGTGCTTTCAAGAGCAAGACAAACTCGCTAGTAGACGATGCGGACATGTGACAATAAGAAGAAGAAGAAGGTGTTTACGTTTATATCAGCAGATTCCTTTGACCATTAATCTGAATGTTTTGAAGTAGGTAATAGGCTACAATGACAATCGTAAACTTTTGAAGTGATTTCATGAACATTGAGCCGATATGTGTGCACCATTGTGTCATTTGGGTGGCCTAATGCCTCAATGTTTTCGTCAGGCCACAGGTTCATAGGGGTAAAGTCCGATAATCCGAAAAATCCACTAATCCGAACGAGGGCCAGTCCGCTGCCCTTCGGATTAATGGAAGTTTACTGTACCATAAAATCGGCCAGGCTCCAGTAAGCCAGTTTACCAAGTACAGTACTCCAACGACTGTCAAGACAACAGCACATATTACTTTACTGAGTACTCTGACGACTGTCAAGACGACAGCATATATCACAACAAAATTCTTTTGAAAGGCTCGGTTACTCTAGGCCTAGCCTAAACAACATTTTTTCCACCGGGTAACCTAAGCGGACCCAAACTTTAATTTAAAAAACATACCAAGTCCCAATATAAAAATTTAACTAGAAATTATTACCGGGTACTCTAGGTTAGGTCAGACTTTAATAAAGAAGTCAGACCCCGTTAACTAATAGTTAACATACCTAACAGATTTAAGATAAGGGCAAAAGCTTAAATAACTAAGTTTTCTAATCAGTTTAAATTAATAAAAAAAAATAAAAATAATAATAAATAAATGTGTAAGTCAATCCAGAATACCAATATTCCCGGGTGACAGTTCCATACCGCCACCACCATAAGGGTGCCAGGTGATTCAAGGCTGTGCCATACTGGGACAAGGACTATGCCAGATCCCGGTAAAATAAGCAAATATTATTTTACCCAGTACCCTAAACTTTGTCATACTCTAAGAAAAAACAATCCAGGGTTCCAAGAAAGGAATCAGATGGAAATTCTTGCCAGTTACTCTAGGCTGGGTCATACTTATGATCATTTTTATTTAAAATAAACAATACAAGGCTAGTGCCCATTTTTGCCCCCATGGTAGACATAACCATCTCACCTGTTGCTCCCTTCATTCGGCTAAATAACCCATACCTCTAAAATGAATTCACTGGGCAAAACTCTAGACATTTCCAAGTCACCTACGAAGTGTATTCTCACGAATCACATATTTTAACTAATTTCCAGGAAACAAGTACAAGTTTCCTGTCCCTTCCTATAAAGGCTATACTTGCCTAACAAATTTCTGGGTAATTATATCCAGTTATACCGAATATTAATTCACTAGGCTACTTCTTACATAAAAGACAAAGGGAATCGGATTAAAATAAACGGGACATGACTAGACCCTATTTTACCAAAACCTAAGTAGACCTATTAATTATGGTATTAATTCCACCATACAACACTGACTACTTGTTATATCCTCCAGGCTCAAGGAGCGACAACACTACCGGAGAAGAATCTTTTTAACAAGTAAAACATCACCTCCCCCTCCAAGTGACAACCACTGGAGTATCCGAACACCTTATAGGTTAAGGTGAGTTAATTTGACAAATTACTAGACATTTCAGGTTCACCGGCTAAGGGTACCTTCACTATCCATATAAGCTTTGCTTATAACAATGACCCAAAAAACAGGTATACCCTCGGGCATATTATCTATATGGAGTTCGGTAAAATCTAACAATTCAGGTACCTTTTACAAAGAATCTCCAAGTACCAGCAATACTAAAATATGTAAGTTTTTTAGAATCATCTCTCCTAGAACTCCTAACTAGTCCCCATCTCCCGACAAGAAAATGTCCGGACCTAGCAAGAAAATGACATAGGTCGGTCGGCTCAGAGCCTTCCAGTAATAAACGGAAGAATCTATCTATCTATCTATTGCCTGACGCCGTGATCCCCGAAGGGGTGGCCACGAACGAACCGCCCCCATGCACCTCTGTCCCCAGTCAGTCGACGCCCCTCCCCCCAATCAGCACCGCCTTCGTTCATGTACTTCCTCACTCCATCCTTCCACCTCATATTCGGTCTACCTCTCCCCCTCTGTCCCTCCACCTCGCTCTCGTACACCCTTTTAGTCATTCTCTCGCTTTCCATACGTTCCATATGGCCGAACCATCTCAAGTTGTTCCTTTTCACACTTTCCAGCACATCTACCTCCACACCACACCTCCTTCTTACTTCCTCATTAGTCTGTCTATCCCTCCATGTAACTCCGCACGCACGGAAGAATAAGAATAATAATAATAACAATAACCTTACTCAATTAGCTTTTACAAAATGGGTACCACATCATTTGTTACAAATATGATGGGTACCAACCGGGCTTAACCCCAACTAAGGATAGTCCATTAAAGCCGTTAGACATATTCCCATTGGGGTCCTGGGAAATTATCAAACCACAAACATAAAAGCTACCCACCTTGGAAGTCCCAAACTTATCTGACGTGTAATCAGGATTTCAAATCCTGCACCCTACACACATATCCCCAGGCCGGGGACAATTATCTGACATGCCGGTCACCCTGCTAATCCTGTTTTCTCCGAATAAACAAAGAATTACCTGCCTCCTCTACTGCCTTGGCTGAGCCAAGTGCTGAACATGTCATCCCCTCCCCCTCCTTCCCTAGTATGGCTAGGTGATACTATTGAATAACAGGTTGATTCAACCCCATGGTTTTATCCACCCACATTGAACCTCCCTAAAAAAAACTGAGTCAGATGAATACTGAAGCTGAAATACATAAACCCAGGAGGCTAGTTGGGCTAATTTCAAGAAATTTTTATTAAATCCATGCAGTAATGTGGCAAGCAAACCCAACGGAAAATTGTTACGCCTTTAGATAAGACTATCCGAGATCTCAAAGTAGTTCTCTTGCTCCTTCCAGATCACAACATGACATACCAAACACAGTTCCATTGGCTCAGGTACCTGTCCATCCTAAACAACAGCTCCCGATACAGGAAACAACCACCAGAGTAACACCTACTAATGCTGACACAGGTCTTCCAAATTTGGCATCACTACCAAAGTAGTGGATTATTAAAATGGACGAGCTGAAGAATATACAGTCAGGACCCCCAATACGCGAGAATAGGGGTGACAGGAGGCATCGCGTATTGGGAATTCGCGTATTGTGGAACTAACTTTAAATAGGAATAATTAGATATGGGTGACATCTCTCAATTTTCGACATTTTTGGCCCTATTTTCGACATTTTTGGCTCTACAGTACAGTCTATATCTTATATAATTATAAGAACAACAATGAATAAAAATATGAAACCTTACCTTAAAATTAGTAGTAGATAGGCTAGGTAGCCTTGAAGAGTGGGGGCTCCGAGGCGGGGCGAGTTCAGCTACACTGCCCCGGCCCCGTTCCCTTCCCGGGGAGGGAAGGCAGGCGTATGCCCAGACCACGAGGCCTGCGCAGACGGCTACTGCGTCGCCTGGGCCTCGCAAAACGTAGACCGTGCTCGCGTATCAAGGGGGAATAGTGGATTTGGCCCCTTCTTAGCTCTCGATTCGTGTATTGTGGTACCACCTCGCGTAATTAATGTTTTTGGTTATTTTCGAGGGGTAACTCGTGTATTAGGGTTTTCGCGAATTGTGGAATCGCGTATTGGGCGACCTGACTGTACGTACAAAGAAGCACAAGGCCCTTTGCTGGACGTATTAAAAAAAAAAAAAAAAAAAAAAAAAAAAATCCAATTCGATTGGGTGCGAAGTACTTTTCTTACACACAGACACCCACGGTTCCCTCAGGAAACGCGTCAAACCATAGTCTGGCATGAATAAGACGGAGGGACATATTACCATTAAATCTCTCTAATCTCTATAAATCCAGAGGTTGCTCCACAAAAATGTCAAGGAACAAAAACCCTACGATGGGGGTATACACTCTAAGAGATGAGCCAGGGGCCAAGTGGTTGACTGAGTCAAAGTTTGGAGGATCTCCAATTTACCACTAGGCATACATAAAAAACTCCCACTCTATCCACCAGAAGTTCTGGAAATATCTCGGATCCCCAAATAATAAGTTGTAACCAACTAATTAACCCCATGATAAATACACCTACCCTGCACGGATTGACAAAGACGTTAGACTACGTCAAAGAACCCAGAGGTTGCTGTCAACATTTTATCACACAACAACACCCCGCACAAGCCATGAGTCAAGTAACAGAGTCGATCCCTCAACAACACTCCAAGTCCACACTTCATTTTATCAGAGGAACTCCACGGGGTAATTCTCGCACGACCACCGGGAATGTCAAGAGTGGCTCTTATTTATTAGTGGCCCCTCCATCATTGACGAACATGCCTATTACATAAGGCATCCTCTTCAAACACTAATCCGCCGTAGTTTGAATCTACCGCGCAGAGCATTTAAAACTGAGGAGCCTTCATCATGAGCGCACGCGACCTCACTCATGGCTTCAGTCATTATGAATTGGGTTCTCACTACGAAAAAACTTCGTAAAAAATAAAAACAAAAAGAAAATAAGAATCTATCTATCTATCTATTGCCTGACGCCGTGATCCCCGAAGGGGTGGCCACGAACGAACCGCCCCCATGCACCTCTGTCCCCAGTCAGTCGACGCCCCTCCCCCCAACCAGCACCGCCTTCGTTCATGTAGTTCCTCACTCCATCCTTCCACCTCATATTCGGTCTACCTCTCCCCCTCTGTCCCTCCACCTCGCTCTCGTACACCCTCTTAGTCATTCTCTCGCTTTCCATACGTTCCATATGGCCGAACCATCTCAAGTTGTTCCTTTTCACACTTTCCAGCACATCTACCTCCACACCACACCTCCTCCTTACTTCCTCATTAGTCTGTCTATCCCTCCATGTAACTCCGCACGCACTCCTTAAGTAATTCATTTCCACTGCTCTCACTCTTGGTCCGAGTCTCTCAACCAACGTCCATGCTTCGCTTCCGTAAGTCAGTGTCGGGATTACCACACTGTCATGCAAGGACTTCTTCACTTCCATACTGACCACCCTATTTCTTGTTACTGCTTTTAGCGTTCCTACAACCCTCTTCCCCTGTTGTACCCTCTCCTGCACCTCTTCATCCATAGTCCCATCTTTACTCAACACACTGCCCAGATACTTAAAAGAGTTGACGATCTCCATAGCCTGACCGTTCAGCTTCACCTCACACTCTGTGACTTCACCCCTTTCGAAGACCATAACCTTGCTCTTCCCCGTATTTACCTTCAAATTCCGTTTTTCGCACACTGTTCCAAACTCATTTACCAGACCCTGCAACTCCCATTCATTATCACTCATCAGAACTGTATCATCCGCAAACAGCAGTATAGGTAGCTTCCACTCAATTCCCTCCCTTTTCAGCGATACACCAACATCCACTGCTCTTGATAGTATTTCTTTCATAACTCCATCCATATATACAGTAAACAACCACGGGGACATCACACACCCCTGTTTCAAACCAACATTCAGGTCAAAGAACTCGCTCTGCTCACTCTCCACACGTACTGCCGCCTTTGCACCCTCATACATGCTCTTCACTGCTTTCAGCAACTTGCCCTCTACTCCGTATATTCTAAGTACTTTCCACAAACCTTCTCTATCCACTCTGTCATAGGCCTTCTCCAAGTCCATAAAGGCAACATACACCTTTTGTTTCTTCTCCAGATACTTCTCCACAACACAATTCAGGGTAAAAATCTGATCTACACATCCTCTTCCCTTCCTAAAACCTCCCTGCTCGTCGCCTATCCATTTCTCCGTTCTCACTCTCACTCTCTCAATCACTACCCTACTGTATACCTTCCCTACTACGCTTAGAAGACATATTCCTCGGTGGTTACCACACACTCCTCTTTCCCCTTTGCCCTTATATAGGGGGACTATTATGCCAGTCTTCCAGTCATCGGGTGCACTCCCCTTCTCCCATGCTAGTTTGCACATTTTCCATACCCATTCTATCACTATCTCACCACCATACCTCAACATTTCCCCACACACTCCATCTGTTCCTGGTGCTTTCCCCAACTTCACTCTTTTCATGGCTTCCCACACTTCTGACCTCCTGATCCCCACCTCCTCCTCCACTACTTCTCTTCTTCTCCCTCCCATACCATATCCAGCTATGTTTGCTGGCTCTTCATTCCTTTCATTTAGCAACTCACTGAAGTACTCCCTCCATCTTTCGACTCTCTCTTGCTTCTCGGCTAGCATTCTCCCATTCTTATCTTTCACACCCTTACTGTTTCCCTTGCTACCTTCCCTAACTTTCTTGACTTCTTTCCAGAACAGTTTCTTACTCTCCCTCCATTTTACACTCAGATTCCTTCCAAATTCCTCATCTACTCTTCTCTTACTTTCCTTCACTACTCTCTTCACCACCCTCTTACTCTCCACGTACCTCGCTCGTTTCTGTCTCTCGGAATCTTCATTCCCTCTACTACCCAACCACTCTCTATATGCTTTCTTCTTTTCTTCCACAGCTATTCTTACCTCTTCTGTCCACCATGCTGTACCTTTCACTCCCCTCCCTCTTCTCCTCACTCCACACACCTCCTCACATGCTGCACAGATCTCATCCTTAAACACCTTGCTCATCTCCTCCACTTCCTCCATAACTTCCAGGTCGAACCCACCTAGTCGTCTTTCCACTGCTCTCCTGTACTCCTCCCTGACTTCCTCCTCCTGCAACCTCTCCACCCTCCTCACCATTCCACCCTCCTCTCGCCTCCCTCCGCTCTCCTCACCCACTTCTTTTGTATCCTAACCTTAGCTACCACTACATAATGATCAGACAGACCCCCTCCAATACCCCTATACACCCTAGCATCCATCACAGATTTCTTCATTCGTTCATCCACACATACATAATCAATCAATGACTTTCGTTCCACCACTGTCTTATCCTTCATCGTCAACATCCGTTTCCACGTGTACCTGTGGATCATTCTGTGTCGGAAGAAGGTGTTGGCTATCCACAGCCTCCTCCCCACACATACGTCCACAAGTGCACTACCATTCCCATTCACCTCTGATGGTACCTCCCACCACTCCCTCAACTTTCCTATCACCCACCTTACCATTCATATCCCCAATCAGAAATATTCTTTCGTTCTTGTCAAACTTCTCCAGGCACGCCTCCACATTCATCCAGAACTCCTCTTTCTTTCTTTCAAGTATATCCTCTGTCGGGGCATACACGCATACAATCACCCACGTTTGTATTCCTACTTTCATTCTCACCCACACAATCCTTGAACCCACAGACCCATACTCTCTTACACATTCCTTCCATTTGCTACTTACAAACAAACATGCACCTTCTCTCGCTGTTCCTTCACTCACTCCAGCACACACCCATTCCACACTCCCACTCTCTCACATCTGAACCTTTCCATTTGGTCTCTGTCATTCCACATACATCCAGCCTGGCATTCACTAACACTTCCAGAACCTCTCTCTCTTTTGTGCCATCATTCATGCCACTAACATTCCACGTAGCCATTCTCAGAATGTCCGAAGGCATGTCCTTAGTCGGTCGTGGTTCGTCAACGTTGGTTCCGTCCGCATCCGAGGCTGTTCGTTCGTTTTTCTTTGCCTAGATATTTTTTACGGGTGGGGGTCGCAAGCCCACCGACCCAACCTCTTTAGTCGCCTCTTACGACACGCAGAAGGCACGTGGGGCATATTCTATTCCCTAACCCCCAGGGGGTAAGAATAACTATCTAATAAGCTTTCCATCATATCGTGGATGTACTTGTGTGGATTTCTGACCAGACGCTGATTCAGGCGTCATTCCTCCTTCTCTGCTCTGCGTTCAGCCTGCCCGGACGTGTCTCCCCACGCTCCGCTGATTCCGCATTTGCTGCGTCCCTAGTGAGTTTTTTCTCATTTGTTTACTCCGGGATGTATCGAGTAAGGTTAGGATATGTGTAGCAGGAGTGTCCTGGGCTGGTTGCCCGCAGTGCAGTGTATTTTGGGTCGTGTGTTTGGGGCATCTATTTCGGATGTTCCCTCGTGGTCCTGTTGTGGACATGTGAACTTTTTCACAGTTAGTTAGCTTGTGTTTCAGGCGGCTTTCATTACGCGTTAGTTATTGCTGCCTTTTATCTTTCTGATGAGGTATGCTTTGCTTACTGACGTTCCCTTTGAATTTTTCTTCACTTAGTGAAGTTTTTTCTGGGTCCCGTGTCAGTCTTCCCTTTGCCGGAAGTATTTGCTACAGTGGTGTGTTGGCGGTGGTTCCTGTTGTGATATTTCCAGTGTTTGGTGTATATTTCAACTTTTATTATGCCGTCTACTTAGGCCTAGCCAGCCGCTCGTAGCTTTGCCACATGTACAAGTGTTATTGTTTATTATTTATAAATATGCCATACTGTGCCATGTGTATCCGGGTTTTAGTTGTGTATTGGCTAATTCCTCGGACTATGTTTGTTTCCTGGTTTAGTTGTGTATTGGCTAATTCCACGGATTATTGTGTGGACTTAGGTTAGTCGTGCGTGGCTTCCTTCGTGTCCGTTGTACGTTCAGATGGTGTCTGATCGGGGTGGGTTTCCTTCCGGCGGGTTTTTCTCGGTTTCACCATGAAAAAAACCCGGCCGAGAGCCGTGTTGGGCCACACGTGGTTTTAACACAGGCTGGTGTCCCCGGCGATGAGGTGTCTGTGGCTCTCCAGGACTGCGTCTTTGTTGGTACCTGGTTTCAGGCACCCTTTGATTCCCGGCGGAAATGGCTGTACCCATCTATAAAACGTTGTTCATGCGAACATACGTTATGTAGTTTTTCTACCAGGTTTTACAAAACCACATGAAAAACCTAGCTGTTGTTAAGGGCTTTCCTCCCCGGCGATCTTTTACAAAGAAGTGGGGACAGGAACTTATGGGGTTAACTTTTTGACATCTCACCCGGCGGGTGTACCTTGGTAGGGTGGGATGAACAACTAAGTCATTTAGTTCTTTAACCAATCCATTTTAAGTGATGCTATATGTATCGCCGCCTTTATACTTACGGCGATTGAAGGTTCAATTAGGGTTAACATCGTTTTTTCACACCCGGGGGGTGCTCCTAGGTGGAGGAAATAAGGAATTTACAAATTCAATTTCGATTTAACCACTTAATTTAGTGATACAATTAGGTATCGCCGCCTTCAACCTTACGGCGATCTTTTTGTGACAATTCGTTAGAAATCAGATCTCGTGTCAGCCTGCCCTGTGTTATTCTACTAAAATATTTCAAGGGCCGGCGTCTTTATGGGGGGTTGTTTTTGTTCCAAAAATTGAATCTTAAGACAGTCACCACCAGAAAGACTATAATCGCCATGCTGGACAATTATATTATGTCAGAGGGTATTCTTCACTTTCGTCAAAAAGATTTGTTTAGATATTCTGAACCCCGCCGCGTAGCGAGCTGTGATCGTTGTGTCATTACATCTCGTTATCCGGTGGGTTATTAACACTTGTATGCGAACATGTTGGGTTAACCTTATGAGCATTAATTCCTGGAAATTTTCTTTTTTTCCAGAGCTGGGCTCCGGCGAACCAATACAGACCCGGCGGTAGTTTACCCCACCAGTCTCTGCCATGGCTACCTCAGCCCCAGTCTTTGCTTTATGCACTACCCCTGCTTGTGCCGGTATCCCTATTTTTGCGCATACCCTTTGCATAAGGTGTGTTAAATGTCTAGACCGTTCAAGGGGTCTCTGGGTAATGCGCAATTGTTCTTTTTGCTCCCAATTAGCTGTCAAGGTCCTTTGCGACAATGAGAAGACCGCGGCAGTAGCTTTAAGAGAAGTACGGCAACAGATGGCAGCCTACACTACGATTGTTGCGCATAAATCACTTCAATGTGACAACGTCCCTCTTTGGGATAGATTGCTATTTGAACACCCTCCGCCTAAACGTTCCTCTAGAGTCACGAGTCATAAGCCGGCGGAGACTGGTCAGGGTTCTGTATCTTCTGCTACTACACCAAAACGTCCAAGAGAGCCTACACCCCCGGCGTCCGCCTCCTCGTCTCGGGCGAGATCTCGGTCTAGGTCACCTCTCAGACGCCAGTCTTCTAGTCTTGCCTCTTCACCAGCGAGTAAGAAGAGTAGGACGGATAGTTCCACCAGTGGTCACGGCGATGAATCCTCCAAATCTAGGAGTAGTTCTCGGTCACACCGTAGCCATAAATCCTCCAAAAAGGATTCCCAGAAACGAAAGTCCTCCCTACATTCACCAGCTTCTGGTGCCTCTCATCGTACCTCTACCCCAGACAAAGTTTGTGTTAGGTCTCAAGGGTCCAGTGCGGTGCCTGTCCCTAAAGAGGATTTACCTATTAATATTTTAACCCTGGAATTGGAAAGTTCAGGAGGTTCAATAATTGAGAATGTTTCAGACTCCCAAGAGAGTGTAGGCCAGGGCCTCGGTGTTTGGCGGTTTGCTCAGCCAGAGGCTGACCACCCATGTCCGACTCAAACGAGTCACACAGTAGCTGATGTCCACAGGGACGCGGCGATCCCATCCTCTATTCCTGACTTATCTTGGCAACAAGGTACCCCAGCTTCGGCGGGGTCTTCTCAGGAGGATCAGGAGGAGAAAGACGAGGTTTCAATAATTTCGGAGATGGAAGGGCAAGAGTCAGGCTCAGGCTTAGATGCCGCGCAGGATATTAATGATTCACCTGTAAGTTCATCATCTAACCAATTTGTTACTGCGCAAGAAATTAATGGGCTACTTACTGATGCTTTATCTAAATTTTTTGTCCAACAACAGGAAAACCCCACAATGGACTTGGGGGCTCCCATGACAAGTTCTACGGTACGGCCTCTGATGACTTCGATTGCTTTATCTAAGATCCCTAACCCACCCACTCTGTCACCATCAGGGGTTACTAAGCCTGCTACGGCGGCATTGACAACTTCAAATGTCAGGGTCATCACGGATGTCAATCCACCCCCTCTAGACAAGGCGCCTCTCAGAAAGGTGGCTATGCCCTTGCTTTATGGACCAGACGAGTCATGGGTCCTTTTGACCCCCACTAACCCAGAGCTCGCCCAACCTACCTTGTCAGGGGAACTCCCGGTACCGCGTGAGTGGGTCATCCAGGGCAATAAATCAAAGAAATTAAGGGCCCTGGATAATTTGGGAAATGTACTGGACGTAAACATCAAGGCTATACCTAGTTATTATCACCAAGACTATTTTGTGTATGCTACTAAGCCAGCTTTACCCCCTGCCTCAGCTTCGAAACTATTTTCAGACTGGTCTAAGCTGGATGGGTTTAATGATATTAAGACTGTCAGCTCTCACTCCTGAACTTGATTTACAGACCGTCACAGACGAAGCAGCTAATCCAGTTTGAAGGTGGGGCAGTTGGGTCCAGGACCTTGGGTAGATTGGGAGATAGAGGCTCAAAACTTTGCAACCACATTTACTTCTAAATCTTCCCACCAGATCCCTCAGGATACTCATTCATGGTTCTCCATGCCGGTAGGTTCTGCCGGCGGAGTCCCGTCAGTTTTGTTTTCTTTCCTAGCTGCCCCTAAGATTAATCTTTGTGAGCTAAAAGACCCTTTCACTACCCCTACCCCTACTCACCTAGACAGAGAATTTAGGCTAAGGGGGAAAGCTTTTCGCCTGTTCTCTCAGTACATAGTGTCTCAACAGGTGGCTAAGTCTTTACTGCGGTCCACTCAGGCAATCGCAGACGCGGATGCCAGAAGATCGGTTGAATTATCCCGGCGACTGCTCCTCCAGTCGTCGATCCAATCCTTGGGTGACATACGCACCGCCTTGCTTGAGGCGGTACGAGCAAGACAAGATCTCAGAATGTCTTTAGTTCGCAAGCTACCTGATCGCATTGCGAATCAGGTGATCATGTCACCAGTGCTTACTCCCTCTTTAATGTCCCCTGAAGTGTGGCGAACGGTGTTCAATATGGCACAGGCCGTTAAGCACAGTCCCACCCCTTCTAAGAAACCTGCATTTAACTTCCCCAAACCCAGGCCAACCGCTAAAGCTCAGCCAGGGGGATCTAAACCCTTTCTTCTGCCTAAGTCCTCCCACTCCCCCCAAGGTCAGTACAGGCATAGACAGGGTAGGTTTTCAGGTCAGAGAGGACGCGGCCAGCATAAGCCAGGTCAGGGCCAGTCTTCGGCCAACACCAGCCAGCCGGCAAAGCGTCCAGCACCACCAACCCCACCATCAAAAAACTAAACTCTCTCTCACTCCCGGTGCCAACCTTAATGCTGGAGGACCATAGGGTAGTACAGCCGGCGAACCCTTGTCGGCTAACTGGGTCGTTCCGAACGTGTCACCAAGCATGGCCATTAAACACTTGGGCACGGATGGTGGCACGCAAAGGCATCACTTGGCAGTGGCTCCGGCGACCTCGCTTACGTCAGCCGACAACGGCGAATTTTGTTTCTTTAGAGGTGGAGTCACTGGTCCAGGAAATGATTGCCAAGAATGTCATCATCCCGGTCCCCCCAAATTACCCTGTATTCACGTCCAAACTATTTTTGGTTCCAAAAAGGGACAGTGTTCAGATGAGGCCGGTCGTAGACCTGTCTTATCTGAACCTTCACATTCACAACGAATCTTTCAGAATGTTAACAGTACACCAAATCAGGCTAACACTTCCGCCGGGAGGTTGGATGTGTTCACTAGACCTGACAGATGCCTATTGGCACGTCTCGGTCAACAAAAGATTTCAAAGGTTTTTGGCCTTAAGGATCAGGCACCAAAAATTTTGTTTTTCAAAGGATGCCGTTCGGCTTGAACCTAGCACCTCGATTATTCACGAAATTAGTCAGGCAAGCCCTGATGCCATTGTTAAAACAGGGGATCAGAGTGTTGTGGTACCTAGACGACTGGCTGGTGGTGGCAGAGACACAACAATTATGCGTCAAACATGTCAATATTATTTTAAATCATGTCAAAACTCTAGGCTTCAAGGTAAATCTGGTAAAGTCAAACCTTGTTCCCTCACGAGTAATTCAGTGGATAGGGCTGGTCTGGGACACGGCCGCTCTCACTCTGAGTCAGAGTGTGGACAATCGCAACAGGTTTCGCAGGAAACTGTTCATGTTTCTTCACAGTCTGACTACGACGCGGAGGGTCTGGGAGTCTCTGATAGGCTCTCTCAACTGGATTCAACTAACTGTCAAGTTGGGCCGGTTGAAAGTAAAACGATTAATATTGGAAGGCAACAAATATTTCCCGCTCTTACCGGCGGGAAAATTATGGCCCATCCCGAAATTAATCCACACCTTGCTAGCGGTCTGGGCAAGGAGGGAAACGTTGCACTCAATAATGTCATGGACTTCTCCTCCACCAACGGTATGGGTAGACACGGATGCGTCAGGCACAATAGGGTGGGGATTTCAGTCAAATCAGGGGCACCAGGGTCAGGGGCTTTGGTCCCACTTAGAAATCTCTCACATCAATGTCAAAGAATTACTAGTCCCCTTGTATTTCCTTCAGGCTCACGGCCCGGCGCTACGGGGCAAGTCGGTGGCCTTCAGAATGGACAATCTGAATGCAGTTCACTGTATTCAGAAACAAGGATCAACGAGGTCAAGGGGTTGCTAAACGTGTCGGAAGAGATTTTTACTCTCGCCAACAGACTAGACATTTACCTTCACGCATCTTATCTCCCAGGCGTAGCGAACGTCTGGGCAGACGCTCTGTCCCGGAGACAGAGCACGACAGTAGAATGGGAGCTCAAGCAACCCATTTTCAACCTAATGATTGCAGAGCTCTCCCATCCACAAGTGGATCTATTTGCGTCCGAGGAGACTCACCAACTCCCTCTATACCTCACCCGCCGGGCGAAAACGCCGGCAGGGGGGCCAGACGCCCTAGTGACAGACTGGAACAGATGGAGCTCCATCTATCTGTTTCCGCCGCCAGATGCATCACTAATGTGCCACGTAGTGAACAAACTACGAGATTATCTAGGCTTAGTCTCGCTAATCGCGCCCCTGTGGCCGGCGCAGTTGTGGTACCAGCAATTGAAAACGTGGTGCCCGGACCCGGTATTGCTCCCGGTCGGGTATTTCCACTTAGACACGATTGGCAACCTAGCGACCTCGCTGACTTTTGCATTATGGACATTCAGGAGGCCAAGTGGCTAGCACCATACGGTAGAGATGTGACTAATAAATTAATCAATCAATATACTCAGTCTACGAAACGACAGTATCACTCACATTGGCAAGCCTTTACTTCCTGGATCATCAGAACGGAACAGAATGTGCCGTCAGTGGCTTTAGTTTTCAATTATTTAAATTATCTGTTTGAGCAGAAACATTTATCTGTGGTAACATTAAAAAATCACTTAACTGCGATTAGAGTGCCCTTTTTAGACCTTACAGGTCTCTCCATACCGGTGGCGGAGGAAACAGGTTTTATGAGAGCTTGTTTTAAACTTCGCCCACCTCCCCGTCAGCTCATGCCTACTTGGTCTCTCGACAAAGCTTTGTCTTTACTTCACTCTCGTCTGTACCAAAATACTGCAGACTTTGCATTACTCTTAAAAAAGGCGGTTTTCCTTATGGTTTTGGCCACCGGGAACAGAGTGTCTGAGCTGGCGGCGATGAGCAACACACCTAATTGCCTTAGGTTTGGCAGACTTAATGAATGTATTTACATTGCACCTTCCCCAGGTTTTGTAGCCAAGAATGAGCACAGTGCACACGTGTTTTCTGAGTTCACGGTGCCGGCGTTAAAAAGGGGAAAGGTGCATCATAATCTATGTCCAGTGCAAGCTCTAACCAAATATTTGAGAGTAGCTCCTCTTAACCCCCAAGGTGCTTTATGGGTAGCAAGTACGGGTAAACGCTTACTTAAACGACGATTAGCCTCTCTTCTGGTCGAAGTCATTAAAGAGAGTAATCCCGGCATTGTGGGTAGGGCCCACGATTTACGCAAATGGGCAGCCTCTTTACGTTTCCTGAAATTTTTTTCAGTAGAAGATATCGCGTCCACTCAGTTGTGGGCGTCTAATCATACGTTTTTGTCTAGATACTTATCAGTTGCTCTAGACAAACCTTCCTTACCATGTATAGCTTTAAGGCAGAGGGTCTAGGTGGCCCTGCAGTCACTTTTGTTTATTTTCACGAGAAAGGGGGGGGGGGGGGGGGTGCAGTCAGTTGACATAGGACACCCTAGACCCCGCCGGAGTATGAGAGCTGTGATATAATTCAAGGTTAATGTGATATGAAAATTTCTCAGTGAGAAATTGTGCTAGTACAATGTTAGTACAAAACAACGGAGTTGTTATAGTAGTTTTAGCTGCGAAAGCAGTCTAATATTAGAACAGTGGAGATCCTTTGCAATTTCTCTCCACGATTATTTTGGGGTTTATTATGTGCACATATAAACTTATAACTTGTTATTTTTGTCACCACTCGTTGAGTGGGGTGCCTTTGTAACTACAGATCTGTGTTCAGAATCTTCAGGGTTACCCTTTTTTGTCAGGCAGGCTTCTTTGAAGCACGCACCTGCCTGAACCCCTTTTTCTTGTATATTTTTGGTCTACGCCATATTTAAATATATTTTCAAAAGTAAGAATACTATGTGGTTGTTTTTATTATCTGCTTTTATAGAGTTATGATATGATTACGAATGTCCCCCTCCAGTCTTAGAAATCAGGCATGTTCGTCAATGATGGAGGGGCCACTAATAAATTATAGGTTTGACTCCTGTAAGGAGATAAAGAAAACCTAATATTTAGTAGTGGCCCCGTAATCATTGACGACTGGGGCCCTCCCGACCGTCCCCTTCCCATTCGTTGATGTATTAAGGATTTTGGTTTACTTGATATGTCAGTGAAGGAGGAATGACGCCTGAATCAGCGTCTGGTCAGAAATCCACACAAGTACATCCACGATATGATGGAAAGCTTATTAGATAGTTATTCTTATTTTCTTTTTCTTTTTATTTTTTACTTAGTTTTTTCGTAGTGAGAACCCAATTCATAATGACTGAAGCCATGAGTGAGGTCGCGTGCGCTCATGATGAAGGCTCCTCAGTTTTAAATGCTCTGCGCGGTAGATTCAAACTACGGTGGATTAGTGTTTGAAGAGGATGCCTTATGTAATAGGCATGTTCGTCAATGATTACGGGGCCACTACTAAATATTAGGTTTTCTTTATCTCCTTACAGGAGTCAAACCTATAGTTTGTGCTTGTAGTGATGTAGGTGAAATCACCAAGGTTGATCTGGGGATCCACCGTTATTACAAATTTTGAAGCAACTAGAACTAGACAGTATCTACTCATCCAATCGTCCAAGAATACCCAAAGATATGGCCACTCTAGCACAATCTTCACCCAGATTCACATATAGTGTGATTCCCCAAACAACCTGAACGAAGCTCAGGCTCGGTTACTAAGCCCTCAGATAGATAGGTTGGATCAGTTTAATAAACAAACTAACCCCTCCTCAGAGTTCAGGCCAACAATGGACAACTTCCTCTAGAATCGAAATATTAATGAATCAAATGTTGAGAGACAATGTTGTGTCCCAGGTGCCAGAAGGCATCCCAACTTTCGATCACACATATTTCTCTCCCCAAAAGAGACAGTCTACAACTAAAACCCTAAGATAGACATGTTTACTCCTCAACAAATCAATTCACAATAGAAAGTTCAGGATACTAACTAGTCACCAAATAGAACTGATTCTACAATCTAAGGTCTGGATAATTGTTCCAGATATAGAAGAGTCCTCTGGCACATCCCAATACAAGAGGTACCAAAAAAGGTCCTAGCTATCCCTTTCAGAATCAGAACGAGAAGGTTCACCAGAATTCCTTCCAGCAAGGACATAGCTCCCAGCTTTCACCAAGAGAGTGAAACAAACTCTTCCCCCTCTACTCAAAAGTCAGCGTAAAAAAAAAAAAAAAAAAATGTTTAGCCTTCAAGTTTGTAGAATACTGTGGATACTCCACTCCATAGCCAAAAAATCAAACCCTGATAGTCACGTAACATGTGACAAAAGGAAGTTCAGAATAAATTTAGAGAAATCAGAATTCTCACTCCTACACAATCGGCAGAAGGAGTAGGAGTAATAGGGGATACACAACTCCAGACTATAAAACAAAATCCATCCCAAAGAGAATTCGACATCCCCTGGCATTGCGGGGGAAAATCTCAAGTAAAGGTAATAAGTGACACATTGGCCAAACCCACCTCCCACTGTTGGGATTGGACACAGACACTTCGACTCTGATAGGTCGGCACTATCAGTCGTTCTGAAGTTCATCAGTCAAAGAAAATGGACAACCTTTAGTCAGTGTCACATCATACCCAAGAACTAACAGCCCCACGATTTTCCCAAAGTTCATGCATTATCATTGACCTCCAGGTCAATGTCACACCAGTTGGACACTATGACGACTGTAATTGGCTTCGAGAAACAGGTCCCTACCCGGACCAGTTCTCTCTAGATTTGCTCGGGTAAAAGATATGCTTTCTAGCCCAAAACATTCCCCATTAATCCAGGCAACATCTCTACCAGGGTTCCCCAACCCGTAGACAGATACAACACTTGCGATATGGACATCCTCTAATCCAAATGGCTACCATCCTACGACAAGGAAGTCACAGATACACCCACTAGCCATCACACAGCATCAACTCCAAGACAGGATAGTTCACGCTTAATACAATTTACACCTTGGAATGCAAATTCAAAACCAGCAGTCTCCATCGGTGGCTGGGTCCCTGAAGCACCAAAGTTTCTAAGTTGACGTTAAAAGAGCTAATCAAGAAGGACCTAACGTTGTCACAGTCCAGGCCTTCTCCGGTTAGACCACATAGGACAAGAAACTTAATAAGTGCGTATTGTCAAAGGACTGAGACCATTGACCAATGGGTCTCAGAACGGACATCCATGACAAAGTCTACATAATTTTGCTACTAAGAGTTCTGTACCTTTTGTTACTACACCAGTGTAAGAACAAAAGGAACACCAGGAACATCTCCCCACACCTTTATCTATTCCTGCCTTGACAAGAGCAAACATACTCCATGCTCTATTCCCTGTTAATGCACTATTATAGGTTTGACTCCTGTAAGGAGATAAAGAAAACCTAATATTTAGTAGTGGCCCCGTAATCATTGACGAACATGCCTATTACATAAGGCATCCTCTTCAAACACTAATCCACCGTAGTTTGAATCTACCGCGAAGAGCATTTAAAACTGAGGAGCCTTCATCATGAGCGCACGCGACCTCACTCATGGCTTCAGTCATTATGAATTGGGTTCTCACTACGAAAAAACTTCGTAAAAAATAAAAACAAAAAGAAAATAAGAATAACTATCTAATAAGCTTTCCATCATATCGTGGATGTACTTGTGTGGATTTCTGACCAGACGCTGATTCAGGCGTCATTCCTCCTTCACTGACATATCAAGTAAACCAAAATCCTTAATACATCAACGAATGGGAAGGGGACGGTCGGGAGGGCCCCAGTCGTCAATGATTACGGGGCCACTACTAAATATTAGGTTTTCTTTATCTCCTTACAGGAGTCAAACCTATAATTTATTAGTGGCCCCTCCATCATTGACGAACATGCCTGATTTCTAAGACTGGAGGGGGATATTCGTAATCATATCATAAATCTATAAAAGCAGATAATAAAAACAACCACATAGTATTCTTACTTTTGAAAAATATATTTAAATATGGCGTAGACCAAAAATATACAAGAAAAAGGGGTTCAGGCAGGTGCGTGCTTCAAAGAAGCCTGCCTGACAAAAATGGGTAACCCTGAAGATTCTGAACACAGATCTGTAGTTACAAAGGCACCCCACTCAACGAGTGGTGACAAAAATAACAAGTTATAAGTTTATATGTGCACATAATAAACCCCAAAATAATCGTGGAGAAATTGCAAAGGATCTCCACTGTTCTAATATTAGACTGCTTTCGCAGCTAAAACTACTATAACAACTCCGTTGTTTTGTACTAACATTGTACTAGCACAATTTCTCACTGAGAAATTTTCATATCACATTAACCTTAAATTATATCACAGCTCTCATACTCCGGCGGGGCCTAGGGTGTCCTATGTCAACTGACTGCACCCCCCCCCCCCCCCCCTTTCTCGTGAAAATAAACAAAAGTGACTGCAGGGCCACCTAGACCCTCTGCCTTAAAGCTATACATGGTAAGGAAGGTTTGTCTAGAGCAACTGATAAGTATCTAGACAAAAACGTATGATTAGACGCCCACAACTGAGTGGACGCGATATCTTCTACTGAAATTTTTTTCAGGAAACGTAAAGAGGCTGCCCATTTGCGTAAATCGTGGGCCCTACCCACAACGCCGGGATTACTCTCTTTAATGACTTCGACCAGAAGAGAGGCTAATCGTCGTTTAAGTAAGCGTTTACCCGTACTTGCTACCCATAAAGCACCTTGGGGGTTAAGAGGAGCTACTCTCAAATATTTGGTTAGAGCTTGCACTGGACATAGATTATGATGCACCTTTCCCCTTTTTAACGCCGGCACCGTGAACTCAGAAAACACGTGTGCACTGTGCTCATTCTTGGCTACAAAACCTGGGGAAGGTGCAATACATTCATTAAGTCTGCCAAACCTAAGGCAATTAGGTGTGTTGCTCATCGCTGCCAGCTCAGACACTCTGTTCCCGGTGGCCAAAGCCATAAGGAAAACCGCCTTTTTTAAGAGTAATGCAAAGTCTGCAGTATTTTGGTACAGACGAGAGTGAAGTAAAGACAAAGCTTTGTCGAGAGACCAAGTAGGCATGAGCTGACGGGGAGGTGGGCGAAGTTTAAAACAAGCTCTCATAAAACCTGTTTCCTCCGCCACCGGTATGGAGAGACCTGTAAGGTCTAAAAAGGGCACTCTAATCGCAGTTAAGTGATTTTTTAATGTTACCACAGATAAATGTTTCTGCTCAAACAGATAATTTAAATAATTGAAAACTAAAGCCACTGACGGCACATTCTGTTCCGTTCTGATGATTCAGGAAGTAAAGGCTTGCCAATGTGAGTGATACTGTTGTTTCGTAGACTGAGTATATTGATTGATTAATTTATTGGTCACATCTCTACCGTATGGTGCTAGCCACTTGGCCTCCTGAATGTCCATAATGCAAAAGTCAGCGAGGTCGCTAGGTTGCCAATCGTGTCTAAGTGGAAATACCCGACCGGGAGCAATACCGGGTCCGGGCACCACGTTTTCAATTGCTGGTACCACAACTGCGCCGGCCACAGGGGCGCGATTAGCGAGACTAAGCCTCGATAATCTCGTAGTTTGTTCACTACGTGGCACATTAGTGACGCATCTGGCGGCGGAAACAGATAGATGGAGCTCCATCTGTTCCAGTCTGTCACTAGGGCGTCTGGCCCCCCTGCCGGCGTTTTCGCCCGGCGGGTGAGGTATAGAGGGAGTTTGTGAGTCTCCTCGGACGCAAATAGATCCACTTGTGGATGGGAGAGCTCTGCAATCATTAGGTTGAAAATGGGTTGCTTGAGCTCCCATTCTACTGTCGTGCTCTGTCTCCGGGACAGAGCGTCTGCCCAGACGTTCGCTACGCCTGGGAGATAAGATGCGTGAAGGTAAATGTCTAGTCTGTTGGCGAGAGTAAAAATCTCTTCCGACACGTTTAGCAACCCCCTTGACCTCGTTGATCCTTGTTTCTGAATACACTGAACTGCATTCAGATTGTCCATTATGAAGGCCACCGCCTTGCCCCGTAGCGCCGGGCCGTGAGCCTGAAGGAAATACAAGGGGACTAGTAATTCTTTGACATTGATGTGAGAGATTTCTAAGTGGGACCAAAGCCCCTGACCCTGGTGCCCCTGATTTGACTGAAATCCCCACCCTATTGTGCCTGACGCATCCGTGTCTACCCATACCGTTGGTGGAGGAGAGGTCCATGATATTATTGAGTGCAACGTTTCCCTCCTTGCCCAGACCGCTAGCAAGGTGTGGATTAATTTCGGGATGGGCCATAATTTTCCCGCCGGTAAGAGCGGGAAATATTTGTTGCCTTCCAATATTAATCGTTTTACTTTCAACCGGCCCAACTTGACAGTTAGTTGAATCCAGTTGAGAGAGCCTATCAGAGACTCCCAGGCCCTCCGCGTCGTAGTCAGACTGTGAAGAAACATGAACAGTTTCCTGCGAAACCTGTTGCGATTGTCCACACTCTGACTCAGAGTGAGAGCGGCCGTGTCCCAGACCAGCCCTATCCACTGAATTACTCGTGAGGGAACAAGGTTTGACTTTACCAGATTTACCTTGAAGCCTAGAGTTTTGACATGATTTAAAATAATATTGACATGTTTGACGCATAATTGTTGTGTCTCTGCCACCACCAGCCAGTCGTCTAGGTACCACAACACTCTGATCCCCTGTTTTAACAATGGCATCAGGGCTTGCCTGACTAATTTCGTGAATAATCGAGGTGCTAGGTTCAAGCCGAACGGCATCCTTTGAAAAACAAAATTTTTGGTGCCTGATCCTTAAGGCCAAAAACCTTTGAAATCTTTTGTTGACCGAGACGTGCCAATAGGCATCTGTCAGGTCTAGTGAACACATCCAACCTCCCGGCGGAAGTGTTAGCCTGATTTGGTGTACTGTTAACATTCTGAAAGATTCGTTGTGAATGTGAAGGTTCAGATAAGACAGGTCTACGACCGGCCTCATCTGAACACTGTCCCTTTTGGAACCAAAAATAGTTTGGACGTGAATACAGGGTAATTTGGGGGGACCGGGATGATGACATTCTTGGCAATCATTTCCTGGACCAGTGACTCCACCTCTAAAGAAACAAAATTCGCCGTTGTCGGCTGACGTAAGCGAGGTCGCCGGAGCCACTGCCAAGTGATGCCTTTGCGTGCCACCATCCGTGCCCAAGTGTTTAATGGCCATGCTTGGTGACACGTTCGGAACGACCCAGTTAGCCGACAAGGGTTCGCCGGCTGTACTACCCTCGGGTCCTCCGGCCTTAAGGTTGGCACCGGGAGTGAGAGAGAGTTTAGTTTTTTGATGGTGGGGTTGGTGGTGCTGGACGCTTTGCCGGCTGGCTGGTGTTGGCCGAAGACTGGCCCTGACCTGGCTTATGCTGGCCGCGTCCTCTCTGACCTGAAAACCTACCCTGTCTATGCCTGTACTGACCTTGGGGGGAGTGGGAGGACTTAGGCAGAAGAAAGGGTTTAGATCCCCCTGGCTGAGCTTTAGCGGTTGGCCTGGGTTTGGGGAAGTTAAATGCAGGTTTCTTAGAAGGGGTAGGACTGTGCTTAACGGCCTGTGCCATATTGAACACCGTTCGCCACACTTCAGGGGACATTAAAGAGGGAGTAAGCACTGGTGACATGATCACCTGATTCGCAATGCGATCAGGTAGCTTGCGAACTAAAGACATTCTGAGATCTTGTCTTGCTCGTACCGCCTCAAGCAAGGCGGTGCGTATGTCACCCAAGGATTGGATCGACGACTGGAGGAGCAGTCGCCGGGATAATTCAACCGATCTTCTGGCATCCGCGTCTGCGATTGCCTGAGTGGACCGCAGTAAAGACTTAGCCACCTGTTGAGACACTATGTACTGAGAGAACAGGCGAAAAGCTTTCCCCCTTAGCCTAAATTCTCTGTCTAGGTGAGTAGGGGTAGGGGTAGTGAAAGGGTCTTTTAGCTCACAAAGATTAATCTTAGGGGCAGCTAGGAAAGAAAACAAAGCTGACGGGACTCCGCCGGCAGAACCTACCGGCATGGAGAACCATGAATGAGTATCCTGAGGGATCTGGTGGGAAGATTTAGAAGTAAATGTGGTTGCAAAGTTTTGAGCCTCTATCTCCCAATCTACCCAAGGTCCTGGACCCAACTGCCCCACCTTCAAAACTGGATTAGCTGCTTCGTCTGTGACGGTCTGTAAATCAAGTTCAGGAGTGAGAGCTGACAGAGTCTTAATATCATTAAACCCATCCAGCTTAGACCAGTCTGAAAATAGTTTCGAAGCTGAGGCAGGGGGTAAAGCTGGCTTAGTAGCATACACAAAATAGTCTTGGTGATAATAACTAGGTATAGCCTTGATGTTTACGTCCAGTACATTTCCCAAATTATCCAGGGCCCTTAATTTCTTTGATTTATTGCCCTGGATGACCCACTCACGCGGTACCGGGAGTTCCCCTGACAAGGTAGGTTGGGCGAGCTCTGGGTTAGTGGGGGTCAAAAGGACCCATGACTCGTCTGGTCCATAAAGCAAGGGCATAGCCACCTTTCTGAGAGGCGCCTTGTCTAGAGGGGGTGGATTGACATCCGTGATGACCCTGACATTTGAAGTTGTCAATGCCGCCGTAGCAGGCTTAGTAACCCCTGATGGTGACAGAGTGGGTGGGTTAGGGATCTTAGATAAAGCAATCGAAGTCATCAGAGGCCGTACTGTAGAACTTGTCATGGGAGCCCCGAAGTCCATTGTGGGGTTTTCCTGTTGTTGGCCAAAAAATTTAGATAAAGCATCAGTAAGTAGCCCATTAATTTCTTGCGCAGTAACAAATTGGTTAGATGATGAACTTACAGGTGAATCATTAATATCCTGCGCGGCATCTAAGCCTGAGCCTGACTCTTGCCCTTCCATCTCCGAAATTATTGAAACCTCGTCTTTCTCCTCCTGATCCTCCTGAGAAGACCCCGCCGAAGCTGGGGTACCTTGTTGCCAAGATAAGTCAGGAATAGAGGATGGGATCGCCGCGTCCCTGTGGACATCAGCTACTGTGTGACTCGTTTGAGTCGGACGTGGGTGGTCAGACCCTGGCTGAGCAAACCGCCAAACACCGAGGCCCTGGCCTACACTCTCTTGGGAGTCTGAAACATTCTCAATTATTGAACCCCCTGAACTTTCCAATTCCAGGGTTAAAATATTAATAGGTAAATCCTCTTTAGGGACAGGCACCGCACTGGACCCTTGAGACCTAACACAAACTTTGTCTGGGGTAGAGGTACGATGAGAGGCACTAGAAGCTGGTGAATGTAGGGAGGACTTTCGTTTCTGGGAATCCTTTTTGGAGGATTTATGGCTACGGTGTGACCGAGAACTACTCCTAGATTTGGAGGATTCATCGCCGTGACCACTGGTGGAACTTTCCGTCCTACTCTTCTTACTCGCTGGTGAAGAGGCAAGACTAGAAGACTGGCGTCTGAGAGGTGACCTAGACCGAGATCTCGCCCGAGACGAGGAGGCGGACGCCGGGGGTGTAGGCTCTCTTGGACGTTTTGGTGTAGTAGCAGAAGATACAGAACCCTGACCAGTCTCCGCCGGCTTATGACTCGTGACTCTAGAGGAACGTTTAGGGGGAGGGTGTTCAAACAGCAATCTATCCCAAAGAGGGACGTTGTCACATTGAAGTGATTTATGCGCAACAATCGTAGTGTAGGCTGCCATCTGTTGCCGTACTTCTCTTAAAGCTACTGCCGCGGTCTTATCATTGTCGCAAAGGACCTTGACAGCTAATTGGGAGCAAAAAGAACAATTGCGCATTACCCAGAGACCCCTTGAACGGTCTAGACATTTAACACACCTTATGCAAAGGGTATGCGCAAAAATAGGGATACCGGCACAAGCAGGGGTAGTGCATAAAGCAAAGACTGGGGCTGAGGTAGCCATGACAGAGACTGGTGGGGAAAACTACCGCCGGGTCTGTATTGGTCCGCCGGAGCCCAGCTCTGGAAAAAAATAAAATTTCCAGGAATTAATGCTCATAAGGTTAACCCAACATGTTCGCATACAAGTGTTAATAACCCACCGGATAACGAGATGTAATGACACAACGATCACAGCTCGCTACGCGGCGGGGTTCAGAATATCTAAACAAATCTTTTTGACGAAAGTGAAGAATACCCTCTGACAAAATATAATTGTCCAGCATGGCGATTATAGTCTTTCTGGTGGTGACTGTCTTAAGATTCAATTTTTGGAACAAAAACAACCGCCCATAAAGACGCCGGCCCTTGAAATATTTTAGTAGAATAACACAGGGCAGGCTGACACGAGATCTGATTTCTAACGAATTGTCACAAAAAGATCGCCGTAAGGTTGAAGGCGGCGATACCTAATTGTATCACTAAATTAAGTGGTTAAATCGAAATTGAATTTGTAAATTCCTTATTTCGATGTTAACCCTAATTGAACCTTCAATCGCCGTAAGTATAAAGGCGGCGATACATATAGCATCACTTAAAATGGATTGGTTAATGAACTAAATGACTTAGTTGTTCATCCCACCCTACCAAGCCGGGTGAGATGTCAAAAAGTTAACCCCATAAGTTCCTGTCCCCACTTCTTTGTAAAAGATCGCCGGGGAGGAAAGCCCTTAACAACAGCTAGGTTTTTCATGTGGTTTTGTAAAACCTGGTAGAAAAACTACATAACGTATGTTCGCATGAACAACGTTTTATAGATGGGTACAGCCATTTCCGCCGGGAATCAAAGGGTGCCTGAAACCAGGTACCAACAGAGACGCAGTCCTGGAGAGCCACAGACACCTCATCGCCGGGGACACCAGCCTGTGTTAAAACCACGTGTGGCCCAACACGGCTCTCGGCCGGGTTTTTTTCATGGTGAAACCGAGAAAAAACCCGCCGGAAGGAAACCCACCCCGATCAGACACCATCTGAACGTACAACGGACACGAAGGAAGCCACGCACGACTAACCTAAGTCCACACAATAATCCGTGGAATTAGCCAATACACAACTAAACCAGGAAACAAACATAGTCCGAGGAATTAGCCAATACACAACTAAAACCCGGATACACATGGCACAGTATGGCATATTTATAAATAATAAACAATAACACTTGTACATGTGGCAAAGCTACGAGCGGCTGGCTAGGCCTAAGTAGACGGCATAATAAAAGTTGAAATATACACCAAACACTGGAAATATCACAACAGGAACCACCGCCAACACACCACTGTAGCAAATACTTCCGGCAAAGGGAAGACTGACACGGGACCCAGAAAAAACTTCACTAAGTGAAGAAAAATACAAAGGGAACGTCAGTAAGCAAAGCATACCTCATCAGAAAGATAAAAGGCAGCAATAACTAACGCGTAATGAAAGCCGCCTGCAACACAAGCTAACTAACTGTGAAAAAGTTCACATGTCCACAACAGGACCACGAGGGAACATCCGAAATAGATGCCCCAAACACACGACCCAAAATACACTGCACTGCGGGCAACCAGCCCAGGACACTCCTGCTACACATATCCTAACCTTACTCGATACATCCCGGAGTAAACAAATAAGAAAAAACTCACTAGGGACGCAGCAAATGCGGAATCAGCGGAGCGTGGGGAGACACGTCCGGGCAGGCTGAGCGCAGAGCAGAGAAGGAGGAATGACGCCTGAATCAGCGTCTGGTCAGAAATCCACACAAGTACATCCACGATATGATGGAAAGCTTATTAGATAGTTATTCTTATTTTCTTTTTGTTTTTATTTTTTACGAAGTTTTTTCGTAGTGAGAACCCAATTCATAATGACTGAAGCCATGAGTGAGGTCGCGTGCGCTCATGATGAAGGCTCCTCAGTTTTAAATGCTCTGCGCGGTAGATTCAAACTACGGCGGATTAGTGTTTGAAGAGGATGCCTTATGTAATAGGCATGTTCGTCAATGATGGAGGGGCCACTAATAAATATACCTACTCTAAGTCTATTATTCCTAGGAATAAGACACAATTGTGCTTCCCCCATGAGGGTCAAATAAGGTGGGGAAAGAAAGTGTTAGCATCCCTTTTGCAAAGATAATGAAGGTAGCTGAACCTCAGGTAATCGCAAAATCCCATGATAGGCACATATGGTCCGCTACCATTAGTTTTACTAAATGGGTGTTCTCAGGGGAAGATATATCTCAGACGGTCCTGTTGGCCCTCTAGCAATGCGTCCTTAGCCATATACTTGTCGGTACTTCCGGAGAAGTCCCAAATTACCAAACATAGCTGTAGAGCAGGATGATGCCCCCCAAAGCCATTAAGAAGAAGGGTATGTTTATTCAATGCCTTGTTACCAGGGTGTAAGGTAATAGAAAGTGCGTCCTACCTGTCACCTTAAATGAGAAAAAAAGGGGGGGGGGGGGGGGGCACATTAATTCCAGGACAAGTTGGCAGGACACACAATCCGAAATGGATAACAAGAGTGCTATTACTGCACTAGATCTATTACATAACAAGATCGATACGTTATTGCAACTATAAATGCATAACGTTATTTTAATTTTATTTTTGTGATATACAATTATCAGTATTCACACCTCAGTAGTTCTGTCTTTCCGAGATAAGGCTTCTTTAATGGTACCCGCCTTATACATCTTTTTCTTACGACTATACTCTTATATTTAGACACATGTCACAGTTTTCGTTTTGGTCTTCCTATTAGTTTCTCGCGGTTTAGCGTGATGAGCTTATGTAGGTCCCTCCACCGGTCGTGATATTCTAGGCTCTTACGTCATTGACGTAAGGAGCCACCAATAAATTACGGTTTTGACAACCCGTAAGGGAAGGAAGGAAAAACTAATATTTATTGGTGGCTCCTGGAGTCAATGACGAAAAGTGCCCTGGGAGACTGGTGGGATAATTACTCCAGGTTCTGCATAGACCCGCCGGGACCCAGCTCTGGAAAAAAAGAAAATTTCCAGGAATTAACCCTCCAGCCCCGGCTATGTATTATATATATATTCCCCGAAACCCGGGTGTTTTGGCCGAAAAACGTCTAGGCTAGGCTACCGTATATTTGTTAATCTGACTGCTTCCCGCATTCCCGCGCATCCCCAAGCGTAGCTGTGTTATTTACCTGTAGAATGGCATTAAGTAGAGCTCTCTAAGTCAACTGGTTGAGCTGTGATGATGATTTCATTGGAGATAACTTTATGGCCAAAACAGCCACTTTACACTACTTTTCGATACTTAACAACAACATACAGGCACACACGAACAAGCGACGCTCTCCTTCTTGTGGCCGGAGATGCGGGGCGACGGTCCAGCCGGCTGTTGTTTACATGCGTCGGACCGACGCCTCGCACACGAAGCTCACAGGCTTTGACCTCATGGGTGTTTAAGAGCCCTTCCGGGCAGCTCGTGTATGCTTTTTTATGGGCGTTCAAGAGCCCTTCCGGGAACAGAGGGTTGCTCATAAGGTTAACCCAATCATGTTCGCACACAAGTGTTAAATAACCCGCCGGGTAACGAGACGTAATACTCAACGACTACAGCTCGCTACGCGGTGGGGTTTCCTAAGTAAAAGATATCAGAATATCTTAATTTGTCCAAAAGATTTATGAATACCCTCTGACATAATATATAAAGACCAGCATGGCGTTTATAACAGATTAAGTCTTTCCGGTGGTGTTTGTTTCAAGATTCAATTTTGGAAAAAATAAATAATAAAAAGACGCCGGCCCCCGAATTATCTCGTAGATCAAAAACTGGGAAGCCTGACAAATATACGAGATCTAACTTCTCCCGAAGTATCTTTTTAGATCGCCGTATGTTGAAGGCGGCGATACAAAACGTATCCCTCAATTGTCTGGTTAACTAACTGAACTGTAAATTCGTTATTCCCACCCTTCCAAGGAGCACCCGCCGGGTGTGAATATTAGTTTAAAAAACGTTAACCCCAATTGTGCCCTAAAGCGCCGTATGTTGAAGGAGGCGATACACAATGCATCCCTCAATTGTCTGGTCAACTAAACTGAATTTTGCAAATTCGGTCATCCCACCCTTCCAGGTTGCACCCGCCGGGTGATTTAAAGTTTAACAGTTAACCCCAATTGTTCCTATCCCCACTTCTTTGTAACAGATCGCCGGGGAGGAAATACAACAACAGCATAGTTTTATATTGGCTTTGCAAAACCGAAAAAACTACAAACAACACGTGTCCGTATGAACACTGTTAGATGGGTACAGCCAACCCGCCGGGAATCATAAGGAGCCTGAAACAGGCACCCCAGAGACGCAGTCCTGGGGAGCCACAGACACCCACTCGCCGGGGAAACAAGCCTGTTTTAAACCACGCGTGGCCAAAACTCGGCAACCAGCCGGGGTTATCAAGGTGAAACCGAGAAAAACCCGCCGGAAATAACCCACCCCGTCCAGATACCATCTGAACGCACCACCGGACCGATGCGTAGCCAAAACACAACTAACGCCGGGCCCAACATAGTCCGTGGAATTAGCCAATACACAACTAACCCAGGACACATAAATAGTCCGTGGAATTAGCTAATACACAACTAAATCAGGACACACATGACACAGTAGTACATATTTAGAAAATAAATCAATAACACTTGTATATGTGGAAAAGCTACGAGAGGCTGGCTAGGCCTAGGCAGACGGATAACAGTAACATGTCGGAATATAAACAAAAAGCACTGAATTATATCACAACAGGAACCACCGCCAACACACCACTGTAGCAAATACTTCCGGCAAAGGGAAGAACTGACTCTGGACCCAGAAAAAACTTCACTAAGTGAAGAAAAATACGCTGGGAACGTCAGCAAAAATACGCTACCTCATCAGAAAGATAAAAGGAAGCAATAACGCGTAATGAAAGCCGCCTGCATCACAAAGCTAGCTAACTGTGAAAAAGTTCACCTGTCCACAACAGGACCACGAGGGTACATCCGAAATAGATGCCCCAAACACACGACCCAAAATACACTGCACTGCGGGCAACCAGCCCAGGACACTCCTGCTACGCATATCCTAACCTTACTCGATACATCCCGGAGTAAACAAATGAGAAAAAACTCACTAGGGACGCAGCAAATGCGGAACCAGCGGAACGTGGAGAGACACGTCCGGGCCGGTTGACCGCAGAGCAGAGAAGGAAGTATGACGCCTGAATCAGCGTCTGGTCAAAGATCCACACAAGTACATCCACGATATGATGGAAAGCTTATTGGATAGTTATTCTTATTTTCTTTTTGTTTTTATTTTTTACGAAGTTTTTTCGTAGTGAGAACCCAATTCATAATGACTGAAGCCATGAGTGAGGTCGCGTGCGCTCATGATGAAGGCTCCTCAGATTTTAAATGCTCTGCGCGGTAGATTCAAACTACGGCGGATTAGTGTTTGAAGAGGATGCCTTATGTAATAGGCATGTTCGTCAATGATGGAGGGGCCACTAATAAATAGATACTGTATGGCACCGGCACTAAAACTAATAGAGTTTTCCCATGCTAGAATAAGAAGGGCTATAGAAAAAATGAACAGAAGTAAGTCACCGGGACCGGATGGGATACACCCAAGAATCATAAAGGAAGGAGGTGAGATGTTAGTAGAGCCATTGAAAATGTTATTTGAGGTATCGTTTAATACAGGACAAATCCCGATGGGCTGGAGAGAGGCGAACATAACAGCTATATTTAAGAAGGGAAAGAGAAATGACCCAGGGAATTATAGACCAGTCAGTTTGACAAGTGTTGTGTGTAAACTAATGGAAACGGTAATTAGAGAAGGAATAATGGAGCATATGAAGTCAAACAAACTTTTCAGTGGGAGACAGTTCGGATTCTTGCCGGGGAGGTCGACGGTACTACAGCTAATTTTTTTTTTTTTTTTTTTCTATGTGATTGAGGGAGGCAAAAGGCATAACTGCCTATAGCGAGTGCCTCCCCCATAGTTGAAAGAGTGACAGGGCCAAAATCAAGGGACGTTCGAGCCAAAATGCCTGGACACACGGAGTTTGAAGCAATTTAAGTCATAGGAAGAGGGAAAGACTGATTCTGGGAGAGAGTTCCAGAGCTCAGCTGTTGAGTAGAAGAAAGTTTGAGAGTAACGTTTCACTCTTGGGTTGGAGAGTTGCACAGAGTAGGGGTGGGATTGAGTTGCAAGACGGGTACCACGTGCCCTACGTAAAGGAGGTGGTATGCACTGGGATAGCTCTGAGGAACACTGATTATTATAGTAGCGATAGAATAGCGAGAGAGATGCAACATTGCGGCGGAGAGAGAGAGATTGCAGAGAGTTGGTGAGTGGACGGGAGTTAATGATACGAAAGGCCTTCCTTTCAACTTTGTCTAGGAGAGCGGTGTGAGAGGAACCTCCCCACACATGTGAACAATACTCAATACAAGGGCGCACTATGCCCCTGTACAGAGCAAGAAGCTGTGCAGGGGAAAAGAACCCCCTAAGGCGGTTGAGCACACCCAGCTTCTGGGAGGCTGCCTTAGCAAGACTGGTAATATGGTCCTTCCAAATGAGAGCAGAAGAAAAAGAGACACCAAGAATATTGAGAGAAGATTAAGGTGGTAGATGATTGGATGCAAATTCTAGAAGATGGTCATGTAATAGACGTGGTATATTGCGATTTTATGAAGGCTTTCGATAAGGTCCCACATAAAAGGTTAATAGAGAAAGTTAGAAGCTATAATATAGGGGAGAAATGTGTGAAATGGATAGAAGCCTTCCTGAAAGATCGGAGACAGAGGGTACTGGTGAATGGAATAGGCTCGGGGTGGAGGGAAATTACAAGTGGGGTACCTCAGGGATCTGTGTTGGGACCACTGATGTTCGTTATATTTATCAACGACTTACCTGAAGTTATATCTAATGGAAGTGAGGTATACCCTTCATGCTGGAAGTTTGCTCACATTCAACCTGTCCCAAAGAAGGGTGACCGCTCTCAACCCTCCAACTATCGTCCAATTGCTCTTATCTCTTGTCTTTCTAAAGTTTTTGAAACTATTCTTGCTTCCAAATTTCTTAAGCATTTCTCTTCTCATAATCTGCTCTCAGATCGCCAGTATGGCTTCCTTAAGGATCGCTCTACTGGTGATCTTCTTTCATATCTTACTAACTCTTGGTCATCCTCCTTTCGGGACTTCGGTGAGACTTTTTCTATTGCACTAGACATATCGAAAGCCTTCGATAGAGTCTGGCATAAATCTTTAATTTCTAAACTACCCTCCTTCGGTTTCTATCCCTCCATCTGTGCCTTTGTCTCTAATTTCCTTTCCGGCCGTTCCATAGCCGCGGTTGTGGACGGCCATTGTTCACTTCCTCACCCTATAAACTCCGGTGTTCCTCAGGGCTCTGTCCTATCTCCTATTCTCTTTCTAATTTTTATAAATGATCTCCTTAACTGTACCTTAATTCCCATCCATTCATACGCAGACGACTCAACCTTACACTACTCCATTAGTTTTTCAGAACGCCCCAGCCAGCAATCCCTCAACGACAAACGTAATGAAGCCATAGAACTCTTAAATTCTGATCTAAATACTATTTCCAATTGGGGCAGAGAAAACATTGTTAACTTTAATGCTTCCAAAACCCAATTTCTCCATCTATCTACCCGTCAGGATCTCCCAGCGGACTATCCCTTATTCTTCAACAATACAAAAATCAACCCTTCATCTTCTCTCAATATTCTGGGTGTCTCTTTTTCTTCTGCTCTCATTTGGAAGGACCATATTACCAGTCTTGCTAAGGCAGCCTCCCAGAAGCTGGGTGTGCTCAACCGCCTTAGGGGGTTCTTTTCCCCCGCACAGCTTCTTTCTCTGTACAGGGGCATAGTGCGCCCTTGTATTGAGTATTGTTCACATGTGTGGGGAGGTTCCTCTCACACCGCTCTCCTAGACAAAGTTGAAAGGAAGGCCTTTCGTATCATTAACTCCCGTCCACTCACCAACTCTCTGCAATCTCTCTCTCTCCGCCGCAATGTTGCATCTCTCGCTATTCTATCGCTACTATAATAATCAGTGTTCCTCAGAGCTATCCCAGTGCATACCACCTCCTTTACGTAGGGCACGTGGTACCCGTCTTGCAACTCAATCCCACCCCTACTCTGTGCAACTCTCCAACCCAAGAGTGAAACGTTACTCTCAAACTTTCTTCTACTCAACAGCTGAGCTCTGGAACTCTCTCCCAGAATCAGTCTTTCCCTCTTCCTATGACTTAAATTGCTTCAAACTCCGTGTGTCCAGGCATTTTGGCTCGAACGTCCCTTGATTTTGGCCCTGTCACTCTTTCAACTATGGGGGAGGCACTCGCTATAGGCAGTTATGCCTTTTGCCTCCCTCGATCACATAGAAAAAAAAAAAAAAAAAAAAAAAATTATGCGGATGACACTAAGGTGTATAGAAGAGTAAGGAAGATGTGGGTTTGCTTCAAGGAGATGTGGAGGGCATGAAGGGATGGTCTGAGCATTGGTTAATGCCTTTTCATCCAAAAAAATGCAAGTACATGCGGATTGGGACAAGCAAGATAGACAAGGTAGGATACAGTATGTATGAAGCGATGGAGGAAGTGAATGCAGAAAAGGATATAGGAGTAGTGATAGACAATAAGTTAAACTTCTCAGAACATTTAGCGGAAAAGATAAACAAAGCCAATAGAATTGTATGGCTACCTTTGCCCCGGTTTTTGCTTTATGCATTACGCCCTCCTGTTCAGGTATCCCTATTTTTGCGCACACCCTTTGTATAAAATATGTTAAAATGTCTCGTTTGGTGTGGGTTACCTTTCCGGCGTTTTTCTCGTTGCTCCGAGAACACCGTTTTTGTTTACCGAGTTTTAGTCAGGATGGCTAAAATAGGTAAGTTACCCCGACGAATTTGGTCGCTTGAGGGCTCATCTGAAACTGCGTTTTCTGTGGTCGAGCCTGGGATCAGGCTTCCTGTGTTATTCATTGCTTTATGCATTACGCCCTCCTGTAATGTCTCGTTTAGTGTGGGTTACCTTTCCGGCATTTTTCTCGTTGCTCCGAGAACACGGTTTTTGTTTACCGAGTTTTAGTCAGGATGGCTAAAATAGGTAAGTTACCCCGACGAGTTTGGTCGCTCGAGGGCTCATCAGAAACTGCGTTTTCTATGGTCGAGCCTGGGATCAGGCTTCCTGGGTTATTCCCGTCGAGGGGGGCTCCACACAGTTATCTAGGTGATCATGCTGACACCTGTTGGACATGGTTTTCTCTGCTTTTCAAAGCCATTGAAACAATGCTGTCTGTTTGTCTGGTCTTTCCCTCCCGGCGACCTTTTTACAAAGAGGTCTGGGGCAGGTATAATTGGTTTGACATTGCATATAAAACCCGGCGGTTGTACCTTCGGGTGGTTATATTAACGGATTTGCGATTCGCGATAATTTGCCAAACAATTGATTGATACAATAGGGTATGTTAATGAGCTATGGGAGCTTTTAATTATCATAAACCTTTACGGGACTCGGACGAGGGCTCCCCGTTCAGGGAGTATACCGAGCTCGCAAGCGAGGGACAGCCACAGCCAAGGTGTATGGCGATACTCACAGTCGTACCTCACACGCCGGACGATAACGCCGGCGGGCGGACCTGACGCTCTGATGACGGACGAGAACAGGTTGAGTTCCATTTACAGTAGGCTCACATATCTCGATCAATCTCATCTCGATATTTCGCATCTCGATGCCACCTTCAAGCTCTCCCCAATCACAAATCTCGATGAAAAAACTTTAATCTCGATAGCTAATAGCTAAATATCGATGCTAGATGCTTATATACTAATATAAACAGATTAATCTTGACCAAATTGATGTGTGAACCTCACAGTCATTGTGTTTTGTTCACCTGTATACTAATGTACCGCTAGTATCGATCGTCTCAAGCGGTAGTCTAACCTGTCTCTGCCGCTTTCATTTACGTAGTAATATAAATTACTTTACCATGTTTTAATATACATTATTATTTGTATGAGGAAAATCTAATATATAATAATAGTAAAGACAAAAGAAAACTTGATTAAACTTTATACCATGGAAAATTTATTGAAGTCGGTAGATCTAGCGGCCACTTGGTGTACCAGTCACACATCCGCCATTCGCTTGAAAACTTGTATTGTGAAGTCGTCTACCTGGACCTTTTTTTATCGCATTCATAAAATGCCGGTACTAGTGGTGACAGGGTGAGGGAAGCAATTGCAAGAATTGTTGACGGTGACTGTGCGCCGGGTGCGGAGACGCAGTAACCTAACTGCGTTCGCCTCGGAACCAACAATCAACCACACAAACCTCTTTATCAATAAATATAAGGTAAAAATAAAACTCTTTCATTATTAATTTTATCTATTTTAACATATTATATATATTGCATGTGATTGTGGGGGGCAAATGTGAAAATTGACAGATTTGATGTAGGTTAGTCGGCAAGTGGCTGGAACCGATTGTATTTTTTCCCATAAGAAGTTAACTTCGCATCTCGATATTTCGAATCTCGATCGGTATTTGTCGGAACCAATTATGATCGAGATTGGAGATTCCACTGTATATCTTTTCCGCCGCCAGACGCGTCTCTAATGTGCCACGTAGTCAACAAACTACAGGATTAGCGAGGCGTAGTCTCGCTAATCGCGCCCCTGTGGCCGGCGCAGTGTGGTACCAGCATTTGAACACGTGGTGCCCGCACCCAGTGTCCCTCCTGGTCGGGTTGTTCCACTTAGAACACAATTGGCAACCTAGAAACCTCGCGGACTTGTTCATTTTGGACATTCAGGAGGCCAAGTGGCTAGCACCTTATGGTAGCGACGTGACCAAGATATTCACAAATCAATATACCCAGTCTACAAAGCGACAGTTTCAATCGCATTGGAAAGCTTTTACGTCTCGGATTCTTAGAACAAAACAAACTGTGCCCTCGGTGGCGTTGGTTGTTTATTATTTAATTTATCTGTTCATGCAGAAACATTTATCTGAAAGGGATTTATGTGGGCAGGTTTTAAACTCCGCCCACCTCCCCGTCAGCTCAGGCCTACATGGTCTCTGGACGAAGCATCGTCGTTATTCTCGTTCCCGTATGTACCAAAGACTGCTGATTTTACAAAAGGGCAGTATTCCTTATGGCTTGGCTACCGGGAACAGAGTATCTGAGCTGGCGGCGATGAGCAACGCACCTAATTGCCTCAGGTTTGATAGGCTTCATGAGTGTATTCACATTGCACCTTCCCCAGGATTCATAGCCGAGATTGAGCACAGTGAACACGTGTTTTCAGAGTTCACGGTGCCGGCGTTAAACAGGGGAAAGGTGCACCATCTTTTTTGCCCAGTGCAAGCTCTAACCAAATATTTAAGAGTGGCACCTCTAAATCACCAGGGTGCTTTATGGGTCGCAAGTCCGGGTGAACGATTGATGGAGCGTACACTGGCTTCTCTCTTGGTCGAGGACTTTAAAGAGAAGCATCCCGGCGTTGTGGGTAAGACCCACGATTTACGCAAGGGGACAGCCTCTTTCCGTTTCCTTAATAATCTTTCGGTGAAAGTTATTATGTCCACACAGTTGTGGGCCTCTAATCAGGAGTTTTTGCCTCGATACCTTTCAGTAGCTCTGGACAACCCTTCCTTGCCATGTATAGCTTTACGGCAGAGGGTCTAGGTGGCCCTTTTAGTCACGTTTTGTTTAATTTCAAGAAAAAGGGGGGGGGGGGGGTGCAGTCAGTGTGACATAGGACACCCTAGACCCCTCCGGAGTATGTGTTCGGAACATACGAGCTGTGATACTGGTTGTAGGCATTGTATTATAAAATTTCTCTAGTATTCATTGCAGGAAATTGTGCTAAAAGCCAATAGTAGTGTTACGACAATTCTTGTTGTAAGTAGCTTTGGCTGTGAAGCGATAGATTTTTGAGAAATCTCGGTAGTGGCAACTACGACTTTTACTTTTGCAGTAATTACTTCTGCGTAAGTACACGAGTTCAGTACTTCTACGAATGTACAAGAATTAATTTATGTTTGGTTATATTTTTAGGAATATATCCACTGGTTAATGGGGTTTATATGTGCACATGTAAACTTATAAGTTTTTAGTTTTCACCACTTACTTTAAGTGGGGTGCCTTCTTAACTAGCAGATCTGTGCACAGAGTCAACCCTTTTTCAAGCAGGCTTCTTTGAAGCACGCTCCTGCTTGTACCCCTTTTTGAAGATTTAGGCTGTATAAAGTTTATGCACCCGAATATCTCTTTTTTACAAAAGTAAGAATACTATGTGGTTGTTTGATTATCTGCTTTTCTAGAGTTATGATATGATTACGAATGTCCCCCTCCAGTCTTAGAAATCAGGCATGTTCGTCAATGATGGAGGGGCCACTAATAAATTATAGGTTTGACTCCTGTAAGGAGATAAAGAAAACCTTATATTTAGTAGTGGCCCCGTAATCATTGACGACTGGGGCCCTCCCGACCATCCCCTTCCCATTCGTTGATGTATTAAGGATTTTGGTTTACTTGATATGTCAGTGAAGGAAGAATGACGCCTGAATCAGCGTCTGGTCAAAGATCCTCACAAGTACATCTACGATATGATGGAAAGCTTATTGGATAGTTATTCTTATTTTCTTTTTGTTTTTTATTTTTTACGAAGTTTTTTTCGTAGTGAGAACCCAATTCATAATGACTGAAGCCATGAGTGAGGTCGCGTGCGCTCATGATGAAGGCTCCTCAGATTTTAAATGCTCTGCGCGGTAGATTCAAACTACGGCGGATTAGTGTTTGAAGAGGATGCCTTATGTAATAGGCATGTTCGTCAATGATTACGGGGCCACTACTAAATATTAGGTTTTCTTTATCTCCTTACAGGAGTCAAACCTATATTATATTTTTCAATTCCATTGCATTAGAAATGATTCAAAGATTACAAAAAGTCCAAATAAGACATAGTTATGTTAATGTATAAGGGAGTTAGGTAGATGCATTAGAGAGAGAGATAGATAGAAAGAGAAAGTTGCAGAGGGGGAGTGAGCGATAAACACGAACTATTATGAGATGGACTTAATTGATTCTGAAAAGACAAAGGAGACTTTTATATTGACTCTTTTTCATGTTATTATTTGTGTGCTAGAAGGATAATATTGTTTTCAATTCCATCGCATTAGAAATGATTTATAGATTACAAAAAGTCCAAATAAGACATAGTTATGTTAATGTATAAGGGAGTTAGGTAGATGCATTAGAGATATAAATAGATCGAGAGAGAGTGGCTAGGGGCGATCGAGCGATAAAATACTAACATATATGAGACAGACTTATGTTTCTTAAAGACAAAGGAGACATTTTTATTTACTCTCGTTTTCATTTTATTATTTGTGTGTTAGATGGGTAATATTGTTTTCAATTCCATCGTATTAGAAATTATTCATAGATTTAAAAAAAAAAATAAGACATAGTTATGTTAACCCCTCAGACCCGGTTGGGCTCTGAGAAACCCATAAAAAAAAAAGCCGCGCTACCCGGTACGGCTCTGAGGCTCCGGCAGCTTGAAAGCCTGTAAGCTTGGTGTGCGAGGCGTCCGTCCGACGCATGTAAACAACAGCCGGGCGGACCGACGCCGCGCATCTCCGACCACAAGAAGGAGAGGCGTCGCATTTCGTGTGCTGCTGTGTTTTATTGTTAAGTAGTGAAAAGTAGTGATAAGTGGCTGATATTGCCACAAAGTTCTCTCCACGGAAATCGTCATCACAACTGGACCAGTTGACTTAGAGAACTCTACTCAACGCCATTCTACAGGTACGAAACACATCTACGCTTGAGGATGCGCGGGAATGCGGTAGCAGTTAAAATAACAAAGATACGGTAGCCTAGGCGTAGACGTTTTTCGGCCAAAACCCCCGGGTTTTGGGGAATATTTATAGAATGCGTAACCGGTCTGTGAGGGTTAAGGTTTCTTTTATAGGATGAGACAACATCAGCCTCCACCGGATGGAATGATGAGAGGACACTATTAGGAGTATGTCGTGGTTGGGGTACAATTGAATATTCTTCATTAGAGGGGCCTTCATCCAGTTCATGTCTCATACGAGTTATCTTGCTAGTAAAAAATGTGACAAAGTCTGCAGCTAACTCTGCATCAGATGCAGAAGGTCTTGAGTTCATGTGTCTTTTTCCAAGTAAGCTACTGACAACCGAAGCCAACTTTCTTTGATCACCACCACATGACGCGACTTTCCCCTGGTAATACGCTTTCTTTTCGTCTTTGATTGTGTGGACTACGGCTCTTTTTGCCAACATGTATAGCAACCATGTGATGTCAGTTTTATTTTTCCGCCATTTATGTTCGGCTCTTCTACGCTCTCTTCTAAGAATTTTGACTCGAGGGCTGTACCATGGTGAGTCATCTAGTCTCATCTCTCACTATGATTCTCTTACAGTATCTACCTCCGGATAGTGATGATCAAACACAAACTCAAGTGCGCCATTGTGTACCTCCACCAGCTCGTTTGAAGAAAGATTGGAAGTATTAATACTTGCAAGGTGCTGTCTTATTTCATTGCAAGCAATATTCTGGTCAGTATTTCTGTAGTTTCTAAACCTGATTACTTTCTCATATATGGGTGGCTTAGGGAAATCAAAGCCGAAAGTAATCAGAGAATGATCAGAGATAGAAGAGTCCAGAACCTCCACCTCAACATCCAGAAGACCATCACAACCGGTGGAAGATAGAACCAAGTCAAGAGTGTGTCTTGAGATATGAATTGGGTTGGACACGTGATTTACAAAATGATTCTGGTCAGTCAATTCAAGGAACTCTGAGGAAAATGGTTTCAGATGAGGGTTGTCAATCCAGTAATTAAAGTCTCCACATATCAAGAGTCTTCCGGTTTTGGCAGAAAACTCCTCAAGAAACTGTCCAAACTCAGCCTTAAAACCTTATCTGTTCCTCGATGGCCAGGCCTATAAATAACTGCTATTCTTAGAATTTGTTGACAAACTTTTATTTCCAATTCCAACAGTTCATAAAAAAGGGCTGGGTTATGACTTATCTGAGAGATATTTATTAGCGACGTAGAGTATAAAAACGCTACTCCACCACCCGGATGATCACTACAAGACCTAGGAACACTTATTATTGAATGAGTTTTAGGCAACGCAGCTTGAATAATATTTAGATCTGACTCAAACAACCAGGCCTCAGTGAGGCAAAATATATCGAGACCGAGCTCATCCAAGACCTCGCCAATGTAATCCATCTTGTTGCGCATGGAACGAACATTTAGCATGTCCAGTTTCAACCGGCTCCTTGGGACGTTTTTAAGTTTTTTGAACTCCCAAAATTGGTGTTTTCAATAAGTCTATTTCTTTGGGCTATCATAAGAGGACAATTTCTACTTGAAGCAAAATGAGTTGGTGGCTCTGTGACTGATGAGTTTACACAATTTATGCATTTAGGGGAAGCTATATTTGTGCAGCCTTTTGAACTGTGAGTACCAGTGCAGAAACTACATTTAGGGTCCTCACTTTTCAGAGTACACCTGTCAGAAGTACTACCAAAGCCCTGACAATGGTAACATTGCGTCACCCAAAAGCGATCGTAAGCACGACATTTTGTGAATCCAACATACACAGAGCTTCCCTCGTTGACAATTGAAGAGCGTATTTCATGAGACATTTTTACTACGGTTTTTGTATATGCATAGTTTTTCTGCTTAGTGAACACTAAATTTAGAGTTAGGCCCTCGTCGAACAGAGACTTTATGCTTGGATTCTTGTTTAGGATGCTGGGGATGATCTCGTCATCATCAGTGTCAGTAGAGATACCAACCAGGGTCATTTTTGGTAGCATCTTCTTCGATTCTGACACACTGAAGATGCTGTCAGTCCCGAGACACTGGTTGATGGCCTTCCCTGCGTCCTCTTTAGCTTTCTTTGATGGAAGTCATACTGTACTACTAAAGCACCTGATCCAGTTATAGTACATTTATTTATTGGGATTGCAGCCAAAGCTTTCTCAATAGCCTTAGTATCAGGTGGGCTTGCGTGCTCAGAGGTACTATCTTTGGGCTTAACTATTAGGACTTGATGGTCCCAGACAGTTTTTTTCTTCCCACCATCCACCACCTCTTTGGTGCACTTTGTAGGCTCCTTTGTAGTGTCTTCTAACGTTTGTTGGACAATTTTGGAGAACGAGGGAATGTCTGGTGTGGCAGTGTTAGTTTCAAGGTTGGTAATTCGGTCCCCCATTTTTTCGATCTGACTTGCCACAGCAGCAAGGACGCCAGAGACTTCACTCACTATGGCGTCCTTCAGATCCGTTGTGGCCTGCGAGCTGACTAATGCGTTCTCGGCATCTGAGGGGCAGTGGTGACAGAACCACCTCCATCCGAATGGATGGATTTTTTGAAAGAATGTATAGTCCTTACAGAGACTATCAGGAAGTCCAGAGCATAGGGGGTGGTACCAAAAACATTATCTGGTACACTTGAACCCCTTACTGGTGACCCGGGAGTCGCACTTAGGGCATACACTCATGGTGGCAATGGGTAGGTTGTATACTATCATGCTATAATAATCTTATAATAACGTTTTCGTGTCCAGGTGGTCTTTGACTTTGAGGACTTTGGTTTCTTTAGGGTAGGGTATCTGTAGGTATAGTAGCTGTGCAGCCTGTGAAGATTTTTAGGTCTTTGTTTTGAATGGTATGTAAGGTCTTGTGGTGTGTTTCAGCTAGGTTGTTAGCCCAGGCAGGGCTTGCATATTCCATCACTGATCTTATGTATTGTTTGTATACTGTGGTGGTAGTTTCTTTGTTGTGTCCAAATTTTGTGTGGGCAAGTGACCTGAGGGTGTTATGTGTGGGTGTCAGTTTATTTGTTATGTTTGTGATTGATATGTTGTTTGAATGTCAGTAGAGTATCATATGTTACTCCAATGATTTTGTGTGTGTATGTGTGTGTGTGTGTGTGTTAAGGGGGTGTTATTTATGGTGAGGAGTGGGGCGTTTCTGTATTTGGCTGTCCTGCTTGTGAGGAGGGTTGCAGTGGATTTGGCTGGGGCTAATTTAAGTCTGTTTTTTAGTGCACCAGTCATGTAGTGTGTTGAGATAGGGTTGAAGGAGATGTGTTGGTGTGTACACGTGTTATATCGTCTGCATAGGAAGCTATATTTATTTGGGGTGCGTGGGGTGTGTGTATATCATGCACCTATAGATTGAAGAGTGCAGGCGACAAGACGGAACCTTGCAGGACTCCGTTTGTGAAGTTTCTGATGTTAGATGACTGTCTGGCAAATGAAACATGTGCATATCTGCCTGCTAGGTAGTTGGCCAGCCACCTTTTTGTATTGTTGTGCATGTTTGTGTTGTAGATTTTTTATGTTAGGTGTGGCAGGGGATGGCATCGCATTACTAATGTCGAGTGTGGCAAGTAGTGATCTGTGTGGTGGTCTAGCTGAGTTGATGCCGTCAAAAGCTCTTTGTGTAAGGTATGTAAGAAGAGTGTTTGTGGAGTGTAGTGGCCTGAAGCCATCTTGTGTTGGAGCTAGGGTTAGAGCGTGTGTGGTCCGTTGTAGTACGAGGCGTTCTGAGACTTTAGAGGGGGTGCAAAGGAGTGTGATGGGGCGGTGTGAGGAGGGTAGCGTGGGGTCTTTGTTGAGTTTGGGGAATGTAATGATGACACCATGCTTCCAGTTATCTGGTACTGTGTTGTGTGAATAACTAGTTTGATATGTTGGTGAGTGCTTGTATGCCTTGTGGACTTTGTCTGAGGTGTATGTTACTTATGATGTCTAGACCACAGGCGGGTGAGTGCTTGAGATTGTTGATGATGTGCCTTGTTTGGTTGTAGGTGAACCGTGAAAGGTGCATAGTCAGGATCTGTGGGGAATTGTCGGATGACACATCGGTCGTCATGATGGGGGTTCAGGTGGCTGACATGAGAGAAGTGATTAATGAGAGTGTTTTCTTGTTGTTTGTATGAAGGTATAGAGTCTGTTGTTGTGATTGTGTTGTGTTGCTGTTGGAAAGTGTAATTGCATTTAGTGTTTTGTAAAAAAAATTAGGGTCTCTTTTGTGATCAAGGGTCTGGAGGTAATTGTTCCAATTTAGTGTTTGTTGTTCTAGTATTTTGTTGTTAATCTGTGTGTTGAGTGCTTGGATTTGTTGTGCGGTGTCTTGTGTGTGGGGAGCTGGGGAGTGTTGTAGTGCGTCACGTTGTCTGATGAGGCTTTGAATATCTGGTGTGAAGTTAGGGTTGTGTCTTTTTAAGTTACCTCTTGGAATGTGTTTCTTATCTGCATTTCAGATAATTGTGTTGAAAGTGTGAACAACATTGTTGATGTTAGTGATGGATGTGTTGTTTAGGGTTTCATAACAAGGCTATATTATATAGTAATGGCTGTTGGTCCACAAGTCTAGCGCCATCCCCCCTATTATTCGCCTTATGCGACATGCAATAAGATGTGTGGAGCATATTATTTTTTTCCTCCACCATAGATGAAGGCCCCCTTACCCCCTGGGGGTAATGGCAACACTTTTCCTGATCATACATTCAATTACCCTTCCGCTGACTTTCATGACTTGGTCGAGCATTTTCAAACCAGTATAGTTTCCCCTGTCTAATAAATCACCCTTGCTTTTGTATATATTTACTATCACAATTTTCTGCCATGCATCAGGAATTTGTTCCTCCCTTATGATAGCATTAATCAGGTCTGTGACCAATTTTACACCAATATCTCCAGCTTCCTTAAGCATCTCAGTGACTATGCCGGAGCTCCCAGCGGCTTTCCCGGGCTTCATTCTATTAATAGCACTTTTCACAGTGTCATGCCCTATCAAAGATGGGGGGCCTTGTACTGGGACTGCAATGCTGAGCTGTTCTCTATTCCATTTGAAGTACACATTTAGCAATCTTTCAAAGTGCACCTTCCATGCCTCTCTAAATTTGTTTTCTGTGTAAACAGTCATACCACTGTCATTATTTATACACTGTACACCCACAATGTCCTTGCTACAGTCCCTCATACTCTTAGCTAGGATAAAAATACTTTCTTTATTTTTTGTGCTACAAACTTGTTCTATCACACTATCCTATATGGATTTCTGTGTCCTGTAGCCCCCTTTCTAGCATTACGTTTGATATACTGTACACCCTATGTGGTGGATTGTGTTCTTTTATTTAAATATTTTATTTTGCTTAAGCGTTATTTCCACATAGCTATTTTGATTAGTTCTTTTGCCTTTATATTGTCTTATCCTCGTTTTGGTTTGTTTATTTTGCAAGTTTTACATTATAAATTCTTCCCTGCTGCCACCTTTGTTCCAATACTTTGAAACATCTTTTCTTTTCACTGACTGCAGCTTCAACATCATTGTTCCACCACCAGGAGAATTTATGTCTGGGAGGCCCCTTTGTCTTGTTTAGCTGACCTAATACTCACACTTCTTTAAGTTTCCATAATTTTGTTGTGGAATCTGTCTCTGGACTCCTCTTTTTCTAACAACCATATTTTCCTTTTTGACAGATGTACTTTCTTTCCCTGTTTTGGTTTGTTTATTTTGCAAGTTTTACATTATAATTACAGGAACTTTGCTAAGGTACTTAAATAATTTATATATTTTCCCTCTTTTCAGCAAAGATGTATACTGAGCCAAAAGCTGAGGAAGAAAACCTGGTTCAATTTGATAGCTTCACCAGGAATATCACTTTACAGAGTCAAACAGACATGGAACTGCCAAGCTTTAATAATGTTTTGAGCAGCACTGTCATTTCTCAGTCTTCCTCTACCCAGATGGCCACCACCAAACCCCTAGATGTTTCAGGGGCCCAGAACCTCAACAACGACTCCATTTTCAAGATCCCCAGCTTGCCCTTAATCTGTCACAGGAGGAAGAAGTCATTTATTGTTGAGTCCATCATGGAGTCCATTGCTGAGGAGTCACTTTCTGAGGTTTCCTGGACTGAAGATAAGTCCACAGTGAGTCGCACCAACAACACACAAACACCAAACATAACACACGCACAAAGTACCACGCAAGCACCAAACAACACACTAAGTAACACACACACATTTAGCACTACACAAATAAAAGCCACCACACAACCAAGAAATGCTCTGGATAACATCACAGTTACCAGTCTCTCTAAACAAAATGCCAGTACATTGCAAAACACAGCTCCCAAGGCTTCTATTAACAAGAAAAGACAGGCTTCTATGAACAAGAAAAATTGTGCTTCTGTGACCAAGAAAGACCAGGACTCTACAAACAAGAAAAAACAGGCTTCTGTGAACAAGAAAAAATTATCAATTCTTCAAGACGAAAATGAAAACGAGAACACAATGCAAGTTACTACCATAAATTCAACCTATAATGGTAAGTAAATTTTGGGATCCTGCAGTAGGTTACTCAGGTGAGTTATCTAGCCTGGTACATGGGCTACTGCATGTTTTCCAGGTTACAATAGTTGTATGCTGCCTTCATGGACTCAAAAACTGCCTATAACTGAGTAGATAGAGAAGTGAAGGTATATTGAGAGTACTGAGAATATATAATTGCTGAAAGTGGTGAGGAGCATGTGTGAAGGTACGAGGGCGGCAGTGCGTGTAGAGGATGAACAGATTGAGTTATTTGATCTGAATGTTGGGTTAAAAAAACGGTATGTGATTTACTCCTTGGTTCTGTATATATTTGAATGGAGTCATACTTTTATGTGTGTCTATGCACCAGTCAACCAAGAAACTGGGAAAGGTGCGGAAGAAAATAGAAAATTTTGGAATAAAGTCAATAAATGTATAAGAGAAAGGCAAGAGTGTACACAAGTAATATTAGTAGGCGACATGAATGGTAGAGTTGGAAACGAGGAGATAGAAGGTATAGTGGGTAAATGGGCTGTGGAGGGTAGGAATATGAATGGTGACTTCCTTTTAGAAGTACACTCTAACCTCCATTTAACGGATTCCGATTTAACGGATATCGGCAATAACGGTCAAAAAATGTAGGCCGGACAATGGACAACGGACATAGTCCGTTGCTATAAAAAAGTTGGAGCAAAGTCCGTTGCTCTATCTATTTATCTCTCTAATGCACCTACCTAAATCCCTTATACATTAACATAACTATGTCTTATTTGGACTTTTTGTAATCTTTGAATCATTTCTAATATGATGGAATTGAAAAATATAATATCCTTCCAGCACATAGATAAATAATAAATAAGATAGTCAACAAAATATTTCAACTCTCCCCTCCGTGCCAGCAAAGACGGAAGATTTACGTTTGATAGATTTTTTGTTTTGTTTTTTTCCCTCGATATACACACTCTTTCTATTTATCTATCTCTCTAATTCATCTACCTAAATCCCTTATACATTAACATAACTATGTCTTATTTGGACTTTTTGTAATCTTTGAATAATTTCTAATGTGATGGAATTGAAAAATATAATATCCTTCCAGCACATAGATAAATAATAAATAAGATAGTCAACAAAATAGTTCAACCCTCCCCTCAGTCTAGACGCCGAGCTTCCGAGACGGAAGATTTACGTTTGATAGATTTTTTGTTTTGTTTTTTTCCCTCGATATACACACTCTTTCTATCTATCTATCTCTCTAATTCATCTACCTAAATCCCTTATACATTAACATAACTATGTCTTATTTGGACTTTTTGTAATCTTTGAATAATTTCTAATGTGATGGAATTGAAAAATATAATATCCTTCCAGCACATAGATAAATAATAAATGAGATAGTCAACAAAATATTTCAACCCTCCCCTCCGTCTATGCGCCGAGCTTCCCAGACGGGAGATTTACGTTTGATAGATTTTTGTTTTTTTTTGTTCCCACGGTATACACAAAATGATGGGGAAATATTATAACATGTTTTTAATTGACATTTGTGTCGTTTTTGCTGATTATGAGTTGGTGGAAAATAAAATCTTTAATTCTATCATATCGGAAATGATTCACAGATTATATAGAGACCAAATAATATACACTTTTAAGTGTGTTCAATAGTTTTGCATTATCAATAGGGTGTAGCACAAGGGATTACCAGGATTTATTTCAGGTACAGTAAAAAAAAGGATGCATAACAGTTAAATGTCACGATCCGGACACCTGTACTCAACACCGAATTTTTCTCAAGGAATTTCCGGATTACATCCGGACTGGACAGTATTTAGCAGCAACGGACATTTAGCAGGAACGGACAGGTGCTTGCACGCATTTGTCCGTTAAATGGAGGGTCGAGTGTATGTGCGGAGAGAGAGATGTTTCTGGCTAACACATTTTTTGAACATCGTCACATTCATAGATATACATGGCACAGAGGTGAAGGTGAGCAGGAACAGAAATCTCTAATTGACTACGCCATGATGGACTCCGGACTAAAAGGAAGAATTTTAGATTCAGAAGCTGTAAGAGGTATGCTGACGGGATCAGACCACTATACAGTGCTGACAAAAGTGAGGATAAGGAAAGAGTGGAAATATGAGAGGAAAGAGAGAAAACTGACAGTAGAGAGAATAAATGTGAGAAAATTAAATGAAGAATGTAATGCAACAAAATACAAGGACATCCTGAAAGAGACTATAAAGGACATGGATGTTATGATAGATCTGGGAAATACTGTAGACGAAGTATGGAAAGGTACAAGAGACTCCATGATTAAAGCAGCTGAGAAAGTATGTGGGAAGAAAACCTTTAAAATGTGGAAGAAGAAAGGTAACGTATGGTTTAGTAAAGAGATAGAAGAAATAGTGAAAAAAAAGAAAGAGTTCAGAAAGAGTATGCTGCAAAAGAATATACCTAGAGAAACTAGAGATGCGAGGAAAGAAGAATATAAAAAATTGAAACAAAGAGTGAAGAGGGCGATACAAGACGCTAAAAGGAAGACAGATGAGGCATATGGGAGAAAGATTAGTGAACAGTTTCTGAATGACAGGAAAGCATACTACAGAGCTGTGAAAGAAGCCAGAGGGAAGAAGACTGAGAGTGTCTCAGGTGGTAGGATGAGGGACATGAATGGGGAAGTGGTAGAGGGTGATGGTGTGGTGAAAGTATGGAAAGATCATTTTAGTAGCTTAGCTGTAAAGAGTAGGGGGAAGGCAAAGATCTCATCCATAGGAATGGAGAGAGGTAGAATAAACAGGGTAGTTGAAAGCCAGATAAGCAGAGAAGAAGTAAAAGAAGCAATCAATAGACTTAAAATGGGCAAAGCTGCTGGAGTAGATAACATCCCAGGTGAAATGCTGAGATATGGAGGAGAAGAAGCTGTTGACATAATGCATAGGTTATGTAAATTAGCATGGGAAAAGGAAAGTGTACCAGAGGACTGGAGGAAAGCAGTGATAGTACCCTTGTACAAAGGGAAGGGTAGTAAAGAAGAGTGTAAGAATTATAGGGGAATTAGCTTGCTTAGCATACCTGGAAAGGTACACGCAAGAGTAGTAACACAGAGGCTACAGAAGATAACGGATGACAAAATAGGCGAGGAACAGGGAGGTTTCAGAAAGGGCAGGGGCTGCGTTGACCAGATAGCCTCAATGCGATTGTTGGTAGAGAAGTATCTGGCCAAAAACAGAAAACTCTATGCAGCATTCATGGATTTGGAAAAAGCCTACGACAAAGTAGACTGGGAGGGCCTGTGGGATGTGTTAACATGTGTGTGGGAGGAAAGTTGCTAATGGCAGTAAAATCTTTTTATAGGAATGCAATGGCAAATGTGAAGGTAGGGGATAAGTTAAGTGAAAGTTTTGAGGTTAATGTAGGTGTAAGACAGGGATGTGTCATGTCAGCTTGGTTGTTCAATATATACATGGATGGAGTGATTAGGGAATGTAGGGCTGTATCAATGGGTGTGGGAGCTAGACTGGAATCAGAGGGAAGAACATGGAAGATTTTAACATGCCTATATGCGGACGATGCAGTCCTGTTGGCAGAAAATGCTGAAGAACTTCAGAGAGTGGTCACTGACTTTGACAGGGTATGTGAAAAGAGAAAGTTAAAGGTCAATGTAGGGAAATGTAAGGTAATGGTGTTTGAGAGAAGAATGCATGAAACCATAGATTTTAAGGAAAAATATAGAATCAAGAAAGAACACAAGAAAAGTTGTAAAATAAAATTGGAAAATGAAGTACTAGAAGAGGTTGAAAGTTTCAAGTATTTGGGAGCTGTACTATGCAAATATGGTAAAATGGAGAGTGAGATAAAAGAGAGAAAAATGCAAGGGAGAAAAGTGATTGGAGAACTTGATAGTATTCTCAAAGGAAGAATGGTTAGCCAGGAAGTAAAAAAGTCACTGAGAAACTGACTCTCGTATGGAAGCGAGACATGGACGGCAAGTGACGAGGACCTCTTCAAACTGAGAGCTGTGGAGATGAGCTTTTTCAGAATGGCAGCTGGCATGAATAGGCTAGATGGGCCAAGTAATAGGGAAGTGTACGAGTCCTTTGGAATGGAAGAGCAGGCTTTGGGCATTGATTGTGGTGTGGTTGAGTGGATAAAGAGAAGTACTTTGAGGTGGTATGGTCATGTTCAGAGAATGGATGAAGACAGAATGCCAAGAAAGATATATGGGAGTCAGGTGAGTGGAACCGCTAGTAGCGGAAGACCACCTATGGTATGGGAAAAGAAAGTGGAAAAATATATTGTAGAAAAACTTCCACGTAGTGGAAGGGGCATTGTGGCACGGGCAGGGGAGGCATGTCTTGACAAAGTAGCTTGGAGATGTTTCTGTCATGGCCATCCTCTAGTGGGGGTTTCCCAGGGGGAAACAAAGCGTCGGAGATGATGATGATGATGATGATGTCATGACAGAAATACTGTATAAGCAAGAACAGTGGAAACTTGAGGTACCTTGGTAAGGGAGGGAGGGAGGGAGTGGAAGTTGACTGCTATTGCATGCTGATGATGTAGTTCCGATCAATGATTATGAGTGGGAGTTGCAGGGTTTTGTAAATATGATTGGAGATGTGTGTGAGAAACGGAACCTGACAGTTAATGTGGTAAAGAGTAAAGGCTATGGTCTTTGAGAGGGGTGCATTCACAGAGTGTGAATGCACCCCATTTTAGCCCAGCCTCGGAGTCCCCAGGGGAAGGGGGACCATAAATGCCCCCACACCCGACCGACCATCCCCTGACGACCCCACAAAATTACCTGGACCTCGGCCTGTTACCCTTTCTATTGATTTCTGCAACATTCGTGGACTTTCCTCTAACTTTCACTCTGTTGAACACCATCTCTCCTCCTACAAACCTGATCTTCTCTTCCTCACCGAAACTCAGGTGTCTGTAGCAACATCCAGCAGCCCCTTCTCTGTATCCTCCTACTTTCTCTATCCTAGTTTCAAAGCCAGAGGCGGATGTTGTGCATACGTGCACAACAAACTCACTTGCTCTCGTGTTCCCGATTTCGACTCCTCTGAATTCTCAACTATATGGCTCAAACTTTCCTATCATTCTCTTACTAAATATTTCTGTGCTGTCTATCTTTCCCCTAACTCTACCAACTTTCTCAAATTCTTTGACTATTTAAACTCTACAGTGGAACACATTCTATCCATTTCTCCTTTCTCAAAAATCTCCATCTTAGGAGATTTCAACGTTCACCACCGCCAATGGCTCTCCTCTCACACTACTGACCCAGCTGGTGAACAAGCCTACGTCTTTTCTATCCTAAATGACCTAGAGCAGTTAGTTCAGCAACCCACCCGTATCCCGGATCGCATCGGAGATCGGCCCAACATTCTTGACTTGTTTCTAACTTCTAACCCTTCTTCTTATACTGTCAATCTTTTCTCTCCTTTGGGCTCCTCCGACCATAAACTTATCTCTGTCACCTGTCCTATCTCTCCAGTACGGCCCCCCGATCCTCCTAGCCGGCGGCGCTTGTGGCACTTCGGCGCTGCCGACTGGGAGGCTCTCCGGCAGTACTTCTTTGATTTCCCATGGAATTATTTCTGCTTCCGTGGCCGGGGACCCTCGGAGAGTGCTGAACGCATTACCGAGGTAATCCTATCGGGCATGGAAGCATACATTCCATTCTCTTTCTCTCAGACTAATGCTAAAAAATCTTGGTTTACTCACGCCTGTTCTACTGCTGTCCGCAATAAGGAGGAAGCATTCAAACGGTACCGACGCCTTAAAACTCAAGACTCATTCTTCCTATGTTTCTGCCCGGAATAAAGCCAAATCTGTTCTTCGACTTGCCAAACACTCTTTCATCAATAATAAATGCACTGAACTATCCAACTCTAGCTCTTCCCAAGCTTTCTGGCATCTAGCCAAAAACCTCTCCAACAATTTCTCTTCCTCGTCTTTCCCTCCCCTTTTCCACTCTGATGGCACAACCATCACTTCTTCCTCTGACAAAGCTAAACTCTTCGCTCAAACTTTTGCTAGAAACTCCACCTTGGATGATTCCGGTGCTATTCCTCCCTCTCCACCCTCCTCTCTCTTACTTATGCCTAATATCCTAATCTCTTCTAAAGATGTACTTTCTACCCTCTCTGGGCTTAATACTAATAAGGCGTACGGTCCGGACGGTGTTCCTCCTGTTGCTCTCAAAAACTGTGCTTCCGTGCTGACTCCCTGCCTAGGCAAACTCTTTCGTCTCTGTCTATCCTCTAACGTCTTCCCTTCATGCTGGAAATTTGCTCACATTCAACCTGTCCCAAAGAAGGGTGACCGCTCTCAACCCTCCAACTATCGTCCAATTGCTCTCATCTCTTGTCTTTCTAAAGTTTTTGAAACTATTCTTGCTTCCAAATTTCTTAAGCATTTCTCTTCTCATAATCTGCTCTCAGATCGCCAGTATGGCTTCCTTAAAGGTCGCTTTACTGGTGATCTTCTTTCATATCTTACTAACTCTTGGTCATCCTCCTTTCGGGAATTGGGTGAGACTTTTTCTATTGCACTAGACATATCGAAAGCCTTCGATAGAGTCTGGCACAAATCTTTAATTTCTAAACTACCCTCCTTCGGTTTCTATCCCTCCATCTGTGCCTTTGTCTCTAATTTCCTTTCCGGCCGTTCCATAGCCGCGGTTGTGGATGGCCATTGTTCACTTCCTCACCCTATAAACTCCGGTGTTCCTCAGGGCTCTGTCCTATCTCCTATTCTCTTTCTAATTTTTATAAATGATCTCCTCAACTGTACCTCAATTCCCATCCATTCATACGCAGACGACTCAACCTTACACTACTCCATTAGTTTTTCAAAACGCCCCAGCCAGCAATCCCTCAACGACAAACGTAATGAAGCCATAGAACTCTTAAATTCTGATCTAAATACTATCTCCAATTGGGGCAGAGAAAACCTTGTTACCTTTAATGCTTCCAAAACCCAATTTCTCCATCTATCTACCCATAAGGAACTCCCAGCGGACTATCCCTTATTCTTCAACAATACAAAAATCAATCCTTCATCTTCTCTCAATATTCTTGGTGTCTCTTTTTCTTCTGCTCTCAGTTGGAAAGACCATATTACCAGTCTTGCTAAGGCAGCCTCCCAGAAGCTTGGTGTGCTCAACCGCCTTAGGGGGTTCTTTTCCCCTGCACAGCTTCTTGCTCTGTACAGGGGCATAGTGCGTCCTTGTATTGAGTATTGTTCACATGTGTGGGGAGGTTCCTCTCACACCGCTCTCCTAGACAAAGTTGAAAGGAAGGCCTTTCGTATCATTAACTCCCATCCACTCACCAACTCTCTGCAATCTCTCTCTCCGCCGCAATGTTGCATCTCTCTCGCTATTCTATCGCTACTATAATAATCAGTGTTCCTCAGAGCTTTCCCAGTGTATACCACCTCCTTTACGTAGGGCACGTGGTACCCGTCTTGCAACTCAATCCCACCCCTACTCTGTGCAACTCTCCAACCCAAGAGTGAAACGTTACTCTCAAACTTTCTTCTACTCAACAGCTGAGCTCTGGAACTCTCTCCCAGAATCAGTCTTTCCCTCTTCCTATGACTTAAATTACTTCAAACTCCGTGTGTCAAGGCATTTTGGCTCGAACGTCCCTTGATTTTGGCCCTGTCACTCTTTTAACTATGGGGGGAGGCACTCGCTATAGACAGTTATGCCTTTTGCCTCCCTCAATCACATAGAAAAAAAAAACAAAAAAACAAAAAAACTAATATAATTGTTTGCTCATTTATGTATTTGGGCAGTGTGATGTATAAAGATGAAAATTTGGAGGATTAGGCTAAGTACAAGAGAGGGTATAGCAGAGGAGAAGGATAGTAGGAACATTGAAAGCAGTGACAAGGAATTGGGTGGTGCACATGGAAGTAAAAAAGTAATTGCATGATAGCGTGGTAATCCTGACATTAACCCCTCAGAGCCGGTTGGGCTCTGAGGCATCCATAAAAAACACCCCCGCGGAACCCGGAAGGGCTCTGACGCTCCGGCAGCTTGAAAGCCTGTAAGTTTGGTGTGCGAGGCGTCCGTCCGACGCATGTAAACAACAGCCGGTTGGACCGACGCCGCGCATCTCCGACCACAAGAAGGAGAGGCGTCCTTGTTCGTGTGTGCCTGTATGTTATTGTTAAGTAGTGAAAAGTAGTGTAAAGTGGCTGATATCGCCACAAAGTTATCTCCACGGAAATCGTCATCACAACTGAACCAGTTGACTTAGAGAGCTCTACTCAACGCCATTCTACAAGTACGAAACACATCTACGCTGGGGGATGTGCTGGAATGCAGAAGCAGTCAAAATAACAAAGATACGGTAGCCTAGGCTTAGACGTTTTTCGGCCAAAACCCCCGGGTTTCGGTATGGAATACATAGCCGGGTCTGATGGGTTAACATGCGAAAATGAAGCATGGACTTTGTTGGAGAGACATAAATCAAGTGAGAGAAGTGGAAATGTGTTACTTGAGAAGTGCTTGTGGAGTTACATGGAGAGATAGACAGACAAATAAGGAAGTACGAGAACGATGTGGTGTGGACGTGTTGGAGAGTGTGAAGAGGAACAACTGGAGAGGATGGGGTCATATGGAGAATGAGGGAATGACTAAAAAGTGTATGAGAGTAAGGTGGAAGGGCAGAGAGGCAGAAGCAGACCGAGAATGAGTGGAAGGGTGGAGTTGAGAGCTATACTGTATATACTGTATATGTTAGTGGAAGGATGGAGTTGAGAGCTATATATATATTGTATATTAGTGGAAGGATGGAGTTGAGAGCTATACTGTATATACTGTATATATTAGTGGAAGGATGGAGTTGAGAGCTATATATATACTGTATATTAGTGGAAGGATGGAGTTGAGAGGAATATTTAGGAAGGATGGAGTTGAGAGGAATATTTAGGAAGGATGGAGTTAAGAGCTATATTTATTAGTGGCTCCTAAGTCAAATGATGTAGTGCCAGTAATTATATATGGCCCTATTTACCCTATAGGCTAAGCTTGAAGACCCCATATGCCTTCCAACAATATAGAAGCGTCTTCATTAGCGACACTGTGAAAGTACCTATGGTATGTCATTTGTCACGGATACCACTATAAAAGTACAGTACTGTAGGCCTATAATAAAAATAGTGAAGTTATATAAGCCTAGAGAATAATAAAAAAGGCAAAAGATTCCTTTAAATGCAGTACAGTATGTTAAAATAGATAATACAAACTGGTCAGTTACGGTGTGTTTCCCATGCGTCTGTTGCTTTACTGGGGGTTCTCTATTTTGGAAGGCGTTCGCTCTGTCCACACATTTTTCTAGCTCTCGTCATTCTTCTCTCGCTGACTAGACTTACCTAGTGAGTTTTGTATTCTATTTGGATAGTTTAGAAATGCGTTAGGAATGATTTCACGCTAGTTAGGATGTGAATTGAGTGTTAATTGTGTGGATGGCGATCGCCTCCCTGAGCATAGATGACATGCTTGTTCCCCCGCCATTCCTGAAGTAAACTTTTGGGTGTGGACAAATGTTATATATCTCTCACCCTGATGTTTTTAACTAGCACAGGCTGAGTTTTATATGGAGGACTTTTGATGTTTCTAGGCTAACTTTTTCAGGTTCTTCCTTGTTTGGCGTCCACATGCTACCGCTTTTCAAGTGAGGGTAGCTCATGCTGGGCTTTTGTACTCTTTTCACAAAACTTAACCTATCTTAGTTTAGGTTTACTGTCATGTTGCTGTTTCACTTTGCGCTTTTTATGGATTTTTTTGTGTTGAGGTACGCAAGGTAAGTCTGTGCTGAATCCTGCTACGGCGTCAGCCCTGGCCGTGTTTCCTAGGCTATGTCATAGTCTATATTCTATGCAATTTGTAAAAGTCTATATTTTATGCAATTTGTAAAATGCATATAATATAATTTATTGGTGGCTCCTTACGTCAATGACGTAAGAGCCTATGATAATATGGCCTCGTTCCGGGCTCCTCAGAGCCCGGGTTAACCTCGATTACGGCGGTCGGGAACCAAGATCATCTTAGGGGGTACCCCTTAATCATTCCTAAAGTACGTCATTGAGACGGAGCCACTGAAAAGTAGGAAATAAAAAAGAAAGGAATTAACACAGTTTGAACACCGCGCCTCAGCGCATTCCGATCTTCCTCTGCTTCCCATGAGCCTGACTCATACCTCCTCCTGCCCAGGAGCGACCTCTCTCGACCGCCGCCCAGCTGGAAACAACAACTATTCCGTGCTCCCCTATTTCAGTTTACATAGTCCCTCTTAAACGCATCAGCTTTTAGTCCATAGTGAGTCTAATTGCATATTGAGTAGTACAGCTGTATATGCGTTTAGGAATGTATTTTTCGTAATCGTATTCACTTGTAAACCTGAATAAGCAAGGACTTAGTTTTCCAGGCTTGTCGACGTTCGTGTATTCAGGACGCCACTCCAACTAAATGTTATTATCATACAAGCCTTGGCTCTCTAGCTGCAGTGTCCCCTTTTTTCTGTATTAACAGTGTAACTGATATTTATTTCCTTAAGTGTTGAGTACTATATTAGTGTCAAATCCATAGAATTTTAGTTCTTTGCTTGTACTGTACTCCCCATAGTTGTACCCAGCCAGGGGTTATTTTCATAACCAATCACTGCTAAGTTACTCATTAATTTATCACACATTGTAGAAAATAAATGGGTCTTACCATATCAACTGCAATACCTTCAGTACCTACCATCAAAACTTTCTATGTGATGGTAGAATTCTTAATGCCTTACATTATTCAATCAAGAGTGCCTTTTCATACATTATTTGCCTTCAAGACAGTTACATGCATTATTTTCAATATTAACCGCCAAATATTTAGGGCTGATGACATAATATTGTGATGTTCAAAGGCATTATCAACCTTTTTATAGTAGCCTATTTTGTACAGTACTACTTTTTAGGCACTCGTATTTATTTTTTCCATAGGGTACCAAGTAAGCCTACAACAAGTAGCCAAAGTACTCGCAATAAAATCTTGATTGAATATATCTCACTGACTTACAAAGATATAAGAATTTAAAAAAACAGATTTATATCTCACTGACTTACAAAGATATACAAAATTGAAAGATATAGGAATTTTAAAAACATATTTATATCTCACTGACTTACAAAGATATAAAAGATTTACAAAACATGTTTATATCTCACTGACTTACAAAGATATAAGAATTTAAAAAACATGTACAAGTTACATAAAGGATCGCCAAATAACACTCGTGGCCGAGTAGGCCTAACCTTACGAGTGCAAAGTCCATGGCCTTGTTGAAAATTCTCAAGCCCCCGGGTACCCTATACCTTATCTAGTCCCGGGTACCAATACTGCCAGTAAAAGACAGATCCAGTATAAAAAACAGTCCCGGGTACCAATAGGCTACGGCCGGTTACTCTGGAGACTGTTTTAAAAAACTAAATATTCCCAGGGGGTATTATAATCCATATCAAATATAAAAACAGCCCAGGGTACTAATAGGCCATAGCCGGGTACTCTGGAGGCTCTCATGACGATGACAAACCCGGATTCCAAGACAACATTTACCGGCAATTCTAGGCCTTACCTCGACAGCCCTGAGTACTAATAGGCCATAGCCGGCTGTCACGAGCTGGACCAACAGTGACCATGTCATGTAAGGTACCAATAACCCAGATACCAATATCCCCGGATGGTATCATTTTACCAAAACAAATATCAAGCCTTTGAAACGGCACCTGTTTAAGTGCGTTTCATATGTTTACTAGTATGCGTATTCATACTCAACCTTGAATGTTTACACAGATCAGCTGGAACAACAGTGACCTTGTCATGTAAGGGTTCGCTTGTTATTTGCTCTGTTTAGGATTATTGCCGGGTACTCTAGGCTTGGTCATAATATAATAAGGATGTCTTAACATATTAGAGACATATTACAATACCGGGCACCATGACATGGTTCATAGTTTCACAATGACTGGCCCGGCTACCGAAAAAATTGAGACCACCATATGGGTGCTGTGTTACCCAAAGCCTTGTCATACTATGACAAGAACAAGTCCGAGTAACAGTAAGAGTAACAGATATTATTTTACCGGGTACCCTAAGCTTTGTCACACTTTAATAAAGACAAACCAGGGTTCCAATAATGGAATCAAATGGAAATTATTGCCGGGTACCCTAGGCTTGGTCACATTATAATAAGGATGTCATACCATATTAGAGACAGGCCCGGCTACCAGTAATTAACATAACTATCAGACTTACAATAGAAACGAGAGCTTAAATAAGTACTTCTATCTAATTAGCTTATTTAAAGTAAACAATACAAGGCTAGATCCTAATTTTGCCCAAGTTAAGTAGGCCTAATAAGTACTATTTACATCTCTCTATGCAACATTGACTCCTTGGTATGATTCACAGGCTCAGGTAATGCGCTGCGTTACCAGAGAAGAATCTGGACATCAATCAAAACGTTCCCTCCCGGCCAAGTGATAACCACAGCAAGAGATGAACAGTATTCCAGATTTCAAGGCCAGGGTAGACCTAACCATCTCGCCTGTTACTCCCTTCACTCGGCTAACAAAACCGTAATCTTTAAGGTGAGTTCACTGGGCAAAACTGTAGAAGTTTCAGGTTCACCTACTAAGTAGATTCTCACTAACTACATAATTGTAATTAATTTCCAGGAAACAAGTACAAGTTTTCTTTCCCTTTCTAAAAAGGCTATACCTGACTAAAAAAAAATACCAAGTAATTATACCCAGTGACACCGGGTAATAATTCACTAGACTATTTCTTACTTAAAAGGCAACTGCAGTTTATTTAAAATAAACGATGCATAACTAGATTCTATTATTCCAAATCTAAGCAGATCTAATAATTCTGGTATTATTTCCACCATACAACATTGACTCCTTGGTATTATTCACAGGCGAGCTGCTGCATTACCGGAGAAGATTCTCTTCAACAATTAGAACGATCCCTTTCAGCCAAGTAATAACCACTGGAGGAGCCCAACACCTTATATTTTAAGGTGAGTTCATTTTTACAAAACACTAAATGTTTCCGGCTCACCGGCTAAGTGACTAAGTCACTAATCATATTTTTGTTAATAACCATGACCCAAAAAAACATTTATGCCCTCGGTCACATGCAAACAAGTGTTATTATCTGTGTGGGGTTCTGTAAAAGTCTTACATTTCAGGTACCTTAAACAAAATATCCAGGTATTATGGAGGCAAAGTATGTAAGCTTTTTTAGAAATATCTTTTTCTAGAACCCCTAGCTCCTCTCCATCTCCTGACAAGAAAATGTCTGGATCTAGCAGGAAAAGACATAGGTCCTCCAACTCAAATTCTTCCAGTAAATAAACAGAAGAAAGTGAGCAAATCTCAAACTAAAAGGCGACCTGCTAAGTACAGTAAACTTCCGTTAATCCGAAGGGCAGCGGACCGGCTCTCGTTCGGATTAGTGGATTTTTCGGATTATCGGACTTTACCCCTATGAACCTGTGTATGACGAAAACATTGAGACATTAGGCCACCCAAATGACACAATGGTGCACACACACATATCATATGTTCATGAAATCACTTCAAAAGTTTACCATTGTCATTGTAGCCTATTACCTACTTCAAAACATTCAGATTAATGGTCAAAGGAATCTGCTGATATAAACGTCTTCTTCTTCTTCCGTCTACTAGCGAGTTTGTCTTGCTCTTGAAGATCAGATGTGGTTCGGGAAGTAATGCCTTAACAACGGCACTTCCCTGAGAGGTTCTTGTAATTTTCCTTTTGTGATTTTCCTTTTGTGACGTGCTCTGTTATATTATATTGTATTGAAAGCACCCTTGTCTTGTTGTCTTGAAAGCACCCTTGGGATGCTCCGATCACTGAACTATAAATAGTAGCGTATCGGAACATCCAAAGGTGCGTTTTCAAGCTCAAGACTAATACGTCCAAAGGTGCGTTTTCAAGCTCAAGACTGAATGCGCTTGCAGAAAATGCGGTGCAAGCCAGTAGCGCATCGGAGCGTCCCAAGGATGCGTTCAAGAGCAAAACAAACTCTCTAGCAGACGATGTGGAAGAAGAAGAAGACGAAGGTGTTTACGATTATATCAGTAGCTTCCTTTGACCATTAATCTGAATGTTTTGAAGTAGATAATAGGCTACAATGACAATGGTAAACTTTTAAAGTGAATTCATGAACATATGATATGTGTGTGCTCCATTATGTGTCATTTGAGTGGCCTAATGCCTCAAAAAGGGGACTTTGGGACTTCTTGAAATTCGGACCATCGGGTGAATTCGGATTTGGCCTCAAATTGAAAAATTCGGACTATTGGGAGATTCGAATCATCGGTCGTCGGATTAACGGACTTTTACTGTACCAAACTTCCCCGACTCGACTCGCAGTCATGATTCCAAAATCCTGCATTCTACACCACATACCCCAGATTTTTGACATTGTCTAATGTGGTCAGCCACCCGGCTAACCCTATTACATCAAAAAACATAAATTACCTGTCTCATCTACTACCTTGACTGATCCAAGTTCTGAGGGTATCAGTTCCCCTCCACTTTCCCTAGTACAGTTAGCTGATACTATTGAACAGCAATCTGAATAAACCCAGTTGCTTGCTCCACCCACATTAAAGCACCCTAAACTGATTCAGGTGAATATTGAAGCTGAAGTACATAAACCCATACACTAATCCTACGGACTTACCTGTTCGTTTAGACCCTTCTCTGGTAGCTCCAGACATTTTGGTTACAGTACGGTTGGGGCAATACGGAAAAAAGTACTTCCTAAGGATACCCCAGAACCTTTGGTCATAAGTAATGCTATGGTAGGGTGGTATGAATTGGAAACCAGTAACCATACCGAAGAGGGTTGGAGTAGAATGAGTACCATGGTTCTCCATTAGAACAAAGTGAAGAAGAGTTTCCTGATATAGTCCCTACTCAGAGCCCGCTTGGTGGGTGAACTTCAGGTATTTTCTTAAATCTATACATGAGTTGACAGACAAAATTGAACAGAAATTTACGTCTTTAGATAAAGCTATCCGAGATCTCCAAAGTAGGTCTCTGGCTCCACCCATGTTACAATATGCCATACCAGACACAGTCCCACTGTCTCATTTACCTGTCCAGCCTAAACAACCTGCTCATGAAATGTTCAAGAAGCTTCCCCCTCTACTAATTGGTGAATCTCGATACTAGAAACAATTACCAGGATAGCCATCTGGACATGAGAGGCACTCAATTCCTGGCAGCAGCCTCCACGAACCAAGACCACCCACTAAACTACATGGCAACACACCCACAGACACCAAGAAATATCAAAACAACACCCAGCACACGGTATCACACACAATTATTGTCCTCTCTCCCTCCCTGCCCACCCCGAACCAACTTCCAGAAGCACATCCATACTCATATCTCTCACCGATCCATCCACTCACTCACAGACAACACGCAGCTGCATGCACGACCTCCCGAAATCCATCCTTCCGAATCCTCCCTTCCTCGCGAGGACAGAGTCCACCTGGCCAGGCTGAGATGCGGACACCATCCAGCTCTCCTGAGCTATCAGAAGAGACTGGATGACTCCGTTGTCGACGCCTGCCCGGGATGTAACACAGCACCCCATACCATTAAACACATCATAGAAGACTGCATTTCACACAACCACTTACGCCAACAACACAATCTACACTCAATGAGAGCTCTGTGGGAAAGCCCGATCATGGCCATGGCCTTTCTCAGGGACTCGGGGCTGTTCGGCCAGGCAGCTTAGGGAACAACAACAACAACAACAACAACCACCACCAGGATAGCACCTACTAATGCTGGCACAGGTCATTCAGACTTGGTGCCAATACCAAATGAGTGGATTATTAAAAGGGACGAGCTTAGGCATCTACAGTAAACTTCCGTTAATCCGAAGGGCAGCGGACCGGCTCTCGTTCGGATTAGTGGATTTTTCGGATTATCGGACTTTACCCCTATGAACCTGTGTATGACGAAAACATTGAGACATTAGGCCACCCAAATGACACAATGGTGCACACACACATATCATATGTTCATGAAATCACTTCAAAAGTTTACCATTGTCATTGTAGCCTATTACCTACTTCAAAACATTCAGATTAATGGTCAAAGGAATCTGCTGATATAAACGTCTTCTTCTTCTTCCGTCTACTAGCGAGTTTGTCTTGCTCTTGAAGATCAGATGTGGTTCGGGAAGTAATGCCTTAACAACGGCACTTCCCTGAGAGGTTCTTGTAATTTTCCTTTTGTGATTTTCCTTTTGTGACGTGCTCTGTTATATTATATTGTATTGAAAGCACCCTTGTCTTGTTGTCTTGAAAGCACCCTTGGGATGCTCCGATCACTGAACTATAAATAGTAGCGTATCGGAACATCCAAAGGTGCGTTTTCAAGCTCAAGACTAATACGTCCAAAGGTGCGTTTTCAAGCTCAAGACTGAATGCGCTTGCAGAAAATGCGGTGCAAGCCAGTAGCGCATCGGAGCGTCCCAAGGATGCGTTCAAGAGCAAAACAAACTCTCTAGCAGACGATGTGGAAGAAGAAGAAGACGAAGGTGTTTACGATTATATCAGTAGCTTCCTTTGACCATTAATCTGAATGTTTTGAAGTAGATAATAGGCTACAATGACAATGGTAAACTTTTAAAGTGAATTCATGAACATATGATATGTGTGTGCTCCATTATGTGTCATTTGAGTGGCCTAATGCCTCAAAAAGGGGACTTTGGGACTTCTTGAAATTCGGACCATCGGGTGAATTCGGATTTGGCCTCAAATTGAAAAATTCGGACTATTGGGAGATTCGAATCATCGGTCGTCGGATTAACGGACTTTTACTGTACATACAAAGATGCACAAGACCGATTGCTGGCCGTAATAAAAATGTTACCACTATGCATATATACAACTCCGACTCTATTCCTCAGGAGTTCTGGAAATATCTCAGATCTCCAACAATAGTTGTAAACCAACTAGTTGACCCCATGATTAATACACCTACCCTGCACGGACTGACCAAGACTTTAAACTACGACAAAGAACCCATAGGTTGCTGTAAAATTTTATCACACAACAACAACTTGCACAAGCCATGAGGCAAGTAGCAGATTCTATCCCTGAACAAAACTCCAGGTCTGCACTCCATTTTATCAGAAGAGCTTCACGTGGTAATTCTCGGATGACCACTGGGAATATCAAGATTGCAATTTTTAAGGCAACTAGAGCTAGACAGTATCCACTCACCCAATTGTCCAAGAATATACCCAAAGATATTGCTACTCCGGCTCTCTTTTCACCTCGATTCACATGCAGATTGTTTCCCCAAACGACCTGGAATAAGGTTCATACTCTGTTGCTAAGCCCTCAGAGGGATATGTTTGGGCAGTTTTCTGGCAAACAAGCTAACCCCTCCTCAGAGCTCAGTCTAACAATGGACAACTATCTCTAGAATTTAAAAAACATTGATGAACCAAATGTTGACAGACAATGTTGTGACTTAGGTGCCAGAAGGCATGCCAGCTTCTCTATCACACATGTTCCTCTCCCCAAAAGGGACAGTCTACAACTAAAGCCTACGATAGACAGGTTCCTCCTCAACAAATTAATTCACAATATGAAGTTCAGGATGTTAACTATTTCCCAAGTAAAGCTAATTCTACAACCAAGGTCTGAATAATTACTCTAGCTATAGAAGACTCCTACTGGCACATCACAATAGCAAGAGGTACCAAAAGTTCCTAGCTATCCCATTCAGAATCAAAGTGGCGATGTTCACCAGAACTCCTTTCAGCTTGATCATAGCTCCCAGAATTTTTCACCAAGATAGTGAAACAATCTCTCCTCCCTCTACTCAAAGACGGTGTAAAAATACTGCTTTACCTTCAAGATTGGATGATGCTGTGGTTTTCCCCACACCATTACCAAGAACAAACCTTGATATTCATGCAACATGGGACAAAGTTGGTTTTCAGAGTAAAATTATAAAAATAAAAATCTCACTCCTACACAATCAGCAGAATGAATAGCATTAATCTGGGATACACAACTTCAGACTACAGTATAAAACAAAATCCAACCAATGCCAAACGTCTTCAAATAAAACTGTTCAAAGTATTGCATACCAAGACTATAACCAGGAAACTTTGGGAATTCCCTATTGGCCCTTGAAACTGGGCTCAAAATTACAAGGCCCCTAGGCTTCCTCAGGTTGAAGGAACTAATCTGGCCAGGCAACAAAGCCTTCCCTCTAACACCTCACAATTCCCCTCTCTTCATCCCAAAGAGAATTCTACACCCTCTGTCGTTTGTGGTAAAACCTCAGGTAAAGGGATCAGTGACACATTGGTCAGATCCACCTCCCACTCTATGGGTGGACACAGACACCTCGAGTCTGATAGGATGGGACTATCAGTCAACGGAAGGCCATCAGAATCACGGGAAAGGGACAACATTAAGTCAGGGTCACATCAATACCCAAGAGCTAACAGTCCCTCTAATTTTCCCAGAGTTCATGCAATGTCATTGACCTCCAGGTCAATGGCATGCCGGATGGACAACATGACCACTGTAATTTGCTTGAGGAAACAGGTCCCCACCCGGGCCAGGTTTCCCCAGGATCTCTCGGGAAAAACATGCTTTCTAGCCCAAAAACATTCCATATTAATCCATGCAACATATCTACCAGGGATCTCCAACCTGTGGACGGATGTTCAATCCAAGGGAAAGATTACCTCAGCGGAATGGGCTTTCAAACAAAAAGCAGCCAACCACTTAATTCTCCCAATTTTTACACCAAACCGATCTGTTTACATCTCGTAAAACCAACGAAGCTCCAGTCGTACATATCTCGGAGTGACATAACACGAGAAAGGGGCCCAGATGCATTCCAGTGAATTGGAACAGGTGGACATAGAATTTGATGTGAGAATCATTCATCACCTCAAGCTTTTCCAGGGTCAAATGGGCCGGGTTGCCCCTATGTGGCCTACTCAGGTATGGCACACTCAACTTACTCAGTGGTACAAAAACCTCTGCAACCCCCCCCCCTGTCCTATTTCCACTCGAAAGAAATTGGAAACCTGCAGACCTCGCTCAATTTTACTATGTGGACATTCTCAAATCCAAGTGGCTACCGTCCTACGACAAGGAAATCACGGATACGCTCACTAATCAATACACAGCATCAACTTAAGACAGTATAGTTCACACTGTAAACAATTTACAACTTGGAGTGTAGAGTCAACCCAGCAGTCTCCATCGGTTGCTTTGTTACTGAAGCACCTAAATTGCTTAATTGGTTTTTAAAAAACTAACAATTAACACACTTATAAACCACGTATCGGCAGAAAGCAACCCTTCTTGTCTCTTACTGGTTTATCTTTGCCCCAGAAAGACGAACATGGTTTTATGTAGGCTTGCTTTAAGCTCAGAGCCCCAAATCGTCATTTGCTTCCTCAATGGTCAATCGCGAGGGTCCTAACTTTGTCACACTCTAGGTCTTATCCTGTGAGACCAAATACAGACAAGAAACTTAAAAAAGTGTGTGTCTTTGATGACCCTGGCTACTGTCCATAGGGTCTCAGAATGGACAGCCATGGCAAGGCCCACTAACTGTATGTTTTTTGCCCCTAATAATGATTCTGTACATATGGTTACTGCACCAGATTCATCGCAAAAATGAGCACCAGGACATATCCTTACACGTTTCTTTATTCCTACCTTGAAATGAGCAAAGATACTCCATGCTCTATGCCCTGTTAAGGCACTATATACCTACTCTAAGTCTGTTATTCCTAGGAATATGACACAATTGTGGTTTCCTCCAGAAGGTTCAATAAGGTCAGGAAAGAAAGTGTTAGCATCCTTTATTGCAGATATAATTAAGGAAGCTGAGCCTCAGTTGATTGGATAAAACCCATGATATGCACATATGGGCCACCACCAGTTTTCCCCATTGGTTTTTCAGTGGGATATAACTCAGACGGGTCTTTGGTCCTCTAACAAGGCATTCCCTAGCCATACGCTTATCGGTACATCTGGATAAGACACAAATTACCAAGCATAGCGTTGAGGCTGGAACATGCCCACTGAGGCCAATAAGTAGATGCATATATTTGTTCAATGCTTTTATTACCAGTGTTGGAAGGTAATAGAAGTTGTGTCCTACCATCCACCTTAACCCTCTCACCACGGAAGGGCTCTTGAACGCCCATAAAAAAGCATTATAACAGGTACCCGGAAGGCCTCTTGAACGCCCAGTGGTTGAAAGCCTGTGAGCTTCGTGTGCGAGGCGTCGGTCCGACGCATGTAAACAACAGCCGGCTGGACCGACGCCCCGCATCTCCGGCCACAAGAAGGAGAGCGTCGCTTGTTCGTGTGTGCCTGTATGTTGTTGTTAAGTATCGAAAAGTGGTGTAAAGTGGCTGTTTTGGCCATAAAGTTATCTCCAATGAAATCATCATCACAGCTCAACCAGTTGACTTAGAGAGCTCTACTTAATGCCATTCTACAGGTAAATAACACAGCTACGCTTGGGGATGAGCGGGAATGCGGGAAGCAGTCTGATTAACGAATATACGGTAGCCTAGCCTAGACGTTTTTCGGCCAAACCACCTGGGTTTCGAGGAATATATATATAATACATAGCCGGGGCTGGAGGGTTAAAGGAAAAAGGAGGGGGCGTGTTAAGTTCCACGACAAGTTGTCAGGACACACAATCCGAATGGATAGCAGGAGTGCTATTACTGCACTAGATCTGTTACACAGCAATACCTATACATTATCGCAATGTGTAACTTTATTGTTAATTTTATTTTTGTGATCTACGATTACCAGTATTCACACCTCAGTAGTTCTATTTTTCTGAGATAAGGCTTCTTTAATGGTACCCGCCTTATACATCTTTTTCTTACTGCTATACTCTTATACCTGTATACACATGTCACAGTTTTCGGTTTTTGTCTTCCTAATAGATTCTTGTTTTTAGCTTGATGAGCATATGAAGGTCCCTCCACCGGTCGTGATATTCTAGGCTCTTACGTCATTGAAGGTAAGGAGCCACCAATAAATTACGGTTTTGACAACCCGTAGGGAAGGAAGGAAAAACTAATATTTATTGGTGGCTCCTGAAGTCAATGACGACAATTGTCCTCCCACCATCCTCTTCCCATTCACATGCCCAACTTGATATACTTTAGAGGTCGCTGCTGGGCAGGAGGAGGTATGAGTCAGGCTCATGGGAAGCAGAGGAAGATCGGAATGCGCTGAGGCGCGGTGTTCAAACTGTGTTAATTCTTTTCTTTTTTATTTCCTACTTTTCAGTGGCTCTGTCTCAATGACGTACCTTAGGAATGATTAAGATGCTCTTGGTTCTCGACCGCCGTAATCGAGGTTAACCCGGGCTCTGAGGAGCCCGGAACGAGGCCATATTATCATAGGCTCTTACGTCATTGACTTCAGGAGCCACCAATAAATATTAGTTTTTCCTTCCTTCCCTACGGGTTGTCAAAACCGTAACTTAGTGCTTTGCACAGATAGCCTGCTCTGTGTTCTACTTACCCGACCAATGCTACATACTGTTTTTGAGAATGTCTAGGCTATCTATATCTTTTTCTCTGTGCTTTTGCTTATGAAATTTTTGAGCTCCCTAGTGGTTTCGGTTGTACTGGCTGTGCAACAAATGTCCTAAGGTGCCGGAACATGTCTAGCCAGGGTTTGACTATACAGTACTGCTTCCCTGGCAGCCCAGGTTCTGCCAGGACTGGACGTGAGGGTTGGTGTTGGATGCCCCGGCAATTGCAGGGTATACCGGGGCACGGAGCATTCCCAAATTACTACCTAAGAAAAACAACACCGATGTAATTTTTACGGCGAGATAATGATGAAATGATGAGGCGTGAAGCGTTCTCGATTCAATACTACTGGGGCGGATTAATAGAACTCTTCCTCCATTATGTAACTGACTGAATAATTTTACTCCTCAAGGGCATGGAAGACGCATTATGAAAGATTGCTATGTGGAGTTTGAATGGAATAGAGAACAGCTCAGCACTGCAGTCCCAGTACATTTTGATAGGGTATGACACTGAAAAGTGCTATAGATAAAATTAAGCCTGGGAAAGCCGCTTGGAGCTCCTGTATAGTCGCTGAGATGCTCAAGGTAGCTGGAAATATTGGTATAAAATTGGTCACAGAGCTGATTAATGCTATCATAGAGGAGGGAAAAATTCCGGATGCATGGTAGAAAAGTGTGATTGTAAATATATACAAAGGCAAGGGTGATTCTTTCTATCTATCTATCTATCTATCTATCTATCTATCTATCTATCTATCTATCTATCTATATGCTCAGGCCCAATCCCCATTTTGGGGGTAGCCGACTCAAGACAGAGCAAGAACAGGGAAAACACAAAAACAACATAAAACAAAAAATAAACACAGATAAAAAACACAAACTCACACACCCAGGTCACCCAGGAGAAGACCCAGAGACCAGGGTTACCAAGGTCGCTCCAGCACTCCCCCGGCCCCTGACCACCCGGAGAGGTTCCGATCTCGGCAGGCAGACATGCAGCGGAGCCAAAGCCACAATCCCTCCCACCACACTTCCAGGCACACCCTTCATATTAATCGTCTCCCCGGGCCAGGCGCCTGATGGACTATTATCTAGTCCAACTTGCGCCCGACCCCTTACTCCAAATGACCACGTGTTCACTCAACTATTCACAAGCATTCTCCATTCACTCCTGTCCACCACCACTTCCCCTGCCTGATCTATAGTCATTCCTCTATCATCCAAAGCCTTTCTTACACAGTCTCTCAGTGATTCTTTAGACATAGACAATTTTAGTGGTTTGAAAATGTTCGACCAAGCCATAAAAGTCAGCAAAAGGGTCTTGAATGCATGATCAGGAAAAGTGTTGCCATCAGCGTCATGCAGTTCGTATTTATGCCGGGACTTGGCACAACCGATGCTATCTTCATTCTTAGGCAACTGCAAGAGAGTTTCTTAGAAAAAAGCAGGGAGTTATACTTTTTTTTTGTAGACTTGGAAAAGGCCTTTGATCGAATGCCAAGGGCAGTTATGCAGTGGGTGAGAAAACTTGGAGTATAGGAGTTGTTGGTGCGTGTGATAGTGAGTGTATGAGGGGTCATGGGCAGCAGTTAGAGTGAATGGGGGTCTGAGCGAAGAGTTCCCAGTGAAAGATGGAATTCACCAAGGTTCAGTGCTGAGCCCACTACTGTTTGTTTTGGTCCTGGATGTACTGTCAAAGAGACTAGTTCAGGACTCCCATGGGAGTTGTTATATGCAGATGACCTACTTCTTATCACAGATTATAGGTTTGACTCCTGTAAGGAGATAAAGAAAACCTAATATTTAGTAGTGGCCCCGTAATCATTGACGAACATGCCTATTACATAAGGCATCCTCTTCAAACACTAATCCGCCGTAGTTTGAATCTACCGCGCAGAGCATTTAAAATCTGAGGAGCCTTCATCATGAGCGCACGCGACCTCACTCATGGCTTCAGTCATTATGAATTGGGTTCTCACTACGAAAAAACTTCGTAAAAAATAAAACAAAAAGAAAATAAGAATAACTATCCAATAAGCTTTCCATCATATCGTGGATGTACTTGTGTGGATCTTTGACCAGACGCTGATTCAGGCGTCATACTTCCTTCACTGACATATCAAGTAAACCAAAATCCTTAATACATCAACGAATGGGAAGGGGATGGTCGGGAGGGCCCCAGTCGTCAATGATTACGGGGCCACTACTAAATATTAGGTTGTCTTTATCTCCTTACAGGAGTCAAACCTATAATTTATTAGTGGCCCCTTCATCATTGACGAACATGCCTGATTTCTAAGACTGGAGGGGGACATTCGTAATCATATCATAACTCTAGAAAAGCAGATAATCAAACAACCACATAGTATTCTTACTTTTGTAAAAAAAGAGATATTCGGGTGCATAAACTTTATACAGCCTAAATATTCAAAAAGGGGTACAAGCAGGAGCGTGCTTCAAAGAAGCCTGCTTGAAAAAGGGTTAACTCTGAGACTCTGTGCACAGATCTGCTAGTTAAGAAGGCACCCCACTTAAAGTAAGTGGTGAAAACTAAAAACTTATAAGTTTACATGTGCACATATAAACCCCATTAACTAGTGGATATATTCCTAAAAATATAACCAAACATAAATTAATTCTTGTACATTCGTAGAAGTACTGAACTCGTGTACTTATGCAGAAGTAATTACTTCAAAAGTAAAAGTCGTAGTTGCAACTACCGAGATTTCTCAAAAATCTATTGCTTCACAGCCAAAGCTACTTACAACAAGAATTGTTGTAACACTATTATTGGCCTTTAGCACAATTTCCTGCAATGAATACTACAGAGAAATTTTATAATACAATGCCTACAACCAGTATCACAGCTCGTATGTTCCGAACACATACTCCGGAGGGGTCTAGGGTGTCCTATGTCACACTGACTGCACCCTCCCCCCCCTTTTTCTTGAAATTAAACAAAACGTGACTAAAAGGGCCACCTAGACCCTCTGCCGTAAAGCTATACATGGCAAGGAAGGTTTGTCCAGAGCTACTGAAAGGAATCGAGGCAAAAACTCCTGATTAGAGGCCCACAACTGTTTGGACTTAATAACTTCCACCGAAAGATTATTAAGGAAACGTAAAGAGGCTGTCCCCTTGCGTAAATCGTGGGTCTTACCCACAACGCCGGGATCCTTCTCTTTAAAGTCCTCGAACAAGAGAGAAGCCAGTGTACGCTCCATCAAGCGTTCACCCGGACTTGCGACCCATAAAGCACCCTGGTGATTTAGAGGTGCCACTCTTAAATATTTGGTTAGAGCTTGCACTGGGCCAAAAAAGATGGTGCACCTTTCCCCTTTTTAACGCCGGCACCGTGAACTCTGAAAACACGTGTTCACTGTGCTCAATCTTGGCTATGAATCCTGGGGAAGGTGCAATGTGAATACCCTCATGAAGCCTATCAAACCTGAGGCAATTAGGTACGTTGCTCATCGCCGCCAGCTCAGATACTCTGTTCCCGGTAGCCAAAGCCATAAGGAATACTGCCCTTTTGTAAAATCTGCAGTCTTTGGTACATACGTGAACGAGAATAACGACGATGCTTTGTCCAGAGACCATGTAGGCCTGAGCTGACAGGGAGGTGGGCGGAGTTTAAAACCTGCCCACATAAATCACTTTCAGATAAATGTTTCTGCATGAACAGATAAATTAAATAATTAACAACCAACGCCACCGAGGTCACAGTTTGTTTTTGTTCTAAGAATCCGAGACGTAAAAGCTTGCCAATGCGATTGAAACTGTCGCTTTGTAGACTGGGTATATTGATTCGTGAATATCTTGGTCACGTCGCTACCATATGGCGCTAGCCACTTGGCCTCCTGAATGTCCATAATGAACAAGTCCGCGAGGTTTCTAGGCTGCCAATTGTGGGGGGTGGCAGCCAAGCAGAGGGGACCCCGCCGGCACCAAAAACCTGAAGAGAGAACCAAGAATGGCGTTCTGGAGGGATTTGGTGGGAAGAATAAGTCATGGTTATAAGAACCTGGAATGTCCTTAATATGAACATCCAAAACATTTCCGTAACATTGCTACCCCTGACTCATCCGGCCCGTATAAAAGAGGCATAGCTCCTGTTTTTTAACTGGCGCCTTGTCTAAAGGAGGGAGAGATATGTCTGATAAGTCTCGCACAGTGGAAGTAGTGAGAGCTGCTGTGCCCGGCACATTGGAAATTGGATCTGACACAAGAGGATGGTTAGGTATTTTAGCTAAAGCAAAGGATGTAGCCAGAGGTCGCACAATCGTCGACATCGCGGGATCTCCCGTATCAAAAGGAGTTTCCGGCGTAGGGCCAAAGAACCTATTAAGTGCATTCAATAGTAGTCCATCAATCTCTTCCGCCGGTACATACCTAGCCGATGACGAACTCCGTGGAGATTCGACAGTACCCTGAGAGTCGCCTAGAAGGTGACTGGACTCTTCAACCTCCATCTCTGAGACCAGAGATCGTTGTTCTTCATCCGTTAAGTCTGGCCTATCATGGGAAGATCCCGCCGAAGCCGGGACCTCCACATGTTGCCATGTTAAAACTGGGATAGAAGATGGTACATCGGCATCCCGGTGGACGTCAGCACTAGTTGAGTCACAAAGGGATGTGTGCTGTCCTGCCAGGACTGTGAGTATCACCATACACCTTGGCTGTGGCTGTCCCTCGCTTGCGAGCTCGGTATACTCTCTGAATGGGAGCCCTCGTCCGAGTCCCGTAAAGGTTTATGACAATTAAAAGCTCCCATAGCTCATTAACACATTGAAAGCAGAGCTGGTGAGCAAAATCATAAAGTATACTAATTAATTTAATATATATTTAATTGTATTAAAATAAATTACTATAAATAAACACAATATTATCATAATATAATCATAGAAAATATATATGTTTATTATGATTCAGCTATTAAATGATTTCATTAACAAACAAAAATAAGATAGGGATACCTGAGCTTAACGGCGTTGAACATACAGCAATGAGAGGTTCAAGTGCCGACACGACAGAGAATGGGGGAAAACTACCCCGCCCCCGGGAACTACCTGGTCACCTGGTGCAACACTGGTACTCCGCCCTGGAAAGAGAAATTTCCGGGGATTAATGCTCATAGGGTTACACCCAAAAAATGGTACAAAATATGTGCCACAAAACCGCCGGTCAACGAACCGTAGCACTCCACCACTACTTTTGAAGTCTTTCAAGTATCCCTATACACTTGAAACACTAGTAAGATTCCGGCATCTTTTTATCCCATAAAAGGTCTAAGCCTATCTTAATCTCTAATCCGGCTTCTCCCAGAAGCCCTCATAGATCGCCGTCTTGAAGGCCGTGATACCCTATTGTATCAATCAATTGTTTGGCAAATTATCGCGAATTGCAAATCAGTTAATATAACCACCCGAAGGTACAACCGCCGGGTTTTATATGCAATGTCAAACCAATTGTACCTGCCCCAGACCTCTTTGTAAAAAGGTGGCCGGGAGGGAAAGACTAAACAAACAAACAGCATTGTTTCAATGGCTTATTAAAGATTTCAGCATATCTTTTACCTGTCCAAAAGAATTAAGCATAACTTCTGAATCCTCATAAAGATGAAGCATATCTTTATTAAAAATTAAGTCTTTCAAGTATCCCTTTACACTTGAAACACTAGTAAGATTCAAGCATCTTGTTATCCCATAAAAAGTCTAAGCCTATCTTAAACTCTAATCCGGCTTCTCCCAGAAGCCCTCATAGATCGCCGTCTTGAAGGCCGTGATACCCTATTGTATCAATCAATTGTTTGGCAAATTATCGCCAATCGCAAATCCGTTAATTTCACCACCCGAAGGTACAACCGCCGGGTTGTATATGCAATGTCAAACCAATTATACCTGCCCCAGACCTCTTTGTAAAAAGGTCGCCGGGAGGGAAAGACCAAACAAACAGACAGCATTGTTTCAATGGCTTTGAAAAGCAGAGAAAACCATGTCCAACAGGTGTCAGCATGATCACCTAGATAACTGTGTGGAGCCCCCCTCGACGGGAATAACCCAGGAAGTCTGATCCCAGGCTCGACCATAGAAAACGCAGTTTCTGATGAGCCCTCAAGCGACCAAACTCGTCGGGGTAACTTACCTATTTTAGCCATCCTGACTAAAACTCGGTAAACAAAAACTGTGTTCTCGGAGCAACGAGAAAAACGCCGGAAAGGTAACCCACACTAAACGAGACATTACAGGAGGGCGTAATGCATAAAGCAATGAATAACACAGGAAGCCTGGTCCCAGGCTCGACAGGAAGCCTGATCCCAGGCTCGACCACAGAAAACGCAGTTTCAGATGAGCCCTCAAGCGACCAAACTCGTCGGGGTAACGTACCTATTTTAGCCATCCTGACTAAAACTCGGTAAACAAAAACGGTGTTCTCGGAGCAACGAGAAAAACGCCGGAAAGGTAACCCACAGCAAACGAGACATTTTAACACATTTTATACAAAGGGTGTGCGCAAAAATAGGGATACCTGAACAGGAGGGATGCATAAAGCAAAAACCGGGGCAAAGGTAGCCATGACAGAGACTGGTGGGAAACTTACTCCAGGTTCTGCATAGACCCGCCGGGACCCAGCTCTGGAAAAAAAGAAAATTTCCAGGAATTAATGCTCATAAGGTTAACCCAATCATGTTCGCACACAAGTGTTAAATAACCCGCCGGTTAACGAGACGTAATACTCAACGACTACAGCTCGCTACGCGGTGGGGTTTCCTAAGTAAAAGATATCAGAATATCTTAATTTGTCCAAAAGATTTATGAATACCCTCTGACATAATATATAAAGACCAGCATGGTGTTTATAACAGATTAAGTCTTTCCGGTGGTCTTTGTTTCAAGATTCAATTTTGGAAAAAAAAAAACTAAAAAAGACGCCGTCCCCCGAATTATCTCGTAGATGAAAAACTGGGAAGCCTGACAAATATACGAGATCTAACTTCTCCCGAAGTATCTTTTTAGCTCGCCGTATGTTGAAGGCGGCGATACAAAACGTATTCCTCAATTGTCTGGTTAACTAACTGAATTGTAAATTTGTTATTCCCACCCTTCCAAGGAGCACCCGCCGGGTGTGAATATTAGTTTAAAAAACTTTAACCCCAATTGTGCCCTAAAGCGCCGTATGTTGAAGGAGGCGATACACAATGCATCCCTCAATTGTCTGGTCAACTAAACTGAATTTTGCAAATTCGGTCATCCCACCCTTCCAGGTTACACCCGCCGGGTGATTTAAAGTTTAAAAGTTAACCCCAATTGTTCCTATCCCCATTTCTTTGTAAAGGATCGCCGGGGAGGAAATACAACAACAGCATAGTTTTATATTGGCTAGTAAGATTAAAGCATCTTTTTATCCCATAAAAAGTCTAAGCCTATCTTAATCTGGCTTCTCCCAGAAGCCCTATTGTATCAATCAATTGTTTGGCAAATTATCGCGAATCGCAAATCCGTTAATATAACCACCCGAAGGTACAACCGCCGGGTTTTATATGCAATGTCAAACCAATTATACCTGCCCCAGACCTCTTTGTAAAAAGGTCGCCGGGAGGGAAAGACCAAACAAACAGACAGCATTGTTTCAATGGCTTTGAAAAGCAGAGAAAACCATGTCCAACAGGTGTCAGCATGATCACCTAGATAACTGTGTGGAGCCCCCCTCGACGGGAATAACCCAGGAAGCCTGATCCCAGGCTCGACCATAGAAAACGCAGTTTCTGATGAGCCCTCAAGCGACCAAACTCGTCGGGGTAACTTACCTATTTTAGCCATCCTGACTAAAACTCGGTAAACAAAAACTATGTTCTCGGAGCAACGAGAAAAACGCCGGAAAGGTAACCCACACTAAACGAGACATTACAGGAGGTCGTAATGCATAAAGCAATGAATAACACAGGAAGCCTGATCCCAGGCTCGACCACAGAAAACGCAATTTCAGATGAGCCCTCAAGCGACCAAACTCGTCGGGGTAACTTACCTATTTTAGCCATCCTGACTAAAACTCGGTAAACAAAAACGGTGTTCTCGGAGTAACGAGAAAAACGCCGGAAAGGTAACCCACACCAAACGAGATATTTTAACATATTTTATACAAAGGGTGTGCGCAAAAATAGGGATACCTGAACAGGAGGGCGTAATGCATAAAGCAAAAACCGGTGCAAAGGTAGCCATGACAGAGACTGGTGGGAAACTTACTCCAGGTTCTGCATAGACCCGCCGGGACCCAGCTCTGGAAAAAAAGAAAATTTCCAGGAATTAATGCTCATAAGATTAACCCAATCATGTTCGCACACAAGTGTTAAATAACCCGCCGGGTAACGAGACGTAATACTCAACGACTACAGCTCGCTACGCGGTGGGGTTTCCTAAGTAAAAGATATCAGAATATCTTAATTTGTCCAAAAGATTTATGAATACCCTCTGACATAATATATAAAGACCAGCATGGCGTTTATAACAGATTAAGTCTTTCCGGTGGTGTTTGTTTCAAGATTCAATTTGGGAGGAAAAAAAAACTAAAAAAGACGCCGGCCCCCGAATTATCTCGTAGATAAAAAACTGGGAAGCCTGACAAATATACGAGATCTAACTTCTCCCGAAGTATCTTTTTAGATCGCCGTATGTTGAAGGCGGCGATACAAAACGTATCCCTCAATTGTCTGGTTAACTAACTGAATTGTAAATTTGTTATTCCCACCCTTCCAAGGAGCACTCGCCGGGTGTGAATATTAGTTTAAAAAACGTTAACCCCAATTGTGCCCTAAAGCGCCGTATGTTGAAGAAGGCGATACACAATGCATCCCTCAATTGTCTGGTCAACTAAACTGAATTTTGCAAATTCGGTCATCCCACCCTTCCAGGTTACACCCGCCGGGTGATTTAAAGTTTAAAAGTTAACCCCAATTGTTCCTATCCCCATTTCTTTGTAAAGGATCGCCGGGGAGGAAATACAACAACAGCATAGTTTTATATTGGCTAGTAAGATTAAAGCATCTTTTTATCCCATAAAAAGTCTAAGCCTATCTTAATCTCTAATCCGGCTTCTCTAACCCGCCGGAAAAACCCCACCCCGTCCAGATACCATCTGAACGCAACACCGGACCGAGGCGTAGCCAAAACACAACTAACACCGGGCCCAACATAGTCCGTGGAATTAGCCAATACACAACTAACCCAGGACACATAAATAGTCCGTGGAATTAGCCAATACACAACTAAACCAGGACACACATGACACAGTAGTACATATTTAGAAAATAAATCAATAACACTTGTATATGTGGAAAGGTGTATGTTGCCTTTATGGACTTGGAGAAGGCCTATGACAGAGTGGATAGAGAAGGTTTGTGGAAAGTACTTAGAATATACGGAGTAGAGGGCAAGTTGCTGAAAGCAGTGAAGAGCATGTATGAGGGTGCAAAGGCGGCAGTACGTGTGGAGAGTGAGCAGAGCGAGTTCTTTGACCTGAATGTTGGTTTGAAACAGGGGTGTGTGATGTCCCCGTGGTTGTTTACTGTATATATGGATGGAGTTATGAAAGAAATACTATCAAGAGCAGTGGATGTTGGTGTATCGCTGAAAAGGGAGGGAATTGAGTGGAAGCTACCTATACTGCTGTTTGCGGATGATACAGTTCTGATGAGTGATAATGAATGGGAGTTGCAGGGTCTGGTAAATGAGTTTGGAACAGTGTGCGAAAAACGGAATTTGAAGGTAAATACGGGGAAGAGCAAGGTTATGGTCTTCGAAAGGGGTGAAGTCACAGAGTGTGAGGTGAAGCTGAACGGTCAGGCTATGGAGATCGTCAACTCTTTTAAGTATCTGGGCAGTGTGTTGAGTAAAGATGGGACTATGGAAGAGGTGCGGGAGAGGGTACAACAGGGGAAGAGGGTTGTAGGAACGCTAAAAGCAGTAACAAGAAATAGGGTGGTCAGTATGGAAGTGAAGAAGTCCTTGCATGACAGTGTGGTAATCCCGACACTGACTTACGGAAGCGAAGCATGGACGTTGGTTGAGAGACTCAGACCAAGAGTGAGAGCAGTGGAAATGTATTACTTAAGGAGTGCGTGCGGAGTTACATGGAGGGATAGACAGACTAATGAGGAAGTAAGAAGGAGGTGTGGTGTGGAGGTAGATGTGCTGGAAAGTGTGAAAAGGAACAACTTGAGATGGTTCGGCCATATGGAACGTATGAGAAGCGAGAGAATGACTAAGAGGGTGTATGAGAGCGAGGTGGAGGGACAGAGGGGGAGAGGTAGACCGAATATGAGGTGGAAGGATGGAGTGAGGAAGTACATGAACGAAGGTGGTGCTGGTTGGGGGGAGGGGCGTCGACTGACTGGGGACAGAGGTGCATGGGGGCGGTTCGTTCGTGGCCACCCCTTCGGGGATCACGGCGTCAGGCAATAGATAGATAGATAGATATGTGGAAAAGCTACGAGAGGCTGGCTAGGCCTAGGCAGACGGATAACAGTAACATGTCGGAATATAAACAAAAAGCACTGAATTATATCACAACAGGAACCACCGCCAACACACCACTGTAGCAAATACTTCCGGCAAAGGGAAGAACTGACTCGGGACCCAGAAAAAACTTCACTAAGTGAAGAAAAATACGCTGGGAACGTCAGCAAAAATACGCTACCTCATCAGAAAGATAAAAGGAAGCAATAACGCGTAATGAAAGCCGCCTGCATCACAAAGCTAGCTAACTGTGAAAAAGTTCACCTGTCCACAACAGGACCACGAGGGTACATCCGAAATAGATGCCCCAAACACACGACCCAAAATACACTGCACTGCGGGCAACCAGCCCAGGACACTCCTGCTACGCATATCCTAACCTTACTCGATACATCCCGGAGTAAACAAATGAGAAAAAACTCACTAGGGACGCAGCAAATGCGGAACCAGCGGAACGTGGAGAGACACGTCCGGGCCGGTTGACCGCAGAGCAGAGAAGGAAGTATGACGCCTGAATCAGCGTCTGGTCAAAGATCCACATAAGTACATCCACGATATGATGGAAAGCTTATTGGATAGTTATTCTTATTTTCTTTTTCTTTTTATTTTTTAAGAAGTTTTTTCGTAGTGAGAACCCAATTCATAATGACTGAAGCCATGAGTGAGGTCGCGTGCGCTCATGATGAAGGCTCCTCAGATTTTAAATGCTCTGCGCGGTAGATTCAAACTACGGCGGATTAGTGTTTGAAGAGGATGCCTTATGTAATAGGCATGTTCGTCAATGGTGGAGGGGCCACTAATAAATAGTACACAAGTAGCGGAAGTATAGTTTAATAGATGGAGGGAGGGTATGGCAGACAAGGGACTAAGAGTTAATATAGTTAAAACAAAGGTCATGATCAGTAGAGTATGGCACGGAACTATAGAAAGAAGTGGCAACTTTCCATGTGCAGTTTATGGGAAGGGGGTTGGAAGTAACTCAATTCAATGTTCTGTTTGTAGTGACTGTGTACACAAGAGATGTAGTGGGGCGAGAGGATCTTTGACGAGAATCATAGACTTTGAATGTGAAGTGTGTAAGGGAGAACTTGTGTTGAATGACCTGCCTGTTAGTATTGATTTTGTGTGAATATATTCTGCTATTTGGGTGATACGTTTTTTGCCGGAGGTGGCGCAGAAACTTGCTCCATTGCTATCTCTATCTCGATTTTTAATGTGTAAAGCGATGTTTTAGCGCATATCACACATTGGGAGGTTTGACGCCTCCCAAATAACCAAATAAGGAAAACATTCTATTTGGTAGTAGCCTCGTAGTATCCAACGTAGAGCTATATACAGTACTATGTATAATTCCGCTCCGCTCTGGGAGCAGACAATTTTCGTAACCACCAGCGCGATTAATCGATAACATCTAGAGTAGCACCAACATTCTCTACTAGGTACGTTGTACACACTTTTGAGGCCACTAGTTTAAAGAAAAAATTAGAATCTGGGTGAGGAAGAGAAGAGAAAGTTGAAGAATTTTGCCCATCTGCGATCTAGGCTCCTTACGTTGTCTTCGTGAGCCTCCCGTGCAACCCGACCGGGTTAATTAGATCATCCTGGTATCAAGTTAAATAGACTAGATTGGATGGGCAGGGGTACGGCGCGAGGACGGGATACTATGACGTTAAATGCTACGAGGCTACTACCAAATAGAAGGTTTTCCTTATTTATTAGTGGCCCCTTCATCATTGACGATGCACCTTACGTAGGTAAAGGTGATGGGCTGGTCTATCAGAGTGAGAACTGAGCAATCTCTGCCATACCCATAGCTTACTCCGCCTGTTCCTTTTACTTATATACTTTCTAGATCTCAAGTGACGGCGTCTCTTCCGTGGATTGACCTCCAAATCTGCCAACCTCTAGGTTGGCAGAATTGGAAGCCAAAGCGTCACATTTTTCCTTTGCCCCTCAACTTTCTCTTCATAATTGCTGAGGGGCACAGGGCCCTGGGTGGGGCTTTGGTTTCCCGGGCGTTTCCGCACCCTCCTCAGCTCCCCACCATGGAGTGGCTTTGGTCAGCCAGGCTTTATTGTGGTAGGCAGGGAGAGTTCTGTGGGGGTGCTCGGTTATGGCCTTGGCCTTGCTCGGGGCCTTGGGGCTGTTCGGCCAGGCAGCCTGGGGAACAGCAACAACAACAACAATGTAGGTAAAGGCCAATCTTTGAACTCTAGGATTGCTGTTCAAACTTACCGCCCAAGGAGAACTTAAAATACGATTGCCTTACATCGTGAGCGAAACGCTCTTAACCCTCCAACCCCGGCTAGGGTAGATCGTGACTGTACTCTGTGTCCGGGGGTTTTGAGGAATTTTGGTCCATGTTGATTCACCTGTTACTCCTGAAATACATGACACAAAGTTATAAAAAAAAAAAAAAAATGTTGCACAAACCTTCATGTGTAGAATGCCGTTGAGTAGAGGTCTCTAGCCCAAGTGATTGCATAATGGCGAGCGCGGGAAGTGGAGTGATTTTTATGCGGGAAAATCTTCCCGCGTTCGGATGCGTCGCCTTGGCCCAGGCCCCGGCTTGGCTAACCTACTGCGCACTTAGCCACTCGTCGCGCCAGAGTTTTTACCTCCGGAGGCGATTTTATTTATTGATAGTGATGTTATTATAGTTATTTGGAGTCCAATTATAAAATATGTGTATTAGGCTATCATTGTCAATAATATTTCACATTTTCACTCGATACCGTAGTTTTTATTCTTACAGTTCTTACAGTAGATCCTCTGGAAAAAGGCAAACTATGCCTGTGTATCCAGCTCAGTACCAGTGCTTGCACTGCTGCGGTCGTTCACGGTGTTGGCGGCGGCGGTAGCAGACGCAACATTTTTACTATTCTGTATTTTTTATAATCAAACTTCAAATCTTGTCTTCCCCATGCTTTATCAAGATTACTTTCAAACTCCCTTATTGATTCGGAATCGACTACATACTGGGGCAGTGCGTTCCACTCATTTACCACTCTATCACAAAATGAGTTCTTCGCCTTCTCAAGCCTATTTCTTTCTTTGTAAATTTTCTTAGAGTGTCCTCTCGTTCTTGTTCCCTCCCGCATCAAGAAGATACCTTCACACACATCCTCATCGTACTTTCCTGACACTATCTTAAAAGTCTCTATCATATCCCCTCTCTTTCTCCTATATGCCAGTGTCGGAAGTCCCAGTGTCCTCAACCTCTGCTCATAGCCCGCGTTCTTCAACGTTGGTACCAGCTTGCTAGCTCTTCTCTGCACTTTCTCCACTGCTTCTATATCCTTTACCATATATGGAGCCCACACCTGGTTTGCATTTTCCAGGTGTGGCCTAACCAGCGCTGTATATAGATTCCTGAAGATTTCTTCGTCAAGTGACAAATGTCCTCCTTATCAGCCCTACAATTCTATTGGCTTTGTTTATCTTTTCCGCTAAATGTTCTGAGAAATTTATCTATCACTACTCCTATATCCTTTTCTGCACTCACTTCCTCCATCGCTTCATACATACTGTATCCTACCTTGTCTATCTTGCTGGTCCCAATCCGCATGTACTTGCATTTTTTTGGATGAAAAGGCATTAACCAATGCTCAGACCATCCCTTCATGCCCTCCACATCTCCTTGAAGCAAACCCATATCTTCCTTACTCCTCACTCTTCTATACAGTTTAGTGTCATCCGCATACAGGTATACCTCACTTCCATTAGTTATAACTTCAGGCAAGTCGTTGATAAATATAACGAACAGCAATGGTCCCAACACAGATCCCTGAGGTACCCCACTTGTAATTTCCCTCCACCCGAGCCTATTCCATTCACCAATACCCTCTGTCTCCGATCTTTCAGGAAGGCTTCTATCCATTTCACACATTTCTCCCCTATATTATAGCTTCTAACTTTCTCTATTAACCTTTTATGTGGGACCTTATCGAAGGCCTTCATAAAATCGCAATATACCACGTCTATTACATCACCATCTTCTAGAATTTGCATCCAATCATCTACCACCTTAATTAGCTGTAGTACCGTCGACCTCCCCGGCAAGAATCCGAACTGTCTCCCACTGAAAAGTAGGTTTGACTTCATATGATCCATTATTCCTTCTCTAATTACCGTTTACACACAACACTTGTCAAACTGACTGGTCTATAATTCCCTGGGTCATTTCTCTTTCCCTTCTTAAATATAGCTGTTATGTTCGCCTCTCTCCAGTCCATCGGGATTTGTCCTGTATTAAACGATACCTCAAATAACATTTTCAATGGCTCTACTAACATCTCCCCTCCTTCCTTTATGATTCTTGGGTGTATCCCATCCGGTCCCGGTGACTTACTTCTATTCATTTTTTCTATAGCCCTTCTTATTCTAGCATGGGAAAACTCTACTAGTTCTAGTGCCGGTGCCTGTTTATGAGTAATTGAGGCTGGTTATTGTTATATTAGGCACTGATTATTCGTTATCACAGGTGTTTATTATACTTTGGCCATCTAATATTAGTTCGTGTGTCACTTTCACTTTGGTAAATATGCTTGAGAGAGTCACTGTCACTGATAATGCTCATTTTCACTTGATACGGTACATTTTATTAGTAATTGAGGTAGGTTATTGTTATATTAGGCAGTGATTATTCGTTATCACAGGTGTTTATTATACTTTGGCCATCTAATATTACTTCGTGTGTCACTTTCACTTTGGTAAATATGCTTGAGAGAGTGTCACTGTCACTGATAATGCTCATTTTCACTTGATACGGTACATTTTATTAGTAATTGAGGTAGGTTATTGTTATATTAGGCACTGATTATTCGTTATCACAGGTGTTTATTATACTTTGGCCATCTAATATTACTTCGTGTGTCACTTTCACTTTGGTAAATATGCTTGAGAGAGTGTCACTGTCACTGATAATGCTCATTTTCACTTGATACGGTACATTTTATTAGTAATTGAGGTAGGTTATTGTTATATTAGGCACTGATTATTCGTTATCACAGGTATTTATTATACTTTGGCCATCTAATATTATGTCATGTGTCACTTTCACTTAGTTATATGCTTTGTAAACGTTTTATATACAATTTATTGTGTCTTTTTTCACTTATTTATATATGTTTTCATAATACATGACTTTTTTATCACAATACATTGTTTTATTTCCACTTGTTGCCTATATACATACATATTGTCAGTCTTTGGTACTTTCACTATGATTATTAGTTAGTACTCCTGCTTGGTGTGGTATTCAGCAAAGCACGGTATAGCACATAGTGACAGCTGGCACTCCACACACTGCATGGTGGTCTTTTTCTGCTTCCTCGGCCTCACCTGGCTGTTCCAGCAGACATGGCACCGCCTTCTGCTAATGGTGACTCCATCTCGTTCCAGAGGCAGGTAACCGAGCTTGTGCACATTTAGATACTGTGCACACTGCATACGGTCCTGAACGGGGCGCCCAGGTTGTGCCACTGCCCTCTGTGGCGTAGCATACCTGTCCAGGAGCTCCACCAACACCTGTTTTTGGAACCTCCGCAGGCTACTGAACTTCCTGGGTGTGCGCGGATTCCGAAGCCTGTAGATATTGTAGGCATTCAGCATTGACATGTCCACCATGTGCAGAAAGAACTTTTTGTACCATCTGCACGAGGTACGCAGACAGTCGATGAAGCCTATCTGCATGTCGGACTTGTCCACCAGCCTCATATTTATGTTGTAGTCCATTACAGCATCGGGCTTGGTCACCCTGACTTGGGTGCGGCGATCCACCTTGCCAGTCTCAACCATTTCCCCCTTGTGGACGGTGCTCAGGAGGTTGACCTTCCGCTGGTCGTGCCAGTGAATAGCCAGAATGGGTCCCGACTTCTTCTTGAAGACATCGCCTTTCTTGGTTTTAGGAGGGAAAGTTGGCATGCCCTTCCTTTTCGCTCTAACTGTGCCTACAGTCCCCGTCTTGCGCTGATGGAGGTACTTTGAGAGAGTGGGGGACGTGTAGTAGTTGTCCGTGTAGAGGACGTGATTCTTCTGGAAGTACCGGTTCATCATGGCTTGAACCACTGCTCCGCCAAAGCCAATGAGGGGGTCTATTTCCACGTCCCCTTCCTTCCCGCTGTAGACCAGGAAGTCCAGGACATAACCAGTTTGGCAATCGCACAGCACAAAGAACTTTATACCAAAGCGATGTCTCTTTGAGGGGATGTACTGCCTGAAGCTCAGCTTTCCCCGGAACAGCACAAGAGACTCGTCAATACAGACGTTGCAGAAGGGCGTGAAGTATGACGTGAAACGTTCTCGCATCATCTCGTACAACGTCCTAATCTTCCACAGCTTGTCAGAGAGATGCATGTCGGTGTTGGTGACAAGATGGAGCGCTCCGAGGATGTCGAGGTACCGGTCCCGAGAGATGTATTTCCCGAAGGCAGGGGTGGATATCAGATCTTTGGTGATCCAATAGTCAGCCAACCTGTGCTTCTTTACATGAGGCATTAGCATGGTGATTGCCAGGAACACCATGAACTCGGGATGAGTCACTGGGGTCCACCGCTTCATGTGGCCCTTGGTCACCTTGCCAAAAAAGTTCACCTGGATTTGGTGGTGCTTGTTTGTCTCTTCTATGACAAACTCAGTAACCTCCTTATCAAAAAATGCCTCAAAAAGCTCATGTGGTGGAGCATTGGGGCCTGCGGGAAAACTTGGGGTAACTCCTGAACCCTCCTGTACCTCATCAAAAGGGGTAACATCAGGGTCATTCACTTCATCAGCAGCCACATCCTGCCAGTTGAAAATATAAAATGGGTCCTGCTGGCGACGCTGACGAGGAGCTGCAGCTGGGGCCCCACAGCACGCCCACGTACTTTGGCGGCGCGCACCCTAGGGCGGCCAGGAGCGCGACGGCGCCCAGGCCCAGCCCGGCGGCCAGGGCGGCCAGGAGCACGACGGCCCTGGGCAAAGCGTCTGGGTTGAGGGTCGTCGATGTCCATAAAGTCATCGTCGTTGTCGTCAGAGCCGTCATCTTGCCCTGATGGTGGACCCAGGTAATCATGGCCAGAGTCATCTGTGAGGTGCCCTTCATCTTCAGACCCCCCCTCATAATCTCGCGGGGAACGAATGATGCGTGGGCGGCGTGTAGGTCGGCGAGGTGGGGAAGGAGTGGCAGGTGAGGCTCTGTCATCTTCATGCAGAGGTTCGGGGCTCCTTGGCCTACGACGATTCGTAGACAGCACTGGTTCAGTGTCTGTAGGTGCAGGTATGGATGCGAGGTCAAAAACATCGTCAGGAACCTCTGTTGTAGGCTGGAGAGGTGGGGTGGACCCTGGGGAAACTTGCGGGGGCGTATGGCTGGGACCGGCAGGGGTGGAAGCCGCGGGAGCCTCGAACAAAGAGCGCCTACTTGTAGCTCCTTTTTTCACATATTTTCTCCCTTTTCCCTTTTCTGTAGTAGTATGTCTCCTCTCGGGGGAAATAGGGGGTAAATAGGCCGAAAGTGGGGGGTCCTCAACCCTAGGCAGTGCTGGTGGTGGTGGGGAAGAATGGCGGGCGCCTGGGGCAACTTGGGTGGCGTGGGTAGATAAGGAAGACAATGGCGGGTCAACCTCACCCTCACGCTCAGCCTCACTGGCACCCTCACGCACTGCTCCCTCACCAAGTTTTAGGGCCTCTTTCCTGGCTGCCGCGGCCGCCTTTTCAAGAACTTGCTTCTTATAAAAGCGTATCTTGAATGGGGATTTAGCTGGCGAAGGGCTAGGTGTCGTGTCACTCAACCTAAACTTGGCAGTCGACCTAGTGCTGTCCCATTCGCTCACTCTCACTACACTCTCATCACCTTGCACAACTATATCACGTTCAGTACTATCATCACTTTCATCGTCATGCTCAAATCCAACAAATTGCGCGTCTCTTTCATGAATTTCGTCTAGATCGTCTAAATTTTCACTATAGTGAGACTGATAAGACTCGGAGCTATCACTGCCCAAGTCATCAACACTATTTTGTCCTTCACCACGTTCATAACTCCTCAAAGCTATTTCAATACCTCCGGGAGTCAACGCATCTTGTACGTGCCTTTGCGTTAGGGCGCGACGAACATGGGCAGGCGTCGAAGGGAGCAGGGAATCGGACACAGGGGAATCACTTTTTGGGCTAGTATCCATGTTGGCGGCAGGGTAGAGACTGTTTTGGTGGCGTACATGGTGTCTGGTGGCGTCACCTAGCGACCACGGAACGAAATGTTTACGCGCGCCATTCGAAAGCACATATGCAAGCAATGGTACAATGTTGTACCACCCGGGTTCCTCGGGTCAAAACATAATGGTACACACGTGTACCACCCGGGGTTGAAGGGTTAATAACCACTCACGGACTCGTCCTTATGATGTGGGTCCACTACTAGAAAAACTAGTAAAATAAATAAATAATAAAAATAAAAATTAAACTTGACCTAGCTTTGCGCTTCCCAGGCTTCTGCTCTTGGGTACCACTCGCCATCTTGTTCAACCCGAGCGCTCTTCCTTAATCTCCTTGGAGCCGTATCAAAAGGACTTAGATCCCAAACGCTCCTACCCACACCCCATTCGTCACCTTAATTCATCACTTAGTGAGTCCTTGCTCATTTGTCCATGACAGTGCTGAAATTAGGTTAGATTATAGATTCGGTGTAGGTTGAAGTGTTAAATACGGGCCCTGGAGACTGTTTTTCTGGGTCCTTAGCATCCGTGTTGATTAAGGAATTTAAGGAGTGTGCGTGTTGTGACCAGGCACGCCACCCCTAGTGTATAGTTTCCTTATACCTAAGGGGTGTTCGCATCGTGATATAAGGCACTTCACCCCTAATGTGTTGTTTTCTTACCCTATTCCATTATTAGTTCAATTATTAGGCATGAGGCTTCTTTTAGGGTGAACTGGAGCCTGTTGCTCGGTCCATTCAGGATGTGCAACAAGTATGTTTCGAGGCTAGTGCCAGCGGATTTTCTCACGTAGCTGAGTGGTCCGGCACGGAACCAATCTACTCTGCAACCGTATCATCAGGTGTTTCTACAGGTGGCGAGGTCGACGCTGAATCGCAGGTTTGAGCCATTGACGAATCCATCACCAAGGGCTCCCATCTAGTTGGCCTCATTAGGTTACAAATATATATATGGTTAAGGAGTGTTATTATTGATGTTTAACCCTCGTGGCCCGGGCTACCTTTCCTAAGGACGTTGTTGAGATCCGGGCGATCTGGCCGAAAAATGTCTAGGCCTAGGCTACCGTATCTTTGTTATTTTAACTGCTAGAAATTTTCCACGCATCTATAAACGTAGTGCGGTTTCCAATCTGTAGACTGGCGTTGAGTAGAGCTCTGTAAGTCAACTGGTTCAGTTGTGATGACGATTTCAGTGGAGCGAATTTTTCCGCGATGTTGACAATATCGGAGCTTTTCAGACACTAATTTCGTCTGACGTCACAACAATAACATTGATCCGACGTCTCCTTATTGTTTTCGGAGGTGCGGCGACGCAACGATCGGCTTTGTTTACATGCGTCGGACGCACGGCGTTCAGACCAAGCTGAATAGGGTTTCAAGCTTACAGATTTTAACAGGACACCCGGGTTCCTGCCCATCTGCCGCGGTGTCATTTTAACATGCTGCCCGGGCCAGGAGGGTTAATTGTTCATGATATATAACTATGCCATGTATGTACACGTTGTTTATCCCTACACAATGACCGAAGGGGCCCCCTTCCGGCGGTATTATTATATAGTTCTAGCGAGTCTGAACATTTAATAGAAGAACAACGTATCTCAAGGTGTACCGTGGTGGCCCCCCGCTGGGAAAACACTCTGAGCTATATTATAATTCAGTGGTCACCGCCGAGTACGGGTCTACAAGGAATTTAGTTTGCGTTAATTGAGGCATATAGTATACCGCCGGGGGCCCCGGCGCATTACAAAAAAGAAGTCAAGTTTCGAGGGTTAACGGCGATGCCCCCCTTAACAACGTCTTTCGCCGACAACAAACTAACACAAACAACAGATCGTTCTTCTAGCCTAAGACAGATAAATTCAATATTCCATGACTGGCACAGTTTACAAAGGAATTTGAATTAGGTTAATTAAGGCATACTGTATAGTGCCAGAATGTCACTAACAATAATTCGAGTTACGAAGATTAACGGCGACGCCCTCCCCCCTCGTAATCACATTTTTTCGCCTCCAAAAGTTAACGAACCTTTGGCCTTGAAATAGACGAACGTTACGCCGGCTGATAAAAAAAGTGGGCCCCACAATCGCCGCGCGAGTCAAGGCGAAGCCATCGCCGCAACAGCCACGGCGAAGCCGAGAAATAAACTCACCCCTTTCGATCTTATAGCTCCCAGTTCGACTGTTTAGCTTTATTATTGGCGACTTATCCGCCGGATCTAGAATCATAATAATCCAGCGCTCGACGATCGCCGGGGTTTGATTCATATATCACAAAACGAATGAGGTAAGAAGTTTATAAAATAGTAGCACAGAAGAGGCTACACAATACTCATTTACATTTCGGAGAAATGTTAGCATAAGGGAATTAAAATTGTTTATGAATTATTCAAATTTTATTCTTTCTTACAAATTAGTAGCACATAACAGGCTACACAATAATCGATTACATTTCTAAGAAATGGTTAACGTAAAGGGAATTAAGATTGCTTAAGAGTTACTCAAACTTTATTCTCTTAACGTAGAGATTATATATGTATATTATTCCAGCCTAGCGTGTCCTTATGAGCATTGATTTTTTAAATTTCTTCTCACTCAGGTTCGACTGTGAGACACCTAGGAAGAATAATACCTCTGCGGGGGTGAGGAGGTAATCATGGACAAAATTAAATATTTGTTCTGTGCAGCTCTAGACTGCAACAGATTAGCACTCATGGGACACTTACTCTGTATAAAGTGTGTCACTTGCCTAGACCGTTCGAGAGGTCGATGGCTGTCAAAATCCTGTCCCAACTGCTCAGCCCTCAGCAATGCATTTATTAACGATAGAGATAGTCAATGCAAGGCTATTCTCCAACATATTAAATCAGAATATGGTGCATATTGTAAAACAAAGGCTCATAAATCCCTCCAGTTAGATGATAAAACTCTGGAGGAGGCACTAAAGAGTCCAAAGACTACCTCACCCCCTCTGAGATCTTCTTCGGGAGACTCTCCCTCCAACCACCGAAAGAGACCTCGGGACAGAAGCCCACCGGTGGAACGACCTTCAACCAGCCGGCGAGACAGGTCAAAGTCGCCCTTGCCACAAACTAAGCCACAGGCAACAGGCCAAGAGGACCCGCTCGGACTTTGACTCCGCATTGGCAGCCGGGGACAAACCAAAGTAGAGCCGACATAAGACGTCCTCCTCAGCAAGTAAGAAGACAGCTAAGGAACCGTCAAAATCTAGACACAAATCCTCAGAAAAGAGAAAGACATTACGAGACACATCTAGTTCGGTCTTAAGCTCTCCCCACAAATTTACTATCCCCCATAAACCTACACCAAACCCTGTCACGTTACCAGTGTTAGGGAAAGAAAGAGGTGGCAGTGTAGGTTCTCACCAGCAGGGACAGAACAGCCCCACAGAATGGGATACAACTATTCAGGAACTCACCATGGCTGAGGTTACAGATTTGCATATGATTAATCTCCCCGGTCATGAGGATTCCTATCAATCACAAACAGATACATACGATACCTATGCCCGGGTCGATGAGCTTGGGTGGGAAGATCACCCAGCCCCATCGACCCGGTCAACGGAATCACTAAAGAAAGGGTCACTGATAGAGATGTACCAACAGGGGGAATATACTGAGGAAGTGGAGCCTACTCACCGAACAGTCTCTCCACAATCTGAGATACAGGGCTCAGAGATGTCGCAGCACTCATCCCAGTATGAACAAGACAGTGAAGCTCCACAATCTGGGACGCAGGGCTCAGAGGTGTCACAACCCTCATCCCAATATGAACTAGACAGTGTGGCTGAATTAACAAAGAGCGAGTTACGAGAACTATTTTGTTTTATGAAACAAGTTAAAAGTGAGAGACAGATGACTATTACAACACCCGTAACCCCGGCAGTGCGACCTCTGGGGGACGTAGTGGTACATCCTCAAGTTACAGTAACTTCTCCTCCCCCTGCCCCCACAATCAGCCCTATGACTTCGATTCCAGGCACCCCTGCTCTCTTACAACCTCACATGAAATTTTGTTGGGTTTGTTAGCTCCCCCACTAAACAAGTCCATCCCCAACAAAAAGGGCCCTATGCCACTCTTGTATGGACCAGACACTTCTTGGTCACCACTTCTACCACTACGCCCAGACCTCGCACACACCTTGCGTTCAGGCGAGTCACCTGTCCCAGAAGACTGGGTTATAGAAGTAAGTGGGAAGAAGAAATTAAGGGCCAAGAACCATTTAGGTGAGGTACTTGATGTTGTTATCCAGGCCATTCCACATTATTTTAATCCAGATTTTTTTGTGTACACCTCATCCCCCGCCTTGCCTCCTGCTTCCACTGGAAAACTGGTTTTGGACTGGTCTAAAACTGATGGATTTAATGACAAAAGCATTGCAGAGTTTGACCCCTGAACTAAATTCCACTCCTTTCAGGGACGCTCATGGGACCTCATTAGTTCATATTAAGGGAGGGGAGCATGGGCACTGGGTTACTTGGGGTGAAGAGGCCCAGATGTTGGCCAACACCATCACCAACAAAAGTAGTCATCAACTTCCGGCAGAAGACAATCATTGGTTTTCTCTGCCAGTAGGCCTGTGATCAATAATAGTGATGACAACCCCACAGTCTCGACTTTAACTTCTAAATTACCAGATTATGATTCTAGCCTTAGCCTACCTCTTCATTCCGTTGACAACCTTACTGAAGAACCTCGCATGCCCTCAGCTGCCACCCCTACGGATGCTTCCTGCATCCCTGACCCGTCTGTGACTCCATCTGTTACCATCTTCCCTCCGGATGCAGGATCTCCTACCTCAATTAAACCTGCTTCTGTACCTCCACGATCTCAACGGGCCGTTAATGCAGGTACAGGAAAAGACCTTGCCGGTATTTCCTCTGCCATTCACACGCTTCAACCGTTCGTACCTTCGCATAACCGACAAAGGCGTAAACGTAACACGTATACCCCTGCTTCGAAGGACACTTATAACGCTATGTTCAGTCCCCCTGATTGGTCACGGTTTTTCACGGTCTCTGGTGAACCTATGGATGATTTCAGTCTATACGATACTCTCGCACAAGATATTGGTGACTTCACCATGCATGCTGTTGGATCGGCCAAGCGCATGATTGAGGTGAAAACACAGGAGCAATCAGAAGCCTTACAAGCCTACCTCGATACCCCCAACGACAGATACACAGGTAAACCAGATGAATACCTGAATCAGTGTACTGGCACGGTTGTGCTCCCTTCCGACTTCGAATTTGCAGATCAGAGCTTTACAGACTCAACCAATCGTATCTTAAAATTATTGCAAAGAACTGACCCCACTGTTGTTAAAGTTGACACTTATACTGCTCCTCAGCGTGGAAATCGGCCCCCACTACGCATTGTCAAAATCTATTTTAAGCGCCATGACCTCCCTATGCATGTCCGTCTTGCAGGTCGCCAACTGCAGGTACGAAGGTATGTTAACAAGCCGAGACAATGCACAAATTGCTGGAAGCTTGGGCATTCAACCCCACGGTGTCGGGCTCTCAATGCTCGTTGCTTAAATTGCGGCTCAGAACAACATGCTCTCAACAATTGTCAAGTCAGCGCACCCCGTTGTGCAAATTGTGACGGGTCCCACAAAGCCAATGACAGAACATGCCCGCACTTTGCGTTTCATCGTGACGTATTACATTTACAGGCCACAAAAGGACTCCCCTTCCGGTCTGCTGCAGCACAATTAAGGCAGGAAGGTAAATCTCCTCGACGGTTTGAATCAACTACACCCGCTGACTCCTCTGACCACCAGCGTCCAGAGCAGCCTCCGGCACCACCTATTAGCCCACAACATTACCCCACCCATGATACCTTCCGTTTAGTTCACCTTAACTCCCCGGACCTATCCACCTCTAACAGGTTCGAGGGATTTACTAACTTGACCGATGATACTGAGTTTTGGAACATGACTGCCGAAGAGAACCTCATGGAATGTAACACAGTACCAGATATAGAGACTTCTCCCCAATCTCGCTCCACCCAGTCGCAGCCTCGGAAAAAGCGTAAGGTTGCAAGTCCTATCCGGTCATTATCCCGGACCTCGAAACTCGGTTCCACCACACAGAAGTGGGTTATGCCTACCCACGATCCGGACTGTGGCTGCCATAACTGCGGCCGATTCTTTCTACTTCAGCACAAGACTTCTACCCGTACAGTACTCACCGAACATCTTCACAAATTTCTTTCCAAGCGAGCTCCAGCGGAAGATGCTCAAATTCACCCGACTCCTTGTTATTGTGTCACCCATATTTGTGAATCTGATCCTACGCCCAAGGACTTGATGCAGAGATTCCTGAAGGACAATAACCTGTTGGATTCTGACTTGACTAATATAGAGCTATCACAATCCCGATTTGATGTTCACCAACCTCCTGTCAATGTGCGTACCACCCTCACCACGCCTGATCCTCCCTGTAACCTTGAGCGACATGTTCCGTTAGCCGCTCCCCACTGCCCAGATCCCGATGCTCCCAAACCTAGAGACATTCCCCCACAAACTCCTGCTAACCCTACGACACCATCATCTGACAAACCTTCGATAAAGACTCATCATACCCCGAGCCCCTCACAATCTCCTGTATTGATATGTCACACCAATATCCCACCTGACAAATGTGGATGTCCAATTTGTTTCCGTAATTACATCACACCCCATATCTGTGCCACGGATCCCTGCCTCCTTGCTCGGACGCAGGAATTTGTCACCACACGTACACTTCCCCCTAACCCTGATGAAGATGTTACCTCCGCTTATCTATTTATGGACACTCTGCGCCAAAAACTCCTCCACTGCCCCACCCTTGTTCCTAAACTAGTCACACAATTCACAGCTATTTCTGAAAAATTTACAGACCTTACATCTACCCCTTCACCTTCATCCACACAACCCTCTCCACACTCACAACCTTTACCAGACTCTCTTCAAGAGACCTCTATTGTCGATGACTCTGACAATCCTATTCTTGATGGCATATAACATTTTGCAATGGAATATAAACGGATACCAAACTCGCCTCCGTATGGGAGAATTACAACGATTACTTAAATTATATTCACCATTATGCATTTGCCTCCAACATGTAGGCAATTTTGTTGTCCCCCCCAGGCATTATACTGTTGCTGCTAGCTCCCCTATAACCCCTTCACATCTCCGAACGGCCATCCTTGTGCACTATAAGTGCGTATTTGTTCCTGTCACCCTTGACCCCAACCCTTTTCAAACAACTGCCGTCTCCATTTCATTACCAGACCTTCCTTCCTTGACTGTTTGCTCCTCCTACAATCAACCCTCCTGTCATTACAATACTTCGGACCTTCATCAACTAGTACAACAACTGACCCCACCGTACCTTATTCTGGGCGACTTTAACGCACACTCTCCCCTTTGGGGCAACCCAAACACAGACATCCCAGGCGATAAAATTGAAAAATATCTCCTTCATTCTACTCTTTGTTGTCTCAACTTTGACACCCCCACCTACAGATCTGCTACCCACTGTACATTTTCCGCTGTTGATCTTTCCTTTGCCTCGGATGACGCAGCTCCCCTATTTGACTGGTCAGTTTTACAGGATCGCTTCTCCAGCGACCACTACCCTATATGCCTTAAGTATTTGTGCCCTGCATCCTCCCCTCAAATATCGAGTTATCATCTCTCTAAAGCCGATTGGACGTCTTATACGCACTCCTCTGCAGACGTTTCGGACTTCTCCCCTACCTCTTCCCCTGCCCACAATTTTGATTATTTTTCGTCCTTCCTGAACTCCATTGCACGCACTCATATCCCACTTACCTCCTCGCTGACGCACCCTCGCCAGGTCCCTTGGTGGACGCCCACTCTAGCCCAAATGATAAAATTCAAGCATCGTGTGGAACGCCTTCTTAAGCGTCTAAGTGTTAGGCAGCGGCGTTTAAAGACTGTTTCCCCCCGGCTTTTTTCCACTAATCGTTACTTTGACCTTATAACCATCACTATTGAAAAAATTGCCCTTAAAACGTTCTATAACAAGATCTGTGCAGTTGTCAAACGCAGTATCCTTGACAACAAGATACTTTCATGGCGATCATATATCTCGTCCTTCAATTCCCGCACCCCTCTCTCTACTTTATGGAAAAAGTTTCGCAGTATCAACGGACGCACTGTACGGCCTCCACTCTCTCCACTCAAAGACCCTGCCTCGGACTCGCTTACACATGACCCCCTTGACATCGCTGCCATACATGCCAAACATTTCTGTCACGTCAGCTCAGACCAGTCATTGCCTCGTCAATTTCTTCGTTATAAATGTATGGAGGAATCTCGCCCGCTATCTTTTCATAGCGGGAAAACACATGAATATAACACCCCTTTTTCAATTCCGGAATTGCGACACGCGCTCGACCTGTGTACAGACACTACTCCTGGCCCGGATGGATTCTCGTACGCTCTCATCCGTCACCTCCATCCACGTGCGCTACAACATCTTTTACAACTGTACAATCAGTTTTGGATAAGTAACTACTTCCCACCGTCTTGGCGGCATGCTTACACTATACCCGTACCGAAGCCTGGAAAAGATCATAGTCTTCCCACAAATTACAGACCGATTGTGCTTACCTCATGCCTCTGCAAATTAATGGAAAAACTGATCAATCCTCGACTTTTACATTACGCTGAGTCACATGCCCTCCTATCCCCATATCAGAATGGTTCCCGCCCTGGCCGTTCTACACTGCACTCACTTATTCGCCTTGAACACCAAATACGTGATGGGTTCTCCAAGAACCAACCCACAGTGGCAATATTTTTTGACATTGCTAAGGCTTATGACACAACATGGAGACACAGGATTTTAAAAAGTTACACGATTCTGGCATGCGGGGTCCTCTTCCCTGCTTTTTACAAAATTTTCTCTCTAACCGTACATTCCAGGTCAAAAATAATGGTCTCCTATCGGACATTATGTCACAAATTAATGGAATACCACAAGGCTGTGCCCTTAGCAGCTTACTCTTTATTATGGCGATCAATAGTGTCATACGCAGCCTCCCACCTGAAATATCGTATAGCTTGTATGTGGACGACTTCGCAATATATTATACTTCTCCCAGTCTGACTCACATACAACGGCGTCTCAACATTGCTCTAAAATCCATCCACTCTTGGGCATCCACTGCTGGTTTTCAATTTTCTGCTGAAAAGACTAACGCCGTTGTATTCTATAGAAATGTTCGACATTTACGTAACCAGTCCATTACTCTCACCATGGGACATTCTAATATTCAGATCCTTCCACATACCAGGTTCCTTGGTTTAATCTTTGATACTCACCTCAATTGGAAGAGTCACATTGCCTGCTTAAAGGCACGTTGCCTCCAGAGAATGAATGTTCTGAAAACAGTCGCACGAGTCCATTGGGGCGCAGATTGCGCTACGCTTTTACTGTTCTACAGAGCTACCATCCTCTCAGCCCTAGATTATGGTAGCCCTGTCTATGGCACGGCCTCTGCTTCCACATTAGGAACCCTCGACAGCGTACACCATTTGGGCATCCGCATTAGTTCCGGGGCATTCCGTTCCTCTCGTGTCTCCAATATCCTATGCGAGGCTGGGACCTTACCTCTAGCCTATCACCGTCGATTAGTCCTCATGCGTACGGCTGTTCGCCTCCGTCATGACCCAACTCTACTAGAACTATTCCATTCCACAGATAACTATCGTTCAACCATTCCAGTGCCATTCCCACTATTGTCTCGCCAATTGCTCTCCACTTACAATATCACCGTTCCTCCCATAACTCCCCCTCCTAGTCACATCACTCCGTGGACCCTAAAACACCCTACAGTTTGCTTTCACTTAGCAGATCAACTTGATGCCCAAGCCCCATCTCAACGTCGACATCTCGCTTTACAACATCTTGATGATCACATCCCGGCTGTTTTCATTTACACCGATGGCTCGAAAACTGCGGATGCCGTGGGTTGCGCTGCAGTCTCAGACCATGGCTTGTCTCAAAGTACCTTACACCATCACTCCACGGTTTTCACTGCTGAATTATGGGCTATTCAAGGTGCTTTAAGCACCATCTCTTCATTGTCGAGGAACTCTCCACGGGTCGTTATCTGTAGTGACTCAAAGAGTGCACTGCAAGCCTTATGTGTATTTGCCCCCAAGGACCCATTGGTCAAGACTATCATCCACACAATACACAAATTACAGTGCGCTAATCGTTCCATCACACTGTGCTGGATCCCCGCGCATGTAGGAATTCCCGGGAATGAGCGTGCAGACTTCCTCGCTAAGCAAGCGTGTCATGGTACACCCTCTACTACTTTGCTGCGTTCGGAGGATATGCTCCCTGTCCTCCGTCGCCATGTTTATGACGCTTGGCGAGTTGAGTGGAGAGCGCAACCATTAACTGGCCACCTTCGCTCCATTAAGGATGACATACACTTGTGGCCCTCTTCAATTAATGGTTCACGTGCAGACCAAACCCTATTAACTAGATTACGTTTAGGCCACACGCGCCTCACACATGGTTACCTGATGTCCACCCCTCGTGGTCCACCACCTGAATGCCAACATTGCCATACATCATTGACTGTTTTTCACTTTCTTTGTATTTGTCCCGTCTATGCATCTGAAAGACGGAGATTCTTGCTGAACACCTCATTACATTGCATCCTCTCTGACTCAGACTCTTTCAATTTCACCCCTATTCGTCACTTCCTGAGAGCGATAAATTTATACAATGACATATAACTGCTGACATATACGTGACTTTAAACTCTGTACCACCTCCTCCACCACTAGCCTTGAGAGGGCCTAGGCCCAGTGGGCTAGTATAAAATAAAAGCATCATCAACTCAACAACTCTGCCAGTAGGCAAGGTGGACGGGATCCCCCAACATATACTTGATTTTTTGAGTACCCCAAAATTATCTTTCTGGGATCTACCTGAACCTTTTTGCTTGCCCACACAGGCTCAGATTGACAGGGATTTTAAAGTAAGACAGAAGGCCTGGAGACTGGCGTCTCCACACCTACTCAGCCTACAATTAGCAGCCTCTCTAGCTAGAACGGCTGAATCGGTTACGGACGCCGGATCTAAGAAGGCCCTTTCTCTGACCAGACGTCTTCTCCTCCAAATCTCAGTTCAATCTCTGGGCGATATCCGGACAGCTATCTTTGAGGCTGTACGGGGACGCCAAGATATGAGAGTGCATTTGGCGAAGAAACTTCCGGGAGAGATCGCTAGAAGGCTACTCCTATCTGATATTTTTACAACCACTTTGGTCTCCCAAGAAACATGGAAGATAGTGACAATCCTTCTAGACCACACAACTGCCACCACTTCTAAACAAAGAGATGAGAAGGCAACTACACAGAAATTCAAACCTAAAAGTTCCTTTCGTGGTCAGTCACAGTTCAGTTCCTTCCGTGGTCAGTCACAGTTCAGTTCCTTCCGTGGCCAGCCACAGTCCAAGCAATCTGCCAGGACTTTCACAACCCCTGCGCATTCCGGGGCACCTAAAGGGCGCGGTAGCTTCAGAGGAAGAGGGAGGGGCTTTCGGGGCCAATACAGGGGGCATCACAGCAGCAATGGTAGCAAGACCTCTCATCCCCCCAAACCAAAGTCAGAATCACAGTCATCCTCCACTAACTGAGACATGCCACAGGGCTCTCTCACTTCCAATGCCAAGACAAGGCAAGACGGATCCGAGAGAAGCTCTGCCGGACAAGACCAGTCACATGACTGGCAACTTCCGAAACCATTTCAGAGCATGGCCCCGACGGACATGGGCAAGGACAGTGGTCCGCAAAGGGCTCTCATGGCGGTGGTCCCGGAGACCCCGGTTACGTTTCCCCACAGAATTAAACCGAGTCTCATTAGAGGTGGGATCAGTTATCAAAGAGATGGAACAAAAACAGATCATAATCCCCAGTCCTACGTCAATGCCAGTGTTCATATCCCGTTTTTTTTTTGGTACCAAAAAGGGACAGTGTTCAGATGAGGCCAGTGATCGACCTCTCATATCTCAACACCCACATTCACAATCAGTCATTCAGGATGCTGACGGTGAATCAGATCAGGTTGTCACTCCCGCCACAAGGCTGGATGTGCTCGATAGATCTAAAAGACGCCTATTGGCATGTCCCCATCAACAAACGCTTTCAAAGGTTCCTAGCCTTACGCAACGGAGACCAGACGTTTGTCTTCCAAAGAATGCCCTTTAGGTTAAATCTAGCACCCAAAGTTTTCACAAAATTAGTATGACAGGCATTGCTACCATTGCTCAAACAGGGAATTATGATTGTATGGTACTGTACCTAGACGATTGGCTAGTAGTAGCCCAATCCAAGATAATATGCCTTCACCATGTTCAACTAGTATTAGATCATGTAAAATCCTTAGGGTTCAGAGTAAACTTTGCAAAGTCATCTCTCATTCCCACCAAACAAATCCAATGGGTGGGCCTTATTTGGGATACCGAATTACTAACTCTGAGTCAGAGTGTAGACAATCGCCAGAGGTTTCGCAAGAAACTCTTCCGATTCCTACACTCCCGGACGACAACGAGAAAGATTTGGGAATCTCTAATAGGCTCACTCAACTGGATACAAGTGACGGTACCGTTAGGTTGCCTGAAGGTCAAAAGAATTATCTTGGAAGGAAACAGGTGTTTTCCACTTTTACCGGCGGAAACACTAAGGACAATTCCAACCTTAATCCACAACCTCCTAGCGGCTTGGACGAAGCCAGAAGTTATCCACTCATCCTTGACTTGGACAGCACCACCTCCGACGGTTTGGGTAGATACAGACGCGTCAGGAACCCTGGGGTGGGGTTACCAATCGAACTTAGGTCACCAGAGCCAGGGTCGTTGGTCAACATCAAATCACCTTTATATCAATGCCAAGGAGTTACTAGTCCCACTATTCTTCTTACAGGAGCACGGCCCAAGCCAAGCGGGGAAGTCCCTAGCATTCAGAATGGACAATTTGACGGCAGTGACATGCATTCAAAAGCAAGGGTCAGTGAGATCACGAGTGTTACAAGGGTTGTCGGAAAAGATATTTTGACTAGCCGCGAGGCTCGGGATTTATCTTCACGCAACATATCTGCCTGGCGTGGCAAATGTATGGGCGGATGCTCTGTCCCGGAGGCAGAGCACTCAAGTAGAATGGGCCCTCAGGCAAAACATCTTTCAAAAGTTGATTGCGGAGCCCTACCATCCACAAGTGGATCTGTTCGCATCAGGCAAGCCACAGGCTCCCTCAGTACCTCACACGCCGAAGTCTAACTCCGGCGGGGGGTCCGGACCCATTTCTAGTAGAATGGAACAAATGGAGAGCTCCATTTATCTGTTTCCACCTCCAGATGCATCCTTAACCCTTCAGACCCGGAAGGGCTCTTAAACACCCATAAAAACACACCCGAGCTACCCGGAAGGGCTCTTAAACACCCATGAGCTCAAAGCCTGTAAGCTTGGTGTGCGAGGCGTACGTCCGACGCATGTAAACAACAGCCAGCTGGACCGACGCGCATCTCCGGCCACAAGAAGGAGTGCGTCGCTTGTTCGTGTGTGCCTGTATGTTATTGTTAAGTATCGAAAAGTAGTGTAAAGTGGCTGTTTTTGCCATAAAGTTATCTCCAATGAAATCATCATCACAACTGAACCAGTTGACTTAGAGAGCTCTACTTAATTCTACAGGTACGAAACACATCTACGCTTGGGGATGCGCGGGAATGCGGAAGCAGTCAGAATAACAAAGATACGGTAGCCTAGGCGTAGACGTTTATCGGCCAAAACCCCCGGATTTCGGGGAATATATATGGAATACATAGCCGGGGCTGGAGGGTTAATGTGCAAAGTAGTTAAAAAACTACGGGGTTATCGGGGCATGGTCTCGATGATCGCGCCCCTGTGGCCGGCTCAAGTGTGGTACAACCAGTTGAAGACGTGGTGCGAGAACCCGGTGTCACTCCCGATCTCGTATTTCCACTTAGAGACAATTGGAAAACTCAAGACCTCGCTGACTTTCGCCTTGTGCACATTCAGAAGGCCAAGTGGCTAGGCCAGTTTGGGGAAACCGTGACTCATAAATTAATTAGTCAGTATACTCCATCAACCCAAAGACAGTACCAATCACACTGGAAAGCATTAACTACCTGGATTGTAGAAACTGGTCAACAACAGTCCTCTGTGGCTCTGGTGTTTAAGTATCTAAATTACCTTTTCGATGTTCAAAAGTTGTCAGTTGTCACATTAAGGAATCACCTCACAGCAATTAGGACACCATTTTTAGATTTAACTGGTCTAACTGTACCGGAGGCGGAAGAAAAGGGGTTCATGAGGTCATGCTTCAAGCTTCGTCCTCCCCCCCGTCAACTCACACCCACCTGGTCTCTGGACCTAGCCCTTGAGATGCTGCAGTCCCGTAGATATTACAAAGATCCTCCCTTTGACCTAATACTAAAAAAGGACATCTTTCTGATGGCACTGGCTACAGGTGACAGGGTGTCTGAGTTGGCGGCGATGAGTTCGGAGCCAAACTGTTTAAGATTTACAAGGTGCAACATGGGTGTACAACTGTACATATTGCTCCTGCCCCTAACTTCATTGCTAAGAATGAACATTCTAATCATGTATTTATAGAGTTCGAGATACCGGCTCTGAAACAGGGTGACAGGCACCATTTACTGTGTCCAGTGCAGTCACTTAGGTTATTTATGCAGGCTTCCCGGCCATCACAGGCGGGAGCCCTCTGGGTTTCACGGACAGGTGTTCGATTACAAAAACGCCGACTAGCCGCATTACTGGTGGAAGTCATTCGAGAGAGTAATCCGGGCGTGTTGGCAAGATCACACGATATCCGTAAATGGGCGGCATCACTTAGATTCCTCCATAATTACTCTCTAGAAGATATTCAGAAGACCCAATTGTGGTCATCAAATCATACCTTTCTCACACGATACCTGTCCGTCAATCTCATGAAACCTTCTCGTACATGTATAGCATTAAGGCAGAAAGTCTAATTTTAAGCTGAGTTCATGATGTAAAAAAAGAGGGGGGGGAGGGAGTATCCTAGCTAAGGACTCTACCTGCCTCGGAAGTGAGACAAATGTAACGAGTATTAAGGCCATGTGTTAACCCGTTCCTTAGGCTAGAGTAAGCCTACTCAGGAACATGGATACATTTTCTTTTTGTTTGGATGAAACACTATGAATGCAAGGGGAGGTGTGGTGGAATGGTCTTGCCACTGGCCTGGTAATCCAAAGGTCCCGGGTTCAAATCCCGATGTATCAATGGGAAGATATTATTGGGATGGAATTTGTGCTGTACCTGGTATCAGTGCATTACCATAAGCCCACCGAAACGTCAATAAAATACCCTCATTGTTCCCTGATTAAATAGCACTGTATGAATATTCCCATATTCAAAATATGCTATAGGGGTGCAATGCCTGGTGAGTTATCTGCTCAACAGGTGGCGTTGTGTGTGTGTAAGTGTGAGAGTCCGAGTGTAGGGGGTGAGACAGTGAAGCATGGGAACGAGGTGGCTTCAGAGATGGGGTCGTTTCGGGCCATGAGTGAGCACCGTGCCTCATGTGAAGGCAAGATGGCAGGTGCTCGTTGTACAGTACTCTACGTGCTTCACATGTCTCACTCCCTAGACTGGAACGAGACCTCACAGGCTTCACTGTTCATTGTAAAGCGGTGAATGTTAAGGCTCTCAGCCTATGCCTGAGAGGAAGTAAGTTGGAATATAGAAGAAAAAAAAAAAAATAAAAAAAAATAGGGTTTCCAATATACTCATTAATCTCAGAGATTATATCTAGAATAAGAGTACAAATATTTTTGTAATACAGTACATGAATACTTACATGAATATGTAAGCCTACATATTAATAAAATAGGGTGATAATGAAAGTTTCATTTTCCCTGAATTATATAGACTATATGAATAATTTTATCCTTATGTTACACCAACTGTTCTATTAAACTTAAAGGTGCTAACACCACAGGCTTCTTTTAAGAAATGCCGCCTGTAACTCTTTTATACTTTTATTTGATACTAAACTGACCTGATTACCTGGGTTATTAGTGGTATGCAATATTTATGATGAATGTCCCCACTCTAGTCTTGAGAATTCAGGCGCATCGTCAATGATGAAGGGGCCACTAATAAATTATAGGTTTGAGTCCCGTAGGGAAGAATGAAAACCTAATATTTAGTAGTGGCCCCGGAATCGTTGACGATTTTTGCCCTCCCGTCCATCCCCTTCCCATTCATCTGCTGCGAGCGGTACCCAAGAGCAGAAGCCTGGGAAGCGCAAAGCTAGGTCAAGTTTAATTTTTATTTTTATTATTTATTTATTTTACTAGTTTTTCTAGTAGTGGACCCACATCATAAGGACGAGTCCGTGAGTGGTTATTAAGAGCGTTTCGCTCACGATGTAAGGCAATCATATTTTAAGTTCTCCTTGGGCGGTTGTTGTTGTTGTTGTTCCCCAAGCTGCCTGGCCGAACAGCCCCAAGGCCAAGACCATAACCGAGCGCCCCCACAGAACCCTCCCTGCCGACCACAATAAAGCCTGGGTGACCGAAGCCACTCCATGGCGGGGAGCTAAGGAGGGTGCGGAAACGCCCGGGAAACCAAAGACCCACCCAGGGCCCTGTGCCCCTCAGCAATTATGAAGAGAAAGTTGAGGGGCAAAGGATAAATGTGACGCTTTGGCTTCCAATCTTGGTAGATTGGGAGGTCAATCCACGGAAGAGGCGCCGTCACTTGAGATCTAGAAAATATATAAGTAAAAGGAACAGTCAGAGTAAGCTATGGGTATGGCAGAGATCGCTCAGTTCTCATGGGCGGTAAGTTTGAACAGCAAGCCTAGAGTTCAAAGATTGGTCTTTACCTACGTAAGGCGCATCGTCAATGATTCCGGGGCCACTACTAAATATTAGGTTTTCATTCTTCCCTACGGGATTCAAACCTATAATTTGGTTATTTGGGAGGCGTCAAACCTCCCAATATAACCCGGCAGCTGCAGGGAGACTCTTTAAGAGGTTTTACTGGGCGACTGCGGGGAGACTCTTAAGATCCTAGGCCTTAAAAAAAACGTTTAACCCTTCCCGCTCGGGAAGCATTTTAAAATGACACCGCGGCAGCTGGGCAGGAGCCTGGGTGTCCCCTTGAAATCCGTAAGCTTGAAAGCCTATTAAGCTTGTTTTGAAAGCCGTGTGTCCGACGTATGTAAACACAGCCGGTCGGAGGCGACGCGCGCACCTCCAAACACAAGAAGAAGATCGGAGTTTGTGATTGTGTTGTCTGCTAAAACAAATTCAGTGTTGAAAAGTGTCCCAAATTGCTAACATCGCCTCGAAACTCTCTCCACGGAAATCGTCATCACAACTGAACCAGTTGACTTAGAGAGCTCTACTCAACGCCAGTCTACAGATTGGAAACAGCAGTACGTTCAGAGATGTGTGGGAATTTTCTAGCAGTTAAAAGAACAAAGATACGGGTAGCCTATTAAATACGTTTTTCGGCCATATCGCCCGGATCTCAACAACGTCTTTAGAAGGGCGAGCCCGTGCGGGAAGGGTTAAACGTTTTTTTTGCCCTAGTAGCACCTGAAACTTTTTTTTGTTTTTGGCCCCTCGGCCATTCCACATATCACTCCTCCACATCCCCTTCTTCCCCCCTTCCCCCCCCCCCTTCAATTATCACCTATTTTTCTCTTATTCCTGTAATTATCGGTTTATTTATGGCGCCTAAACTCGCCACCCAGTTACAAGGTGGTGAGGGAGGGTGGAGGTGGAGGAGGGAGAGACACTCGTAGCCCACACTACATACAGTCTCTCACCAGAGCTGGTGGAGGGAGGATGTGGTCTCTCTCTCCTCCAACTTCATGACTGAACCGCTCTACTTTATTTCACGTTTCTCACCATCCAAACACTTTTCCCACTTGTTTTATTGTTGTAACATGTTACTATCTTCATATTAAACGTAGGATAGGCGCATATGGATAAGTATTAATGATATTTATGGTAAAATAACTATTTTAGTGAGGAAAGAGTCATAATACCTATGCACAGTGGTATGGTGTATACTACAGGGCCTGCGCAGTGGAGAGGTTAGTAGTAGCCTCTACGTTATCCAACGTAGAGCTAGAGTACCACATTGGAGGCGGACATCCAAGCAGCAAACAAAACTTTAGCCATTAGTAGCAGATCAAGACCAAGGAAAGACGGACATAAACGAGAGTTTATATTAAAAAAGCGTACTGACAGGTGCATATTAAGAATGGTCAAGTACAGTCATGTCAATTCAATGGAAGAACTTAGCCTAAGGCAAAGATAGATGCATTTCATAAAGATCTATCTATCTATCTATCTATTGCCTGACGCCGTGATCCCCGAAGGGGTGGCCATGAACGAACCGCCTTTCTTTCATAAAGATGATTATGAATAATAGAATGCCCCCCCCCTCCTGAAGACAGTATGAATACCCAAAAGTATAATGAGTGGAAGACATACAGATACCGTACAAATTTAGTACAAGCACGAAACGCGTGATACACAATATGAGTGACCAGCACGTAAGTATTTCCCGAAAGAAATCGGTATGAGGCCGAGACATACCGAAGTACAATTAACCCCTCCACCCCGGAAGGGCTCTTGAACGCCCATAACAACCTCGGCCCGCGCAACCTGGAAGGGCTCTTGAACGCCCATTGCTTGCGTGCGTGCTTTCGAATGCCGCGCGTACATTTTTGGTATCGTGGGACGGTAGGTGGCGCCACCAGGCGTAAACGACGCCACAGCAACAGTATCTACCCCGACGCCATCATGGACAGTACGCCAAATAGTGATTCCGCTGTGTCCGATACCGTGCTTCCTACGACGCCCTTGCTAGTTCGTCGCGCCTTACCCCGACGCCATCGCCTAAATGTGTTATCTCCCGGAGGTATTGAGTCGACATTGAGACTTTATGAGCGTGCTGATGCCAAGTATATTGTTGATGATGAAGTCAGTGACGACTCCAGTAATTATAAGTCGAGTGATTATGGCCATGAGAGTGACAAAGAAGAGCAATTCCTGGGATTTGCGAGAGAACATGACAGTGATGAGAGTGATGAAGGTGATGTACCAGTTGTTGAGGAAGCTGGTTCACCTAAAGAAAGTGAACTTGAGAGAGTGAGTGAGTGGGAGAGTTCAAGGTCACTCACCAAATTTCGCATAAGTGACACGACGCCAAGCCCTTCCCCAGGTAAATCGCCTTTCAAGCTACACTTATATAAGCAGAAAATACTTGAGAAGGCGGCCGCGGCAGCTAGGGAACAAGCAAAAATACTTGATGAGGCTGTGAGTGAGGGTGAGCGTGGTGACCCTTCTCGCCCGCCATTGTCTCCCTTATCTACCCACGCCACCCAAGATGACCCGGATGCCCCGCATTCTTCCCCACCACCCCCACCACTGCCAAGGGTTGAGGACCCCCCACTTTCGGCCTATTTGCCTCCTAGGTCCCCCGACAGGAGACATACTGCTGCCGAAAAGGGGAAAGGCAGGAAATATACCAAAAAAATTAAGAAAAGTAAGAGAGTTTTGTTCGCGGCTCCCGCGGCGTCCAGCCCTGCCGGCCCCAGCCATACGCCCCCGCAACTTTCCCCACGGTCCTCCCCACCTCTCCCGCCTTCAACATGTCTTCCTGAAGAAGTCTTTGAGCTCACATCACCAATACCTGGGCCTAGTGACAGTGAAGCATTGCTTTCTATCACTCGTCGCAGGCCAAGGAGCCCAGGACCTCGGGGGGACACAGCCTCACCTGCCACTCCTTCCCCACCTCGCCCACCCGCACGCCGCCCACGCATCACTCGTTCCCCGCCAGATTATGTGGGGGCCACTGATGATGAAGGGCACCTCTCTGAAGACTCTGGCCATGATTACATAGGTCCACCGTCAGGGCAAGATGACCACTCTGACGATGACTATATGGACATCGACGACCCTCGACCCATCCGCTTGGCCCGGCGTCGTGCTGCCCGTCGTGCTGGCCGACGCCCTTGCCGCCCTAGGGCGCGGGCCTCCCGAGTTGGCCGTGGGCGTGCTGGGCCACCAGCTGGAGCTCCTCGTCAGCGTAGACAAGACCCATTCTACGTTTTTCAGTGGCAAGACGTAGTTGATGGGGATGGATACAACCCTGATGTGCCAGCTTTTGATGAGGTACTGGAGGGTTCAGGCATTACCCCCAATATTCCTGCAGGCCCCAATGCTCCACCACACAAACTATTTGAGGCCTTCTTTGATGAGGAGGTGGTAGGCTATGTTGTCAAAGAGACAAATAAGCAGCACCAATACCAGGTCCACTTTTTGGGCAAGGTGACCAAGGGCCACATGAGGCAGTGGACCCCAGTGACTCATAAAGAGTTCATGGTGTTCCTGGCACTCACCATGCTAATGCCTCATGTCAAGAAGCATAGGTTGCCTGACTATTGGATCACCAATGATCTGATATCCACCCCTGCCTTCGGGAAATATATGTCTCGCGACCGGTACCTTGATATCCTCGCAGCGCTCCATCTTGTCACCAACCTTGACGTCCACCTCCCAGACAAGCTGTGGAAGATTAGGACCTTGTACGAGATGATGCGAGAACGCTTCACCTCCTACTTCAAGCCCTTCCGCAAGGTCATCATTGACGAGTCTCTTGTGCTGTTCCGGGGAAAACTCAGCTTCCGGCAGTACATCACCTCAAAAAGACATCGCTTTGGCATAAAATTCTTTGTGCTGTGCGACTGCCAAACTGGCTATGTCCTGGACTTCCTGGTCTACAGCGGGAAGGAAGGGGACTTGCTTGTGGACCCCCTCATTGGCTTTGGCGGAGCAGTGGTGCAAGCCATGATGGACCGCTACTTTCATAAGAATCACGTCCTCTACACGGACAATTATTACACGTCCCCCACTCTCTCACAGTACCTGCATGAGCGCAAGACGGGGACTGTAGGCACAGTACGAGGGAAAAGGAAGGGCATGCCACCTTTCCCTCCAAAGACCAAAAAAGGTGATGTGTTCAAGAAGAGGTCGGGGCCCATTCTGGCTATCCACTGGCACGACCAGCGGAAGGTCAACCTCCTGACCACCATCCACAAGGGGGAAATGGTGGAGACTGGCAAGGTGGATCGCCGCACCCAGGCCAGGGTGACCAAGCCCGATGCTGTCCCGGACTACAACATCAACATGAGGCTGGTGGACAAGTCCGACATGCAGATAGGCTTCATTGACTGCCTGCGTACCTCGTGCAGATGGTACAAAAAGTTCTTTCTGCATATGGTGGACATGTCAGTTCTGAATGCCTACAATATACAAGCTTCGGAATGTGAACACACCCATGAAGTTCAATAGCCTGCGGAGGTTCCAAAAGCAGGTGTTGACGGAGCTCCTGGAGAAGTATGCTACGCCACAGAGGGCAGTGGCACATCCTGGGCCCGCCGTTATTGACCGCTTGCAGTGTGCTCAATACTTGATTAGGCACAGGCTTGGTTCCCTGCCTCAGAATGAATCAGGAAGAACGCAGCAGAAGCGGTGCCATGTCTGCTACAACAGCAGGGTGAGGCCGAGGCCAGGTAAAAAGTCAACCATGGAGTGTGTGGAGTGCAAGGTGGCACTCTGTGCTTTAGAGTGCTTCTTTGATTACCACTCCAAGCTGGAGTTCTAATAATCATACTGAAATTGCCAAATAAAATGACAATATGTACACTATAATTATATATAGGCAAAAAGTGGAAGAAAACCAATTTATTGTAATACAAAAGTCATGTATTATGAGAAAATTGATACAAATACAATTACACCATAATAATATGTGAAAGTGACACATATGTATATACCAAGTGACATTCATATGATTAGAACCTATAGAAATATATAAATCAGTGAAAAAAGACACAATAAATTGTATATAAAACTTTTACAAATCATATAACTAAGTGAAAGTGACACAAGACCTAATATTTGATGGCCAAAGTATAATAAACACCTGTGATAACGAATAATCAGTGCCTAATACAACAATAACCTACCTCAATTACTAATAAAATTTACGGTATCGAGTGAAAATGAGCATTATCAGTGACAGTGACACTCTCTAAAGCATATTTGTCAAAGTGAAAGTGACACAAGACCTAATATTTGATGGCCAAAGTATAATAAACACCTGTGATAACGAATAATCAGTGCCTAATACAACAATAACCTACCTCAATTACTAATAAAATGTACGGTATCGAGTGAAAATGAGCATTATCAGTGACAGTGACACTCTCTAAAGCATATTTGTCAAAGTGAAAGTGACAAGACCTAATATTTGATGGCCAAAGTATAATAAACACCTGTGATAACGAATAATCAGTGCCTAATACAACAATAACCTACCTCAATTACTAATAAAATGTACGGTATCGAGTGAAAATGAGCATTATCAGTGACAGTGATACTCTAAAGCATATTTGTCAAAGTGAAAGTGACACAAGACCTAATATTTGATGGCCAAAGTATAATAAACACCTGTGATAACGAATAATCAGTGCCTAATACAACAATAACCTACCTCAATTACTAATAAAATGTACGGTATCAAGTGAAAATGAGCAATATCAGTGACAGTGATACCCTAATAAACATACTTTATATAATTGGCCTCAAAATAACTATAAATATATCAAATAAACATCACATTATACTTAGGGGAGGTGTGGTGGAGTGGTCTTGCCACTGGCCTGGTAATCCAAAGGTCCCGGGTTCAAATCCCGATGTATCAATGGGAAGATATTATTGGGATGGAATTTGTGCTGTACCTAGTATCAGTGCATTACCACAAGCCCACCGAAACGTCAATAAAATACCCTCATTGTTCCCTGATTAAATAGCACTGTATGAATATTCCCATATTCAAAATATGCTATAGGGGTGCAATGCCTGGTGAGTTATCTGCTCAACAGGTGGCGTTGTGTGTGTGTAAGTGTGAGAGTCCGAGTGTAGGTGGTGAGACAGTGAAGCACGGGAACGAGGTGGCTTCAGAGATGGGGTCGTTTCGGGCCATGAGTGAGCACCGTGCCTCATGTGAAGGCAAGATGGCAGGTGCTCGTTGTACTCTACGTGCTTCACATGTCTCACTCCCTAGACTGGAACAAGACCTCACGGGCTTCACTGTTCATTGTAAAGCGGTGAATGTTAAGGCTCTCAGCCTATGCCCGAGAGGAAGTAAGTTGGAATATAGAAAAAAAAAAAAAAAAAAAAAAAAAACATTCTCAATATCAAACACTAAAATCGTCTAAGGGAGATAAATACTTTGGCGTGACGAGCGGCTAGGTGCGTCGTTGCCATGGCCGGGGCGACGCGTCCGAACGCGGGAAGAATTTGCCGCCGAAAAGCACTCGTCTTCCCGTGCTCACCATTATGCAACCAGAGGGGCTAGAGACCTCTACTGAACGCCAATCGACAGAGGAAGGTTTGTGGAACATTATTCTTTTTTATTCACAACATTACATGCCATATTCATTGACTTACAGAGTAGTTAACATAGCCCAAAGATCGTCAAAACACCCGGTACCGCAGCACAGTCGCGAGCTATAGCCCCCGGGGCTGGAGGGTTAAGGATACCTAAGATTAGAAGAATCAATTCTTTAACCTAGGCAAGGATGAACCTTAGGTAATCCGTACATATATGAGATAAGTACGTGTACTTCATACCCCTCCCCCCCTCCACCCAAATATGGAAAGGAAAGGAGAGTCGGAGGCACACAGACTGAAGAACAGTACAGGTAATACCCATAGGGAACCCATTATTGCCCAACGCAACAAAAGGACGACCCGGCCTGCCCGTGGACACGGACAGATAGGAGGCGACAAACGTGTTGTGGGAAGACCAGAGCCCTGTGTTGGCAAAGTCTGTGAGTGAACTAGTAAGAAGAAAACGAATCGTAGCAGCATACGATCGTATGTCGTGAGCCAACCCTTGAATGTCAGGATGACTGGCACGAAGCACCCGACACAGGCTAATCCCCACCGCACGTTTGCCGAGGCCCCTACCATCCTGTGGTGCCACCCACTGCGCCATACCCGACACCGGCCTGGCGGAGCGCACATACGTATGCAGGGCTTTCACCGGGCAGAGCGTATGATGAACACGTTCTCGTTTTGTGGAACAACGAACGGCTGAAAAACGTGTGCGCCTCACGTCCAGTCGTAGCCACAAAATGAACAAACTGGGTCAAAATGACCGCCCTGAGGACGGGAGAAAAAAGCAAGGAAGTCAGGACCCCAGACAAGGTAGCCAGCTCCGAGATTCTCTCCCCCGTAGTGAACGCAAGAAGAAACAATGACGTTTCAAGCAAGTGCTCTGGCGTTGGGTAGGTAGTGGAAACGGGTGTAGGGAGGAGCTTTTAGAGCTTCCGCCTTCATACAAGTCGCGACGGAATGCAAAGGAAAAGTGACGGTAGTAAAACACCAATGCGACCAACGGAACTGTGTGGGCAGGGTCAGGAATCCATGTAGGAACACAGTCCCAGTGAGACACATAAGTCGTCCACGTCGTCGCAGTCCAAATCAGAAGAAACCTGTGTGGCAAGAGTATTCCAAACTGTGGTAGCTACTTTGCCACACCAACAGTCCATGGGGGGTTAGCCCCCCAGTATGTTTTTGTTGAAAATAGGGGACTTTTAGTCTGTTTTAAAGGCATTTTGAGGCCTATGGAGGGACACACTAGATAATTTTAAATTATATTGAGTACAGTGAAAATGATGAACAATAGAAACAACTAGCTTGGTTAGGAAAAGAAAAACTATCTCGTTTGAAGATCAATAAGGACTTGGGGAACAAAAATGCTATTGTGAGTCTCTGGTGCATTTCCTTTGCATTTGAGTTTATGATAACCTTTGCTGAAAATGTGATGCCTGTAAATATGGATTTCAGGTAAGAGTTACTGGATCCATATAAAAGCTCTTTCAACGATCATTAGGGAATATTAGGACAATAATCCATCTGAGAGTCTCAAATGTCCAACTAACACACGAGTGAACCATATTCTCAGTCTTTCTTTTACTCAGGCAATTCTCTGATTCTCTTCTCAATCTAACAATCCCTCTTTTTGACTTATCACTTATACTTGAAGCTCTGCGTATCTAGACATTTTTACTGGTTACTTTACTAGGGTATATAATACAAAAGAACTTACTGAACTTACAGTATCTTTAACCCTTGTCTAGCGGGCCCTCTGTGGCCGTTTTGGGCCTTTTCAGGCCATTCTGACTGCTATATCAACCATCAGTATGAAAGGAACTGTATTGCGCCAAAAACTAGGCGGAAATCGCTAAACAATGACGCCACATACAGCTACGTAGCACTCGTGGAGCACTGACAGTGTTACCTCGAAGATGGAAGTTTAGCTGATTTTGCTACATTGCTCACTTTTAGCGAACTATTGGTTACACTGTCATCCTCCCGTGCGGTGGGGGAACTGGAGTTAGTGTGGGCCGGGAGGCCACAGATGTCGGACGTATGGATCATTACTATCCCACCCATTTTCACTCGATTTTCACCCTTTTTTCACCCGTTTTTTGCCAGTTTTTTTAACTCGACATAAGTCGCGCGCCGCTAGTTAAGGGTTAAGTATGTGTATATTGAATAGAGTTTTCCTAATATACAGTATAAAAGAGAGATAAGAAATATTCCTCTATTGTTTTTTTTTACTTTTATTTTTATTAATGTACTGTATGCTTTGCAGAAGCAACTATGACTAATATAGTTATATATATTCAGTATTTGTTATCTTAAAACACAATTATTGGATTATTACATTCACCAGCCAATTGATTGGGCTTAACATATATATCTCACCTAAATCTCTAAACTAAATTATCTATATCATATTTAGGGCAGATTTGGAAGATCCTTTTCACATAATGCATTCAAGGAATGAAGGGAAGTATATTGTAAAGCCTGGGGTAAAAATAAAAAAAATATTAAAACATCGAATAATATCAACTCTAACTTATCAAAATCACTACGTGGAAATAACTTATTGTTAATTTTGCAAAACCATGAAATATAATGTCTAAAAACTTAAATGAACACTTCATAAATGTGATGTTAGGCTGCCTTTACATTGCACGCCTACGAACTTTTTTCAAGGAAAACTCATTGATCAAGTCAGTGAAACACAGTTTCTCTACAATTTCATTTAAATACTCATAAGAGAAAGCAGGCTGAGCCGCTGTTGTCCCATGGTACTTCGAACTTAATTTTTTATTCTTTTCAACTTGGGAAAAGGATCGCTCTCCAAAGTTTGATGTTGTCATGGAAAGATAGATGCTCAGTGCAATGTGGACATTTGGGAAGCTTTGAGTATAATTATTCGCATTCAGCATCAATAACATTCTTAACTCTGGGCTTGTGCTCTATGTTTGTGTCTGTACTTGGGCACTGACAGTCTTGAATAGCTCTGAAAATTGTACTAATTCAGAAGGAAAGCAGTCTTCAAAAGCATTTGAATATTCTTCAATCAACTTATTTGCTGCTTTTCTGATGTCAGCATTGTTGAGCTTGGTTAGGTTGAAAAGAAAGCCAAACTTATCCTCAATTTCCTTGAAAGCATTCAAACGATCTTTGAGAGCTGAAGCAAGCTTGTCAATGATTGGCAAAAATACATCAACCTTGAAACTTTCTCTGGGTGAAAATACTGTGTCAGCTGATGGACCCTCATCAAACTGATGCTTTCTCTTCTTTTCTCATTTTGAAGATTCTCTGACCACAAACTTCATCTTTCTTATTTCTTCATAGCTTTCAAATTCAGAACGCTATACAACACGATACAGTCAACTAGATAAATTCACAGAAAAAAAGAATCCCATTGTTCAAACTTATTACTCTCTCCAAGGCCGGTTACTTAGCCATGTCTGTCACACAGGCGCATCCACGAACACGCTTGCACTTCGACACCCGCCAGTTTGACTGGCCTGTTCTCGCTCCTTACATTATAAAAGAAGCAATACAAATATTTACGCTTCCATGCTCCGGGGTTTTTCTGCCCACAAATCGCTCAAAGACAATTGCAGACAGTGCAGAGGTTGAAGTAACTAAACTAAAAGTTTCTAAACACCCCTGATGGTCACAAAGGTTTTGAAAGTATCCCTGCAATGCCGCAATTGTGTTCTGGTGCACGAAAGGGTTAACTAGAGAAACTTACCTCTAATTTTTGGCTGTCCTCTACTCTCGAGTGTCAGAGTGTCAACAATGACTTGAGCATTTGAGTAGGAATATAAAATTATACTTTGTGCTATTCTGACTCTCTTTTAGGTCTCATATAAAAAATATAGTAATTACTATTTATTAAACATATAACTAAATAATCAAATACAAAATTATCCAGAGTAATATCTGTATGAGATGCAACATTCAATACTGGTAGCATATACTGCGTAAAATAACGGAGAGTTACAAGTTACGAGAGAAAACCACGACCCAAAGGTAAATATAGCGATAACTATTTTATTATTTAGGCACTGGCCTATTAAGTTACATGTACTGTTATTACTCAGTTTATTACTGTATACAGTATACAGTACAATGAAAACACCACTAGCCTTGAGAGGGCCTAGGCCCAGTGGGCTAGTATAAAATAAAAGCATCATCAACAACAGTACAATGAAAACTTAAGTGTTAGTGTAGCCATGGGGGAATAGTACCTGAGAGAAGATTTCTCATGGGGGTTTGGGAAGGCCGAAGGGCTCCCCTGGAGGGCCCCCAATCATGCTTCCCCCTTAGGTGACAATTTTTTCTGTTAACCAACTTTGGAAATTGGGGGCCCCCCAAATATTGGGGGCTCCTGGCTGCAATCTAGATGGCTGGCTAGATCTAGAGTATTTGCATATTGACCAAGCGGAAAAAAATCTTTGAATTCATAATAGTACAGTCAGGACCCCCAATACACGATTCCACAATGCGCGAAAACCCTAATACACGAGTTACCCCTCGAAAATAACATTAATTAATTAAACATTAATTACGCGAGGTGGTACCACAATACACGAATCGAGAGCTAAGAAGGGGCCAAATCCGCTATTCCCGCTTGATACGCGAGCACGTCTACGTTTCGCGAGGCCCAGGAGTAGCTCCAAAAAAAGAAGAAGACGGGCATACGCCTGCCTTCCCTCCCGCTTACCCTCCCTCCCTCCCTCCCACAGTCCCGCTCAAGCGCTCATAGCCGTGCGGAGTGACCAAACGTTTGTAGTGCCTGCCACTTTTTTCGCCATGCCACGCCAATATAAGAAGATAACACACAAAATGAAGGTGGAAGTGTTGGATCGCAAGAAAAAAGGAGAAGGAAACTGTGCAATAGGCTTGTCAGAGTAAACTGTTCATACGATTTGGTCAGGGAGGGAGAAGTTGGAGAAAATTGTGAAGTCCTACAGTCCTAGTCCTAGCCTATCTACTACTAATTTTAAGGTAAGGTTTCATATTTTTATTCATTGTTCTTCTTATATATAAGATATAGACTGTACTGTAGAGCCTAAAATGTCGAAAATAGGGCCAAAAATGTCGAAAATAGGCCATAATTGAGAGATGTCACCCAATCTAATTATTCCCATTTAAAGTTAGTTCCACAATACACGAATTCACAATACGCGATGCCTCCTGTCACCCCTATTCTCGCGAATTGGGGGTCCTGACTGTAACTAGCGGATATTCAAACCCAGTCTAGCGGAAAATTCAAAGAGCATCACCTATAATCTAGCGGATTGTTTAGGGTAGCCTATTTACAAGTTCGTAGTTGGCATAACTGCCCGGAGGAGCCCTACCTCTGAAGACAGGGAACCGCCGTCAGATCGTCTAACCTGACGGCTACCGACCTGCCGGGGAGGGCTCGTTCGTGATCCCACCGGAAGAACAACGGGACTAACAGACCCAGGACAATGATGAGTAAGGGCGAGACCCGGCCATCCGCCCCATGTCGGATCGTGAGCCCCACCCCACGTCGTATGACGCATCGGATCGACCCAGATGGTCGGCGATGGAGCAGACCAGGGCACAACCGCTGTGAGTGTGCCCCGATCAACTGTGTGAATCTCAAATGAATCGAGCGCGGAACCGGGCAAAGCCAATTGGGAGGCAACAGAGGAAACGCTCTGTTGCCTAACTGTATGAGGCGCTTTAGCCTGAGCCACCCTAGGGGAATGGTCAGGGACGCCCAAATGAGCGACTCGATGAGCGTGTCCCAGATCGTTTGGGTAAACGAGATCGAGTGCAATGTGGCAAAAAGCTTCCTGCGAAGGATTGTCGCATTCACCGGACTCAGTCTGACAGTCACGCTTGTTATGTCCCAGTCTAGGCCCACACCCGTCACTTCCGGCGACGGCGTGAGGCACGAGTTGGGAACGTTTACCACGATTCCACACAAGTGATAAGTCGGATGACCAATAGTGTGTCCTGTACACATGTCCTGACGATGAAAATCAAAAATTGTCAGATGAGGAGAAAAGGATTTTTTTTTGGAGAGTAAAGGAAGGGAAACTAAAGAAGTGGTACACTCAGAGTCAGAAAGAACGGAAAATACGAGGAGAAATGAACAAGGAGACAGTGAGTCAGGTAGTGGATCAAATCGGGGACAAAGAGATAGTGAGGGAGGAGCAGGAGATAGAGACAGTGAGTCAGGTAGTGGATCAAACCGAAGACAGAGAGATGGTGAGGGAGGAGCAGGGGATGGAGACGGTGAGTCAGGTAGTGGATCAGACCGAGGACGGAGAGATGGTGAGGGAGGGGCGGGAGATTGTGGAGGGGGGAGGGGGAGGAGAATAGAACTAGCAGGGAATGTGGAGGTAGGTCAGGGAAGGGATGGAGGAGGAGGTGAACCTGATAGGAGGCGGGGAGGGAAGAGAAACAAGGAGGAGGATTCCAATATTATAGGTTTGACTCCTGTAAGGAGATAAAGAAAACCTAATATTTAGTAATCATTGACGAACATGCCTATTACATAAGGCATCCTCTTCAAACACTAATCCGCCGTAGTTTGAATCTACCGCGCAGAGCATTTAAAATCTGAGGAGCCTTCATCATGAGCGCACGCGACCTCACTCATGGCTTCAGTCATTATGAATTGGGTTCTCACTACGAAAAAAAGTTCGTAAAAAATAAAAAACAAAAAGAAAATAAGAATAACTATCCAATAAGCTTTCCATCATATCGTAGATGTACTTGTGTGGATCTTTGACCAGACGCTGATTCAGGCGTCATTCTTCCTTCACTGACATATCAAGTAAACCAAAATCCTTAATACATCAACGAATGGGAAGGGGATGGTCGGGAGGGCCCCAGTCGTCAATGATTACGGGGCCACTACTAAATATTAGGTTTTCTTTATCTCCTTACAGGAGTCAAACCTATAATTTATTAGTGGCCCCTCCATCATTGACGAACATGCCTGATTTCTAAGACTGGAGGGGGACATTCGTAATCATATCATAACTCTAGAAAAGCAGATAATCAAACAACCACATAGTATTCTTACTTTTGTAAAAAAGAGATATTCGGGTGCATAAACTTTATACAGCCTAAATCTTCAAAAAGGGGTACAAGCAGGAGCGTGCTTCAAAGAAGCCTGCTTGAAAAAGGGTTAACTCTGAGACTCTGTGCACAGATCTGCTAGTTAAGAAGGCACCCCACTTAAAGTAAGTGGTGAAAACTAAAAACTTATAAGTTTACATGTGCACATATAAACCCCATTAACTAGTGGATATATTCCTAAAAATATAACCAAACATAAATTAATTCTTGTACATTCGTAGAAGTACTGAACTCGTGTACTTATGCAGAAGTAATTACTGCAAAAGTAAAAGTCGTAGTTGCCACTACCGAGATTTCTCAAAAATCTATTGCTTCACAGCCAAAGCTACTTACAACAAGAATTGTCGTAACACTACTATTGGCTTTTAGCACAATTTCCTGCAATGAATACTGCAGAGAAATTTTATAATACAATGCCTATAACCAGTATCACAGCTCGTATGTTCCGAACACATACTCCGGAGGGGTCTAGGGTGTCCTATGTCACACTGACTGCACCCTCCCCCCCCCCCCCCTTTTTCTTGAAATTAAACAAAACGTGACTAAAAGGGCCACCTAGACCCTCTGCCGTAAAGCTATACATGGCAAGGAAGGGTTGTCCAGAGCTACTGAAAGGTATCGAGGCAAAAACTCCTGATTAGAGGCCCACAACTGTGTGGACGTAATAACTTTCACCAAAAGATTATTAACCCTCTCACCACGGAAGGGCTCTTGAACGCCCATAAAAAAGCATATAACAGGTACCCGGATGGTCTCTTGAACGCCCAGTGGTTGAAAGCCTGTGAGCTTCGTGTGCGAGGCGTCGGTCCGACGCATGTAAACAACAGCCGGCTGGACCGTCGCCCCGCATCTCCGGCCACAAGAAGGAGAGCGTCGCTTGTTCGTGTGTGCCTGTATGTTGTTGTTAAGTATCGAAAAGTGGTGTAAAGTGGCTGTTTTGGCCATAAAGTTATCTCCAATGAAATCATCATCACAGCTCAACCAGTTGACTTAGAGAGCTCTACTTAATGCCATTCTACAGGTAAATAACACAGCTACGCTTGGGGATGCGCGGGAATGCGGGAAGCAGTCTGATTAACGAATATACGGTAGCCTAGCCTAGACGTTTTTCGGCCAAAACACCCGGGTTTCGAGGAATATATATATAATACATAGCCGGGGCTGGAGGGTTAAGGAAACGTAAAGAGGCTGTCCCCTTGCGTAAATCGTGGGTGTTACCCACAACGCCGGGATGCTTCTCTTTAAAGTCTTCGACCAAGAGAGAAGCCAGTGTACGCTCCATCAATCGTTCACCCGGACTTGCGACCCATAAAGCACCCTGGTGATTTAGAGGTGCCACTCTTAAATATTTGGTTAGAGCTTGCACTGGGCAAAAAAGATGGTGCACCTTTCCCCTGTTTAACGCCGGCACCGTGAACTCTACCTGGGGAAGGTGCAATATGAATACACTCATGAAGCCTATCAAACCTGAGGCAATTAGGTGTGTTGCTCATCGCCGCCAGCTCAGATACTCTGTTCCCGGTAGCCAAAGCCATAAGGAATACTGCCCTTTTGTAAAATCTGCAGTCTTTGGTACATACGGGAACGAGAATAACGACGATGCTTTGTCCAGAGACCATGTAGGCCTGAGCTGACGGGGAGGTGGGCGGAGTTTAAAACCTGCCCACATAAATCACTTCAGATGAATGTTTCTGCATGAACAGATAAATTAAATAATAAACAACCAACGCCACCGAGGGCACAGTTTGTTGTGTTCTAAGAATCCGAGACGTAAAAGCTTTCCAATGCGATTGAAACTGTCGCTTTGTAGACTGGGTATATTGATTCGTGAATATCTTGGTCACGTCGCTACCATAAGGTGCTAGCCACTTGGCCTCCTGAATGTCCAAAATGAACAAGTCCGCGAGGCTTCTAGGTTGCCAATTGTGTTCTAAGTGGAACAACCCGACCAGGAGGGACACTGGGTGCGGGCACCACGTGTTCAAATGCTGGTACCACACTGCGCCGGCCACAGGGGCGCGATTAGCGAGACTACGCCTCCCCAATCCTGTAGTTTGTTGACTACGTGGCACATTAGAGACGCGTCTGGCGGCGGAAAAGAGATAAATGGAACTCGACCTGTTCTCGTCCGTCATCAGAGCGTCAGGTCCGCCCGCCGGCGTTATCGTCCGGCGGGTGAGGTACGACTGTGAGTATCGCCATACACCTTGGCTGTGGCTGTCCCTCGCTTGCGAGCTCGGTATACTCCCTGAACGGGGAGCCCTCGTCCGAGTCCCGTAAAGGTTTATGATAATTAAAAGCTCCCATAGCTCATTAACACATTGAAAGCAGAGCTGGTGAGCAAAATCATAAAGTATACTAATTAATTTAATTTATATTTAATTGTATTAAAACAATTACTATAAATAAACACAATAGGCTATTATCATAATATAATCATAGAAAATATATATGTTTATTATGATTCAGCTATTAAATTATTTCATTAACAAATAAAAATAAGATAGGGCTACCAGAGCTTAACGGCGTTGAACATACAGCCATGAGAGGTTCAAGTGCCGACACGACAGAGACTGGGGGAAAACTACTCCGCCCCCGGGAACTACCTGGTCACCTGGTGCAACACCGGTAATCCGCCCTGGAAAGATAATTTTCCGGGGATTAAAGCTCATAGGGTTACACCCAAAAAACGGTACAAAAATATGTGCCTCAAAACCGCCGGTTAACGAACCGTAGCACTCCACCACTACTTTTCGTTGTCCTTTAGTATCATATTAAAGATTTCAGCATATCTTTACCTGTCCAGAAGATTTAAGCATATCTTCTGAATCCTCATAAAGGTGAAGCATATCTTTATTAAAGATGAAGTCTTTCAAGTATCCCTTTACACTTGAAACACTAGTAAGATTCCGGCATCTTTTTATCCCATAAAAAGTCTAAGCCTATATTAATCTCTAATCTGGCGTCACCCAGAAGCCCTCATAGATCGCCGTCTTGAAGGCCGTGATACCCTATTGTATCAATCAATTGTTTGGCAAATTATCGCGAGTTGCAAATCAGTTAATATAACCACCCAAAGGTATAACCGCCTGGTTTTATATGCAATGTCAATCCAATTGTACCTGCCCCAGACCTCTTTGTAAAAAGGTCGCCGGGAGGGAAAGACTAAACAAACAAACGGCATTGTTTCAATGGCTTATTAAAGATTTCAGCATATCTTTTATCTGTCCAAAAGAATTAAGCATAACTTCTTAATCCTCATAAAGATGAAGCATATCTTTATTAAAGATGAAGTCTTTCAAGTAACCCTTTACACTTGAAACACTAGTAAGATTCAGGCATCTTTTTATCCCATAAAAAGTCTAAGCCTATCTTAATCTCTAATCCGGCTTCTCCCAGAAGCCCTCATAGATCGCCGTCTTGAAGGCCGTGATACCCTATTGTATCAATCAATTGTTTGGCATATTATCTCGAATCGCAAATCCGTTAATATAACCACCCGAAGGTACAACCGCCGGGTTTTATATACAAGGACCCCAATGGAAATACGCCTAACGGCCTTATTGGGCTATCCTTAGTTGGAATTATGCAAGGCTGGTACATGTCATATTTATAACATACTATGTGGTACCAACTCTGTAAATTGCTAACTGAATAAATATTATTATTATTATTATTATTATTATTATTATTATTATTATTATTATTATACCTGCCCCAGACCTCTTTGTAACAAGGTCGCCGGGAGGTAAAGACCAAACAAACAGACAGCATTGTTTCAATGGCTTTGAAAAGCAGAGAAAACCAAGGCCAACAGGTGTCAGCATGATCACCTAGAAAACTGAGTGGAGCCCCCTTCGACGGGAATAACTCAGGAAGCCTGATCCCAGGCTCGACCATAGAAAACGCAGTTTCTGATGAGCCCTCAAGCGACCAAACTCGTCGGGGTAACTTACCTATTTTAGCCATCCTGACTAAAACTCGGTAAACAAAAACGGTGTTCTCGGAGCAATGAGAAAAACGTCGGAAAGGTAACCCACACTAAACTATACATTACAGGAGGGCGTAATGCATAAAGCAATGAATAACACAGGAAGCCTGCTCCCAGGCTCGACCACAGAAAACGCAGTTTCTTATGAGCCCTCAAGCGACCAAACTCGTCGGGGTAACTTACCTATTTTGAGCCATCCTGACTAAAACTCGGTAAACAAAAATGGTGTTCTCGGAGCAACGAGAAAAAACGCCGGAAAGGTAACCTACACCAAACGAGACATTTTAACACATTTCATACAAAGGGTGTGCGCAAAAATAGGGATACCTGAACAGGAGGGCGTAATGCATAAAGCAAAAACCGGGGCAAAGGTAGCCATGACAGAGACTGGTGGGATAATTACTCCAGGTTCTGCATAGACCCGCCGGGACCCAGCTCTGGAAAAAAAGAAAATTTCCAGGAATTAATGCTCAGAAGGTTAACCCAAACATGTTCGCACACAAGTGTTAAATAACCCGCCGGGTAACGAGACGTAATACTCAACGACGACAGCTCGCTACGCGGTGGGGTTTCCTAAGTAAAAGATTTCAGAATATCTTAATTTGTCCAAAAGATTTATGAATACCCTCTGACATAATATATAAAGACCAGCATGACGTTTATAACTGATGAAGTCTTTCCGGTGGTGTTTGTTTCAAGATTCAATTTTGGAAAAAAAAAACTAAAAAAGACGCCGGCCCCCGAATTATCTCGTAGATCAAAAACTGGGAAGCCTGACAAATATACGAGATCTAACTTCTCCCGAAGTATCTTTTTAGCTCGCCGTATGTTGAAGGCGGCGATACAAAACGTATCCCTCAATTGTCTGGTTAACTAACTGAATCGTAAATTCGTTATCCCCATCCCTCCAAGGAGCACCTGCCGGGTGTGAATATTAGTTTTTAAAAAAACGTTAACCCCAATTGTGCCTTAAAGCGCCGTATGTTGAAGGAGGCGATACACAATGCATCCCTCAATTGTCTGGTCAACTAAACTGAATTTTGCAAATTCAGGCATCCCACCCTTCCAGGTTGCACCCGCCGGGTGATTTAAAGTTTAAAAGTTAACCCCAAATGTTCCTAACCCCACTTCTTTGTAAAAGATCGCTGGGGAGGAAATACAAAGATCGCGGATTGCAAATCAGTCAATAGAACCACCCAAAGGTACAACCGCCGGGTTTTATATGCAATGTCAAACCAATTGTACCTGCCCCAGACCTCTTTGTAAAAAGGTCGCCGGGAGGGAAAGACTAAACAAACAAACGGCATTGTTTCAATGGCTTATTAAAGATTTCAGCATATCTTTCACCTGTCCAAAAGAATTAAGAATAACTTCTTAATCCTCATAAAGATGAAGCATATCTTTATTAAAGATGAAGCATATCTTTATTAAAGATGAAGTCTTTCAAGTATCCGTTTACACTTGAGACACTAGTAAGATTCAGGCATCTTTTTATCCCATAAAAGTCTAAGCCTATCTTAATCTCTAATCCGGCTTCTCCCAGAAGCCCTCATAGATCGCCGTCTTGAAGGCCGTGATACCTTATTGTATCAATCAATTGTTTGGCAAATTAACTCGAATCACAAATCCGTTAATATAACCACCCGAAGGTACAACCGCCGGGTTTTATATGCAATGTCAAACCAATTATACCTGCCCCAGACCTCTTTGTAAAAAGGTCGCCGGGAGGTAAAGACCAAACAAACAGACAGCATTGTTTCAATGGCTTTGAAAAGCAGAGAAAACCAAGTCCAACAGGTGTCAGCCTGATCACCTAGAAAACTGTGTGGAGCCCCCCTCGACGGGAATAAACCAGGAAGCCTGATCCCAGGCTCGACCCTAGAAAGCGCAGTTTCTGATGAGCCCTCAAGCGATCAAACTCGTCGGGGTAACTTACCTATTTTAGTCATCCTGACTAAAACTCGGTAAACAAAAACGGTGTTCTCGGAGCAACGAGAAAAACGCCGGAAAGGTAACCCACACTAAACCATACATTACAGGAGGGCGTAATGCATAAAGCAATGAATAACACAGGAAGCCTGATCCCAGGCTCGACCACAGAAAACGCAGTTTCTTATGAGCCCTCAAGCGACCAAACTCGTCGGGGTAACTTACCTATTTTGAGCCATCCTGACTAAAACTCGGTAAACAAAAACGGTGTTCTCGGAGCAACGAGAAAAAACGCCGGAAAGGTAACCCACACCAAACGAGACAGTTTAACACATTTTATACAAAGGGTGTGCGCAAAAATAGGGATACCTGAACAGGAGGGCGTAATGCATAAAGCAAAAACCGGGGCAAAGGTAGCCATGACAGAGACTGGTGGGATACTTACTCCAGGTTCTGCATAGACCCGCCGGGACCCAGCTCTGGAAAAAAAGAAAATTTCCAGGAATTAATGCTCATAAGGTTAACCCAAACATGTTCGCACACAAGTGTTAAATAACCCGCCGGGTAACGAGACGTAATACTCAACGACTACAGCTCGCTACGTGGTGGGGTTTCCTAAGTAAAAGATTTCCGAATATCTTAATTTGTCCAAAAGATTTATGAATACCCTCTGACATAATATATAAAGACCAGCCTGGCGTTTATAACTGATTAAGTCTTTCCGGTTGTGTTTGTTTCAAGATTCAATTTTGAAAAAAATAAAATAAAAAAGACTCCGGCCCCCGAATTATCTCGTAGATAAAAAACTGGGAAGCCTGACAAATATACGAGATCTAACTTCTCCCGAAGTATCTTTTTAGATCGCCGTATGTTGAAGGCGGCGATACAAAACGTATCCCTCAATTGGCTGGTTAACTAACTGAATTGTAAATTCGTTGTTCCCACCCTTCCAGGGAGCACCCGCTGGGTGTGAATATTAGTTTAAAAAAAACGTTAACCTCAATTGTGCCTTAAATTGCCGTATGTTGAAGGAGGCGATACACAATGCATCCCTCAATTGTCTGGTCAACTAAACTGAATTTTGCAAATTCGGTCATCCCACCCTACCAGGTTGCACCCGCCGGGTGATTTAAAGTTTAAAAGTTAACCCCAATTGTTCCGAACCCCACATCTTTGTAAAAGATCGCCGGGGAGGAAATACAACAACAGCATTGTTTTATATCGGCTTTGCAAAACCGAAAAAACTACAAACAACACGTGTCCGTATGAACACTGTTAGATGGGTACAGCCAACCTGCCGGGAATCAGAAGGAGCCTGCAACAGGCACCCCAGAGACGCCGTCCTGGGGAGCCACAGACACCCACTCGCCTGGGAAACAAGCCTGTTTTTAAACCACGCGTGGCCAAAACTTGGCAACCAGCCGGGTTTTTTCATGGTGTAACCGAGAAAAACCCGCCGGAAATAACCCACCCCGTCCAGATACCATCTGAACGCAACACAGGACCGAGGCGTAGCCAAAACACAACTAACGCCGGGCCCAACATAGTCCGTGGAATTAGCCAATACACAACTAATCCAGGACACATAAATAGTCCGTGGAATTAGCCAATACACAACTAAACCAGGACACACACCACACAGTAGTACATATTTAGAAAATAAATCAATAGCACTCGTATATGTGGTAAAGCTACGAGAGGCTGGCTAGGCCTAGGCAGACGGATAACATTAACATGTCGGAATATAAACAAAAAGCACTGAATTATATCACAACAGGAACCACCGCCAACACACCACTGTAGCAAATACTTCCGGCAAAGGGAAGAACTGACTCGGGACCCAGAAAAAACTTCACTAAGTGAAGAAAAATACGCTGGGAACGTCAGCAAAAATACGCTACCTCATCAGAAAGATAAAAGGAAGCAATAACGCGTAATGAAAGCCACCTGCATCACAAAGCTAGCTAACTGTGAAAAAGTTCACCTGTCCACAACCGGACCACGAGGGTACATCCGAAATAGATGCCCCAAACACACGACCCAAAATACACTGCACTGCGGGCAACCAGCCCAGGACACTCCTGCTACGCATATCCTAACCTTACTCGATACATCCCGGAGTAAACAAATGAGAAAAAACTCACTAGGGACGCAGCAAATGCGGAACCAGCGGAGCGTGGAGAGACACGTCCGGGCTGGCTGACCGCAGAGCAGAGAAGCAGTGAAGGAAGAATGACGCCTGAATCAGCGTCTGGTCAAAGATCCACACAAGTACATCTACGATATGATGGAAAGCTTATTGGATAGTTATTCTTATTTTCTTTTTGTTTTTTATTTTTTACGAAGTTTTTTTCGTAGTGAGAACCCAATTCATAATGACTGAAGCCATGAGTGAGGTCGCGTGCGCTCATGATGAAGGCTCCTCAGATTTTAAATGCTCTGCGCGGTAGATTCAAACTATGGCGGATTAGTGTTTGAAGAGGATGCCTTATGTAATAGGCATGTTCGTCAATGATGGAGGGGCCACTAATAAATACTGTGCTACTACACTAATATAGATGGAATAAACAGTAAAAAGGTAGAATTGGATGATATATTAAGAAAGGATCAACCACAGATAGTCTGTTTGACGGAGACTAAGCTGAACCAGGACTTTGACAGCAATATAGTGTTTAGTGAAGGATATAATATATGGAGATATGATAGAAAGGGAAAAAGGGGAGGTGGAGTGGCAGTATTAGTTAAGAACCCTATGACAGCAAAGCAAGTGGAGTTAAATAATGACAAGGCAGAAATAATGGCAGTTGAACTCAATGATATAGAAGGAAAAAAGCTAGACATAGCAGTAACTTACATGCCAGCAAAGACCAGAGCATGGAGGGATTGGAGTTTGAGGAGATGGTTGAGGATATGATTCAGTCGTTGAGAAGATTGCTTTTAAGGAAGAATCGATTGATCTTGGTAGGAGATTTCAACTGTAGTGAGGTTGATTGGGAATCTGGAGATGCAGGGCCAAATCAGAGATCTTGGGGAAGTCGGCTAGTGGAGTTGGTTACGGAAAATGTACTTGCACAACATGTGAAGGAAAATACAAGAATGAGGGGTAATAACGAACCTTCTAAACTCGATCTGATTTTTACAAAAGATCCTCACGAAATTAGTGATATAAACTATCTATGTCCTGTAGGTAAAAGTGATCACCTATTACTAAAATGGAAGTTGACCTCGAGTAATGCCAATAGATTAGACAATAGCTACATAAATGACAGATTAAATTATAGTAAAGCTGATTATGTATCCTTGAAAAGATATTTAGAGGGAGTAGATTGGGATCTTATTTTGAAGGAACAGGACGTACAAGGTATATATAGTAGATTCCTCGAAATTTATAGAGTAGGAACCAATCTGTTTGTCCCAAGATATAAAACTGGAAATTTTACTAAGCAGAAAGATTGGTTTAATTTGAAATGCAAAAGAGCTTTGGGTAGGCGTGATGCAGCTTGGGCTAGATTAAGAAGAAGGAACACTGAGAGTAATCGGAATAAATATAAACAGGAGAGGAATAGATATGTTAACATAATTAGGCAAGTTAAAATGAATTATGAGAAGAACATAGTAAATAAATGTGAAAGTGACCCTAGATTATTTTATAAATATATAAACAGTAAGTTGAAGGTAAAGAAACAAATTACTAAATTAAGAGTTGATGCTAGGACGTATGAAAATGTATCGGACATGTGCGAGGTAATGAATAACAAATTGGGGTCAGTTTTTACTAGAGAGGAAGGTTTTGACGAACCACAGGCGGGAGTACTGGAGAGTGGTCTTAGTAAGATTGAAATAACTAGAGATGAGCTGTTATCTGCGATGAGAGGACTTGAAGTAAGGAAAGCTATGGGACCGGATGAAGTGTCTGCCTGGGTTTTAAAGGAGTGTGCAGAGCAATTAGTGGAGCCAGTGAGGGACATAATTCAAGCTTCCTTAGATAAAGGACAGGTTCCTGTTGAATGGAAAAGAGCTAATATCATTCCGATATACAAGAATGGAAACCCTGAGGACCCTCTAAACTATAGACCAGTTTCACTTACTAGTATTGTATGCAAGATTTGTGAAAAGCTAATTAGGAAGAGATGGATGAAAATGTTGGAGAGAAAGAAGATAATAACCCCAAAGCAATTTGGATTCAGATCTTGTGTTACCAGTTTGCTATGTTATTACAGTAGGGTGATAGATGTACTCCAAGAAAGAGGCGGATGGGTGGACTGCGTCTACTTAGACCTTTCCAAAGCATTCGATAAGGTACCACATAAGAGATTGTTATCTAAGCTTGAGACGCTAGGATGTGTCAGGGGGAGTTTGCTGAAATGGATGGAGAGCTATTTAACAGATAGGGAAATGAGGACCAACATTAGAGGAACTTACTCATCGTGGCGGAAAGTTGAGAGTGGTGTGCCGCAGGGATCTGTGTTGGCACCTCTCATGTTCCTTATGTACGTGAATGACCTGCCGATAGGCATAAAGTCCTACATGTCAATGCTTGCAGATGACGTAAAAATTATGAGACAAATAACAAATAAAAGTAGTTGTGAGGAGCTGCAAGGGGATTTAGATAAAATATACGAATGGAGCACCAAGTGGAAAATGACATTTAATATAAGTAAATGCCATGTGTTAAATATGGGAAGAAGTGTGAATAGACCAAATTGGGAGTACAGGATGGGAGATAATATAATTAGCAAGGCCGAAAAAGAAAAGGATTTAGGGTTGATTATACAAGATAATTTGTCGCCAGAGAAACATATTAACAAGCTCTTTAGCGGAATGTATGCAATGGCCGGGAATATGAAAGTTTCTCTGAACTACTTGGATGAGACCATGGTAGCGAAAATTATGAAGAGTATGATTAGACCAAGATTGGAGTATGCAGCAGTGGTGTGGTCCCCGCATCTAAAGAAGCATATTCACAAGTTAGAAAGAATCCAGAGAGCAGTTACTAGATTGGTTCCAAGTCTCAGAGAACTGCCATATGAAGGGAGGCTAGACAAATTAAATCTACCGAGTCTAAAAGAGAGGAGAGAGAGGGGAGACATGATAATGATGTACAAATGCACCCGGGGGCTGGAGAGGCTGGATAGGGAGGATATATTAATTATGGATACAGGAATAACTAGAGGCCACAGCTACAAAGTAAAAAGACCTACCTGCAAGAATGATATCAGGAAGTTTAGCTTCCCCTATAGATGTATTGACAAATGGAATGGGCTGGAGGAGGAGGTGGTAGGGGCAAGGAATATCCATATTTTCAAGAAAAAATTGGATAAAAAGTAGACTGAGAGACGGGACAACACGAGCTTAGCTCAACTCCTGTAAACTACAATTAGGTAAATACAATTAGGTAAATACAGTGTGTCCGAGAAGCTGCGGCGATGAGCCAATCGTCCAAGTAAAACAGGATCTGAAACCCCTGACGGAGCAGAGGAGGCAGAGCCTGTGTGATGAGCGTCGTAAAGACCCGCGGAGCGATATTGAGGGCAAACGACTATATGTCGAACGTGAACACCCACTCGGCCAGAAAACCCTGGAACCGAGGGGCCATAGTCACATGCCAAGAAGCGTCCTTTAGATCCAGGGTCACCACCCAAGAAACGGGCTGGAGCGTCAGTCGCACGTGACCGATGGTGAGCACCTGAAATCGAGTGTACACGATGTGGAGGTTGAAGCAGGACAGACCGACCACCGGTAACATCGCATCGCAGTCCCTCTTGGGGACTAGAAAGACGTACGAGGAAGACACGTTGCTGAGACGTGACTACTCGAATCATCCCATCCTCATGCATAGACCGAAGCACTTTGGCAACGTCTTGAGACACTGGTCGATGTCGGGGAGGTCGCCTGAGAAAAGGTCGTGACCGCAATCTCCAGGACAGACCCCGTTGCACAACCCGACATGCCCACAATCGGCAGGGCCATTGCCGAGAGTGGTGACGGAAGAAACCGGTGTGAGGGCCTTGAGTAAGGCCCACCACTGAATCCGCCAAACGAACGGGAGAGGGGAGAGGGGATAGTACCAGTGGCATTACGCGTTGGTAGATGCGGAGTGCCCCCCAGACTTGTCGTGGAGGGATCGGCCCCCACGACCACCTCACCCTCGATTCCTGCCACCTATCCGAAACGGACGACGAGTATCCTGCGCCTGTCGAAAATACTCTGTCCTCTGGTCGAACCTCCTAGAGGAAGCCACGAGACACAGTTGCAGAGAAGGACGAGGCGGTGAGCGACGATCGGAGGGTCACAGCGATCGCCCGCCCATGCCCTAGCTCGTCCAAGCACTCCAGGACTGGCGTCCCCGCGACGGCCCAGCCTCCCTGATTGAGGGAGGAAGCAGCTGATGATGGCCTCAACGCCGCTTGTCTCAGGGGCGCGCTGCATGTGCTCCCCACCCTGCCGCAGATCCCCAGGAGGCTGGGCATTATACAGTCGAAGATGAAGCCGAGACAACGGAAACTACATCAAGAGGGTAGAGAGCAGGCGAGCAGTGCGTTGTCGAAGCCTGTGATCGCGCTCGAGGGCACCCTTCTCCAGGGACGCGAAGAAGGGAGGGAGCAGACATCCTATCAAGAGAAACTGGAGGGACATGAATCCAAGAGCAGTACTTGGCAGGAACCCCGGATGACGACCGGACCAGTCTCGACACGAAGGTTTGTTCCAAAGGTGGAAACAGACGAGAGCCTTCCGCAGAACGCATATCGAAGTCCACACCCTCTGCCAGCCACAAGATGCGGGATCTCCCGAACCAGGGCTCCCTTTTGATCCCGGGCCCTCTTGACAAGAAGGATCCCAGCGATGGCTGACAGAGCGGGGGCATCGATATGGATAACCAGCCGAGAGTAGGCCGACCATAGCTCGGTCGAACCAGTACAGGGAAGGAAACCTTCGTGTATGGATCGTATACCGCCCCAAGGAAGGAACGGAGACGGTCTGGCCACCCAACCCCAACCCGCATCCAGGCAGAATGACAAGAGATGCCACAACTGCCGGAGAAGGGGCAGGGGGAAAAGGAGCGCGCGGAGCAGCAGCCACAGGGTCAGCGGGCGCTGCCGGCAGTTGCCCCTCGAAGGGTGGGATAGGATTCACCACAGGTACGACTTGAGGCACAGGAGACAGTCGCACCATAGCTGCGGTGAGACGTCCCAGAGCCTCGTGTAAGGACGAGAACTGTTCCGCGTACGACCCCTGGAATGTCTTCGATGCCGCCGCCTGCCCTCCAAGCAGGGCGGCGATGTCCAACCTCCAGGCAGGCATGCATGGAGAATCTGATGGAGATGGAGAGATGGACCTAATTCGTCCATGGCGGCCAACCTGCAGGTGTGGAGAAGGCGTGCAGGCGAGAGACTCCCTTTGGAGAGTCCTCGAGTGCAGCCTCTTCCTCCTCTTCCCAATACAACTCATTGAGAGTCGAAACTGGCGACGAATGTGACAAAGGCACAGGAGGGGGCACAGTCTGAAACAGCGCAGCAGCTCGAGATGGAGGAGGAGCAGGAAGGACCACCGGTGCAGCAGGAGATAAAGGGCGATGAAGCATCCAGGCCTGCCCACCCTCAATCACACCGACTAGGTGACGAGACATATGACGTGACGGAGAGAACGCAGGCGGCACAACAGCAGGCAAGGTGGGACTAGTGGGCGCACACCACTCCGTCCCGAAGAGCGTACGACCCTTGTCAGGAACGGTAGAGAGAGCAGGCCGAGCAGGGAAGAGGGATTGCCGATGACGAGGCGAGGGCGAAGTGGACCTGCGAAGCATGCCCACCCATATACCCCCAGAGTCCGCAGACACCGTCGACAGAGCAGATGGAGGGACCCGAGGCAGGGCGGCTTAGCGCCCAGCCGGTGACGACACTGGGAGGCGCAACAGGACCTTCACGCGGTAGTCCTGGAAGCGAGGGGTCCCGTGCAGGGAGATCCTTACGTGGCGGGAAAAGCCTGCCCAGAGGGAAGGACCACACCGACACAGGTGTATAGGAAGTCCTGTGGTAGCAGGCAACGTGGATACTGCATATTCCATGTGACAGAAAGAATCTCACCTTAGGGTAGGATCTGGCAGAATCACCAATATGGTCACAATTAATGACACGTAGAGACTAGGAACGAAGTATAGCAGGCAGGTGCGCGTGCAGAAAACTGTAAGGATCCCCATAAAAAAACACAGGCACAAGGACAGAAAGGAGCACCGAAGCGCAAACTAGACCTTGAGTACGGAGCACCTTCCTGTGAAGGATTTATCCCCCCGTCAATGTAAGGTAAGAAGAAGGCCCCACCGTAGGGGAGGGCCCGGCAGTAACACAGGTGAACCCACAAAAAAGTTCCAGTGAAACACCCAAACACCAGGGCAGAGTAGACCAAGAGCCAGGTTCATCGTCCTACAAATTATGGAACCCCTAGACCATGAGCCCGGAGCACCGTCCCGTGAAGGAGGTATCCCCCCTTCAATTATGCAAGGTAAGAATAAGGCCCCACCGTAGGGGAGGGCCAGGCAGTAGCACAGGTATGTACACAATTTATGACACACAAGAGACCAGGAATGAATTTGAGCAGACAGATTTAGCATGCAGAAAAACCCTTAAGGATCCCCATAAGTTAAGGGAAGAAGAAGGCCCCACTGTATGGGAGGGCCCAGTAGTACAGAGAAGAACCCACAGAGAGTTCCAGTGAAACCTCAAACACCAGGTCAGACTAGACCAAGAGCCAGGTTCATCTCCCTTTAAATAATATATCAACCCCCCAATATAAGGTGAGAATAATACCTGGAGGCCGAGAGGCACCGAAGCTGAAGAGTGTAGAAGTCCGCTCCCAGAGCGGGATGACAGGGAGGGTGAGGCAGTCGTCACACACAGCGCTCCCAGAGCGGAGACAGCCGATACCAGATGAGGAACGCAGACACTGTTGCCAATTCAAAAAATCCCAAGAAGATGGGTTCACAGTCCCTGGAACTCAGGAGCCCAGCAGGTGAATGCCGGACTGACCTGGTAACAGTGTGAAATGACAAGCAAGGCAACCAAGAAGTTTTTCCTTCGACTAGGCCACGACAGCCTAGACAAGTCGGCACCGTGTCAACTAACTGAGAACCAGGGCCCCAAAACCAGGCCCCTGTAGGTAAGGAAAAGACCTCAATAGGGAAGGAAGCCTTATGAGGTGGCCAGATGAAAGAGAAAACGAGGGGTCTATGCCCCCCACTCAGTCATCAAGGTAGGCCTAGCCAAGGAACTCAGATAGCCAGACACCAATTCGCGAAATGAGTAGCAAAAACTAATGCAGTGACAAAGAGTCCCTAAATGAACAGAAAACCTAGCTAGACAAAGCTAAAGCCACCGCAATGAATGAAATATGAATGAAATAGGCGAAGGCCTAGAGCTACCGAGCACCGTCAGAGGGGGCTGCCCGACCACAACAAAAGTAGTAACCACCATCCTTGCCGCAACACTCCAATTAAACACATTAGAGCCCATTTTTTGCATGCCTGCATCACGGATCATCTGTCTAGAACCTCAGGTGCCTTAAAGAAGGCCCACAACTCACCGAAAGGTGAAGGCGACAGAAATGGAAGGCAAAAAATAACGGAGCATAGAAAATCGTGTTTACAGTCGAGTGTAGCGCGAGAAAGAATGATCTAATTAACCCGGTCGGGTTGCACGGGAGGTTCACGAAGACGTCTGTAAGTAGCCTAGATTGCAGATGGGCAAAATTCTTCAATTTTCTCTTCTCTTTCTCACCCATATTTTCGTTTTTTTCTTTAAACTAGTGGCCTCAAAAGTGTGTACAACGTACCTAGTAGAGAATGTTGGTGCTACTCTAGATGTTATCGATTAATCGCGCTGGTGGTTACGATAATTGCCCGCTCCCAGAGCGGAGCGGAATTATACATAGTATATAGCTCTACGTTGATGCTACTACTAAATATACGGGTAAGGTTGAGGAGGGGGTGGGGGAGTACAAAGTACAAAGGAAAACAACCAACAACAGATCTATTGATCCTTTTGAGGCTGCTTGTAGCTAAACTACCTAACCTATGTGAGAAAAAGATAACGGTAGCTCAATAAAAAATGCTGCTATTCGTTTGTAAACTCAGCTAATTGTGGATTAAGAGCGAGATATTTATCTAGGCGTATTTTGAAAGTGTCAACAGTACTGCATTCAATGACATGACTGGGTAGTCCATTCCATAGGTTTACTACTCGATTGAAAAAGAAATGCTTTGCCTCGTGGGAGTTAAATGCTTTCCGATTATCTTGCAACCATTTCCTCTAGTGTAATTTGAATGATCGATTGTGAAATATTTGTTGACATCCATGTTGTCAATACCTTTAATCATTTTAAACACTTGAATTAGGTCCCCTCTCAGCCTGCGCTTTGTCAAACTGAACGTTGAAGAACGCGGGCTATGAGCAGAGGTTGAGGACACTGGGGCTTCCGACACTGGCATATAGGAGAAAGAGAGGGGATATGATAGAGACTTTTAAGATAGTGTCAGGAAAGTACGATGAGGATGTGTGTGAAGGTATCTTCTTGATGCGGGAGGGAACAAGAACGAGAGGACACTCTAAGAAAATTTACAAAGAAAGAAATAGGCTTGAGAAGGCAAAGAACTCATTTTGTGATAGAATGATAAATGAGTGGAATGCACTGCCCCAGTATGTAGTCGATTCCGAATCAATAAGGGAGTTTGAAAGTAATCTTGATAAAGCATGGGGAAGACAAGATTTGAAGTTTGATTATAAAACAAAAATATAGAATAGTAAAAATGTTGCGTCTGCTACCGCCGCCGCCAACACCGTGAACGACCGCAGCAGTGCAAGTACTGGTACTGAGCTGGATACACAGGCATAGTTTGCCTTTTTCCAGAGGATCTACTGTAAGAAACTGTAAGATTTAACTCTTTTAGACGCTCTTCATATGATTTTTTTCTGAGTCTAAGGATAATTTTTGTCACCCCGCTGTATTCTCTCCAGTTTATCTATGTCCTTTTGATAATATGGACACCAAAATTGTCCACAGTATTCCAGATGGGGGTGAACCAAAGAATTGTACTGTATAAGGTGAGAATGACATTTTCAGATTTTTATTCAAACAATCTTCCAATGAACCCAATAATTTTGTTTGCTTTCTTAACTACTTCTGTACATTGTTGGCTGGGTTTTAAAGTACTTGATATTGTTACTCCTAAGTCAGTTTCTTTATCAATATTTTGTATTTAACCCGGCAGCTGCTGGAAAACTCATAAGAGATTTTACTGGGGGGCTGCGGGAAGACTCTTAAGAACCTAGGCCTAAAAAAAAGCATTTAAAACACCCCAGTGGCACTAAAAAAAAAGCAATTTGTATTTAGGTGAGATAATTTCCCTGCATTACTTGCTACCACTCCTACACATGTGTTCCCCTCTCCCCTCTTTCCCCGCCCCCTCAATTATCAGGTATTTTCTCTATTATTCCCGATATTTATCGAGTATTTTCGTGGGAGGACAAGTGGGAGAGAGGGAGGAGTGGAGGAGTGTAACTCCAACCCTCCAAGCCTGTCTGAGTCCACCCCTGGTCTCTTAGTGCCATGCGAGACACGAGAGAGGGAGGGTTTGCCTGTCTCGCCGGTCTGGGCCAGATTACGACTGCGGGGCTAAAATATACAATTTTCAACAGCCAATTGCTGTTACCACTTGTTTTATTGCTTTCCCGTGTTCATATGTTCATATTAAAAGTAAAATAGGTGCATATGGATAAGTATTAATTATATACAGTACATTATTTGGTAAATTAACGATTTTAGTGAGGAATGAATCAGAATACCTTTGCATGGGGGTATGGTGTATAATACAGGGGCTTAGCACTTTACGAGTTAACTACCATTCTTTGAGTAGTTTGAATTTTCATTCTTGTATCCTATAATATTATGTAGTACTGTACAGTTGGTCCTCCGGTAACGCGGCTAATGTGTTCTGGTAACCTCCCGTGTTACCAAAAACTGCGTTACCGAACCCATATGTTTACATGTTAAAGGTACCTTGGTGTTCTGGGGATTTCCACAAAGTCCACTTTTTCTCCATAGAAGCATGTTATAATAATTAAATCAATTATAAAGGTTATTTGACATGTGCAATGAGTTGATTTGCCCATTGCAAAAACTCTTACCTCTGAATAAATATTTCGTTAAGGCGAGGCAGCTAGGCTAGTTATCACAGCAGTAGCCGACATTTTTTGATCGAAGCTCTGAAATCCCGCCATCATATTTCTCACCTCACACAATAACTACACATTTTAAAATGGCCTACTCTTCACTCAACGCACAGCAACGACCATATCTACCTCTGGTATGCATAACAACTTGGTTAGGCCATTTATTTGCAGAGATATGAGCATCGGTAAATGGCGAAAATCGTAACTTCGGAATTCCCGCATAACTCGCCGTCTTTTTATTTCTCACCTCACACAATAACTACAGAATGTAGGGTGTTCTAGTCTTCACTCAATGCACAGCAACAATCATATCTACCTCTGGTAGGCATAAACACTTGGTTAGGCCATTTATTTGCAGAGATATGAGCATCGGTAAATTACGAAAGTCGGAAGTAAAGATTCGGCGACCGAGATAGCCTAGCCAAGTTTTCCACACAATGACAACACACACACACACTCACTCGACAGCCAAACAATAACATAAGTGTGTTTCGGTAATTATTCTCACGTCACACATTAACTACACAATGTGGAGTGTTCTAGTCTTCACCCAATGCACAGGAACGATCATATCTACCTCCGGTATGCATAAAAACTTGGTTAGGCCATATCTTTGCAGAGATATGAGCATCGGTAAATTACAAAATTGGAACTTCGGAATTCCCGCCTAACTCGCCGTCTTATATTTCTCACCTCACACAATAACTACACAATGTAGGGTGTTCTAGTCTTCACCCAACGCACAGCAACGATCATATCTATTTAGGCCATATATTTGCAGAGATATGAGCATCGGTAAATTACGAAAGTCGGGAGTAAAGGTTCGGCGCCCAGCCGCGCCAGTGTAAGTATTGACCGTGTTAGCAAAATTTTGGATATTTGGGGTGTACCGCGTGCCACCAAAGTGCGCGTTACCGGAGGACCAACTGTACTTTACATTTGTCGGTATTGAAACTCACTTGCCAGGTTTGGGCCCAATTTGCTAATTTACCTAAATAATTTTGGATCTGTTGAACATGCAAGGGAGATACTACAGTACTATGTTCGCTATATTGGTATCATCTGCAAATTTTGAAATTGTACATGAAAGATCGTCATCGATGTAATAAATATAAATTAAGAAAGAAACGGGTCCGAGCACTGATCCCTGTGGAACACCACTTGTGAGGGGAAGGGGAGGGGAAAGATACAGGATAAGGAAAGTTAAGTGAATCAATTTAGTATTTGTTGTTTGTGTGTAATCTTAGCTGGTAAAATGTTTGTCTATTCTGTTTATTAATGTGTCTACTGAAGAGCTACTAATTATATTATGTGGGAGACTGTTCCAATATTGTATGGTTACGCTCTCAACCCTCCAACTATCGTCCAATTGCTCTCATTTCTTGCATATCTAAAGTTTTTGAAACTATTCTGAACTCAAAATTTCTTAGCCCCTTAACCCTTCTTGCCCGGGCTCGCCATCCTAAGGACGTTATTGAGATCCGGGCGATCTGGCCGAAAAATGTCTTTAATAGGCTACCCGTATCTTTTTTATTTTAACTGCTAGAGAATTCCCACGCATCTCTAAACGTAGTGATGTTTCTGATCTGTAAACTGGCGTTGAGTAGAGCTCTGTAGATCAACTGGTTCAGTTGTGATGACGATTTCCGTGGAGAGAGATTATATGCAATTTTCGCAATATCGGACCTTTGCAGACACTAATTTCGTCATAGCATACAATAACAACATTGATCCGACATCTCCTTCTTGGTTTCGGAGGTGCGGTGTCGCAAAGACAGGCTTTGTTTACATGCGTCGGACGCACAGCTTTCAAACCAAGCTTAATAGGCTTTCAAGCTTACGGATTTTAAGATGACACCCGGGCTCCTGGCCATCTTCCGCGGTGTCATTTTAAAATGCTGCCCGGGCGGGAAGGGTTAAAGGCGAGCTGTGTGTAATGGACATTGGACACCCAACCGCCAAGCGACAATATTAGGCCCCATTCCCACCTAATATCGTAATTTTACGATAAATATTATTATTACTTATTCATATGCGCCTATTTTATGTTTAATATGAAGATAGTAACATGTATCAACAATAAAACAAGTGGGAATAGTGTTTGGATGGTCAAAATCGCGAATTATTGTGGGCCGGTCCATTCATGAATTGTGGAGCAGAGCGAGGCAGACCCTCCCCTCGCGAGGCCTGAAGCCTGACTGACTCACTCACACACACTCTACCTTACGCAACACACTCGCTAGTCACATGACAACACCATTGAACCGGCTTGGAGATGTTGACACGAAAATATACCAATGAATAAGGGAATAACAGGGAAAATAGGTGATAATTGAATAGGGGGGGGGGGAAAGAGGGGATTTTGACAGATGTGGAGGAGTGATAGAAGGTATGGAGGAGAATTATCTCACTTAATCACCATTTCACTTGTTTCAAGTGCTCCTGGGGCCTTTTAAAAGTTTTTTTTTTAGGCGTTACCTCTTAAGAGGTTCCTCGCCTTTGCCCATCAAAACCTCTTAAGAGTGTTCTCGCCGTTCCCGGGTTAAGCATTTATCTTCCCATAATGTACTTTCAGATCGCCAGTACGGTTTCCTGAACCCTTTCTCTGTGGCCATATTGTAGCGGGCGGTTTAAGGTGGAGGCACTGAGCGGTATGAGTAGGGTTAACTTATTTTCTTACCTCATATTTCCTGGACATTGTTGTAGCACTCTGTAGAAGTCTGGAACATTGTTTATGCACTGGATAATATTTGTAGAGGTCTTAATTAAACAAGCACAGGGCTTTTGTGGTTTATTTAGCAAGAAAATATAAGTCTGTAGCCCTTAACCCTCTCCGACATATGACGCAAGTTTGAGCCTATTAGGGATACTTTAAAGCCTTGTTACCATCAGGGGTATTTAGAAACCTTTAATTTAGTTACTTCAACCTCTGCAGTTTTCTTTGAGTTAGCTGTGGGCAGAAAACTAATTTTGGAGAGGTATTTATAAGAGTGAGAGAACTCTATTTCTTATTGCTAATCTGGCAACCTCTGCGTCATATGAGTCTGAAGGGGTTAATACTAATTTTGAGATATTAGAATATATTACACTAGACGTCCCGTGCGTTGGGGAAATGTAATTATAAAGTACAGTGGAGCCCCCATCCTAGCTGCTAATCGGTTCCTCAGAAATAGAGCTAGGATTGAAACAGCCAAGATCGGGGCACTGTTCTTATGGGGAAAATTCAATCGGTTCCGTGCTCATGCCAAAATTTGCGTCTTTCTATTTTTTGCCTACGAAAACATGTTTTATTGTACACAAATTAAATTTTATGCATTATACTGTATCATATAATACACCATAGAATAAGTTTTTAATAACTAGAAAATAAAAGGCCCAATATCTAAACAATTACCGCACTTTTTCCCAGTGTTAGGCTATGAAAACATGTTTTTTGTCTAGGCTACATCAAGTTACTGTATTTACAGGGTGTCAATCCAGAAAATATGAATTGTGTTATCATTATGGTTTATTATTTTGTTATCATTATAGTGCGGCGAAGGCGCGAGCTCTAGGGGGGTCCGGGGGCATACCCCCCAGATTTTTTTGTTGAGAATTTAGGTGTCTAAAACAGTATTTCCTGCAATCAAAAAACAATCAAGATGGAAAATATGGATACCAAAATTGTCAATTTAGCCTAGCCTACCTTTTTTTTTTTTGGGGGGGGGGGGGAGTTTCTGTTATCATTATACAAAAAGTTCATTTGCGTTATCACTCAAAAAAACAGCGTCGTTAGGCTAGGCCTAAAAAATTTCGCATGATAGAAACAATGCCCCAATCTACAGTATTTATGGTTAGGACTGTCATTTAGCCATGTCTATATTATTATTTACAATGCATAAGATTTAGGCCTACAGTAGGCTACTTGAATAATTATTATTCAAGTAGCCTAGGCCTAAATCTTACGCATTGTAAATAATAATGTAGACATGGCTAAATGACAGTCCTAACCATAAATACTGTAGATTGGGGCATTGTTTCTATCATACGAAATTTTTTAGGCCTTGCCTAGGCCTAGGTTCTAAATTCGTCCAGCCACCCCTCAAGTACCCATTTCGCCCCAAATACTGTACATCCAATAAATACATATTATGAGGAAAAGACGTATTATGAGAAGATTACTTACCACACATATTTTATTATAAATCATTGTCATATTTAGCCTAGCCTAGGCTAACATCGTCTAGACTAGGTAATTCAATCGCTTTCGTCCGACATGGACTGGTCTTTGCTGTGTTTTGAGCATGAAATTCCTTCATTGCTACCACCAGGCCAACCATCCCTATCACTAGATGTACTAGAGGTTATAATAAACGCGAGAGATAAGGGGTTCAGGCACAAAAAGGCTTGCAAACGGTTGTTTTGTCAACACAGATACTAGCTAAACTGCAAGCGTCTGCTTAGTGATGACGTCATACAAAGATGGCGGCATCTTGCGCATTTGACGAACGGATCTCGGATTCACTCGGATTTCGTCTCTAAACGGCAAGCTACTGGCAGATTCTTTCGTTATGTTAAAACAAAATTATTGTTTTTGTTTTCTAGTTTTATGTAGAGTTTTTCGTTATTTTTGCTATTTTTTCGGGTTTCGGCTGGGATTTTGATGCGAGGAATGAGGCTTTTGGCGCGAGAATTGAAATTGGGAATATTTGGTGTGTGGTGCGAGGATTGAATCAACGAAGACCGGTGTAGCGAGGATGGGGGCTCCACTGTACAGTAGGGTCTCACATAAAACGAGAAATTGGTCGATAAACGAGGCCGTTCTATGCGATTTCGTTCTATGTGAACACAGCATTTTGGTGGCCCAATATCGTCAATGTTCACTGTAAGCGTAAATTTCCGTCAGGAACGTACGATATTTCGGCGCTCTACAGTATATGAGAACTCCTCGGATTTGTCCCACTTTGGCAGCGGATTCGTTTTATGTGATCACATTCGTTCTTATCGAAAATTAAATATTAATATTTTAGGTCGCTCGTTTTAATCGAGACTCGTTTTATCTGAACACGTTTTATGCGGGACCCTACTGTACTTCTTAATGTGGTGTATACTCAGTGTTGAGTGTGTACCGAGATAAGTACTTTACTTAATACTTAATGAAAGTATTCTACTTAATAAAATAGTTAATAATAGCAACCTAGAACTATGAGCTGTCTTCCATGTAATTAATAATGATCTTTCCTGTAAAGAGAGAGAACAAACGATTAGAAGTGAATTACTAGAACGTATGTATGTCACTGATACTTATAAGGTACTTGTACACTTATACTGGTCACGAATCTTACCCAGAGGGTTGAAGTGAGGGACCCTCCTTGGGAGGTTGTAGTGTGCTGACTGATTCGCCCCACCCTGCTTGAGGGAGGGCGCGGCTCAGCAACACCATGTGACAACTGGGTGTGACAAAGTTGCTAGCAATTACTTCTCGATATCTTGGCAACGGATGTGTGATACCATTTGGTGATCGTGGGATCCGTGCTTGCCTTAGCACAGTGGAAAGTTACCAGCGTCCATTGTGATGGTGTGATCTTCTATTGGGAGATCACACCAACACACTTACAGTTCTTTTAAAAGGTTGTTATAATGGTGTGAGTTATATATGTGATTATATGGTTTATCTTAGAAGTGTACAGTCGCTCAAAATGTGCTGTTACACCGCTCGGCCACGTCAGCTGAGGCCCACCGAAGGGTATAAAAAAAAATAACTCACATATATTTAGATACACATTGAATCATCTCTATGACTTATCTAACCCTGTACCCAGTGTATAGCAATGCCAATGAAAGTGTGATAAAGGTGAGGTCCAAAAGTTACACATTAGCATTAACAGGTGCTTATTTTTCCTCACGCCTAAGCAACAGGCGATCAACCCTGAACGGAAGACGAAGGGAGTGACTTACTAGGATAAGGTTGTTGACGAGAGTCATGGAAGGGGGTTAGTGCAGTAGGAAAAATGATTTCCTGATTAACTAAGAAAACTAACTAGGTTAGTAATTACTGTTGTACTATGAAGAATTTAAGAAATTCATGAGGTTTGAGAGTGCTCGTAAGAGATGATGATGAGGTCCAAAGAATTACCTGTGAAAGAATATGTTAATAGGAATGAACTCTGAGGAGAGATTAGTTATCAAGGCAATAAGTTGATGATAAGGAAGCGTGAAGATTAGAGAAATCCGTACTTCGCAGTGAACAGGTGCCTGACATATCCCATGATTATTAACTATTATTCTAAACAAGGGACACCTGGAACTGGTTATGAATGCAAATATCTGAAACAACCTGCAAGTGTTGAATGAAACACTGGGAGCCTATTGAACAGTCTTTTAACACCTTATTGGCGGCCTAGGCGGTCTATTTGACCGTACCGCACAGCATTTTTTTTTTACCCTAAATAGGGTTGTTTCCGTGCTCATTTTCATACCTAAATAAGACCAGAGCGTAAAACAATTATCTATCCCTGAAAGGGCATAAATAGAGCTTTCCAATGACACCCGAACCATCCTTGTACGACCACTGGTTCTCTTGCAACGATCGTGCAACACGAGTGCAAAAACCCTAAAAAAAGGTAATTTCCTTACATAATTCCCTGTGTAGCGAGTGAGAGAGGGGGGAAGAAGGTGGGATACAGTTCAGTTGGTCCACGGTGGTCGTGCGGAGCGGTCATAAGGTTACTACGCTCGTCCCACCGCTCAGCAACATTACGCGCTGAAAATGGCGGTCGACAGATGTCGTGCACCGCCACATAGTCCAAATTTATTTCACTCGACATATGTCGTGCACCGCCAATAAGGGGTTAATGAGCCAGTCAGTCACAGATGCTTGAGTCAAGGTAAGGTTGCATGCATTTATGTCCGGGGACAGAGGGAAAACACATACTCAGGACGCACAGACAGGGGAAGATACGAGGACCTGCATGAATAAAGGCGTCTTTGTGTGTCACAGTCACAAGTTGAAGTTCGTCGGGGACGAGCAACATGTCTGCTGTATCAGTAAAGGTCAGTAATCATCCGTGTAAAAGAAACGGGAACGGCATAATTCTTCAGTCATTGTAAAATGTGAGGACTGGAATGGAATGTGGACTAAAATGGTGAGTGGAATAACTGTATCTATTAATGAGAAAATAGAGGATACAGCTGTCTAACTCAAAATGCGGAATCAGGGCAAACTGTTCCGTTACGATGTCTGAGGCTGTACGGAGATGGTCAACAGGCAGTAGATCTATGACGATCCATCTCTGATATCACCGTACTCAAAGAATTCATCACATTCGTCTTACTTGTGAGTCATACATCTAGAATTCTAGACTCTAAAGGGCTTTTGCTGCAGTCTCCAGGACAGTGAGTCTCTTTCGTAGCTTTTGTACTTCAGAAGCGTGGGCTATTCTAAAGAGCTCATAGGAGAGTAGGTCAGCAAATATAACAGTCCTCTCTTCGTACGCCGTGAGTGAGCGTATTTGGCTACCTGGGTAGGGTCTTCAGGCAGGGCCAATTGGGTCTTCCGTAATTTACGATTTATACAAGCTACACGTTGGAGTATAAATGTAAGTCGCAAGTAACGGGGCATTGTCTGATTAGTCAGCAGGAAGGTGAAAGTAGATTGCTGAACTGCTACTACATCTTCCGCAAGTAGCACTCTTCCAACTTGGGCTACAAGGGCGCCGGGTTTCAGAAACGAGGATGTCGTAGAATCAACCACTATTAGTGTTCCAAGTAGAAGAAGGGCTTTCATTAACCAGATCATCTTTCTCGGGAGAAAGGGAAAAATTCTATTTGCAGAGGTGCAGTAGAATTCTTCACACATGGCCAGTAGGATGTACTGGTATGAGCGGCTTGCTCTGTCAGATAATGTGTCGTTAACAGAACGATGATTTGATAGATTACTTCACTCTCTGCCTAGAGTGGTCTTACTTGCACAATTTCTTATTGAATACAGTACTTCACTCTCTGACTAGAGTGGTCTTACTTGCACAATTTATTACAACCAAATTTGCAAGTTGTTTTAGAATGCTCTTTTAGCAAAACGAAGCTTCCGCCTATACTCGTTTGTCTGTGCGGAGGCAGTCGTGGTAGGTTCATTTGGCTGCACCGCCGAAGGTGATGGATCAGGTATAATATGGCCAACTACGGATAGTTCTGGGCTCACCCGTTTTAACCTGTCATCCTTGAATTACTTCTACCTTGTTTGTGGTAGGGTCTCGAACCTCAAACTTGTTACTGGATGCTGTGTCCGTAACGACATAGGGTCCACTATACTTCGGCGAGAGCTTAGACATTCTCGTCGGATCTAGGCACATAACTTTGTCACCTACGTCAAGGACAGTTTGGTGTGCTCTTTTATGCTGTTTCCTTATCATTTCTGCCCAGGATGCCTGTAAATGATCTCGGATTTGCTGGTGGATCTTGCTAAATACCTGCAGTTGTCTCTTAGTATATTACTCTTGATTATAGACTGGTGTGCGAGGTTTGGATAGCAGTTCGTATGGTAGAATCTTGTCTTGTCCATACACGATGTAATGTGGCGTCTTATCCGTTGAAGAGTTTACAGAGCCATTTACACAAGCTGCTAACAGTGGAAGCCAGTCTTCCCACGCTTCATGGAGCGGGTTTACTACATGCCTTAGGAATTCTAGGAGTGTCCTATTTATGCGTCTGATTTGGCTTGATAAGAATAATCTAGAGGAATATAGATTTCTGCGTAGCTTAGCTGTAGCCGGAAATCACGTCAGAAGCTTGTCTTTACCCTCAGAAACTAGTCCTGTATACCTGTCTGCAGGCTTGGGAAGACTGTTCAAGGTAATGTAAAGCCATTTTAGGTTTTCCTTGACTTCTAGATTATATTTAATATCTGCATGATGTTCCAAGTTTTCAAAGATAGCTATGGTAGCTGAGGTAATTTGCAGTCAACTAGCCCAATTGAGAATGGGATCTGCCGTGCAACTACATTCTTTCTCAAGTAGATATCACCCATCAATTCTTTCACATTGTGCTTGGTTTCCAACCTATTGTCGGCGAGGAGGTGCCTAGGAGAGGAATAGCGAACAAGTGAGTAATGTACGAGCCTGTTGGTAATTGGGTCTTTTGTATCCGTCTTTAAGCAGGAATGGGACAAACTAGTCTGAAAGATTATATTCAACACAAACCAGCTGGTACTGCTTACATCTAGTGTCGCCTGGGGCATTTCAGCAATTCCAAAGAAACACTGTCAAATGGATGTGAAGCCGTCGGGTATTCCAGGAGTGTCACAGATTATGGTTTCTTCTCAAGTACCTTGTAGTAGCACAAGAGAGTCTTTTGGTAAAGTGTCGTTTACTATCCCTCTAAATAGTTTTCCAGTAGTACATCTATTTATCGGCCTCAAGAGTTGTTTCCTGTCTGCACATATGAACTGTCCACACCTGTTGGTACAGTTGCTGCACTAGGTAACAAATTGATGGCATTATGATGTTTCAGGAGTACTACTATCTTATCTGGAATGACATATACTGTTCATGGCTGTATGTGTTGTTGTCAACGGGAAGAGTCTAACCAGAACTGCGACGGATGAACTTGGTTTCTGGAAAAGACATCATCTTCTCCGACTCCAGAGATAGCTTACTTATTGGATACAGTATGTAGTGGTTCTATGCTTGCTTGTCTTTCACTTGGCTTCTTTTTAGGTCGGTAACGAGAACACCGGGGCAACTTGCACAATTCTGGAGAGTGCGTAGGCTGCCACGTTAGCCCTTACCCTATAATACTAGAAGATACCTTGAAACCTGGTGACTCCGCGGCAACTTCAGCAAATCCACTGATACAGTGTCGAATGGAAGTGAAGGCGTTGGATACTCCAAGATAGTGCGGGTCCATCACGTGTCGGGTTAGCTGTAGGAATGTCTCTTACCACCGTGCTAGTCTGCCAGTGAGAATTGATCACCTTTGAGTACCTTTTTGTCCTTGCCTGTCTGTCTGAGTAGAGGACGAAGGAAGACTCAAGGCTAATTTTTCACGAAGGTTACTACTCTCAAGATGCTACAAGGGTTAACCTTTCTGTTTTGTGATATCTAGTCTCTATGTTATTCATCACTTTCCTTATTTAACCAATGACTAGCATCTTGACTAGGTCACTTGGCATTTTGAATGTTGTACGGAGCTCTTGTGAGAAGAGTTGTGTGTACGAGTGTGAATGCTGAGCATGTTTTGACTGGAATTTAGGCAAGCATTTGCATTTGGATGAGTTCTGCTTCGTAAGACTTGGAAACATCATATTATAATTCTAACCTTAAGTTTGTATTTTAAGTGCGACTTTAGAAGGTAAATAACTGCACAGATCGTACTATTCGATGAGAATCCTTTCTGCTCGACTCGAGATTGGCTTACTGGGACATCTCAGATACCGATCGTGAATGTACAGTCAAGTCTTCTGGTGTCTATCCATGAGGTGATGGAGTTCCACTTAAGAAAAACTTAGACTTAGTTACTCTGAAAAACTTTGTTCCCTTTATTCCTATGGCGTGTAGGAGTTCTGATGGATCAGGCTGTGGGAAGTATTTCCTTAACTTGGCTAGAATATGCTGCGTGGTTGTCTTTGTGGTGATCAACCACCTAAAACTATTCCGTACTTGGTTACCAACCGGGTTGGTGACTACCAAAGGAAGGACGTGTGTTTTAGACTTACCTAGGATTACTTTTAGGGCTATGTAGTGCTTTGGTTAAATTCTTTAGTGTTGTTAGTCGTACACTGCGGAAGGCGACTACAATCCTAAGTCTAGGTCTTCGTAGCTTCAGGAGAATGTTTACCTATGCGCTGAAAATACCGGAGTAGATGCGCAAATCATTCTATAACTCTACGGCGGTTCATATCGTCTACAGGGTTTGCCTGCAGGATATCTTAGTACATTGTAGGTCTGGATGCCATTGGTAATGTACAGTAGGGTCCCGCATAAAACGTGTTCGCATAAAACGAGTCTCGATTAAAACGACCGACCTAAAATATTAATATTTAATTTTCGATCAGAACGAATGTGATCACATAAAACGAGTCCGCCGCCAAAGTGGGGCAAATCCGAGGAGTTTTCATATAGAGCGCCGAAATATCGTACAAAACGTACGAAATATCGTCGCTTTGTACGAAATATCGTTCGCTTTGTACGAAATATAGTTCGCTTTGTACGAAAATTTTCGCTTACAGTGAACATTGACGATATTGCGCCACCAAAATGCTGTGTTCACATAAAACGAAATCGCATAAAACGCCCTCGTTTATCGACCATAAACTCGTTTTATGTGAGACCCTACTGTACTTACTTGTGCTGTAAAAGGTCTTTCCACATCGGCTATAACTTTCGGGTAGTGTTCTGGGAGACATACCCTATTCTTCTCATAATTCCTTTGTTTTCCGGATACTACTAAGGGAAACTATCCAGGTAACCCAATTGGAAGGTGTGCACCTTCTCTAGTACGAATCCTTCTGAGCTGTGGATGTGAGCGAGAGTAATCTGGTTTGCAATACGGCTCTTGATCCTAGCACACTTAGGATCTTGCAGGTGAAACTGGTCATGCTTGTTGACACAGTCGCTGCTATAATGATCGAATGCAGGAAAGAACGCGTAATGCGTGTTGTGTATGTACCTCGAGAGTGTTGATTCAACTGAGACCTATGCACCATCAACTTGGAACAGATTCCAAGGATGCGTAAGCTAACTGCCCATGCTTGTTGGAACAGATGTTACATGATCAGTGCTGGGGATAAATCGGATCGAACACAGAACGGAGTACCGTAACAACTATGGATGAAGCTCAATCTGTGAGACTTCATGTTGATGTGGTTATCCTTCAGATTCATTATGTCTTTGACATAGATAATTTGGACTTGTGCAGAACCTTGTATTTGCTTAGGCGTTTCTGCTACGCAAACTATCTGTGAGTTTCATAGGATACCTGTGTCAAAAGGTGTCTACCGCCACAAGAATGTATTGGGGACTACGTGTGGGACCTTGGTGTGAGGTTGAATCCACCACGTAAAACTGACTTAGTCACGTATAACCTTAGTGTAAGGTGTTGATTGTGACGCAAAATGTCGACCCCACGTGAAGGGGTCTCATTCTCTGCGACTTCGGGGAGTTTGTACTGCAGAGAGTCTGGCGATAGTAGATTTGGGACTACAGGATTTGACACGCTGGTAGGAACCAGAATCGCGTAGGAGGTGACTCATCTCTTGGTCTACGTGGTGTGTCTACACGAGGGCAATCTTTTGGGTCTTGTCCATACGGAGTTTCACAAATGAAGCAATATCCTCTTCGTGCGGGTCTCTCACGTTGTGTAGGGCGAGGGTTCCGTTGTGTTTTTCCTGCCCTGCGAGGTCTTGTATGCACTCGGGATTTGCGTGGTGACGTTTGTTTCTGTTTTGGGAGTAACTGGATGGAGTGTCCAGCAATTTTTCTTGGTATGACCAACTTTATGGCAGTGGCCACACTTCTTAGGGATTGCACCAGTTCTTCTCGGAGGCGAAGGGGTTGGACTGGGTCTGCGTCTCGCCACGCAAGAGTGGTTTCTCCTTGCATTATGATTGCAGTAGTAACATACTGTTTGTGATACTGTCACTATCTCACGAGCTCTTCTTGGATTGGCAAGAGGAATTAGCTCGGGGTCTGGTCTGGGAGCTCTGCTTTGAACTGACTCGGGAACAGATGCAGGAACAGTCTCTGCTGTACTGTCTGGAATCTCGGGAGCTGGGTCCAGCGAGGTCTCAGAAGCAGTATCTGCCTCCGATGCATTGTCCGAATCAGTGTCCGAAGGTGACTCCGGGGACTCCGGAACAGTCTCTAGACTTGGAGGAGACCTTGGAGTGTGTTCAACTTCTGGTGTGAGGGGTGTCTCTGGCTGTTGATCGTCGGTAATTCCAGCGATACTATTGTAGACAGAAAGGGTAAGTAGGAATTGCCTGTAATATGTTGTCTGAAATTGAGTTGTTGCTTGAGTGAGGTCGAGAGCACTTCCTGGTTTCAGATGCTTCTGGACAAAGGCAATTTGTTCCTCGTCCCTGACGATGGAATGGGATTCCCCGTATCTCTCTTATTTCCTTCAGAAATTGTATAATTCCCCCTGGGTAATTAGGGCACCTTTTCCCAGAAAACATAGGTAAGTGGACTGTATGCTGCATCCACGTGATAATTTCCTCTGGCTGTAGCTGTAGTGGTTGTTGTTGTTGTTCCCTAAGCTGCCTGGCCGAACAGCCCCGAGTCCCTGAGAAAGGCCATGGCCACGATCGGGCTTTCCCACAGAGCTCTCATTGAGTGTAGATTGTGTTGTTGTTGTTGTTGTTGTTCCCGTTCCCTAAACTGCCTGGCCGAACAGCCCCGAGTCCCTGAGAAAGGCCATGGCCTCGATCGGGCTTTCCCACAGAGCTCTCATTGAGTGTAGATTGTGTTGTTGGCGTAAGTGGTTGTGTGAAATGCAGTCTTCTATGATGTGTTTAATGGTATGGGGTGTTACATCCCGGGCAGGCGTCGACAATGGAGTCATCCAGTCTCTTCTGATAGCTCAGGAGAGCTGGATGGTGTCCGCATCTCAGCCTGGTCAGGTAGACTCTGTCCTCGCGAGGAAGGGAGGATTCGGAAGGATGGATTTCGGGAGGTCGTGCATGCAGCTGCGTGTTGTCTGTGAGTGAGTGGATGGATCGGTGAGAGATATGAGTATGGATGTGCTTCTGGAAGTTGGTTCGGGGTGGGCAGGGAGGGAGAGAGGACAATAATTGTGTGTGATACCGTGTGCTGGATGTTGTTTTGATATTTCTTGGTGTCTGTGGGTGTGTTGCCATGTAGTTTAGTGGGTGGTCTTGGTTCGTGGAGGCTGCTGCCAGGAATTGAGTGCCTCTCATGTCCAGATGGTCTTTGACTTTGAGGATTTTGGTTTCTTGATGTAGGTGATCTGTGGGTGCAGTAGCTGTGCAGCCTGTAATGATCTTCAGGGCTTTGTTTTGAATAGTCTGTAAGGTCTTATGATGTGTTTCAGCTAGGTTAGAAGCCCAGGCTGGGCTTGCGTATTCCATCACTGATCTTATGTATTGTTTATATACTGTGGTGGTAGTTTCTTTGTTGTGTCCAAATTTTGTGTGAGCAAGTGACCTGAGGGCGTTAAGTCTGGGTGTCAGTTTCTTTTTAATGTTTGTGGTGTGCTGTTTGAATGTCATATGAGTATCATATGTTACTCCTAGGATTTTGGGTGTGTGTGTATGTGTTAGGGGTGTGTTGTTTATGGTGAGTTGAGGGATGTATTCGTGTTCTCCTGTCCAACTTGTGAGCAGGGTTGCGGTGGATTTGGCTGGGGCTAGATTAAGTGTTTGTAGTGCACCAGCCATGTAGTGGCTAGGGGTAGATAGGGTTGAAGGAGATCTGTTGCTCTTTTTGGGTCATGGTGTGTGCATGTGAGTGTTATGTCATCTGCATAGGAGGCTAAGTTTATTTGGGGCGTATTGGGTGTAGTTATATCGTGCATGTACAGATTGAAGAGTGCGGGTGATAGGACGGATCCTTGTGGGACTCCGTTTGGAAAGTTTCTGATTTTAGATGACTGACCGGCAAAAGATACGTGTGCACATCTGCCTGCTAGGAAGTTGGCCAGCCACCTTTTTGTGTTGTTGTGCATGTTTGTGTTGTAGATTTTGTTTGTTAGGTTGTGGCGGGGGATGGCATCGAAGGCTTTACTAATGTTGAGTGTGGCTAATAGTGATCTGTGTGGTGGTCTAGCTGAGTTGATGCCGTCGAAAGCTCTTTGTGTAAGGTCTGTGAGAAGAGTGTTTGTGGAGTGCAGTGACCTAAAGCCATGTTGTGTTGGAGCTAGGGGTAGGTCAGGTGTAATTAGTTGTAATACTAGGTGTTCCATGACTTTGGAGGGGAGCAAAGGAGTGTGATGGGGCGGTGCGAGGAGGGTAGCGTGGGGTCTTTGTTGGGTTTGGGGAATGTGATGATGATACCATGCTTCCAAATGTCTGGTATTGTGTTGTGTGAATAGCTGTAGTTTGATATGTTAGTGAGTGCTTGTATGCCTTGTGGTCCCAGGTGTCTGAGGTGTATGTTGCTTATATTGTCTAGGCCACAGGCGGGTGAGTGCTTGAGATTGTTGATGATATGCTTTGTCTGGTGATTGGTGAAGGGTGTATAGTCAGGGTCTGTGGAGAATTGTCTCTTACGTCGGATGACACGTCGGTCGGCTTTGTGAGGTTTTAGGTGGCTGACATGTGAGAAGTGATTGATGAGAGTGTTTGCTTGTTGTTTACATGAAGGAGTAGAGTCTGTTGTTGTGATTGCAGCATGTGATTGTGTTGTGTTGCTGTTGGAAAGTGTGATGCTGTTTAGTGTTTTGTAGAGTTTTTTGGGGTTTGTTTTGTGATCAAGTGTTTGTAGGAAGTTATTCCAATTTAGTTTTTGTTGTTCTTGTATTTTTTTGTTAGTTTGGGTGTTGAGTGCTTGAATTTGTTGTGTGATGTCTTGTGTGTGGGGTGCTGGGGAGTGTTTCAGTATGTCGCGTTGTCTGATGAGGTTTTGAATTTCTGGTGTGAAGTTGGGGTTGTGTCTTTTTCTGTTAACTCTTGGAATGTGTTTCTTGTCAGCGTTTTGGATAGTTTTATTGAGTATGTGTACAGCATTGTTGATGTTAGTGATGTTAGTGATGGGTGTACTGTTTAGAGTTGTGAAGTGTTGTTCGGTCTCATTTTGGCTGCTTTGAGACGTGGGTGGGCGACCGGGCCCCGTGTATCCTGCGAAGGCAAGATGGCGGGCGCTGTTTTTTTTTTTTTTTTTTTTTTTTTTTTTTTTTTTTTTAAAGAGACAATGAACGGAGGAAGGAAAAACACAGGTAAAACAAAAAGGTCCATGTGCCTAAAGGCATCCTCCATTCATAAAATGTTTGTAACAACTGGATTTAAACATTTGCAGATTGTAAGTTTGTGGAAAGCAATTCGAGGGAAGTGAATTCCAAAGAGTAGTAGCTCTGGGGATAAATGAATTCTGATAAGCAGTAGTTCTGCATTGTGGAGGAGAAAGTGCAAATTCATGGGCGCTCTCAGCTGCCCTAGTTCTACGCGGAAAGATGTGGAGAGGCGGCACAATTGAAGCAAGTTCCTCGGAACAATTGCTGTGAAAATATCTGTAGAATAATGCAAGGGATGCAACGTTTCTTCGTATGGATAATGTAGGAAGGTCCTGTGTGATTGCAGGGTTATTGATTAATCTAATAGCTTTATTTTGAATTTTGTCCAACTGCCTCAATGCAACCACTCCACTTCCACCCCACAGAGGTGAACAGTAATCCATCTGAGAACGCACATGACTTTTATATATCACGGCCAACTGCTCGTCAGTGAAGAATTCTCGAACTCTGTACAGGAGTCCCAGTTTTTTAGAGGCATTCTTAGCAATGCTTCTAACATAATGTGTCCAGCTCAAGTTAGTAGTTAATGTTACACCGAGAATGTCAATACTAGGGGAAGTGGGAATATTTACATCATTAAAAATATATGGGAGTCAGTGAGATTCTGTCGGTTAGAAAATTGAATGTATTTGGTTTTCTGTGCATTAAAGGAAACTAGATTCTTTTGTCCCCATCCATTAATTCTAGAAAGGTCCTGGTTCAGAGAAATTGCAGTGTTTATTTTTGAATTTATAAGATCGGGTTGGGTGAAAGAATTGGTAAATGTGAAGGAACTGTGGAGTGTTGAGTCGTCTGCGTAGGAATGTATTGGATTATGAGTGGTAGATATGAGATCATTGATATGAATGAGGAACAGAATTGGGGCCAAAACTGATCCCTGGGGAACACCAGCATTTATTGAGTGAAATTGAGAATAAAGGCCATCTACCATTACACATATTTTTCTGTTATGAAGATAAGAAGAAATTAGTGGAACTAATGATGCAAGGCTGTAGTGTGACATCTTCGACAATAAGGATTGATGCCAGACTCTATCAAATGCCTTAGATATATCCAGTGCTATTGTATGTGTTTCACCATGTTGGTCTGTAGCTTGGTTGATTTGATGCGTAAGAAGGCAAAGCATGTCTGCAGTTGATCGACATCGTCTAAAACCATATTGCCTATCACTGATTAATTTATTATTCTCAAGATGCTTAATTATGTGATTATTTAATATAATTTCAAAGACTTTACCAAGAGTGGAAGTTATAGCTATTGGTCTGTAGTTTGATGGATCTGAAGAGGCACCTTTTTTAGGAACTGGATGGATGTTTGCTTCTTTCCAGGGTACTGGGAAGCATGAGGTATGAGTACACAGACGGAAATTTTTTGCCAATATAGGAGCGAGCACCAAGGAGCAATTCTTAAGTACTATTGGAGGAATTTCATCTGGACCAGGAGCCTTATCTACTGAGAGATTCTGCAAAATAGTTTTGACATGTCTGGTGTGGATCTTCAGTGAGGGAATTTCAGGCGAATTAAAATTAAGTACAGGGACATCTTGATTTATTTCATCTAAGGTTGAGTTGGTGGAGAAAATATCCGCAAGAAGGTTAGCTTTACCTCGTGGGTCACTTACAAGATTGCCAGTCGGAGATTTTAATGGTGGAATGGATGAAGCAGTAGTGAAGTTGGATTTAAATGAGTTAAGAGTAGACCAAAATATTTTGTTATCATTTGGATTATTTAGAAGTTTATTTGCCTGCTTGTGGAGAAAGTTTGATTTAGTTAGGTTTAATACAGTTTTGGCATGATTTCTGATGTTATTAAAGTAATTAAAGGCTTCATGAGTTTTTGATCTTGTGTATGCATTGTAGGCTATTGCTTTTTGTTCAGTTACTCTAGCACAATTATGGTCAAACCATTTAGGTGAATTAGATCTTTTACTGTACTTTTGATGAGGAATAAAAGTTTCCATTCCAATTTTTACAAAATCTTGTATGTGGCTCAAGGTGGAGTGTGCATCATTAGAAAAGAAAGAGGTCCAGGGAATATCAATAAAGAAACCCTGAAGACCCTCCCAGTCTGCCCTATTGTAATGCCATTTAGTCACCAAAACAGGTTCAGAGTGGGAAGGTGTGGTAGGTGATAGACAGGTGGCCTGTATCAGACAGTGATCAGAAGATCCAAGCGGGGACCTCACTGTAACATCATAATTTTCTGAATTGGTTGTTAAAAATAAGTCCAGTAGGTGGGAATTATGATTAGGATTATCTGGTACACGGGTGGGTTGGTTGACTAGTTGAGTGAGATTAAATGAGTCTGCAAATAGCTCGCATTCAAGACCAGCATCATCAGTCCTGGCTGAATGAGTGAGCCATTCAACATTATGGACATTAAAATCACCCAACACAGTGATTTCAGAAGAAGCATTTAAGTTGAGGACACTGAGTTGTGAGGACAGAGAATCAAAAAGACTTTGCTCTGGAGGAGTATTTGGGGAACGGTAGATGCAACATATGTATTTAAATTTACCAGCAGAAATTAATTTGTATATAGAATAATCAAAATAGGGACAATTGAAACTAGTAACCTCCTCCAGGGCAATTTCAGATTTTGCGAAGCAACATACACCTCCTTTAGGTCTGAAATTTTGGAGCAGTTGATAACCTGGAAAATTAAATCTAGACGTGTCAGATATGGATGTTACTTGAGTCTCTGTCAAAAAAAGGAGACTAGGGGATTCTGTTTGAAGAAATTGGTGTACAGAATTGATGTTAGAGTGAAGTCCCCTTATATTGCTAAAGAAAAAGCTGCACCGACGAGCAGCTTTGGGACGTTGCAATGCTCTCGACACAGTCGCATGATGACGACCGGGAGGGCCCTGTATCAATGACCCAACCCTGCCGGGGGTGGATATCCGAGGGACCACCAGGTTTGCTCTTAACAATTTGTGAATGCTTCCCAGTTAGCTCTTTTATAATTGGTGTATGTGTGTTTGTGGTTAGCTGGGGTGAGTGGTTTTGGTGGTGATAATGATCGGGAGGTGGTCAAAGCCTAAGGTTCTGACCACCCTCCAGGATGTTGTGGGGGAGAGTTCTGGGGAGCAAAAGGTGATGTCTGGAGATGATGGGTTATAGAGGGCTTGGTGAGGAATATGGGTATGTTGATGGATGTCGTTAAGGATGATGAGGTTATCGGTTTGGTTTTGTAGTACCAGCCCTCTGTCTGTGTTGGGGTTGTCGACAAACCAGGCCGACGTACAGCTGTAGTGGTAGCTGGCATAGCTGTATCCTGAGCTGTAGCTGTAGTTGTAGCTCTAATAGCTGTTGTTGTTGTTGTTGTTGTTCCCCAAGCTGCCTGGCCGAACAGCCCCAAGGCCCCGAGCAAGGCCAAGGCCATAACCGAGCGCCCCCACAGAACCCTCCCTGCCTACCACAATAAAGCCTGGGTGACCGAAGCCACTCCATGGCGAGGAGCGGAGGAGGGTGCGGAAACGCCCGGGAAACCAAAGCCCCACCCAGGGCCCTGTGCCCCTCAGCAATTATGAAGAGAAAGTTGAGGGGCAAAGGAAAAATGTGACACTTTGGCTTCCAATCTTGGTAGATTGGGAGGTCAATCCACGGAAAATACGCCGTCACTTGAGATCTAGGAAAGACATAAGTAAAAGGAACAGTCGGAGTAAGCTATGGGTATGGCAGAGATCGCTCAGTTCTCACTCTGATAGACCAGCCCATCACCATATGACTAGAACCCAATCCTCTCAGCATCAGCTAGGAAAGGCCCTAGAAAGCCGCCTTTGGCGGGGGGATAGCTCCCCTATTTCAACCCCTTTCGGGGTTGGGCACCCACCGTCATAGCTGTAGGTGTAGTAAGTTCTTCTGAAGACTTCTCTACACTTGACTCTACCTAAACTTACCCTTAGTCCTGGAAATTTAAAAATATGAAACTTGCCTTTGGAATGCAGGTATTGTACACTAACGTTTGTACAAATATTTAAAATGTAGGACGTTTGTAGGGGAAAAATTCTGATAAGTGCGTGGCACAGTCTCAGAATAACATAACCTTGGTGCCTGGGCGACACTAAGGGCCCTATATTTGATGTGCAAATATGTTAGAATTTCGCTTGCGCTAAGGATGTATCAGGGTGGCCCGATGTCTCCTTGAAAGAGTTAGCTAGTCGTTCAGTCAAGTCGTCAATGTCAAAAGCAAGTTTTGTCCCTACTTCTTTCTCAAACTCTGTGTCTGACTGAGGCTCAATTTCCTTCTAATTTCTCTTCTGAGTTGCTAAGAGAATTAAAGGACATGGGGGCAAATGACACTTTCGGTAAAGATACCTGGACTGAATGTCATTGACAAATAATCCCACAAAAAAAAATTGTTAGCACTGGTACAAAACATTTTGGTAGTAGGGATTTCTCTTAACCACACACCCGTACCCAAGTTTGTATGGATGATAATGGTGGTTAGTCTAATGAGTTCAGCAAAAAAACAAATATACAAGGAAGTCTAGAAAAATCAGGTTAGTAAGGCACTGTATAGGGATACTCTCTTACTAGGAAATTGAAAAAGACACAAAACACGAAATAACAGAAAAGAAGGGTTTGATCACTGTTAGAAAACCTCTTAATGTACTGTTACTGCAAAATAAAATATATTACTGTGAAACCTGTAAATGTAAAACGTCCAAGAAGAGCGAAATTATTTAAGGAAGTAAGTATATTTTCTCTTAGTGTGAGATTAAAATTCTTGAAACAATACTTGAATTGACTAAATTGAGTTAAAATGCACATAGTCACGCTTTAAAATGTATTAAGTAACTAAGTACAGTCGACGCTTGATTTAACGGACTAATAGGGGGGAGACCGAGTCCGTTGCTGGAAAATGTCCGTTGCTGGAAAATTGCCTTCGGATTTTTTTTTTTTTTTTTTTTTTTTTTTTTTTTTTTTTTTTTTTTTTTTTTTGATTGAGGGACACGTTGTGCTTTACTGTCCCTGAAAACATAATAAAGGTCGTATTTGTCATTGATATGATAAATTTCACATGGGGGGGAAAAAAAAAAAAAAAGAAAAAAGAAGGAAGGATATCCCCGCCGCTGTAGGCCTACTCCCTCCCCTCCCCTCCCCAGCCTCAACCCCGACCCCGTTACTGTGATAATGTTGATAAGCCTTGTGCTACACCCTATTTATAATGCAAAACTATTGAACACACTTAAAAGTGTATGTTATTTATTAGTGGCCCCTCCATCATTGACGAACATGCCTATTACATAAGGCATCCTCTTCAAACACTAATCCGCCGTAGTTTGAATCTACCGCGCAGAGCATTTAAAAACTGAGGAGCCTTCATCATGAGCGCACGCGACCTCACTCATGGCTTCAGTCATTATGAATTGGGTTCTCACTACGAAAAAACTTCGTAAAAAATAAAAATAAAAAGAAAATAAGAATAACTATCTAATAAGCTTTCCATCATATCGTGGATGTACTTGTGTGGATCTCTGACCAGACGCTGATTCAGGCGTCATTCTTCCTTCTCTGCTCTGCGCTCAGCCTGCCCGGACGTGTCTCCCCACGCTCCGCTGGTTCCGCATTTGTTGCGTCCCTAGTGAGTTTTTTCTCATTTGTTTACTCCGGGATGTATCGAGTAAGGTTAGGATATGCGTAGCAGGAGTGTCCTGGGCTGGTTGCCCGCAGTGCAGTGTATTTTGGGTCGTGTGTTTGGGGCATCTATTTCGGATGTACCCTCGTGGTCCTGTTGTGGACTTGTGATCGTTTCACAGTTGAGTTAGCTTGCGATGCAGGCGGCTTTCATTACGCGTTAATTATTGCTGCCTTTTATCTTTCTGATGCGGTAAGCTTTGCTTACTGACGTTCCCAGCGTATTTTTCTTCACTTAGTGAAGTTTTTTCTGGGTCCCGAGTCAGTCTTCCCTTTGCCGGAAGTATTTGCTACAGTGGTGTGTTGGCGGTGGTTCCTGTTGTTATATTTCCAGTGTTTTGTGTATATTTCAACTTTTATGATGCCGTCTACTTAGGCCTAGCCAGCCGCTCGTAGCTTTGCCACATGTACAAGTGTTATTGTTTATTTTTATAAATATGCCCTACTGTGTCATGTGTATCCGGGTTTTAGTTGTGTATTGGCTAATTCCTCGGACTATGTTTGTTTCCTGGTTTAGTTGTGTATTGGCTAATTCCACGGATTATTGTGTGGACTTAGGCTAGTCGTGCGTGGCTTTCCTTCGTGTCCGTTGTTCGTTCAGATGGTGTCTGAACGGGGTGGGTTTCCTTCCGGCGGGTTTTTTCTCGGTTTCACCATGAAAAAAACCCGGCCGAGAGCCGTGTTGGGCCACACGTGGTTTCAACACAGGCTTGTGTCCCCGGCGATGAGGTGTCTGTGGCTCTCCAGGACTGCGTCTCCTGTGTTGGTGCCTGTTTTCAGGCTCCCTTTGATTCCCGGCGGAATGGCTGTACCCATCAAAAAACATTGTTCATGCGAACATATGTTATGAAGTTTTTCTACCCGGTTTTACAAACCACAAGAAAAAACCTAGCTGTTGTGAAGGGCTTTCCTCCCCGGCGATCTTTTACAAAGAAGTGGGGACAGGAACTTATGGGGTTAACGTTTTGACATCTCACCCGGCGGGTGTACCTTGGTAGGGTGGGATGAACAACTAAGTCATTCAGTTAGTTAACCGATCCATTTTAAGTGATACGTTATGTATCGCCGCCTTTACACTTACGGCGATTGAAGGTTTAATTGGGGGTTAACATCGTTTTTACACCCGGCGGGTGCTCCTAAGTGGAGGTAATAAGGAATTTACAATTCAATTTCGATTTAACCACTTATTTTAGGGATACGTTTAGGTATCGCCGCCTTCTTACTTACGGCGATCTTTTTGTGACAATTCGTTAGAAATCAGATCTCGTATCAGCCTGCCCTATGTTATTCTACTAAAATATTTCAAGGGCCGGCGTCTTTATGGGGGTTGTTTTTGTTCCAAAATTGAATCTTGAGACAGTCACCACCAGAAAGACTATAAACGCCATGCTGGACCGTTATATTATTGTCAGAGGGTATTCTTCACTTTCTTAAAAAGATATATTTAGATATTCTGAGCCCCGCCGCGTAGCGAGCTGTGATCGTTGTGTCATTACATCTCGTTACCCGGTGGGTTATTAACACTTGTGTGCGATCATGTTGGGTTAACCTTATGAGCATTAATTCCTGGAAATTTTCTTTTTTTCCAGAGCTGGGCTCCGGCGGACCAATACAGACCCGGCGGTAGTTTTCCCCACCAGTCTCTGTCATGGCGACCTTGGCCCCAGTCTTTGCTTTATGCACTACCCCTACCTGTGCCGGTATCCCTATTTTTGCGCATACTCTTTGCATAAGGTGTGTTAAATGTCTAGACCGTTCAAGGGGTCTGTGGGTCATGCGTAATTGTTCTTTTTGCTCCCAATTAGCTGTAAAGGTCCTATGCGACAATGATAAGACCGCGGCGGTCGCGTTAAGAGAAGTGAGGCAACAGATGTCAGCATACACTACGATTGTTGCTCATAAGTCACTTCAATGTGACAACGTCCCTCTTTGGGATCGATTGCTATTTGAACACCCTCCCCCTAAACGTTCCTCTCGAGTCACTTGTCATAAGCCGGCGGAGACTGGTCAGGGTTCTGTGTCTTCTGCTGCTACTCTCCGAAACGTCCAAGAGAGCCTACACCCCCGGCATCCGCCTCCTCGTCTAGGGCGAGATCTCGGTCTAGGTCACCTCTCAGACGCCAGTCATCTAGTCTTGCCTCTTCACCATCGAGTAAGAAGAGTAGGACGGAAAGTTCCACCAGTGGTCACGGCGATGAATCCTCCAAATCAAAGAGTAGTTCACGGTCACACCGTAGCCATAAATCTTCCAAAAAGGATTCCCATAAACGAAAGACCTCCCTACATTCACCAGCTTCTAGTGCCTCTCATCGTACCTCTACCCCAGACAGAGTTTGTGTTAGGTCTAAAGGGTCCAGTGCGGTGCCTGTCCCTAAAGAGGATTTACCCATTAATATTTTAACCCTGGAAATGGAGAGTTCAGGGGGATCAGTGATTGAGAATGTTTCAGACTCCCAAGAGAGTGTAGGCCAGGGCCTCGGTGTTTGGCGATTTGCTCAGCCAGGGTCTGACCACCCACTTCCGACTCAAACGAGTCACACAGTAGCTGACGTCCACAGGGACGCGGCGATCCCATCCTCTATTCCTGACTTATCTTGGCAGCAAGGTACCCCAGCTTCGGCGGGGTCTTCTCAGGAGGATCAGGAGGAGAAAGACGAGGTTTCAATAATTTCGGAGATGGAAGGGCAAGAGTCAAGTTCAGGCTTAGACGCCGCGCAGGATATTAATGATTCACCAGTAAGTTCATCATCAACTCAATTTGTCACTGCGCAGGAAGTTGAAGGGCTACTTAGTCATGCTTTATCTAAAAATTTTGGCCAACAACAGGAAACTCCCACAGTGGACTTGGGGGCTCCCACGACAAGTTCTACGGTACGGCCTCTGATGACTTCTATTGCTTTATCTAAGATCCCTAACCCCCCCACTCTGTCACCATCAGTGGTTACTAGGCCTGCTACGGCGGCATTGACCACTTCGAATGTAAGGGTTATAACGGATGTCAATCCACCCCCTCTAGACAAGGCGCCTCTCAGAAAGGTAGCTATGCCCTTGCTTTATGGACCAGACGAGTCATGGGTCCTTTTGACCCCCACTAAACCAGAGCTCGCCCAACCTACCTTGTCAGGGGAACTCCCAGTACCGCGTGAGTGGGTCATCCAGGGCAATAAATCAAAGAAATTAAGGGCCTTGGATATTTTGGGAAATGTACTAGATGTTAACATCAAGGCTATACCTAGTTATTATCACCAAGACTATTTTGTGTATGCTACTAAGCCAGCTTTACCCCCTGCCTCAGCTTCAAATTTTTTTTCAGACTGGTCTAAGCTGGATGGGTTTAATGACATTAAGACTCTGTCAGCTCTCACTCCTGAACTTGATTTGCAAACCGTCACAGACGAAGCAGCTAATCCAGTCTTGAAGGTGGGGCAGTTGGGTCCAGGACCTTGGGTAGATTGGGAGATAGAGGCTCAAAACTTTGCAACCACATTTACTTCCAAATCTTCCCACCAGATCCCCCAAGATTCTCATTCGTGGTTCTCCATGCCGGTATGTTCTGCCGGCGGAGTCCCGTCAGCTTTGTTTTCTTTCCTAGCTGCCCCTAAGATTAATCTTTGTGAGCTAAAAGACCCTTTCACTACCCCTACCCCAACTCACCTAGACCGAGAATTTAGGCTAAGGGGGAAAGCTTTTCGCCTGTTTTCTCAGTACATAGTGTCTCAACAGGTAGCTAAGTCTTTACTTCGGTCCACTCAGGCAATCGCAGACGCGGATGCCAGAAGATCGGTTGAATTATCCCGGCGACTGCTACTCCAGTCGTCAATCCAATCTCTAGGTGACATACGCACCGCCTTACTTGAGGCGGTACGAGCAAGACAAGATCTCAGAATGTCTTTAGTTCGCAAACTGCCTGATCGCATTGCGAATCAGGTGGTCATGTCACCAGTGCTTACTCCCTCGTTAATGTCCCCTGAAGTGTGGCGAACGGTATTCAATATGGCACAGGCCTTTAAACAAAGTCCCACCCCTTCTAAGAAACCTGCCTTTAACTTCCCCAAACCCAGGCCAACCGCTAAAGCTCAGCCAGGGGGATCTAAGCCCTTTCTTCTGCCTAAGTCCTCCCACTCCCCCCAAGGTCAGTACAGGCATAGACAGAGTAAGTTTTCAGGTCAGAGAGGACGCGGCCATAATAAGCCAGGTCAGGGCCAGTCTTCGGCCAACACCAGCCAGCCGGCGAAGCGTCCAGCACCACCAACCCCACCACCAAAAAACTAAAGTCTCTCTCACTCCCGGTGCCAACCTTATGGCCGGAGGACCCGAGGGTAGTACAGCCGGCGAACCCTTGTCTGCTAACTGGGTCGTTCCGAACGTGTCACCAAGCATGGCCTTTAAACACTTGGGCACGGATGGTGGCACGCAAAGGCATCACTTGGCAGTGGCTCCGGCGACCTCGCTTACGTCAGCCAACAACGGCGAATTTTGTTTCTTTAGAGGTGGAGTCACTGGTCCAGGAAATGATTGCCAAGAATGTCATCATCCCGGTCCCCCCAAATTACCCTGTATTCACGTCCAAACTATTTTTGGTTCCCAAAAGGGACAGTGTTCAGATGAGACCGGTCGTAGACCTGTCTTATCTGAACCTTCACATTCACAACGAGTCTTTCAGAATGTTAACAGTACACCAAATCAGGCTAACACTTCCGCCGGGAGGTTGGATGTGTTCACTAGACCTGACAGACGCCTATTGGCACGTATCGGTCAACAAAAGATTTCAAAGGTTTTTGGCCTTACGGATCAGGCACCAAAATTTTGTTTTTCAAAGGATGCCGTTCGGTTTGAACCTAGCACCTCGATTATTCACGAAATTAGTCCGGCAAGCCCTGATGCCATTGTTAAAACAAGGGATCAGAGTGTTGTGGTACCTAGACGACTGGCTGGTGGTGGCAGAGACACAACAATTATGCATCAAACATGTCAACATAATTTTAAATCATGTCAAAACTCTAGGGTTCAAGGTAAATCTGGTAAAGTCAAACCTTGTTCCCTCACGAGTAATTCAGTGGATAGGGCTGGTCTGGGACACGGCCGCTCTCACTCTGAGACAGAGTGTGGACAATCGCAACAGGTTTCGCAGGAAACTGTTCATGTTTCTTCACAGTCTGACTACGACGCGGAGGGTCTGGGAGTCTCTGGTCGGCTCTCTCAACTGGATTCAACTAACTGTCATGTTGGGCCGGTTGAAAGTAAAACGCTTAATATTGGAAGGCAACAAATATTTCCCACTCTTACCGGCGGGAATATTATGGCCCATCTCGAAATTAATCCACACCTTACTAGCGGTCTGGGCAAAGAGGGAAACGTTGCACTCAATAATGTCATGGACCTCTCCTCCACCAACGGTATGGGTAGACACGGATGCGTCAGGCACAATAGGTTGGGGATTTCAGTCAAATCAGGGGCACCAGGGTCAGGGGCTTTGGTCCCACTTAGAAATCTCTCACATCAATGTCAAAGAATTACTAGTCCCCTTGTATTTCCTTCAGGCTCACTGCCCTGCGTTACGGGGCAAGTCGGTGGCCTTCAGAATGGACAATCTGAACGCAGTTCACTGTATTCAGAAACAAGGATCAACGAGGTCAAGGAGGTTGCTAAACGTGTCGGAAGAGATTTTTACTCTAGCCAACAGACTAGACATTTATCTTCACGCATCTTATCTCCCAGGCGTCTGGGCAGACGCTCTGTCCCGGAGACAGAGCACGACAGTAGAATGGGAGCTCAAGCAACCCATTTTCAACCTAATGATTGCAGAGCTCTCCCATCCACAAGTGGATCTGTTTGCGTCCGAGGAGACTCACAAACTCCCTCTATACCTCACCCGCCGGACGAAAACGCCGGCAGGGGGGCCAGACGCCCTAGTGATAGACTGGAACAGATGGAGCTCCATCTATCTGTTTCCACCGCCAGATGCGTCACTAATGTGCCACGTAGTGAACAAACTACGAGATTATCGAGGCTTAGTCTCACTAATCGCGCCCCTGTGGCCGGCGCAGTTGTGGTACCAGCAATTGAAAACGTGGTGCCCGCACCCGGTGTCGCTCCCGGTCGGGTATTTCCACTTAGACACGATTGGCAACCTAGCGACCTCGCTGACTTTTGCATTATGGACATTCAGGAGGCCAAGTGGCTAGCACCATACGGTAGAGATGTGACCAATAAATTATTAAATCAATATACTCAGTCTACGAAACGACAGTGCAAGCCTTTACTTCTTGGATCATTAGAACAGAACAGACTGTGCCATCAGTAGCTTTAGTGTTCAATTATTTAAATTATCTGTTTGAGCAGAAACATTTATCTGTGGTAACGTTAAAAAATCACTTAACTGCGATTAGAGTGCCCTTTTTTGACCTTACAGGTCTCTCCATACCGGTGGCGGAGGAAACAGGTTTTATGAGAGCTTGTTTTAAACTCCGCCCACCTCCCCGTCAGCTCATGCCCACTTGGTCTCTGGACAAAGCTTTGTCTTTACTTCACTCTCGTCTGTACCAAAATACTGCAGACTTTGCTTTACTCTTAAAAAAGTCTGTTTTCCTTTTGGCTTTGGCCACCGGGAACAGAGTGTCTGAGCTGGCGGCGATGAGTAACACACCTAATTGCCTTAGGTTTGGAAGACTTAATGAATGTATTTACATTGCACCTTCCCCAGGATTTGTAGCCAAGAATGAGCATAGTGCACACGTGTTTTCTGAGTTCACGGTGCCGGCGTTAAAAAGGGGAAAGGTGCATCATAATCTTTGTCCAGTGCAAGCTCTAACCAAATATTTGAGAGTAGCTCCTCTCAACCCCCAAGGTGCTTTATGGGTAGCAAGTACGGGTAAACGCTTACTGAAACGGCGATTAGCCTCTCTTCTGGTCGAAGTCATTAAAGAGAGTAATCCCGGCGTTGTGGGTCGGGCCCACGATTTACGCAAATGGGCAGCCTCTTTACGTTTCCTGATTTTTTTTTCAGTAGAAGATATTGCGTCCACTCAGTTGTGGGCGTCTAATCATACGTTTTTGTCTAGATACTTGTCAGTTGCTCTAGATAAACCTTCCTTACCATGTATAGCTTTAAGGCAGAGGGTCTAGGTGGCCCTGCAGTCACTTTTGTTTACTTTCAAGGGAAAGGGGGGGGGGGGGGGGGTGCAGTCAGTTCACATAGGACACCCTAGACCCCGCCGGAGTGTGAGAGCTGTGATACAATTTATGGTTAATGTGATATGAACATTTCTCAGCGAGAAATTGTGCTAAGTACAAATGTTAGTACAAAACAACGGGGTTGTTATAGTAGTTTTAGCTGCGAAAGCAATTTAATATTAAAACTGAAGATCATTTGCAATTTATCTCCACGATTATTTTGGGGTTTATTATGTGCACATATAAACTGATAACTTGTTATTTTTGTCACCACTCGTTGAGTGGGGTGCCTTTGTAACTACAGATCTGTGTACAGAATCTTCAGGGTTACCTATTTTTTGTCAGGCAGGCTTCTTTGAAGCACGCACCTGCCTGAACCCCTTTCTTGTATATTCCCGGCCTACGCCATATTAAATATATTTTTCAAAAGTAAGAATACTATGTGGTTGTTTTTATTATCTGCTTTTCTAGAGTTATGATATGATTACGAATGTCCCCCTCCAGTCTTAGAAATCAGGCATGTTCGTCAATGATGGAGGGGCCACTAATAAATTATAGGTTTGACTCCTGTAAGGAGATAAAGAAAACCTAATATTTAGTAGTGGCCCCGTAATCATTGACGACTGGGGCCCTCCCGACCGTCCCCTTCCCATTCGTTGATGTATTGAGGATTTTGGTTTACTTGATATGTCAGTGAAGGAAGAATGACGCCTGAATCAGCGTCTGGTCAGAGATCCACACAAGTACATCCACGATATGATGGAAAGCTTATTAGATAGTTATTCTTATTTTCTGTTTCTTTTTATTTTTTACGAAGTTTTTTCGTAGTGAGAACCCAATTCATAATGACTGAAGCCATGAGTGAGGTCGCGTGCGCTCATGATGAAGGCTCCTCAGTTTTTAAATGCTCTGCGCGGTAGATTCAAACTACGGCGGATTAGTGTTTGAAGAGGATGCCTTATGTAATAGGCATGTTCGTCAATGATTACGGGGCCACTACTAAATATTAGGTTTTCTTTATCTCCTTACAGGAGTCAAATCTATAATTTGGTCTCTATATAATCTGTGAATCATTTCCGATATGATGGAATTAAAGATTTGTTTTCCACCCACTCATAATCAGCAAAAACGACACAAATGTCAATTTAAAACATGTTATTATATTTCCCCATCATTTTGTGTATACTGTGGGAACAAAAAAAAACAAAAATCTATCAAACGTAAATCTCCCGCCTCGGAAGCTCGGCGCCTAGATGGAGGGGAGGGTTGAACTATTTTTTTGACTATCTTATTTATTGTTTATCTATGTGCTGGAAGGATATTATATTTTTCAATTCCATCGCATTAGAAATGATTCAAAGATTACAAAAAGTCCAAATAAGACATAGTTATGTTAATGTATAAGGGATTTAGGTAGGTGCATTAGAGAGATAAATAGATAAAGAGAGAGTGGCTAGGGGCGAGCGAGCGATAAAATACTAACATATGTGAAACGGACTTATGTTTCTGAAAGACAAAGGAGACATTTATATTTACTCTCGTTTTCATTTTATTATTTGTGTTGGAAGGGGAATATTGTTTTCAATTCCATCGCATTAGAAATTATTCATAGATTAAGAAAAGACCAAATAAGACATAGTTATGTTAATGTATAAGGGATTTAGATAGATGCATTAGAGAGATAGATAGATAGAAAGAGAGCTTTACAGGGGTTTGCCGGGAAAATGGTGCGCCGCGCCAGCCAATTACCGGACTTTTTTTCGAGCAACGGACTTTGTCCGTTGCTGGGTCCATTGTCCGACCAACGGACAGAGTCCGTTAAATCCGAAATCCGTTGTATCGGGGTCCGTTAAATCGAGCGTCGACTGTAATTAGATATCAAGAAAATTAATTCACTGTGGCATTGCTGTGTTGTAAGTTTACTAGTAGGCTATTAATTCACTAGTATTATTACGTGTGTATGTAGTGTATCACTAATCACTAACCTATTACAATAATTGGTACTGCTTGTAGGTTGTGTTGCTTGAAGACGTCTATCAGCTGTTTTGATTGAAGTATTCTGGGAAATGTCCGTAGAGTGATGTGCTGCTTCTGGGTGACGTAGTGTGACGTCACTCTTGTCATGCCGCGCGTGATGACGTCATCCACGGGGTGGAGGGCGCGATGTTGTGGTGGTGAGGTTGTTGTTGGTTGTCGTCCTGGTTGTGCCGGTTGACGCACGGGGCCGTGTGGGGAGCGTCTAGTCAGCGTCTAGTCAGCGATTATGTAGCTAACGTCTTGTTATCTACTCCTCCAGTACCAACTCACTCTGATTTGCACTCTACTTCTTTCTTCACTGAATACTTTTATCTTTGTACACTATTTTTTTTTTCTTTGTTATTTCCTTTTAGCTCAGGTATTATATATTGTCTATAGTTGTTTGTTCTAGGTTGCTATACGGTTATTAAGTGTCTAATTAATTGTTCTTCGGAGGCTTCTTTTTTTTTTTTTATACTTGAATGGTTCGTTTTACTTTAGGGGTTAATCGCATCCCTTAGCTGCCTACCAATATGTAGCGGGCGGTTTAACCCTCCAGCCCCGGCTATGTACAGGTATTATATATATATTCCCCGAAACCCGGGGGTTTTGGCCGATAAACGTCTACGCCTAGGCTACCGTATCTTTGTTATTCTGACTGCTTCCACATTCCCGCACATCCCCAAGCGTAGATGTGTTTCTTACCTGTAGAATGGCGTTAAGTAAAGCTCTCTAAGTCAACTGGTTCAGTTGTGATGATGATTTCATTGGAGATAACTTTATGGCAAAAACAGCCACTTTACACTACTTTTTGATACTTAACAACAACATACAGGCACACACGAACAAGCGACGCACTCCTTCTTGTGGCCGGAGATGCGGGGTGTCGATCCAGCCGGCTGTTGTTTACATGCGTCGGACCGACGCCTCGCTCACCAAGCTCACAGGCTTTCAACCACTGGGCGTTCAAGAGCCCTTCCGGGCAGCTCGGGTATGCTTTTTTATGGGCGTTCAAGAGCCCTTCCGGGAACGAAGGGTTAAGGTGGAGGCACTGAGCGGAATGAGTAGGGTTAACTTATTTCTTACCTCATATTTCCTGGACATTGTTGTAGCACTCTGTAGAAGTCTGGAACATTGTTTATGCACTGGATAATATTTGTAGAGGTCTTAAATAAACAAGCACGGGGCTTTTGTGGTTTATTTAGCAAGAAAATATAAGTCTGTAGCCCTTAATACTAATTTTGAGATATTAGAATATATTACACTAGACATCCCGTGCGTTGGGGAAATGTAATTATAAAGTACTTCTTAATGTGGTGTATACTCAGTGTTGAGTGTGTACCGAGATAAGTACTTTACTTAATACTTAATGAAAGTACTCTACTTAATAAAAATAGTTAATAATAGCAACCTAGAACTATGAGCTGTCTTCCATGTAATTAATAATTATCTTTCCTGTAAAGAGAGAGAACAAACGATTAGAAGTGAATTACTAGAACGTATGTATGTCACTGATACTTATAAGGTACTTGTACACTTATACTGGTCACGAATCTTACCCAGAGGGTTGAAGTGAGGGACCCTCCTTGGGAGGCTGTAGTGTGCTGACTGATTCGCCCCGCCCTGCTTGAGGGAGGGCGCGGCTCAGCAACACCATGTGACAACTGGGTGTGACAAAGTTGCTAGCAATTACTTCTCGATATCTTGGCAACGGATGTGTGATACCATTTGGTGATCGTGGGATCCGTGCTTGCCTTAGCACAGTGGAAAGTTACCAGCGTTCATTGTGATGGTGTGATCTTCTATTGGGAGATCACACCAACACACTTACAGTTCTTTTAAAAGGTTGTTATGTGATTATATGGTTTATCTTAGAAGTGTACAGTCGCTCAAAATGCGATGTTACAATATTCGGGACCCGCCGATAGGGAGTCACTGTGTCGCGGTGGTGGGGCTTGAAGCTTGGCCGGTGGACTCTGTTCATAGAGGGGACAGACCTTCTTATGTTCGAGGCTCCGCCGCCCTAGTGGACCAAGACCTCCCTCCTCGTAGGTTTCCAGAGGCCTGCAAGGTACCACTTTTCTGTCTTTTTCCCTCTCTAACTTTGTCCTTTTCTTTGCTTCCCCTTCTTCTATCGTTGATGACTGGACTACTCTATATAATTGATGGAGGGTGGATGTGGACGGCGTTCCCTTCCATCCGTAGAACTGGAGTACCTGACGTGCACGCACGAGGGGAACCTTTTATCGTCAAATCTCGCTCTCTGTGCTGGACCCGAAGCTGACGAGTTGACCGTCTATAAGCACAGGGGGTAGGGATGTATATCAGGGTTTGACTCCTAGGGCAAATACCAAGTCCTCTAATTATAGGCTCCGTGGTGGGTATGGAGCTTATCCCAGACGAATCATAATACCTTCGTCATATGGAGACTTCCTCTGAACCCTTGATCACCGGCACTGGCATGGATATGGATATTGAGACTGATTCGCCTTCCTTGACCGTCATCCTCTCGGATGGTGGTGGCACTATGCCGGATTCTTTACCGGCCCCTGCACCGTCCTTGGACTCACCCCTCTCTATGGACCCTCCCTATAACCCTGACCTTTGGCAAGCCTTCTACGGATAATGTGACGAATTCTCCATCGTCGGATAGAGAGATCGATCAGTTGGTCTCCCTGGCATCAATTCCAATGCAAAGTACTGCCGCTGTGACCAATATTAGCGATGACAACCCCACGGTCTCAACCTTAACTTCCAAATTACCAGATCATGATCCTAGCCTTAGACTACCTATTCATTCAGTCGAGGACCTTAATGATGTAGCTCGGATGCCCTCAGCTGACACCTTTACGGATACTTTGTGTATCCCTGACCAGTCTGCGACTACATCTGTTACCATCTTACCTCAGGATGCTGGATCTGCTACCTCCAACAAACCTGTTTATGTACCTCCAAGATCTCAAAGGCCTCCTGTCACGTCAACTAACCCTCGGCCGTTGCATACCTTGAGTACCGGTACTGAAGGGAATTCAACTGCCCATACTGTGCATCCTGCCCCAACGACCACTGATTCAACTCTGACCTCACATTCTACCGACACATCCACTCCTCATTCCTCTCATAAAGGATCTACATCTACTGTGCAAACCCTCAAGCCACATGTTCCTCAGCGCACACGGAACAAAGGTCGTCGTACCACATATACCCCAGTCCCAAAACCGACCCTAGACGCCATGTTTCGTCCCCCTGATTGGCCTCGATTCTTCGAGGTCACTGGTGACCCCATGGACGATCTTGATCTTTATGATTCTCTTGCTTCGACCTTCGGTGACTTCACCGTACACACTGTCGGGAAAGGAAAACGCATGATTGAGGCTGCCACACAAGAACAATCAGAAGCCTTACAAGACCATTTTCTCACCCACGTTGGCAGGTATACAGGTAAGGAAGACGAATACCTTAATCAGCGCATAGGTACAGTGGCCCTCCACTCGAACTTCGAAATTGCTGATCAAGGCTTTCAAGACTCTGCCCCACGCATCTTGAAATTATTGAAAAATACAGACCCCTCCATCGTCAAAGTAGACACTTATGTTGTGCCCCAACGCTATAATCGACCCAGTTTGCGTATTGTCAAGGTATTCTTTAAGAGGCACGTCCTCCCCATGCATGTCAAACTAGCTGGACGACAACTGCTACGTTTAAAAGTCGTTTATAGACCTAGACAATGTACAGAATGCTGGCGTTTTGGTCACACTACTGCACGGTGCAGAGCACGCTGTCCTCGTTGCCAATATTGCGGCTCTGAGCTCCATGATCTGGAACACTGCCAGTCAAAGGAGGCCAGATGCGCAAATTGCGACGGATGCCATGAAGCTAACAATAGGGACTGCCCACATTACAAATTCCAACGGGAGATACTACACCTACAGGCCTCGTCGGGTCTCCCACTCAGGGCGGCCGAAATGCAACTCAGGGACGAAGGCAAAGCTCCTCCCTACCGGAGATATGGACCTCCCGCAACAGCTGCTACTCTCCGTCCGAAGGGACCATCTACATCACAAAACAGTCCTCGACGTTCTCCCTCAAGTGAAACATTTCGCCTCGCTAATCTCTCTTCTCCTGGGTTGTCCACTTCCAATAGATTCGAGGGCTTTACCAGCATCTCGGAAGATATGGAATTTTGGTCAATGCCTACGGAGGAGGAGGTCGTGCGACGTACCCCTGACCACGTAAATGCTCCTTCGCCACAACCTCAACTACTAAGGACACAGGCTTCTAAAAAACGCAGGATTGCCATACCAGTTAGGCCCCTTTCTCGTGATTCGGACAACGACTCACCCACCCAACTGTGGACCATGCCTAATCACGATACAGACTGTGGATGTCACGACTGCGGAAAATACTTTCTCCTCTGGCACAAAACCTCCAATCCTAGAGCCTTCGAAGAACATTTAAGGAACTTTGTATCCTCTCGTAGTCCAATAAACAATAAGCAACATCACAAACCCCCTTGCTGTTGTGTCTCTCATATCCAACACCCTGACCTTCCACCCACAGACGTAATGACGCAATTCCTGAAGGACAATAATCTCATTGACTCCGATCTGACCGAAATGGTACTCACACAGTCTGCATTTGATGTCCATCAATCGACGACACCCGTTACCCCAACTCCTCACGAAAAGTGTGGTACTCGTAAACGTCTACTCACAATGGACGCTCCCTGTGATTCAGACCCTGATGAACACCCCCAAATTCCAAATATTCCGCTTCCTCTTGCCACTCATATGGAAAGCACGACTGAAGAACTTATGCATCTGGATACCCCTGTGCCACCCTCCTCTGATAACCCCCATTTGATCTGCAGCAAGGGTATTCCCCCTGGTGCCTGCGGATGCTCTGGATGTTTTCGGGAGTACATCACCCCATATCTCTCTGAGCCAGATTCTCAAATACTTGCACGAGCAAACGCCTTCATCATTGCACGTACTCTCCCCCCTAACACAGATACTGCCACTACTTCGCCGCAGGACTTTATACATACATTACAGCTAAAGCTCCTTCACTCTCCAACACTTGTTCCCAAACTCGTAAAACAATTCTCTGCAATAAATGACGATGAATTACCCAATTCATCTGCCCCTACGTCTCAAATCCCGCAAGCAACTATCCCTCCCCGTTCTTCGCCTGACTCCTTAAACGACATCACACCCAATACAGATGTGTCCCCCTCTGTACACAATGCCTCATAATATTGTCCAGTGGAACATTAACGGATACCAAGCTCGCCTTCATATGGGAGAATTTCAAAGACTCATTCGCTTATACTCTCCAATCTGCATATGCCTACAGCATGTAGGCAATATTGTGATCCCCCCCAGACATTACTCTGTCGCGGTTAGTTCTCCGATTACCCCCACACACTATCGTACAGCAATTCTTGTTCATTACCAATATCCTTTTCTTCCTGTCACCCTCAATCCCAATCCATTACAAACTTCTGCAGTTACCATCTCCCTCCCACAGCTTCCATCCCTCACTATTTGTTCGTCCTACAATCAACCCTCTTGTAAACATGACACAGCTGATCTTCTCCATATCGCACAACAACTAACTCCTCCTTACCCCCTTCTTGGTGACTTCAATGCACATTCCCCACTATGGGGAAGCCCGTTTACAGACACCCCGGGTAAACATATCGAAAACCTTCTGATTGACTCACAACTCTACTGTTTGAACCTAGATTCCCCTACATTTAGGTCTGCAGCACACAACTCGTTCTCTGCGATAGACCTTTCACTTGTTTCGACTGACGCCGCCCCTTTATTTGAGTGGTCGGTTCTGCAGGAAAGATTCTCCAGCGACCACTACCCGATTCTTTTAAACTACTTATCCCCTGAACCCTTTACACAACTACCTCAATATAATCTCTCCAAAGCTAATTGGCTGACATACATGGAATCCACAGCTGACATTGAAGATTTCTCGGATATGATCACCCCCAAAGTTAACTTTGAATATTTCATGTCTTTCTTAACCTCTACTGCACAGCATCACATACCATTCACCTCCTCCTTGCAACATCCTCGACGAGTCCCTTGGTGGTCACCCAAACTGGCTAGCATGATCAAATTCAAACACAGGGTAGAGCGCCTTCTCAACAGGGTGGGTGATAAGCAACGGAGAATTAAAACCTCCCTCTCCAATCTTGCTACTCATCCTCAATGCTTCCGTTTCATCACCATCACCATTGAAAAACTTGCCCTCAAAACTTTCTATAATAAAGTCTGCGCTATTGTCAAACGCAATATCATCCGAAGTAAGGTGCTTTCGTGGCGCTCGTACATCTCGTCCTTCACTAGTCGCACCCCTATCTCTACTCTGTGGAGAAAATTTTGTAGTGTTGACGGGCGAACTGTCCGTCCCCAACTCTCTCCATTACGGGACACTGATTCGGACTCTTTAACCCATGATCCCCACGTCATCACTGCTATGCATGCAAACCATTTCAGTGAAGTTAGCTCTAACCTATCTTTACCTCAACAATTCCTCCGCTTGAAACAAGAGAAGGAGTCCCACCCGATCACGTTTTCCGGAGGTCGCACTCATGACTATAACGCTCCTTTCTCATTACCTGAACTTCAACATGCCATTGACCACTGCTCGGATTCCACCCCGGGTCCTGATGCCATTCCCTATGCGTTCATTCGTCATCTTCATCCGCATGCACTAAATTATCTTTTGCAACTTTATAATCAATTATGGGATAGACATTATTTCCCACCAAATTGGCGACATGCGTATACCATACCCGTCCCAAAACCAGGCAAAGATCATAGTTTTCCGACAAACTATAGGCCCATAGTGCTCACCTCATGTCTATGTAAACTTATGGAAAAAATTATCAATCCACGCCTTCTTCATTATGCAGAGGCGCATGACTTATTATCCCCGTATCAACATGGTTCACGTCCCGGCCACTCTACATTACACTCTCATCCACCTGGAGCACCAAATACGTGAAGGATTTTCGAAGAAACAACCCACAGTGGCGGTTTTCTTCGACATTGCGAAGGCTTATGATACCACTTGGCGTTATCGCATTCTAAAAATCCTCCATAGCTCTGGTATGCGGGGCTCCCTTCTCCAATTCCTCCAGAACTTTCTATCTAACCGCACATTTCAGGTTAAAAACAACGGTATATTATCTGCAATAAAACCTCAAACTAATGGAATACCCCAAGGCTGTTCCCTAAGTATGATATTGCAATACATAGTGTTACAAAATGCCTCCCTCCTGATATCTCTCATAGCCTCTATGTGGATGACTTAGCCATTTATTATACGTCTCCTAGTTTAACACACATTCAACGTCGTCTAAACACTGCTCTTCATTCCATACAAGCTTGGGCGTCCTCAACTGGTTTTCGCTTCTCGACTAAAAAAAACAATGCTGTCGTTTTCTATCGCGACCTTAGACACTTGCGTAAGCAGTCCATCACCCTCTCTATGGGTTCTTCCAAGATTAAATTCCTTGGCCTTATCTTTGATACCCACCTAAATTGAAAATCCCATGTTGCCACTCTGAAGGCTCGGTGCCTTCAGCGCATGAATGTCCTCACGTCTGTGGCACGTGTTCATTGGGGTGCTGACCGATCTACGTTACTGCTCTTTTATAGATCCACCATTCTATCTGCCCTGGATTATGGTTGCCCGGTATATGGCACTGCCTCGGCATCCACATTGCAGACACTTAACTCCGTCCATCACCTTGGCATACGTATTAGCTCAGGAGCTTTCCGGTCCTCTCGTGTGTACAGTGTGCTCAGTGAGGCTGGGGTCCTGCCATTAACGTATCATCGTCAGCTGGTTCAGCTGCGAACTGCCATCCGTCTCCAACAGGATCCCACATTAAAGGACCTTTTCCGTTCCCAAGATTTTTGTGTTACTCCTACTACTACCTTGCCTTTTACCCTCTTATCCTGCCAATTACTCGCATCTTACAATATTCCAACACCTCATTCACCCCTCCCCTGTATTTCAATTACCCCCTGGATTCTTAAACGCCCTGAAGTTTGTTTCCATTTGACTGACCAAGTAGAGGCTGTGACTCCAGTCCAACGCCGTACCTTAGCATTACAACATCTTGATAGTCATGTTCCAGCTGCCTTCATCTACACTGATGGTTCGAAGGTTCCGGATGCCGTAGGTATTGCAGCGGTTTCTGACCATGGTATCCATCAAAGCTCCCTACATCCTTGTTCCACCATTTTCACTGCAGAGTTGTGGGCTATTCATGGTGCCCTGACCCTCATCTCTGCACTTCCGAACAATCCTCCTCACGTAGTTATCTGCAGTGACTCAAAAAGTGTGTTGCAAGCATTAGGAGAGTACGCCCCACGTGACCCATTGATCATCGATGTTATCCTGAAAATCCACGAATTAAAATGCAGCTCTCGATCCATCACCCTCTGTTGGATCCCCGCCCATGTAGGCATTGCGGGTAACGAACGTGCTGACACCCTTGCTAAACAGGCCTGTCTAGGTGCTCCGGCATCCACTGTCCTCAGATCGGATGACCTAATTCCTGTAGTTCGACGGCATATTCATGATAAGTGGCGCTCAGAATGGAGGGATCAACCTTTGGGAGGTCACCTTCGTTCCATCAAAGACGACATTCACATGTGGCCCTCTTCACTCAGCCCCTGTCGCGATGACCAAACCCTCTTAACTCGATTACGCATAGGACACACGAGACTCACTCATGGATATCTAATGACCACTCCCCGTAGTCCTCCGCCAGAATGTCACCATTGTCACACAGTTCTTACTGTCCCTCACATTTTATGCGTTTGTCCCATGTACGGCCCTGAAAGACGTCGCTTCTTGCGACACCTCTTTAAAAGACATCCTTTCTGACTCAGATTCATTCTCGTTCATAGCCATCCGCCATTTCTTAGCAGCTCTTAATCTCTACGATGAAATCTGACCAGTGACCTATATGACTTGACTTACTATCCTCCCGCCGACCACTAGCCTTATGAGGGCCTCGGCCCAGAGGGCTAGTTTAAATTAAACACGTCTTCAACAACAACAACACAATATTCGGGATATTTAGGGGATATTCAGGCACTCCTGAATGAGTAATCAAATGTCTGCATGAAATGAAATATATATCTAGCCGAAAACTAGACAAAAGTAGCTTCAAAATGACACTAGAATGAGCGTAGTAGCTTGCGAGGTTCACCCGCAGCGCTATCATAGACATTGGGGAAAACTTGCTATTTATGAGCAATGTAGCGCTATTTTTGCTTTTGGCAGCACTGCTGAGACCTGGGGCTGGGGTCTCGGTGCACGGACTGACGTGCTGGCGGTCGGAGGTGGGTCCCTCGCGATCCCGCCCACTGACACACTATTTCTATGGCTTTCTATCTATCTATCTATCTATTGCCTGACGCCGTGATCCCCGAAGGGGTGGCCACGAACGAACCGCCCCCATGCACCTCTGTCCCCAGTCAGTCGACGCTCCTCCCCTCAACCAGCACCGCCTTCGTTCATGTAGTTCCTCACTCCATCCTTCCACCTCATATTCGGTCTTCCTCTCCACCTCGCTCTTGTACACCCTCTTAGTCATTCTCTCGCTTTCCATACGTTCCATATGGCCGAACCATCTCAAGTTGTTCCTTTTCACACTTTCCAGCACATCTACCTCCACACCACACCTCCTTCTTACTTCCTCATTAGTCTGTCTATCCCTCCATGTAACTCCGCACGCACTCCTTAAGTAATTCATTTCCACTGCTCTCACTCTTGGTCTGAGTCTCTCAACCAACGTCCATGCTTCGCTTCCGTAAGTCAGTGTCGGGATTACCACACTGTCATGCAAGGACTTCTTCACTTCCATACTGACCACCCTATTTCTTGTTACTGCTTTTAGCGTTCCTACAACTCTCTTCCCCTGTTGTACCCTCTCCCGCACCTCTTCATCCATAGTCCCATCTTTACTCAAAACACTGCCCAGATACTTAAAAGAGTTGACGATCTCCATAGCCTATGGCTTTAACAGGCTTTAAAAGCTTGGAAATTGCTGTAAATTGCCATGGCGTTCCGGAACGTCTCTCGCAGCCAATGGGTTAAGGGCCGCTCTACTGGTGATCTTCTTGCATATCTTACTAACTCTTGGTTATCCTCCTGTTGGGACTTTGGTTAGACTTTTTCTATTGCACTAGACATATTGAAGGCCTTCGATAGAGTCTGGCACAAGTCTTTAATTTCTAATTTACCCTCCTTCGGTTTCTATCAGTCCATCTGTGCCTTTGTCTCTAATTTCCTTTCCGGCCGTTCCATAGCTGCGGTTGTGGACGGCCATCGCTCACTTCCTCATCCTATCAACTCCGGTGTTCCTCAGGGCTCTGTCCTATCTCCCATTCTCTTTCTAATTTTCATAAATGGTCTTCTCAACTGTACCTCCAGGCCCATCCATTCATACGCAGACGACTCTACCTTACACTACTCAATTAGTTTTCCAGAACGTCCCAGCCAGCAATTCCTCAAAAACAAACGTAATGAAGCCATACAACACTTATCTGCTGATCTAACTCCTATTTCCAATTGGGGCAGAGAAAACCTTATTGCCTTTAATGCTTCCAATAAAAAAATCTCCATTTTACTACCCGTCCGGAACTCCCAGAGGACTTTCCCTTATAGTACTTCAACAATATAAAAATCAATCCTTCATCTTCTCTTAATATTCTTGGTGTCTCTTTTTCTTCTGCTCTCACTTGGAAGGACCATATTACCAGTCTTGCTCAGGCAACCTCCCAGAAGCTGTGTGTGCTCAACCGCCTCAAGGGGTTCTTTATCCCTGCACAGCTTCTTGCTCTGTACAGGGGCACGGTGTGTCCTTGTATTGAGTATTGTTCACATGTGGGGAGGATTCTCTCACACCGCACTCCTAGACAAAGTAGAAAGGAAGGCCTTTCGTATCATAAACTCCCGTCCACTCATCAATTCTCCGCAATCTCTCTCTCTCCGCCACAATGTTGCATTTCTCTCGCTATTCTATCGCTACTACAATAATCAATGCTCCTTAGAGCTCTCCCAGTGTATACCACCTCCTCTATGTAAGGCACGTGGTACCCGTCTTGAAACACAATCCCACCCGTACTCTGTGCAACTTTCCAACCCAAGAGTGAAACTTTACTCTCAGACTGTCTTCTATTCAACAGCTGAGCTCTGGAACTCTCTCCCAGAATCAGTCTTTCCCTCTTCATATGACTTAAATTGCTTCAAACTCGAATGTCCCTTGATTTTGGCCCTGTCACTCTTTCAATTATGGGGGAAGCACTCGCTACAGGCAGTTCTGATTTTTGCCTCCCTCACTCACATAGGGAAAAAAAAAAATAAAAAGACAAAAATCAATCAACTAGTTTTTCACTTCAGCCCAGCTTGCAATCACTCTAAAATTTACGTAACAGGGTCATGGCACGCCTATTTTTTTGTCTATCAATTATTTTTGATTGAGGCAGAGAGAATCTTATTACTTTCAACGCCTCCAAGACCCAATTTCTCTCTCTATCTCTCCATCGCAACCCTCCGCAACACTACAGTATCATTTAGTCTTCAAAAATACACAAATCAACCCTTCATCTTCTCTCAATATTGTAGGTGTATCTGTTTCATCCGACCTTTCTTGGAAAGATCATACAGTATTACCACTCTTGCTAAAAACAGCTTCCCAAAAGTTAGGTGTGCTCAACTGTCTCCGTGGGTTCTTCACCCCCACACGGCTTCTTCACCCCCACACGGCTTCTTGCTCTGTTTCGGGGCACAGTGCGCCCCTATATTGTTCGCATGTGTGGGGAGGCTCCACCCATACCGCACTTCTCGAAAGAGTAGAGTCCGAGACTGAAGCGGGAAGGAAGGCTTATCTCACAATCCCACCATTCATGATGCTGACACGTCACTGTGCTGGTTGACGTCACAGCCTACGGCTAAGCTTCTTCCATCGCGTTCATGTCGCGTTATTGAGCGGGTGAGGGGTCGCGTAAGTGAAGTGTTTTACGGATTTGCCTCACTTTCCATCTCCAAATTCGTGTTAATGGGACCACCCTCGCATACAGTACATGGAATCTGTCAGGTTCTGGACCCGCCCCTCGCGCATATAAATCACACGTAAGCGGAGGATTGACTGTACAGTGGAGCACCGATATTCGCGGCTAATTGGTGCCGAAAAAAAAATGCTAAGGTTAATTCTGCGAAGATTGGGGCATTGTTCTTATGGGAAAAATGGTAATTGGTTCCAAATTAGTCCAAATAGTCACCCCTCAAGTACCCATTTTCCCCCAAATGCATCCAATATACAGAGCGGTCGTGAAACATTTCCCCATAGGGAATTCCTGCGTATTGCCCATAGGGTATTCCTATACATTTGATCTGCATCTTTATGTGGTAACCCAGGTTCGAATCCCGGTGGATCACATGCTTTCATTAATTTCTTTTTACCTAATTGTACTTTACCTAATTGTAGTTTACAGGAGTTGAGCTAAGCTCGTGTTGTCCCGTCTCTCAGTCTACTTTTTATCCAATTTTTTCTTGAAAATATGGATATTCCTTGCCCCTACCACCTCCTCCTCCAGCCCATTCCATTTGTCAATACATCTATAGGGGAAGCTAAACTTCCTGATATCGTTCTTGCAGGTAGGTCTTTTTACTTTGTAGCTGTGGCCTCTAGTTATTCCTGTATCCATAATTAATATATCCTCCCTATCCAGCGTCTCCAGCCCCCGGGTGCATTTGTACATCATTATCATGTCTCCCCTCTCTCTCCTCTCTTTTAGACTCGGTAGATTTAATTTGTCTAGCCTCCCTTCATATGGCAGTTCTCTGAGACTTGGAACCAATCTAGTAACTGCTCTCTGGATTCTTTCTAACTTGTGAATATGCTTCTTTAGATGCGGGGACCACACCACTGCTGCATACTCCAATCTTGGTCTAATCATACTCTTCATAATTTTCGCTACCATGGTCTCATCCAAGTAGTTCAGAGCAACTTTCATATTCCCGGCCATTGCATACATTCCGCTAAAGAGCTTGTTAATATGTTTCTCTGGCGACAAATTATCTTGTATAATCAACCCTAAATCCTTCTCTTTTTCGGCCTTGCTAATTATATTATCTCCCATCCTGTACTCCCAATTTGGTCTATTCACACTTCTTCCCATATTTAACACATGGCATTTACTTATATTCAATTTCATTTTCCACTTGGTGCTCCATTCGTATATTTTATCTAAATCCCCTTGCAGCTCCTCACAACTACTTTTATTTGTTATTTGTCTCATAATTTTTACGTCATCTGCAAACATTGACATGTAGGAGTTTATGCCTATCGCCAGGTCATTCACGTACATAAGGAACAGGAGAGGTGCCAACACAGATCCCTGCGGCTCACCACTCTCAACTTTCCGCCACGATGAGTAAGTTCCTCTAATGTTGGTCCTCATTTCCCTATCTGTTAAATAGCTCTCCATCCATTTCAGCAAACTCCCCCTGACACATCCTAGCGTCTCAAGCTTAGATAACAATCTCTTATGTGGTACCTTATCGAATGCTTTGGAAAGGTCTAAGTAGACGCAGTCCACCCATCCGCCTCTTTCTTGGAGTACATCTATCACCCTACTGTAATAACATAGCAAACTGGTAACACAAGATGTCCCTTCTCTGAATCCAAATTGCTTTGGGGTTATTATCTTCTTTCTCTCCAACATTTTCATCCATCTCTTCCTAATTAGCTTTTCACAAATCTTGCATACAATACTAGTAAGTGAAACTGGTCTATAGTTTAGAGGGTCCTCAGGGTTTCCATTCTTGTATATCGGAATGATATTAGCTCTTTTCCATTCAACAGGAACCTGTCCTTTATCTAAGGAAGCTTGAATTATGTCCCTCACTGGCTCCACTAATTGCTCTGCACACTCCTTTAAAACCCAGGCAGACACTTCATCCGGTCCCATAGCTTTCCTTACTTCAAGTCCTCTCATCGCAGATAACAGCTCATCTCTAGTTATTTCAATCTTACCAAGACCACTCTCCAGTACTCCCGCCTGTGATTCGTCAAAACCTTCCTCTCTAGTAAAAACTGACCCCAATTTGTTATTCATTACCTCGCACATGTCCGATACATTTTCATACGTCCTAGCATCAACTCTTAACCCGTTGAGCCCCGGCTAGTTATAATATTTTGTTCACCCCAGTCCCAAGCCATTTTCACTTCTTTTTTTTTGTTTGCTAAAATGGAAGACAAGGATGAGAAATGAAAAAAAAAAAAAAAAAATCACCTCGGACATTTTTTGTTTTTTTTGGGGGGGGGGGAGCCTCAAAAAAATGTGTTGAGCCAAAATGGAAGAGAATGGTGAGAAATGAAGACAAAAATAAAAAAAAATCATTTTGGTCATTTGGGGGGGGGGGGGTTTCAATAGTTCGTCTCCCCCGCATGACCACCCGCCCGGGAGCACTAGGGTAAAAACTGAGTATGGCATTGTACGGCATACATCCTAAGGAGTGTCTCACATAAATCTCAAGCCTCTAGCTCCCATACAACCGGAGTAATGAAGATTCAAAGTGGCGGTGAACTAAGGGTGTAAAGTATCCCCACTAAGCCCACCACCACCAGCCGCGCGGCTGTCTCGGCCCGCTCACACCTACTGGCCCGGCTCCCACACACACTACGGTACCTCCCCCTCCTATTCTCCCGCCATTTCCTACCTTACGAGCCACGTAAGTGTTTTTTATATGTCGGACGCACGTGATGCGTCGCTGGGAGTTGGTGATCAAACACTGCCGACGCAACACGTGCGACGCTGGGTCTCACTGGGTTAATTTAGTAATTTGTTTCTTTACCTTCAACTTACTGTTTATATATTTATAAAATAATCTAGGGTCACTTTCACATTTATTTACTATGTTCTTCTCATAGTTCATTTTAACTTGCCTAATTATGTTAACATATCTATTCCTCTCCTGTTTATATTTATTCCGATTACTCTCAGTGTTCCTTCTTCTTAATCTAGCCCAAGCTGCATCACGCCTACCCAAAGCTCTTTTGCATTTCAAATTAAACCAATCTTTCTGCTTAGTAAAATTTCCAGTTTTATATCTTGGGACAAACAGATTGGTTCCTACTCTATAAATTTCGAGGAATCTACTACAGTAAAAGTCCGATAATCCGACGACCGATAATTCGAATCTCCCGATAATCCGAATTTGTGAAAATTAGGCCAAATCCGAATTCACCTGATAATCCGAATTTCAAAAAGTCCCTAAGTCCCCTTTTTTAGGCATTAGGCCACCCAAAACCCCCTTTTTGAGGCATTAGGCCACCCAAAACCCACCCAAATGACACATAATGGTACACACACATATCATATGTTCATGATATCACTTTAAAAGTTTACCATTGTCATTGTAGCCTATTATTTACTTCTAAACATTCAGATTTCTGATTAAAATAGGGGGGGGGGGAGGAGGTAAAGTCCAATAATCCGAAAAATCCGGTAATCCGAACTAGTCCTGGTCCACTGCAATTCGGATTAAAGGAAGTTTACTGTATATTTACCTTGTACGTCCTGTTCCTTCAAAATAAGATCCCAATCTACTCCCTCTAAATATCTTTTCAAGGATACATAATCAGCTTTACTATAATTTAATCTGTCATTTATGTAGCTATTGTCTAATCTATTGGCATTACTCGAGGTCAACTTCCATTTTAGTAATAGGTGATCACTTTTACCTACAGGACATAGATAGTTTATATCACTAATTTCGTGAGGATCTTTTGTAAAAATCAGATCGAGTTTAGAAGGTTCGTTATTACCCCTCATTCTTGTATTTTCCTTCACATGTTGTGCAAGTACATTTTCCATAACCAACTCCACTAGCCGACTTCCCCAAGATCTCTGATTTGGCCCTGCATCTCCCGATTCACAATCAACCTCACTACAGTTGAAATCTCCTACCAAGATCAATCGATTCTTCCTTAAAAGCAATCTTCTCAACGACTGAATCATATCCTCGACCATCTCCTCAAACTCCAACTCCCTCCATGCTCTGGTCTTTGGTGGCATGTAAGCTACTGCTATGTCTAGCTTTTTTCCTTCTATATCATTGAGTTCAACTGCCATTATTTCTGCCTTGTCATTATTTAACTCCACTTGCTTTGCTGTCATAGGGTTCATAACTAATACTGCCACTCCACCTCCCCTTTTTCCCTTTCTATCATATCTCCATATATTATATCCTTCACTAAACACTATATTGCTGTCAAAGTCCTGGTTCAGCTTTGTCTCCGTCAAACAGACTATCTGTGGTTGATCCTTTCTTAATATATCATCCAATTCTACCTTTTTAGTGTTTATTCCATCTATATTAGTGTAGTAGCACAGTATATTGGAATCATCCTCCTTGTTTCTCTTCCCTCCCTGCCTCCTATCAGGTTCACCTCCTCCTCCATCCCTTCCCTGACCTACCTCCACATTCCCTGCTAGTTCCATTCTCCCCCCCCCCCTCCACAATCTCCCGCCCCTCCCTCACCATCTCTCCATCCTCGGGCTGATCCACTACCTGACTCACCGTCTCCATCCCCTGCTCCTCCCTCACCATCTCTCTGTCTTCGGTTTGATCCACTACCTGACTCACTGTCTCTATCTCCTGCTCCTCCCTCACTATCTCCTGCTCCTCCCTCACTATCTCCTTGTCCCCGATTTGATCCACTACCTGACTCACTGTCTCCTTGTTCATTTCTCCTCGTATTTTCCGTTCTTTCTGACTCTGAGTGTACCACTTCTTTAGTTTCCCTTCCTTTACTCTCCAAAAAAAAATCCTTTTCTCCTCATCTGACAATTTTCAATTTTCATCGTCAGCCCTTGCTTGAACTTCTCTCAACTTTTCCCTTTCCTCTATGCTTAAGTCCTTTTTCACCCTAATATGTTTCATTCCAGTACAACTATTTAGCCTCCAGCTTACAATGGTTAATGCTTCAACCACTGACCTAGATTTAAACTCTGCTTTTTTTGGGAGGTGTTTGGTGTTGGAGTGAAATAAATAAAAATATATTCTTCTGCTCTCTCTTGCAAATACAGTACAGTGGAGCCCCCATCTTCGCTACACCGGTCTTCGTTGATTCAATTCTCGCACCACACACCAAATATTCCCCATTTCAATTCTCGTGCCAAAAGCCTCAATTCTCGCATCAAAATCCCAGCCGAAACCCGAAAAAATAGCAAAAATAACGAAAAACTCGACATAAAACTAGAAAACAAACAAAAACAATAATTTTGTTTTAACATAACGAAATAATCTGCCAGTAGCTTGCCGTTTAGAGACGAAATCCGAGTGAATCCGAGATCCGATCGTCATATGCGCAAGATGCCGCCATCTTTGTATGACGTCATCACTAAGCAGACGCTTGCAGTTTAGCTAGTACAGTACGTATCTGTGTTGACAAAACAACCGTTTGCAAGCCTTTTTGTGCCTGAACCCCTTATCTCTCGCGTTTATTATAACCTCTAGTACATCTAGTGATAGGGATGGTTGGCCTGGTGGTAGCAATGAAGGAATTTCATGCTCAAAACACAGAGCAAAGACCAGTCCATGTCGGACGAAAGCGATTGAAATGCCTAGCCTAGACGATGTTAGCCTAGGCTAGGCTAAATATGACAATGATTTATAATGAAATCTGTGTGGTAAGTAATCTTCTCATAATACGTATTTATACGTCTTTTCCTCATAATATGTATTTATTGGATGTATTTGGGGCGAAATGGGTACTTGAGGGGTGGCTGGACGAATTTAGAACCTAGGCCTAGGCTAGGCCTAAAAAAAATTGCATGATAGAAACAATGCCCCAATCTACAGTATTTATGTTAGGACTGTCATTTAGCCATGTCTACATTATTATTTACAATGCATAAGATTTAGGCCTAGGCTACTTGATGTAGCCTAGACAAAAAACATGTTTTCATAGCCTAACACTGGGAAAAAGTGCGGTAATTGTTTAGATATTGGGCCTTTTTTTCTAGTTATTAAAAACGTATTCTATGGTGTATTATATGATGCAGTATAATGCATAAAATTTAACACCTAACGAGCGGCCTAGGCGGTAAATAATATGTAGCCACCAGCGGGGTGTTTTTACCCAAAATAGGGCTGTTTACGTGATCATTTTCATGCCTAAATAAGACCCAGAGCGTAAAACAAGTATCTATCCCTGAAAGGGCATAAACAGAGCTTTCCAATGACACCACAACGATCCTTGTATGACCGCTAGTTTTCTTGCAACAACCGTGCAACACGAGTGCAAAAACCATGTAATTCGGTACTTTCCCCATACAATTCACTATGTAGCGAGTGTGAGAGGGTGGAGGAGGGTGGGATTCATGTCAGTTGGTCCACCGCGGTGGTCTGGAGCAGTCATACGCTCGCTACTCTCCTGCCACCACTTGTCTCTCTCTCTCTCAGCAACATTACGTGCTGAAATTGCCACACGACTTATGTTGTGAGCCGCCACATAGTCCAAATTTCTTTCACTCGACATATGATGCGCGCCGCCAGTTAAGGGTTAATTTGTGTACAATAAAACATGTTTTCATAGGCAAAAAATAGAAAAAGACGCAAATTTTGGCATGAGCACGGAACCGATTGAATTTTCCCCATAAGAACAGTGCCCCGATCTTAGCTGTTTCAATCCTAGCTCTATTTCTGCGGAACCGATTAGCAGCTAGGATGGGGGCTCCACTGTACACAGGAATTCTGTATACATACATACATACATACATACATACATACATACATACATACATACATACATACAAGTTTAATGACCGTTTGTCCACAGAAGCTGTGGTTACAGTCTCACGTCCTAAATGGCAGCTTTCCAGGCGGTCCTGTCAAGGGCCGCCTGTGTTGTCAAGTTCTTTATTTTGAGATTGGACCGGAGTACCCGAGCCCACGTCATTCTAGGTCCACCCGTATGGGGAAATGTTTCGCGACCGCTCTGTATACATATTATGAGGAGAATACTAATAAATACATATTATAAGGAGATTACTTACCACACAGATTTTATATTAAATCATTGTCATACATAGCCTAGCCTAACTCATCATCATATTTCCGCGGATTTCGTACGACAAGGTAGATACGCTTGACTGGTCCCGGGCATTCATTTCCTTCATTGCTACCACCAGGCTCACCATCCCTATCACAAGATGTACTAGAGGCAAAAATAAACACGAGATATACGAGGTTCAGGCACAAAGAAGCTTGTAAACAGCTGTTTTTTCAACACAATGGCGAGTGGACTGTGAGCGTCTGTCTAGTGTTGACGTAAAAAATAGATGGTGGCAGCAAATTGCGCAAGTGATGCTCGGATGTATGATTTAATCAGATTTCGTCTCTTAGCAGCAAACATCTTGATAATGGCAGATTCTTGGAGTTCAGTTTACTTGTTTATTTGTCTGTTCATGTTTTCTAGTTTTATGTTGATTTTTTTCATTATTGTTGCTCTTTGCGAACATGGAATTAGGGAATATTTGGTGTCTACCGCGAAGATTGAAACAGCGCCACTGTACTGTAAACGACCTGTAGTGATGTCATTCTTCACCCACAAAAACGCGAATTTTCTTATACGGTATTTAATTATATAAGGAACCCAGCCTCCTAATATTGCGCATGGGGTATATTGCACATTTAAAGTGATATTTCTGGGATATCTGATATGGTGAGCTGAGCCCTCTAATTCTACAGATTACCACGGATAATAATTCTGTTTGTAGCTTTATTAATTCTACACATTCCCAAGGATACCAATTCTGATATCTGTAACTTTTTAAAATCTATACATGTCCAAACCACTTCAGAGTAATTAGTTTTCAATGCTCCAATACATCCTCATTAACATCACAATGTTTCTAAATCTGTAATTTTATTTTTGATTCAACACATTAATGCAGTTACCATGTTACCAATTCCTCATCTGTAATTTTATTAATTCTGTGCATTTTCACAGATACCAGTTTTGTGAGGCGTTCAGGAAGGGTCCGAACAAAGTGCCTGGAATTCTGGAACTTTGAGAAAGCTGAGGTGCAGAAGCTAAACGATGGAAAAGTGAATGTGACCTATCACAAGCTAAATGTCCCCAACAGCTCCAGGAAAGCCAACTGCTCCCTCCCAGCCCACAATAATCACCCCTCCCAGACCAAAGCTAAGGAGAAAAAGTCCTCAAAACATGCCCACAAGGCCAGCTTATTTCCTAGCAATAATTCCTACAATCTAAGCTCCTTCAGCCAGCTCTCCTGGGATGGCAGCCCTCAGAAGACCCCACCATCACAGAGTAAAAGGAAGCTTTGTCCCATTGGCCATAGCACTCTCAGTAAGACACACAAGGGAGAACAGGAAGTCTTACAGGGGGAGGACCACCTGGAGAAGGAACAAGAAAAGAAGGACAAGAAATTAATAGGTGAGTAGGGTCATTCTATGAAAGTGTCAACTTTTGGTGATATTTTCAAATTATTCTAGTTTAAATACATGTTATGTTGATGTTAATCCCTAAGATCTCTAGTTTCTGGAAATGTATGATTCTTTCAGCTGTTCCTATTAGTTAAAATGTTGTGACCAACTATGTACAAGTGGTGGGCTGGATCTGTCAGAGTGAGGGTTGGTTTCCTCTACTTCCTATAGCCGGTTCTGACTGCCTTTTTCATCATTCTTATTTCTAACATTTTTCTTTAGAGTGGTGAAGGCAGTGGGGCCATAATGGTGTGCCCATGGTTCCCTAGTGTCTTACTCTCACAGCCCACTGGCACAAGTCGGCCTTTCTCTCTCTGGCGTAGGGATGCGGCGACCCCAACGCCCACCAGTTTGGTGGTGCAATCAGCTTCTGGAGCAGTGGACCACTGGTTCCTAGCTTCACAGAAAATTCCTGTGCTTGCTATGTTTCCAGCCAGGGCCCCACGTGTGGAGAATGAGCAGAGCGAGTTCTTTGACCTGAATGTTGGGTTGAAACAAGGGTGTGTGATGTCCCCGTGGTTGTTTACTGTATATATGGATGGAGTCATGAAAGAAATACTAGGAAGAGCAGTGGATGTTGGTATATCGCTGAAAAGGGTGGGAAATGAGTGGAAGCTGCCTATACTGCTCTTTGCGGATGATACAGTTCTGATGAGCGATAATGAATGTGAGTTGCAGGGTCTGGTAAATGAGTTTGGAACAGTGTGCGAAAAACGGAATTTGAAGGTAAATGCGGGGAAGAACATTGTTATGGTCTTCGAAATGGGTGAAGTCACAGAGTGTGAAGTGAAGCTGAACGGTCAGGCTATGGAGATCGTCAGCTCTTTTAAGTATCTGGGCAGTGTGTTGAGTAAGGATGGGACTATGGATGAAGAAGTGCGGGAGAGGGTGCAATAGGGGAAGAGGGTTGTAGGAATGTTGAAAGCAGTAACAAGAAATAGGGTGGTCAGTATGGAAGTGAAGAAGTCCTTGCATGACAGTGTGGTAATCCCGACACTAACTTACGGAAGCGAAGCATGGACATTCGGGAAGAGACTCAGACCAAGAGTGAGAGCGGTGGAAATGAGTTACATGGAGGGATAGACAGACGAATGAGGAAGTAAGAAGGAGGTGTGGTGTGGAGGTAGATGTGCTGGAAAGTGTGAAAAGGAACAACTTGAGATGATTCGGCCATATGGAACGTATGGAAAGCGAGAGAATGACTAAGAGGATGTACGAGAGCGAGGTGGAAGGACAGAGAGGGAGAGGTGCACCGAAGGAGAGGTGGAAGGATGGAGTGAGGAAGTACAGTATACCCTCGCTATCTCGGACTAATTGGGGGGAGACCCAGTCCGAGATGACCGAAAATCCGAGATGTCCGGAGTCCGGCTTGTGTCCGACCTAACAGAGGATAAAATCCGACCTAACCAATGTCCGTCCGAGACAACAATGAAATCGGAGACTACGGAAAAAATCCGACCTCAAGAGAGACGTCCGCGTCAACCTAGAAAACGAAGACAACCCTATTCGAACCCTATAATCTGTAATACAAAACTCAGTACAGTAAACCCCTGCACAACGATCACTCTTGCAACAAATTTTCACTTTAACGAAGGTTGCATAGTACTGTATTACCTCTTGCCCGCACAACAAACACTTTGGCTCGACTTTACAATTTTTTTACCGAGATTTACCGATGGTTCAGAAGTTTTTTGCCAGGGTATTTTTAGCTTTTTTCCACATAAAATCGCTCACTCCCCCTCTGCAACTCTCTTTCTATCTATCTATCTCTCTAATGCATATCTACCTAACTCCCTTATACATTAACATAACTATGTCTTATTTGGACTTTTTGTAATCTTTGAATAATTTCTAATGCGATGGAATTGAAAAATATAATATCCTTCCAGCACATAGATAAATAATAAATAAGATAGTCAACCAAATATTTCAACCCTCCCTCCGTGCGAGCAGAGACGGAAGATTTACGTTTGATAGATTTTTTGTTTTGTTTTGTTCCCTCGATATACACTCTCTTTCTATCTATCTATCTATCTCTCTAATTCATCTACCTAACTCCCTTATACATTAACATAACTATGTCTTATTTGGACTTTTTGTAATCTTTGAATCATTTCTAATGTGATGGAATTGAAAAATATAATATCCTTCCAGCACATAGATAAATAATAAATAAGATAGGCTTATCAACATCATCACAGTAACGGGGTCGGAGTTGAGGCTTGGGACAGGGAGGGGAGGGATTAGGCCTACAGCGCAGGGTTTTTTTTTTTTTTTTTTTTTTTTTTTTTTTCATGTGAAATTTATCATATTAATGACAAATACGACCCTTATAGTTAGCGGGGGTTTACTTTATATCATTTATAAATTATAACAATTTATTATGACTTTTATTTGGTATTTACGAACATTATTATAGATTGACTCCTGCAAGGAGATAAAGAAAACCTAATATTTAGTAGTGGCCCCGTAATCATTGCCGATTATGCCTATTACATAAGGCATCCTCTTCAAACACTCATTTACCGTAGTTTGAATCTACCGTGCAGAGCATAAAAAATTGAGGAGCCTTCATCATGAGCGCACGCAACCTCACTCATGGTTCGTCATTATGAAATTGGGTACTCACTACGAAAAAACTTCGTAAAAAATAACAAATAAAAAGAAAATAAGAATAACTAATCATAAGCTTTCCATAACTTCGTGGATGTACTTGTGTGGATCTTTGACCAGACGCTGACTTCAGGCGTCATTCTTCCTTCACTGACATATCAAGTAAACCAAAATCCTTAATACATCAACGAATGGGAAGGGGATGGTCGGGAGGGCCCCAGTCGTCAATGATTATGGGGCCACTACTAAATATTAGGTTTTCTTTATCTCCTTGCAGGAGTCAAACCTATAATTTATTAGTGGCCCCTCCATCATTGACGATTATGCCTGATATCTAAGACTGGAGGGGGACATTCGTAATCATATCATAACTCTAGCAAAAGCAGATAATCAAACAACCACATAGTATTCTTACTTTGTAAAAAAGATATATTTGTGTGCATAAACTTTATACAGCATATAAATATACAAAAAGGGTGACAAGCAGGAGCGTGCTTCGAAGAAGCCTGCTTGGACAAAAAAGGGGGTTAACTCCGAGACACTGTACACAGAGTTGGTAGTTAAGAAGGCACCCCACTTAAAGTAAGTGGTGAAAAATAAAAACATCAAAGTTTACATGTGCACATATAAACCCCATTAACTCGTGGATATATACTGTATCTAAAATTATACCCTATAAATAAAAGGAACTCGTGTACTGTCGCAGAAGTACTGAACTCTTGTACTTCTGCAGAGGTACTTACATTACAAATACAAGTTGCGGCCGCAACTACTAAGATTACTTAAAATTATATTGCTTCACAGCCAAAACTATTTACAACAAGCATTGTCGTTCTACTATGATTGTACGTTAGCACAATTTCCTGTAATGAATACTACAGAGAAATTTTATATCACAGCACCTACACCCTGTATCACAGCTCGTAAGCTCCGCACACGCACTCCGGTGGGGTCTAGGGTGTCCTATGTTACACTGACTGCACCCCCCCCCCCCCCCCCCCCCCCCCTCTTTTTTCTTCATCTAAACACTAAGTGACCCAGAGGCCACCTAGACCCTCTGCCGTAAAGCTATACATGGCATGGAAGGCTTGTCTAAAGCTACTGAAAGGTATCGAGTCAAAAAAGTATGATTAGAGGACCAGAGGTGCGTGGCTGCTATGTCCTCAACAGAAAAATTCTTAAGGAAACGTAAAGAGGTCGCCCATTTGCGTAAATCGTGAGCTCTACCCACAACGCCGGGATTACTTTCCTGAATGACGTTAACTAAGAGAGAAGCCAGTTTACGTTTCATTACGCGTTTACCCGTACTTGATACCCATAAAGCACCTTGTTGATTCCTAGGTGCGACTCTCAAATATTTGGTTAGCGCTTGCACTGGACATAAATTATGGTGCACCTTTCCCCTTTTCAACGCCGGCACCGTGAACTCTGAAAACACGTGATCACTGTGCTCATTCTTGGCGATGAACCCCGGGGAAGGGGCAATATGAATACAATCATTGAGCCTACCAAACCTGATGCAATTAGGCGTGTTGCTCATCGCTGCCAGCTCAGACACCCTGTTCCCGGTAGCCAAAGCCATAAGGAATACTGCCCTTTTTAAAAGTAAGTCAAAATTTGCAGTATTTTGGTACCGCCGGGAATGAAGTAATGACAACGCTTTGTCCAGAGACCAGGTAGGCATGAGCTGACGGGGAGGTGGGCGGAGTTTAAAACATGCCCTCATGAAACCTGTCTCCTCCTCTAGTGGTAGACCTGTAAGGTCAAAAAATGGCATCCTAATTGCTGTTAAGTGATTCTTTAACGTTACTACAGATAGACGTTTCTGCTCAAACAGATAGTTTAAATAATTAAAAACCAAAGCCACGGAAGGCACAGATTGTTCTGTTCTGAGTATCCAAGAAGTGAAAGACTGCCAATGCGATTGATACTGTCGCTTAGTAGATTGTGTGTATTGATTCATGAATTTATCGGTCACGTTTCTACCATACGGAGCTAGCCATTTGGCCTCCTGAATGTCCATAATGCAAAAGTCAGCGAGGTCTCTAGGTTGCCAATCGTGTCTAAGTGGAAATACCCGACCGGGAGCGACACCGGGTTCGGGCACCACGTTTTTAATTGCTGGTACCACGCCTGCGCCGGCCACAGGGGCGCGATTAACGAGACTACGCCCCGATAATCCTGTAGTTTGTTTACTACGTGGCACATCAGAGAAGCGTCTGGCGGCGGAAACAGATAAATGGAACTCCACATGTTCCAGTCCGTCACCAGTGCGTCGGGTCCTCCCGCCGGCGTGGTTGTCCGGCAGGTTAGGTACAGCGGGAGTTTGTGAGTCTCCGCAGACGCAAATAAATCCACTTATGGACGGTAAGGCTTCGCAATCATTAGGTCGAAAATGTTTTGCTTGAGTGCCCATTCTACTGTTGTGCTCTGTCTCCGAGATAGAGCGTCTGCCCAAACGTTCGCTACGCCGGGGAGATAAGAAGCGTGAAGCTTCCAGCTTGTTGGCTAGTACAAAAATCTTTTCTGAAACGTTTAGCAACCTCCGAGATCGCGTTGACCCCTGTTTCTGAATGCAGTGAACTGCATTCAGATTGTCCATCCTGAAGGCCACTGACTTGCCCCGCAAAGAAAAGCCGTGAGCCTGAAGGAAATACAAGGGGACTAGTAATTCTTTGACATTTATGTGGGAGGATTCTGAATGGGACCAAAGCCCTTGACCCTGATGCCCTTGGTTTGACTGAAAGCCCCAACCTATTGTGCCTGACGCATCCGTGTCCACCCATACCGTCGGCGGAGGAGAGGTCCATGACATGACTGAGTGCAATGTTTCCCTCTTCGCCCAGACCGCTAGTAAGTTGTGTATTAATTTTGGGATGGGCCATAATGTTTCCGCCGGCAATAGTGGAAAAAATTTGTTGCCCTCCAAAATTAAACGTTTGACTTTCAACCGGCCCAACTTTACAGTTAGTTGAATCCAGTTGAGAGAGCCGACCAGAGATTCCCAGACTCTCCGTGTCGTAGTCAGACTGTGAAGAAACAGAAACAGTTTCTTGCGAAACCTGTTCCGATTGTCCACACTCTGACTCAGAGTGAGAGCGGCTGTGTCCCAGACCAGCCCTATCCACTGGACCACTCGTGAGGGAACAAGGTTTGACTTTACCAGGTTTACCTTGAATCCTAGAGATTTTACATGATTTAATGTTATGTTGACATGATTTATGCATAACTGTTCCGTCTCCGCCACCACCAGCCAGTCGTCTAGATACCACAAAATCCTGATCCCTTGTTGCAACAAGGGCATCAGGGCTTGCCGGACTAATTTCGTGAATATGCGAGGTGCTAGGTTTAAACCGAACGGCATCCTCTGAAAGACATAAGTCTGATGCATGATACGTAAGGCCAGAAAACGTTGAAACAGGGATAGGGGTGTAATCTTGTATGGAGATATAGAGACTCATATGAATGATAATGGAGTGAGAAAAGTGAGGGCTATGGAGACAGTGAAGGAGGTCTAGAAAGGTGTGGATGAGGACGAATATGGATGGGAAGGGCAGGTGGAGGAGGTCAGTAGGCTAGGTAGATATAAAAGGGGAGAGATGAGACCTTGTTGTTGTTGTTGTTGTTCCCCAAGCTGCCTGGCCGAACAGCCCCAAGGCCCCGAGCAAGGCCAAGGCCATAACCGAGCGCCCCCACAGAACCCTCCCCGCCGACCACAATAAAGCCTGAGTGACCGAAGCCACTCCATGGCGGGGAGCTGAGGAGGGTGCGGAAATGCCCGGGAAACCAAAGCCCCACCCAGGGCCCTGTGTCCCTCAGCAATTATGAAGAGAAAGTTGAGGGGCAAGGGAAAAATGTGACGCTTTGGCTTCCAATCTTGGTAGATTGGGAGGTCAATCCACGTTAGAGACGCCGTCACTTGAGATCTAGAAAATATATAAGTATAAGGAACAGTCAGAGTAAGCTATGGGTATGGCAGAGATTGCTCAGTTCTCACTCTGATAGACCAGCCCATCACCAAGAGATGAGACCTATAAGGGTACAGTTTAAAAGTAAGGTAGTGGCGGAGACTGTGACAAATTTTAGTTGGAGGCTAAATACAAATGATAAACTGAAACACATAAGACTAAAGAAGGATTTGAGTATAGAACAAAGGAAAAAAATTAAGGAATTACAAGAAAAGGCTGATGAAAATAATGGAAAGTTGGATGAGGAGGATAAGAGAAATTTTTACTGGAGAGTGAGGGACAGAAAAGTGAGGAAGTGGTTTATAAGAGTAGAAGAGAGGGGGAGATCAGGGAGGGGAGAGAATGTGATGGGAGTTGTGACGGAGGAGGAGAACGGGGTGGAGGTGTCGCAGGGAGAGACAGGAGACAAAGAGGCAGACCCAGTAGTGCTAACGGGGGAGTAGGGTACGGACTGGAGGAGCGGGATGGTGTAATTGCTGAAGGAATGGTAGATGGATTAAATTAAGGATTATGTTTAGTAATGTGGATGTGTTTACCCAGGACAAGAAAAGAGAACTGATATGTAGGTTGCAGGATGAAGAGGAAAAACCTGATGTCATAGCCCTACAGGAAGTAAGACCAAAAAATGCTAGAATTGAAAGGGAACTGGTGGAATATAGTTTGGAGGGTTTTGAGTTATATGAGAGAAATGCTATTAGAGCAGAGGTTGGAAGAGCACTGTTTATTTATGTAAGAAAAGAGCTCAAGGTTAATGAGGTGGATATGAGACAGCAGTATTGTGAGTATTTGTGTATTGAAGTAAAATGTGTAAGAGGATCAATTCTAATTGCCTCTATATATAGAAGCCCAAATAATAGCAGGGGAGAGGATGATAACCTACTGAAAGCAATGGAGGAGATAGATAATAGAGAGAACAAATATAAAATTTTGATTGGAGATTTCAATTTGCCAAGGATCAACTGGGCAAATTGTACTACTCCAGCGGGACAGGGTAGCCTGGAAAATAAGTTTATAGAGAAAGTGAGAGATTGTTTTTTAACGCAACATATTGTAGAGATGACAAGATATAGAGATGGGACGCAGGGGAGTGTACTTGATTTGATTTTTAGCAATGAAGAGGATATAGTGGAACATGTTAATGTGGATAGCCCTATAGGTCGTAGTGACCATGCCTGTATAAGCTTTAGTTGTAACATTAAATCAGAGAGGGATAATAGAAGCAATAGAAAAATATACATGTATGATAGAGCAGATTATGAGCTGCTGAGATGGTGTTTGGACATTGACTGGGGGGAATACTTGAACGGTGAAGACGCTGAAGGAATGTGGAGGAAAATTAGAGTCAAACTGGAGAATGCTGTATCCAATAGTGTACCAGTAAGGGAATATAAGGATAAAACAAAATTGAGGAAAAGAACTAACCCAGAATTGCCAATGAAAAGAAAGCTTTGGATATTGATTAGAAGAAAGAAACGATTGTGGGAAAGATTAAAATTGTTAAAAAAGAACAGGGGGTCTAGTATAGAGGCTAAGGAAGTGGATCTGGAATGCAGACAAATAAACAATAAAATAAGGTGGGAAACAAGGAGGGGGGTGAAGGAGAGGGAGAGAGAGATAGCTAGAAATGTGAAGGATAATCCAAAAATATTCTGGAAGTACATTCAGGAAAAGTTAACAAGAAGAGTAGGGATCCCAGAGCTGGTAGGGGGGTTGAATGATGGGAGTAGAGCGGAGACTGATAAGGAGAAAACAGAGGTGCTGGGGAAATACTTTGGGGGGGTACTAACAGTGGAGTCGGAGGATGCAGTGCCTACTATTCCCATCAAACAGGCACCGGCACTAGAACTAATCGAGTTTTCCCATGCTAGAATAAGAAGGGCTATAGAAAAAATGAACAGAAGTAATTCTCCGGGACCGGATGGGATACACCCAAGAATCATAAAGGAAGGAGGGGAGATGTTAGTTGAGCCATTGAAAATGTTATTTGAGGTATCGTTTAATACAGGACAAATCCCGATGGACTGGAGAGAGGCGAACATAACAGCTATATTTAAGAAGGGAAAGAGAAATGACCCAGGGAATTATAGACCAGTCAGTTTGACAAGTGTTGTGTGTAAACTAATGGAAACGGTAATTAGAGAAGGAATAATGGATCATATGAAGTCAAACCAACTTTTCAGTGGGAAACAGTTCGGATTCTTGCCGGGGAGGTCGACGGTACTACAGCTAATTAAGGTGGTAGATGATTGGATGCAAATTTTAGAAGATGGTGATGTAATAGACGTGGTATATTGCGATTTTATGAAGGCCTTCGATAAGGTCCCACATAAAAGGTTAATAGAGAAAGTTAGAAGCTATAATATAGGGGAGAAATGTGTGAAATGGATAGAAGCCTTCCTGAAAGATCGGAGACAGAGGGTACTGGTGAATGGAATAGGCTCGGGGTGGAGGGAAATTACAAGTGGGGTACCTCAGGGATCTGTGTTTGGACCACTGCTGTTCGTTATATTTATCAACGACTTGCCTGAAGTTATAACTAATGGAAGTGAGGTATACCTGTATGCGGATGACACTAAGCTGTATAGAAGAGTGAGGAGTAAGGAAGATATGGGTTTGCTTCAAGGAGATGTGGAGGACATGAAGGAATGGTCTGAGCATTGGTTAATGCCTTTTCATCCAAAAAAATGCAAGTACAGTACATGCGGATTGGGACCAGCAAGATAGACAAGGTAGGATACAGTATGTATGAAGCGATGGAGGAAGTGAATGCAGAAAAGGATATAGGAGTAGTGATAGACAATAAGTTAAATTTCTCAGAACATTTAGCGGAAAAGATAAACAAAGCCAATAGAATTGTAGGGCTGATAAGGAGGACATTTGTGTCACTTAACGAAGAAATCTTCAGGAATCTCTATACAGCGCTGGTTAGGCCGCACCTGGAATATGCGAACCAGGTGTGGGCTCCATATATGGTAAAGGATATAGAAGCAGTGGAGAAAGTGCAGAGGAGAGCTAGCAAGCTGGTACCAACGTTGAAGAACGCGGGCTATGAGCAGAGGTTGAGGACACTGGGGCTTCCGACACTGGCATATAGGAGAAAGAGAGGGGATATGATAGAGACTTTTAAGATAGTGTCAGGAAAGTACGATGAGGATGTGTGTGAAGGTATCTTCTTGATGCGGGAGGGAACAAGAACGAGAGGACACTCTAAGAAAATTTACAAAGAAAGAAATAGGCTTGAGAAGGCAAAGAGCTCATTTTGTGATAGAGTGGTAAATGAGTGGAACGCACTGCCCCAGTATGTAGTCGATTCCGAATCAATAAGGGAGTTCGAAAGTAATCTTGATAAAGCATGGGGAAGACAAGATTTGAAGTTTGATTATAAAACAAAAATACAGAATAGTAAAAATGTTGCGTCTGCTACCGCCGCCCCCAACACCGTGAACGACCGCAGCAGTGCAAGTACTGGTACTGAGCTGGATACACAGGCATAGTTTGCCTTTTTCCAGAGGATCTACTGTAAGAAACTGTAAGAAAACAAACAAACAAACAAACAACCAATGTACCCCTACACTCCGATGTTATATTGCGCCGAAGGCTGAGTCAAGGCGAACACAGCTACCGTAATTTTATTGGCACTCGAATGCTCAATAATATGTAGATTAAAGGATAATAATAGGTATTTATCTAAAACTATGTATATATTAACTAAACTACTCCATGTGTTTAATATATTGACTGAATTTCACTGAAATGAATAATGTAAAATATTAATTTTAAGTTTGAATGTTAGTTTTCTGATGAAAAATGATCCCAGTTAACCCCCTGCCAAAATATGCGATATTTATTCGTATTTATTAATTTTAAGGGGTCTCTAATTTCTCGAAAATAGTGAATTAATATCAATTTTATGTGTTTGACAAAGAGCGTAAGACCTTGAGGCATAAGGTAAGCGCTATAAATTAGTACGATTTTATGATGAATTACAAGTTTTTCAGGGGTATATAATTATGTGGTTGGATTAATGGAAAACAACGAAACAAAATCAGCTATGTTTTCCGTTGTGGTGTTTCCGAAAATTATCCAATGATGATGTCAAATTAGCTTGCCGCCAATCAACTGTGGAACACTTGGAAATGTGTTTAGCTGTTATTTACCGATATATTTGTGGAAAATAGAGTGAATTAAGGGGCTGGAATATAACATTGACTTCATGTGAATTGCGAGTGCCCTACACATTCTAAAATTGTGCATATTAATCTTGGGGAACTCATTATATATAAGGTATAAGTTCAAGGTGATACTTTGGATAAACCTGACTTCTAGCAAGCACCAAACAGCGATTTTGTAAGTAGCCAAGCATATTATTTTTTCAGATAAGCCTAGGCCTAGTGTTGTATAGGCCTAGGCCTACTTGTATTAGCCTAGGCCTATGATGATAATGATGATTTGAAGCAGAAATGAGTAGCCTAGGCTGAGGCTAGGCGTATTAGGCTTAGGATAACCCATTATCCAACAATCTTAGGACTGCCCCCACTAGTGGGGCTATGTAGCCTATAATGTAGGCCTATTGATAGGCTAATGAAGATCAAGAAAGATTTGAGGTTAAAGACAGTAAAAAATAAGGTTAGCTAGGCAGCTGGGAATCTGGTTCTGGTTGGCTAAGACTCCGAGCCCACTCTTAACCCGGGAACGGCGAAGGTCCTCAATTAAGGTAATTATTTAGAAGATGACTTTTTTTTCTAGTTATTAAAAACTTACTCTATGGTGTATTATATGATATATAGAAGCAATAGAACTGTTAAAATGACCTGGGAAGTGTATATTAAACTTAGCCTAGACCAACATTCCTGTTTTTTTTTTTTTTTTTTTTTGTAAGGCTAAGCTAGGCTAACCTAGCCTAGGCTACTCTTGAGTTTTGGAACACAGTAAGGCCTATTTTAGATGTCTAACTTTTAAAATAATAATATAAAAATACATAGGCTAGGATTAAAATTTTGTTATCATTATACAGAAAGTTCATTTGTGTTATCACTCAAAAAAACAGCGTCGTTTGACACCCTGGCTAGGCTATAGCCTATGACAATAACAGTTTGCCGTCATGCCGTGGGATTATAGGGGATAATAGGGGCCGCCTATAGGATTTATTGAGGAGCCCTCACTACCGCCTTGCCCCTCCCCAGGGCTTGTTGAAATTCTCATCTAGCCTACTGCCTAGTTCCTCAACGGTCAACCTATTATTGTATCCCACGACAGTCAAAATAGATGCGAACATGCAAGTAGTGTAAACAAGGCACGGCCTGGCAGGCGGTAGCCTACGCCCGAATACTACATCCTTACCATTATTTTTTAGGTACGGTACCGGTATATAAGCTGAAGCCTATGAAACGGTACGGATATAATCCTGTGTAGGGGGGGTGAACCTGTACATAGGCTAGCCTATATCTCAATACAGTAATTTGGTAATTTTACAATTTTTTTTTTACATTTTACATTCATAAATATTCCACTAATAGACTATACTAGTTATTTAAGGTTAGGTTAGGTTTTGGGTAGGATAGGCTAGGTTAAAGATATTGTTCAATGTTTCTTGGTAAATAGGCATCTGAAAAACAGTTCCCGCGGGCCGCTACACAGGATCTTATGAACGGTACGTAACAGACAGTCCTAACCTAACCTAACTTAGTGTCCAAAGTGAGGTCTGCTGCTAGCCTATGTTCTTATAACATTTTCTGCCAAAGTACCGGCACAATTTAATAAAGAGTGTACACTGTACCAGTACAGTACTGTACTGTATAGGCCTAGCCTAGGTTAAGCCTGCCACCCTACAGTGCATTTATAGAGTTTTCGGCCATGATTTGGGTAGACCTGTCACTGAAGAATACTTTCGCAGTCTTACCGTTTGTTTTTGTTTTCAAGGTATAGGCTATAGGCAGAATAGGCTACAGTAGGTATTACTGGTATCTTATTTTATTGTAGTTTATATTATGAGTGGAAGATTTGCAATAACTTACCCTAACCAAAGTCCAAACTTAGTGTCCAAAGTGGGATCTGCACCCTGCCTCTATGTTCTCATTTTGTATACCGGTAACTTTTTAGCCAGAAGCTAGGCCTACCACAGTGCAACTGTGCTTCCGTGCCGACCCCCTGCCTAGGTAAACTCTTTCGTCTCTGCCTCTCTTCTAACGTCTTTCCTTCTTGCTGGAAGTTTGCTCTCATTCAACCTGTCCCAAAGAAGGGTGACTGCTCTCAACCCTCCGACTATGGTCAAATTGCTCTCTTGTATCTCTAAAGTTTTGAAACTATTCTTGCTTCCAAATTTCTTAAGCATTTCTCTTCTCATAATCTGCTCTCAGCTCGCCAGTATGGCTTCCTTAACTCTCACAGACCGGTTTCGCCTTCTATAGGATAACCCCGAAACCCGGGGGATCTGGCCGAAAAACTTTGTAATAGGCTAGCCCTATCTTTGTTATTTTAACTGCTAGAGAATTCACTCACATCTCTAAACGTAGCCCTGTTTCTTATCTGTAGACTGGCGTTGAGTAGAGCTCTCTAAGTCAACTGGTTCAGTTGTGATGACTATTTCTGTGGAGAATGTTTCGAGGCGATGTTAGCGATATCGGACAATTGCAGACACTAATCTCGTCAATGCATACAGCAACAACATTGATCCGACGTCTCCTTCTTGGTTTTGGAGATGCGGTGTCGCAAAGACACGGTTTATTTACATGCGTCGGACGCACGGCTTTCAAAACACGCTTAATAGGCTTTCAAGCTTATGGTGCTCAAGAGCCCATCCGTGTTTCGGGCCCTAGTTTGTTATGGGCTCCTCAGAGCCCTTCTGGGTACCATGGGTTGAGGGTCGCTCTACTGGTAATCTTCTTTCATATCTTACTAACTCTTGGTCATCCAACTTTCTGGACTTCGGTGAGACTTTTTCTGTTGCACTAGACATATCGAAGGCCTTCAATAGAGTCTGGCACAAATCTTTAATTTCCAAACTGCCCTCCTTCGGTTTCTGTCCCTCCATCTGTACCTTTGTCTCTAATTTCCTTTCCGGCCGTTCCATAGCTGCGGTTGTGGACGGCCATCGCTCATTTCCTCATCCTATCAACTCCAGTGTTCCTCAGGGTTCTGTCCTATCCTCCTATTCTCTTTCTAATTTTCATAACTGATCTTCTCAACTGTACATCCAGTCCCATCCATTCATATGCAGACGACTCTACCTTACACCACTCAATTAATTTTCCAGAATACCCCAGCCAGCAGTCCCTGAAAAGCAAACAATGAAGCCATAAAATACTTATTGACTGATCTAGCTACTATTTCCAATTGGGGCAGAGAAAACCTTGTTCCATTTAATGCTTCCAAAACTCAATTTATCCATCTTACTACCCATCAAGGAACCTCCAGAGGACTATCCCTTATTCTTCAACAATACAAAAATCAACCCTTCATCTTCTCTCAATGTTCTCTGTCTCTTTTTCTTCTGCTCTCACTTGGAAAGACCATATTACCAGTCTCACTAAGGCAGCCTCCCAGAAGCTGGGTGTGCTCAACTGCCTCAAGGGGTTCTTTACCCCTGCGCAGCTTCTTGCTCTGTACAGGGGCACAGTGCGTCCTTGTATTGAGTATTGTTTACATGTGTGGGGAGGATCCTCTCACACCGCACTCCTAGACAAAGTAGAAAGGAAAGCCTTTCGTATCATTAACTCCCGTCCACTCACCAACTCTCTGCAATCTCTCTCTCTTCGCCGCAATGTTGCATCTCTCGCTATTCTATCGCTACTACAATAATCAGTGTTCCTCGGAGCTTTCCCAGTGTATACCACCTCCTCTATGTAGTGTGCGTAGTAGGGGAGAGCGGTGATGGTTCGGACAGAAGGATGGTTCGGACAGTGCATTTCCTGAGAAACCTATGGGACCTAAGGCCCCGAGATTTTGCGTGAAACTGCGAGAGTTTGTTTACTCTCATCACGCGTGATGTGGTTCCTACATCAGCTACACTTTTTAATGCAGGTCCGATTTTATGTTTTTTTGCACTTCCTATGTAATATTTTCACTTTATATCGTAAGCTCTACCTCCATGAATATGTCAACCAGCGAAATATGCATTATTATGGTGAAACTATGTTGTATGCCGAAGATATTGCCGTAAATAACAAATGCTGAAGTCGCTTGTGTGAACGCTGAGCGTACCCATCAATTAACTATATAGATTTGGGATCATTCGGACAGTTGAGGGTGGTGATGGTTCGGACCAGTCCGAACCATCCTTCCCACTAATTACCAAAAAATTACCTAATCAATTGATAACACTACTTCTTGTAAGCATCTATATTATGAACACATAGTGAAACACAACTCTTAACCCTTTCGCTGCGGGTGACGTTCTGGAACGTCCTGGCAAGTTACAGCAATTTCCAGGATTTAAAAGCCTGTAAAAACCGTAAAAATCGAGTGTCAGTGGGCGGGAGCGTGAGGGGCCCACCTCCGTCCCTCAGAGCAGCGAGCGGCTCACTGAGGTAGGCTGTGTCTCGCGCGGGTCTCTCTCTGTCTCTCACAACAGTGTAGCCAAGCGAGCGAGTGCTACCAAATAGCGGGTTTCCCGCGTTTTACTGGCACCGCTGCGGGTGACCCAGACCACGTACGGGTATTTTCGCCTTGTTTTCGGCAGAATACAGGTAATTTAATGCAGATGCTTGATTTATCATTCAGGAGTGCCTGAATATGCCCTAAATAGCCCAAACATAGCTGCAGCCAATGGATTAATATCCATCAGGGAATATATTTATATTTTATTATGTATTTATCTGTGCTAATACAATATAATATAAACTAAGTCAATTATGTAATTTATTTGAAGTAACATAGTCCTAATCCATACCTATAATATTGTTTATACAAATAAAGGTACTGTATGTTTATATGATTTATGGAGAAGTACATTATCCATAATTCTGGTTTTAAGTATAATCCAGTTTGTTTTCAATATAATTTTTTTACAAATATGAAGAGGTTAATTTCGATTATGAAGTTTAATTTTATATTTTAGCAAAATAAAATGTCTTTGAATTGAAAAATTATTGTTTTTAGCAAATCCAACGCACATAATTTTAAGATTATGCCAATTAATATACGTGACCGAACCATCCCACCCTTCTGACCGAACCATCACCACTGGTAGGGATGGTTCGGACAATTTAGAAACTTGTGTTTCGGGAACTATAGCTCAATACTGAAAAGAGCTAAGGGTTTGAAATAATTAGGCTAAAGAACCAAATAACGAAGCAACATTTTAACATCAACTAGATTATTGGGAGGTTTGACGTACCTCCCAACCTAACAAATAGGAAAACCTACTATTTGGTAGTAGTCTTGGAAAATCCAATGTCAAGGCTATTAACCTAATTGCAATGACGACTTGTCTATTTTGACTGCTATGTCGTCATTCCAACCGCGGTTAAAAAGAAAACGTCTAGAGTCTACTCCTTATCTTGCTCTAGGAGACGTTGTACATTAACCAAAACTACCACCGAAGGTGAAAAAAGCATAGAAGAGAAGAAAAAGGGGTTTACCTTAGTTACCGCTTAAGGCCCATCCCGTGTTCCGTCATGTGCAGATCCCTGTTGAACGTGCGCATGAGCGACCCTCTCTTGTCATCACATCTCACGTCAGCAGAAGAACGCGGATGGGCAGGGGTCCGGCGTGAGGGAGGGTATTATGTACGTTGGATTTTCCAAGACTACTACCAAATAGTAGGTTTTCCTATTTGGTAGGTTGGGAGGTACGTCAAACCTCCCAATTTGTTAGTAGTCTTGGCAAATCCAACGTCAAGGCTGCATAACAAATAGGAGGAGGACATCCAAGCCCAACCTACCAAAAAAAAAAACAATGCATAAAACAAAATTATGAATGACAAAGACACAATTTAACCCCTTATTGGCGGCGCTCGACTTAAGTCGTGCACCAATTTGCAGCAAGTTAGGAGCATTATTAAGGCTTTTAAAGTGTTAAAATCGAGTGCAAATGGCCGGGAGCGCAGCGGGCCAGAGAGCCGACTCCCAGGGTATACCGCCGCCCATTAACTCATGTTCCCTGTGTTCTCGAGAGGCCGGCAGTGTAGCCAGTAGTGAGCATAGCTGGGAAAAATATACCGCTATACGCTAAACTCCCATGTTCGTGGCACCACTGCAAGAGAACCACGAGTGCTACGTAGCTCGTTCTGGTCTCATTTTGAAGCTTTTATATAGCGTCTAGTTTGTTGCTGAATACATTTCTTTTCATGCAGATACTTGATTGATCATTCAGGAGGGCCTGAATATGCCCAAATGAGCCCAAAACACCCCGCTAGACAAGGGTTAAACAAGAGAGTTTAATAAAAGAGTGAAAAACTGAGGAGTAGCTAAAAAGAACAGTTTTAACACATGCCCGTCATTCATAGTAATGCAAAAACATAGACTTGTCTTAAACCAAAAAAGGTACTGTACCCAAAATCCCTTTTCTTCCAAAACCAACAAAAACACTGAACACAAGAACAAAACACAATATGGCGATGGGCTGGTCTATCAGAGTGAGACCTGAGCGATCTCTGCCATACCCATAGCTTACTCTGACTGTTCCTTTTACTTATATATTTTCTAGATCTCTTCCGTGGATTGACCTCCCAATCTACCAAGATTGGAAGCTAAAGCGTCACATTCTTCCTTTGCCCCTCAACTTTCTCTTCATAATTGCTGAGGGGCACAGGGCCCTGGGTGGGGCTTTGGTTTCCCGGGCGTTTACGCACCCTCTCAGCTCCCCGCCATGGAGTGGCTTCGGTCACCCAGGCTTTATTGTGGTCGGCAGGGAGGGTTCTGTGGGGGCGCTCGTTTATGGCCTTGGCCTTACTCGGGGCCTTGGGGCTGTTCGGCCAGGCAGCTTGGGGAACAACAACAACAACAACAACAACAAAACACAATTTTCAATGTGGCAAAAACACTTATGTACTGGAACAATACATAATCCCAAACTTGCAATCCAGTGTTGCAAACCCGTACACCCCCCCCCCCCTTCGTCAAATAAAACAAAGGAAAAGAACGAGGGACAAGGGGGGAAGACCAGGGATCTTCACCAGAGCACCAGGAAACACGACCCCCGAGAGCAATCACCGGCCGAGGGGGTCGAACACTGGACACGGAGAGGTAGGAGGAGATGAAGGAATTGATAGAAGACCACAAAACCGCTGAGGCGATGGCAGGTAAGGATCGACGTGGCAGGAACCGGAAGGAGGCAGCAAAGGATCTGACACCGTGCGCAGAACCCCTACAAACAGGGTGACGGGCACGAACGGTCCGACAAACGTGGCTGCCCATCCGCACCTGCGAGAGCCTCCCACCTGTCCGAGGAGACACCCACAAAGCAGTACCCGAAGGCGGCGCCACAGACGCAACAGAGGAGTGCAAGGCTGACACCGGGCACAACACATGGCGAGGATGCCCACGCCGTAAAACCTGGACGGCGAAAGGCTGGAAAACGGGGGCCTCCCTCCCATGCGTGGTAACAAAAGGAGGGGAGGAGGCGAACGAGACGCCATGCAAGGACGGGGAGAATCGCACACAGTCCCGGGGCCGTGACAATGCCGCTAGTGCAGACACCCGATCCCCAGTGGCCAGAGCGACAAGGAAGAGTGGACGCCCGAGCAACGGAACCGGCGTAACGGCCCTTGTATACGTGGGTGACGCCAGAAGGACCAGAGCCCGCCCCAGATCCCACTGTGGAGGGACCTGGCGCGGAGGCGGTCGATCCCGGAAGGCAGCCGGCAGGAAGGAATCCAGCTCCTGCGGCGGAACGACCAGCCCAGCGACGGACCCAAAGACCCCCCGGACGGCAGACAAGTGGGTACGTATAGCGTCGACTTGAAAGCGACGTGTACGGAAGAGGTGAAACAAGGAGCGTAGGACGAGGGAAGGAGAGCCAACTGGCAGGCGAGTGTCCTGTAGCCACCTAGGAAAAGACCTCCAGCGGGACCCGTAAGTCCCCCAAGGAGAAGACGGCCAGGAACGCTGCAGGAAGTCAGTCAGGGCCCGGCCGGGGACCGGGAGCCACCGTGCCTCATGAACAAGCACGATGCGAAGGCCAACGAGGTCCGCAGGTCCCCAACCTAGCTCAAGGGGAAGCCGGAGACAGGTAGAGGGACCGGACTCGGGCACCACCGCGGCAACCGGGCGTACCAAGCCCGTGCCGGCCACAGAGGCGCGAGGAGCCAGACGCAGCCGCGGTACAGCCGCAGCCTCGCGAGGACTGGGCACATCAACAGCGCGTCTGGTGGCGGAAAGATGTATATCGACCGCCACCTGTACCAGGCTACCATGAAAGCGCCCGGACCCCCCCCCGGAGCGCGAGGCCGGAGGGAGAGGGCCAGAGGCAACTGGCGCGGCCCCCCCGATGCGAACAAGGCGACCTCTGGAACACCTCAGGAAGCCGCGAGGTCGGCGAACACAGTCCGTTGCATCGCCCATTCTACAATAACGCCCTGCCCTCTCGACAGGGCGGCCGCCCACAGGGTGGCAGGCCCGGGCAGGGAGGAGGAATGCAAGGAGCAGGGGTGCCGGTCCGCGAGGAAGAACAACTCCACCGAGACCCCCAATAGAGTCAACGACCTGGAGGACCCCCGCATTAGGAAACAGTGGACAGCTGTCTGAGTGTCCAACCCGAAGGCCACCGACTTACCCCGAAGGGCCAGCGCGTGGTCCCGCAGGAAGAACAAAGGAACCAACAGTCCGAGGGCATAGACGGGTAAGTGGAGGGAGACCCACCCATCTGCCGGGAAGTGGACATCCCAGGTTCGATCGGGAACCTCACCCAACCTCGCTCGACGTATCTGTGTCTACCCAGACCGTCGGCGGGGGGGCGGACCAGGGCACAGCCGCAGAGAGCGCGCCCCGAGCAACCCAGCGACCGAAGCGTCTGCGAACGGTACGCGGGAGCGGCAGGAGCCGATCCATAGGGGCAACGGAAACACCGCGGTGCCCATGAGGAGGAGGCGGCGTAGCCAGAGGCTCCTAAGGGAAGGGGCAGAGCGGCCCAATGCAGCGAACCCACGAACGATTCCCAGAGCCACCCCGGGAGGGAGACCGAGTGCAACACGGCGAAGACCTTCCACCGAAGGTGCACCGCGGCCGGCAGACCCCGGGTCACCGTAGCGCCGGACAAAACCCATGCGAGACCGACCCATGGCACGACACGCGACGGGGTCAAGCATGACTTGGGAACATCGAAGGGGAACCCTAACCGTGCGACGTGGCGAACGACTGTGAGGGCGTCGCCTACGCACAGTCCTAGGGTTTGGAAACTACCAACCAATCGGCCAAGGAAAACAGGATCTGGAGCCCGCTCCTGAGGAGTGGACCCAGAGCCCGCCCCACCAGTGCGGAGAAGATCCGCGGCGCGATGTGGAGACCGAAGGGAAGGCCGTCGAACAGGAACACACGATCGGAAGTCCGAACGGCCAAGAATCGCTGGAAGCGAGGATGGAGAGGAACTAGCCAAGACGCATCCTGGAGGGCCAGCGACACTACCCACGACAGAGGGCGCAGGGCCAGGCGTACCAGGGGTACCGGCAGCATCCGAAACCGTGTGTGCACGATGTGCCCGTTGAGGGCCGACAGATCCACCACCGGTCGCATCGCGTCGCAGTTCGTCTACGGTACCAGAAAGACACGGGAGAGGAAAACCGGGTGACCGGCGGTCAACTCCCTCGACGCTACCCAGCTCGGGCATGGAAGTGAACACGTGGGCCACCCCTGAAGAGATGGGCCGGCGTCGGTGACAAGAGCGGAGAGGGGGTCTGGACGTCCACCTCCAGGTGAGACCCCTCCGCGCAACCCGCCGCCCCCAACGTCCCTCGCGGCCACCGAGGGGCGCAAGGGCGAAAACAACCCGAGGGAGCACCCGAGAGGAGGGGAGCGACCCGGTCGGCCAGGCGAGAAGGAGAACAAGGAGGCCGACCCAGAGAACCTACACATTGTGTTGACGTGGAGGTACCCCCGGTACGGGCCGTGCGGGCATGAGCGCCACGTTGACCTCCTCTACCCCCCCCCCCAACCTCGTCGAAAAGGGCGGGCCACCCCAAGGGGTGGGGAGGGGAGGTGTGGTGGAGTGGTCTTGCCACTGTCCTGGTAATCCAAAGGTCCCGGGTTCAAATCCCGATGTATCAATGGGAAGATATTATTGGGATGGAATTTGTGCTGTACCTAGTATCAGTGCATTACCAAAAGCCCACCGAAACGTCAATAAAATACCCTCATTGTTCCCTGATTAAATAGCACTGTATGAATATTCACAATATGCTATAGGGGTGCAATGCCTGGTGAGTTATCTGCTCAACAGGTGGCGTTGTGTGTGTGTAAGTGATAGTCCGAAGGGTGAGACAGTGAAGCACGGGAACGAGGTGGCTTCAGAGATGGGGTCTTTTCGGGCCATGAGTGAGCACTGTGCCTCATGTGAAGGCAAGATGGCAGGTGCTCGTTGTACTCTACGTGCTTCACATGTCTCACTCCCTAGACTGGAACAAGACCTCACGGGCTTCACTGTTCATTGTAAAGCGGTGAATGTTAAGGCTCTCAGCCTATGCCCGAGAGGAAGTAAGTTGGAATATAGAAAAAAAAAAAAAAAAAAAAAAAAAAACCTGGCCGTCGCGGGGCTGACCCCGTCGAAGGGCGGCCGGAAGTGGAAGGGCGGCCAGCCCCGACACGGCGGGGATGAAAGGGGGCAAGAACAGAAGTGCGAGGCGGAACCGACGCACGTGCCTGCAACGTCCCAGTCCTGCGCCCGTGCAAGGCGGCAGCACTTGCAGCAGGACCCCAAAGAGGACCGGCAGAAGGACGGGACTGAGAAGACCCCGCCGCGCGACACAGCGCGTCGGTGCGTGTCGTAAGCAGGGTCCGCAACGACACAGCGCGTCGTCGCGTGTCGGAAGCAGGGGCCGCCGACAGAGAAGCGTAGCATGCCCAAGCATCTTGCTAAAAAAAAAACGACGTATATAGTGCAGAGTACAACAAACCCTGACGAATATCCAAGGGGGCCGGCCGGCAGAACGAGGACCGTACCGTCGGGCGTTGCCGAGTTGCCGCGCACAAAACCGCCTTCAGCTCGGGAACCAAAGACACCCCGAGCCGAAGGTGGATCCGCTGAACGCGGTCCAAACCCTCGCGAAGATCGCCTGGCGCAGACGCCTCGATAAGCCGCAGGTGGCGAACAGACGTCCGGAGGGAACCTAAAGACAAGACAATAAGTCCGTCACCCTCTGTCGCAAGGGAAAATCCTTGGCGACAGAGGGTTGATCCGGGTGAGAGAAGAACGGGGTAGCAATAGAACAAAGTTCAAGAACGGGCGCGCTTATCCAGGACCAGAACGCGCCGTCCAACCCGCCGACAGACACAAGAGGAGGCAAAAGCAGTGATGACTCCGGGGGAGGGACGGAAGGAGAGCCGTCGACGGATCGGTCGGTGAAGTCGAAGGCCTCAGCAAACCAGGCCTCCAATGGGAGAGGGAGACCGAGCAGGATGGCTAAGCCAGGCGTACCGGCGTCGCACAAACCTGTCCCATAGGAGGACAGACCCGTCAACACAGCCAGGGACTGAACAGCCGGAAGGATGGCAGGGCGGCCGAAGTCTGACCAGAGCGAAGGCCTGCAGAAGGGAGGGGGACCGTAGCAGGGGTAGGTAGGGTGAGGCGCTGAGGGTGTGTCACCGCCAAGAAGCGCGAGAAGAGGGAGTCTTGCATCGACTCCAAGCGCCCGTCGATGCGTGACACAACCCAGCCCTGCATAGCCGACAATCGATCCGAGAGAGGCGACCCCCCCAAAGATTGGTCGGCCCGCAGGGGCGAGCGTGAGCGGGAGCGAGACCCACGACACGAACCAGCAGCGTCGCGGCCCAAGGAAGGCGAGCGACGACGGTTATGTCGCCGTTGAGGGACTTGTCCCCGATCACGAACGGCCGAGGGGGAAACAGCACCATCCCCCTCTTCCAGCGACACGTCAGCTCCTGAGAAAGGGGACCCCGAAACCTCGCGAAACCCCACCGAGGCAAGAGGAGGGGTACCCCCCTGGCGAGACGGTAAGTGAAGGTCAGGAAGAGAAGAATGAGGAGGAGCAGGACGACGGGAGTGGGAAGGCTGGCCGGGTGAAAGGAGGCCAGAAGGAGCCGCGGGGGGAAACAGAGCAAGGATCCCCGGGGCTGAGATAACAGGGCGGCCCGACACCGAGGCAGAGGAGGGAGGGACCTCCACCGTGGGACGAGACCGTGAAGGAAGAATAGGCACTGAAGCAGGTGAAGTAGAAGCAACGACATCCAGGCGGACCCTCCTGGACAGTGTAGGAGGAGGGAGCAGAGGGCCAGCTACAGCATGAACAACCGCGCGCGGAGAGGACAACGTAAGAGGAAGTCGTCTGGGCTGGGGAAGCGGGCGGAAGGGAGTAGAGCCCCTATCCGTAGAGGCCAGGGGAGGGCGCACAGGGGCAGAGCCGCTAACCCCGGCCTCAGGGCGAGAACCATGACAAGGGCGATGGGCGTCGTCAAGGCGATCAGGAGGACGACGTGGGGCAGTAGAGGACGGAACACGAGGCGAGCGAGAGCGTGGACGGAGCCGGGGAACCCCCCGACGATGTGACGACCGGCTGCGGGACCCAGGGGAGAGGGCCCGAGCAGGGAGAGGGCCAGGTGAACGGCCTTCAGTCGGGTCAGGGATACCCAGGGCGACGCGGATCCGGTCGGCAACAAAGGCCGGGGAACGGTGGCCCACAGTCCTAATGTGGCGGGAGACCATCGTCCACACCGACGGAAGGGAAGCAGAAGCCACAGCCGCCGCCGAGGAACCAGGGCTATGGTGCACCACATCCACCAGGGCCAGACACGGGCCACACAGAGCAGGGAGGTAGGCCGTAGAGGACACACAGTGCGAGTGGCGCAAGCAGGACTTGTGGCTCACCAAGCACGGGGAGCTACAACCATGGCGAAAGCAAGGCAGCCTACCTGCACTGGAAGAACACACACCATAATCAGCACGTCGAAGGAGTAAGTGGAGAGAATGTCCAAGAAGAACCAGGGAAGGAGCATGGGGAAACAGGAACACACATGCAAACAGGGATCCGTACTCACCCCAAACCGGGAGCACAGAGGTAGGCGAGTAGGGCGGGCGAGGTGGAAGAGCACTAGCTGAACCAGCAAAGATGGAGAAAGTGTTAACCACCACTCAACATCTTACATGCAGGGCCTATAACACCAGTAAAGTGCACACACCAAATAGTATCAGGCAACAAGATGACATAAAAAAGGTCAATAGTGAAAGCCAACTATTACCGCAAATTTGCGGGCCAATGGAGGCATAACCATACCGACACCACCCTCCCGCAATTTTGCGGACCCCCCAGCGATCTCCGCAAATTTGCGGGGAGCCGAAACGTCCCAGAGGACCGAATCGAGCTCCCGCAAATTTGCGGGACCGGCCGAGATGGTCCGGCACCGAAAAAAGCGAGAGGAGCGTCTAGGGAATACCAAAAAAGGCCACAAAAAATGCGTCATCTCCTTATGAACTCCAAGCAATGATGGCCATCAAGCTGAGCAGTGTCTTCCTTGAATTTATCCTGACTCAACCGGTAAAGGGAGAGGCAAGGAAGACACACCAGGGAAGAGGAGGCACATCCCCCAGGAACCACCCAACCCACAGAGATAGAGCAAAGCCCATGAGGAGAAGTGGCAGGGAGGGTGGTTTCGCACAAACAGGGGCCCCCGTGGGGTACCCCTGGATTGGGCAAAAGACTATGAAAGGATGGAGGTGAAACAGGAAGAGAAAACAAAAACCAGTAAATGAAACTGGTGAGAAAAAGGGTGGCCTAGCCGTGAGCAGAGAATGTGTGGGGGGCGAAAAACCCTGTAGTGTGAAGGAGGGGCCCCCGTGGGGTACCCCTGGAGTATCACGAACCACCTGTCGCCCAGGCCCTTGAGACACAGTGAAGGACTCGAAAGGGGGGACTCGGGAATAACGCTAATAATGCGGCCGACACAAACTCTACAAACAGCACCGCCACCAACGAAATCTCAGATTGTTTACCAACGGTACACCTAGGCTATGAAAAAATGAAAACTCATAGGGGCATAGCAATTCCTGAATGAGAAAACGAGCTAGGCTAAATTAAGCTAAAAGCTAAACTATGCCCAGACTAACAGGAAAAAAGAATATGAAAAGAGAAAGAATGAAAAACATATACGAGGAACGCCAGGCGCCCCCGTACCTTCAGTAGGCTATTTCCACACGCGTCTCCATTATACACACTTAGGAGCCCATTTACGTGTGCCCTAGATCACGTAACATCTGTCTAACAAAAAAGAAGGCCAGATAAGCCGAAACGAACCGAAACAGGGTGAATTAAAGGAGCACAACAAAAGCGACTTCATTCAATGGAGCGCGTGAAAAAATTATGACAAGGGAGGGTCGCTCATGCGCACGTTCAACAGGGATCTGCACATGACGGAACACGGGATGGGCCTTAAGCGGTAACTAAGGTAAACCCCTTTTTCTTCTCTTCTATGCTTTTTTCACCTTCGGTGGTAGTTTTGGTTAATGTACAACGTCTCCTAGAGCAAGATAAGGAGTAGACTCTAGACGTTTTCTTTTTAACCGCGGTTGGAATGACGACATAGTAGTCAAAATAGACAAGTCGTCATTGCAATTAGGTTAATAGCCTTGACGTTGGATTTGCCAAGACTACTAACAAATACTACTGCTTAAACTTGAATTTCTACAAATATTTAAAAAAAAAGTGTCCGAACCATCACCGCTCTCCCCTACCTGCCTTGCAACACAATCCCACCCCTACTCTGTGCAACTCTCCAACCCAAGAGTGAAACGCTCTTCTCAGACTTTCTTCTATATATATGCTGAGCTCTGGAACTCTCTCCCAGAATCAGTCTTTCCCTCTTCCTATGACTTAAATTGCTTTAAACTCTGTGTGTCCAGGCAGTTTAGCTCGAACGTTCTTTGATTTTGGCCCTGTCACTCTTTCAAATCTGGGGGAGGCATTCGCTGCAGGCAGTTATGCCTTTTGTCTCCCTCATTCACATTAAAACAACAAAAACAAAAAAATACGACACGAGTAAATAGGGCGAAAATCCGGATGCAGATGCTGCGTCGCTGGGACTGTGAACGGATTGTGAATAAAATGTTGTGTTTATGATTGTTTCCGTTATATCCCCAGAATGCACTAATAGGAATTTATTGCTACAATTATTATTTTGTTTTATATTTATTTATATATACCGGTATATATTTATATATTTATTGATCCCCTTGGGGGATCACGGCGTCCGGCAATAGATAGAATTAATTAATTTATTATTATTATTTTTGTTTTCAGAAGAGCAAGGGCTGGTGACTCCCCTGAACAAGATAGTGCGGTTCAGTGACCTAATATTCCACCCGACAGCCACCCGGGACTGTAAGTGTTACCTCTCCCGAGTGTTCATCAATGAGTCAGCTGATTTGTACGCCGGATTTATCTTCCTGGAGAATGGTCGCATGGTCTGGCACACAACGAAAACCACCGTAAGGATTTAATTTATATGATACCTGTATGATAATTGTGCACTAAAGAAACATTACTGGTCACACAATAGGTCCAGGTTGTAGACCTCTTGACATATAAGGATGCTGTTCTCTTTGCTACACAAATGGATATCTTGATAAACTGTAAATCATCTATATTTTCCTATTGAAATAGAGGAAATTATGTTATCACCATACGTATGATGTTTGTCTGGCTGCTAGATGTATGAAAATATTACAAACAGATTTAGGCAAAACAAATCTAGTTCTGTTGAGTTCGTTGGAGGACTCACACTAGGCAAGTTGTGCGAGGGTTGTGGGTGAAGGAATGCAATGCAGTTTAGTAATTTCTCATTGTTGTATTTACATACCTGAGAAAATAGATATTGCATTGAGCAATCTTAAGTATCAAGTTTCTTTCAGTTTTTAATTTTGTTTTTTATAATTTACAGCCTAATAATTAACGGAGAAATGGATAGGCGACGAGCAGGGAGGTTTTAGGAAGGGAAGAGGATGTGTAGATCAGATTTTTACCCTGAATTGTGTTGTGGAGAAATATCTGGAGAAGAAACAAAAGGTGTATGTTGCCTTTATGGACTTGGAGAAGGCCTATGACAGACTGGATAGAGAAGGTTTGTGGAAAGTACTTAGAATATACGGAGTAGAGGCTGAAAGCAGTGAAGAGCATGTATGAGGGTGCAAAGGCGGCAGTACGTGTGGAGAGTGAGCAGAGCGAGTTCTTTGACCTGAATGTTGGTTTGAAACAGGGGTGTGTGATGTCCCCGTGGTTGTTTACTGTATATATGGATGGAGTCATGAAAGAAATACTATCAAGAGCAGTGGATGTTGGTGTATCGCTGAAAAGGGAGGGAATTGAGTGGAAGCTACCTATACTGCTGTTTGCGGATGATACAGTTCTGATGAGTGATAATGAATGGGAGTTGCAGGGTCTGGTAAATGAGTTTGGAACAGTGTGCGAAAAACGGAATTTGAAGGTAAATGCGGAGAAGAGCAAGGTTATGGTCTTCGAAAGGGGTGAAGTCACAGAGTGTGAGGTGAAGCTGAACGGTCAGGCTATGGAGATCGTCAACTCTTTTAAGTATCTGGGCAGTGTGTGGAGTAGAGATGGGACTATGGATGAAGAAGTGCGGGAGAGGGTACAACAGGGGAAGAGGGTTGTAGGAACGCTAAAAGCAGTAACAAGAAATAGGGTGGTCAGTATGGAAGTGAAGAAGTCCTTGCATGACAGTGTGGTAATCCCGACACTGACTTACGGAAGCGAAGCATGGACGTTGGTTGAGAGACTCAGACCAAGAGTGAGAGCAGTGGAAATGAATTACTTAAGGAGTGTGTGCGGAGTTACATGGGGGGATAGACAGACTAATGAGTAAGTAAGAAGGAGGTGTGGTGTGGAGGTAGATGTGCTGGAAAGTGTGAAAAGGAACAACTTGAGATGGTTCGGCCATATGGAACGTATGGAAAGTGAGAGAATGACTAAGAGGGTGTACGAGAGCGAGGTGGAGGGACAGAGAGGGAGAGGTAGACCGAATGAGAGGTGGAAGGATGGAGTGAGGAAGTACATGAACGAAGGTGGTGCTGGTTGGGGGGAGGGGCGTCGACTGACTGGAGACAGAGGTGCATGGGGGCGGTTCGTTTGTGGCCACCCCTTCGGGGATCACGGCGTCAGGCAATAGATAGATAGATAGATAGACTCCTGATCTTTCATCTGATGAACTAATTGAAACATGGAGCGAGAGAATGAGTAAGAGAGTGTTCGAAAGTGAGGTGGAAGGGCAGAGAGGAAAAGGAAGACCGAGAGTGAGGTGGAAGGATAGAGTTAAGAAGTACAGTATATGAGAGTAAATAATGTTGGTTGGGAGGAGGGGGGGCACCAACTGACAGAGGAGAGATGCATGGAGGCGATTCATTCGTGGCCACCCTTTTAGGGATCATGGCATCTGGCAACAGATAGACTTTCTGGTTTCTACGTCCCATCTAAATAGCCCGATGTTTGAATTTGATATGACATACTGTACAGTGGAGAGTCGCTGGCACACATTATTTTGAACGGCCCCGGGTTTGTGTCCGTTACTACTGTACTGCTTCGCTGCCCTGTGTCAAATACAAGTCTTCTGTCATCTATGACACATCATATACTGTACTGTACAGGGTTACACAAGAAGCAATACAATACCAAATAAATACAATATATCTGGTCGGAGTTGGGAGACCATGGTGGCTCCTTGTAACTCCTTACAAAGATCCTGTGTGGCCATAGTGTAAGCTAGCTGTTTGATCAAGTCAACACGAGGATTGATTTAGCCTAGAGGTCCTCTTAGACTCAAGGGCAGACACGCTGTGGTCGCGCTTCCTGTTGTCTAGGTGGCCCTCCTCCTTCTCCCTTTGTTGTTTATATGGGTGAGTCTATTCTTCCACGATGTGGAAATCCGTTGGGCGAATATTGTGACGGTATCTGCCCAGCCTTCAATGGGAGGAGTTGTGACAATTTGGGAGCTTTAGCAAGGACAGTGCTAGTGGAAACTGGGTTCTCCCAAGGGCGTGTTGTCTGTGTGAATTGGGGAGGGACTCAGCCTGCCGTTATGGCATCTGAGGGTCTACTGACAAAGGGGGGATCAAGTTGGAAAGAAGAACTTGGGGAAGGGGCTGTCTTTTCTGGGATTGAGCAGGTTCTTCAGCTCCTGCAGCTCCACGCATTCCTCACTCTCTTCCTGCAGGTCAGTTGGAAATGGACTTACTGTTTCTGTTTGTCTCTGTTTCAGAAGTAGCTTTACATATGTCCTTTTTAGAAGGTCCCTAAAGGGGGTAACACACTAGGCACAATTTTCTCCATTCTCCAAAAATTGAGGTACTGTGATTCTCTGGCTCAAATATTGCCATTTGATGCGACCTAGGATGTAGCCCACACTGGATGGGAAGCAAGCGTCCTTTGATGGAGGAGGCTGCAGGCACCAGCTGAACAGGGTGGTACTCCTGGGGATTGCTAGGTGGCTGATAAGGACAGCTGGAACTCATGTTTCACCACTTGGCCTCCCTTGCTGATCCTTTCTGTGCCTCACCAATGTTGAGGGCAACCCCAGTCTGCCCTCCAAAACACTTTCTCTTTCTATCAATACACTATACCACAAACACATTACATACAGTACTTCACTACCTTTTCAAATTTTAATTTAATGATAATGAACGTACGACCCACCTCGGAGTCCCCAAGGGGAGGGTGGGGGACCAGAAATGCCCCCAGTGGTTTGGCCCCTGATGCTGATCCATCAAAATGCACTGGACTGCGACCTTCCACTCTCTTTATAGATTTCTACAACATTCATGGCCTTTCCTCTAACTTCCACTCTGTGGAACATCACCTCTCCTCTGCCAACCCTGATCATATCTTTCTCACCGAAACCCAGTTGTATGGGACTACTGACAGCAAACTCTTCTCTGTATCCTCCTACTACTGTATTTCTATCCTCAGTTTCAAGCCAAAGGTGCTTGTTCAATGTTCACCACCACCAATGGCTCTCCTCCCATTTCACTGACCAACCTGGTGAACAAGCCTACATCTTATCTATCCTAAATGACCTAGAGCAGTTAGTCCAGCACCCTACTCGAATTCCTGACCACCTTGGAGATCGGTCCAACATTCTTGACTTACTTCTAATCCTTCTACAGTACTTACACTGTAAACCTTTATTCTCTGTTGGGCTCCTCCGATCACAACCTTATCTCTGTTACCTGTCCTATCTCTCCAGTACGGCCACCCAATCCTCCCAGCTGGCGGCACTTGTGGCACTTAGGCGCTGCCGACTGGGAGGCTCTTCGGCAGGCCTTCTTTGATTTCCCATCGCATGATTTTTGCTTCCATGGCTGAGGACCCTCGGAGTGTACCGAGCGCATAACCGAGGTACTGTAATCCTCTCGGGCATGGAAGCATACATTCCATTTTCTTTCTCTCAGTCTAATGCAAAACAAATCTTGGTTTACTCATGTTTGTTCTACTGCTATCCGCAATAAACGGTACCGTTGCCTTCAAGCTCAAGAATCTCATTCTTCCAATGTTGCTGCCTGGAATCAAGCCAAATCTGTTTTTCGACTAGCCAAAAACTCTATCATCAATAAAAGATGTTCTGAACTATCCAAGTCTAGCTCTTCCCCAAGCTTTCTGGCATCTAGCCAAGAACCTCTCCAACAATTTTACTTCCTCGTCTTTCCCTCATCTTTTCCACTCTGACAGCACTACCGTCACTTCTTCCTCTGACAAAGCTGAACTCTTCGCTCAAACTTTCGCTAAGAACTCCACCTTGGATGATTCCGGTGCTATTCCTCCCTCTCCGCCCCCCTCTCACTTACTTATGCCTAATATCATAATCTCTTCTAAGCATGTACTTTCTGCCCTCTCTGGGCTTAATACTAAGAAGGCGTACGAACCGGATGGTGTTCCTCCTGTTGTACTCAAAACTGTTCTTCCGTGCTGACTCCCTGCCTATACATACATACATAAAATTTTAAGACTGAGTGTTCCACACATAAGTGCAGTTTCAGTCTCTTGTCCTAATGGCGGTGTTCCAGGCAACCCTGTTAAGGGCTGCTTCACTTGTCAAGTTCTTGGATTTGAGATCGGCGCGTATAGTCCGATCCCAGGTCTTCCTCGGTCCACCCCTTCGTGCAGCTCCCTCCACAATCACAGACCTGCATTTTTTCACCCAATTTTGTTCATCCATTCTCTCCACATGTCCATACCATCCCAGTCTACTTGTACGCATCACCTCGCTAATACTCTTTATACCTAAACGTCTCCTCAGCTCAACATTTGTTATTCTATCCTGTAGCCTGGCCCCACACATCCATCTCACCATTCTCATCTCATTACACTCCATTCTGTTGACATCCTCTACTTTAACGGCCCATGTTTCTGAGGCATACGTCATTGCACTTCTAACACATGAGGCATACACCTTTCCCTTCAAGGGGAGAGGCATTCTTTTCATGGTCAGGATTGGCATCAATTCTCTGAACTTCCCCCAGCCACACCTAATTCTAGCAGCAGTGGCAGCCTCGGCCCCACCACCGGCAGAGATGGTATCTCCTAGGTAACAAAACTTGTTCACCAGCTCCAAAGACTCATTTCCAAAATTCACAGCCACAGGATCATCACTTAACACAAGCTCGCCTTTGCACACTACGCACTCAAATTTCTCTATTTCTGACTTATCCTTCGGCAGGGGCCCCTTTATTCTACTACAGCGCTTACTCCCATGGTGTACCCAACATCGACAGATTCTACATTGAATTGAGTTAATGCCCACTCCCTTTCCACACACTGCATATGGGTATGCTCCACTCTTTTCCACATTGCCTCGTCTCAATCTACAATGCATAACCTTGGTTTTGTTAATATTGACTCTTAAACCCTTGCTCGCCATGCCCTCTCTCCACTCTCTGAGTTTGGCCTCAGCATCCTGCATACTGTCAGCTATTAGGACTAAATCGTCTGCATAAAACAGTTCCAACGGGAGTCCGCCTCTAAAAACTCCGGACAGCGCCTCCAAGACCATAATAAAGAGGAGGGGGCTTAACACTGAACCCTGATGGACTCCAACACGGACTGCGAACTCATCACTCAGTGCACCCTTCACCCTCACCGCACTTCGCGAATCCTCATACATCTTCATTATCACACACACCAGCCACTCTTCCACACCAAGTTTCCTCATAGCCCACTGCACAACATCTCTAGGCACCCTATCAAAGGCTTTCTCCAGGTCTACAAACACAAAGTAAAGATCCCTGCCGTTTAGTAAGTATCTTTCCTGTATCTGCCTGACTATGAAGATAGCATCGGTTGTACCCCGTCCTGGCATAAAACCAAACTGCATATCATCAATAGAGATGCTTTGCCTGATCAAACCCTCAAGAACTCTCTCACAGACCTTCATGATTTGGTCAAGCATTTTCAGGCCCCTATAATTTCCTCTATCTAGTGCATCCCCTTTTCCTTTGTATATATTTATTATTATAATTTTGAGCCAATCCTCTGGGATTTTCTCATCTTTAATAATGGTGTTTATCAACTCAGTGACTAAGTTTACACCAATCTCCCCTGAGGCTTTTATCATCTCAGCGACAATGTCGGAGCAACCTGGAGCTTTACCGTCCTTCATTTTATTGATTGCATCGCTCACTACAGCTGGTGCTATCAAAGGAGGGGGCCCAGATATTGGTTTTTCGATACTAAGCTGTTCCTTATCCCATTCAAACTCTACATTTAGCAATCATTCATAGTGTACCTTCCATGCTTCTCTGATTTCATTTTCTGCATACACAATCTTCCCATTATCATTTCTAACACACTGTTCACCTATAATATCCCTACTGTCATTTTTAACCCGCCTAGCTAGGTTGAAGATCCCATTGGGATTGTCAGTGTTACACACTTGTTCGAGGACCAGGTCCTTAATGCAATTTTTAGCATTGTAAATAACTCTTTTGGCAGTTTGTTTAGCTGCCTGGTATTCCTCCCTGCTGCCTCCTTTCTTCCATGCTTTGAAGCATCTCCTTTTCTCTTTCACAGCATGTTCTACCTCATCGTTCCAACACCAAGAGGTCTTATTCCTGGGGTGACCCTTTGTTTTCCCACAGACTTTGTCAGTGGCAGCGATAAGGCTATGCTTAAGAAAGTTCCATTGGCTATTTACATCGTTAGGCCTAGCTTCCTTATTTCTATTAATTTCCTCCAGTTCACTATGAAACCTATCCCTAACTTCCTTGTCCTTCAGCAGCCACACTTTCCTTTTGGGTATGTAAACCTTCTTGCGCTTAGGATCTCTGTATAAGCTCATGTCGCACACAAGTAGCTTATGCTGGGGGATACATTCTTCGCTCGGGATGACCTTTACATCTCAAACTAGTTTCCAGTCTTTCCTGTTAATCAAGAAGTAATCTATCTGGCTACTGGAGACCCCAGAGTTATATGTGATCAGGTGGCTCTGTCTTTTCTTGAACTTTGTGTTACACACAACCATGTTGAGTGCAACACAGGACTCCAATATATATTCGCCTTCTAGATTTCTCCTTCCGTAACCATTTCCTCCATGTACCCCCTCGTATCCATCTGAAGATGCTCCCACGTGACCATTGAGGTCCCCCCCCCACGATTGTTATTTCGTTCTTCGAGAGGCCTGAAATGACACTGACGGTGTCATTCCAGAAGTCCTCTTTTATCTCTTTCTGTAAACCAGCCTGTGGGGCATATGCAGATATCACATTCAGAATTCTTTCACCAACTTTCAACTTCAAAACAATCAGCCTTTCACTAACTCTCGTAATCTGAAGCACACTTTCCGCCAGCTCTTCAGCCACCAGAACACCCACTCTTCCTTTCGCTTTATCAGTCTCCACATCCATCCAGTATATCCTATATCTTTTCCTCCTTCCGACAATCCACCTATTCAAACTCTTTCGTCTCTGTATTTCCTCTAACGTCTTTCCTTCTTGTCGGAAGTTTGCTCTTATTCAACATGTCCCAAAGATTGGTGACCTCTGTCAACCCTTCAACTATCATCCAATTACTCTTCATTTCTTGCATATCTAAAGTTTTTGAAACTATTCTTAACTCAAAATATCTTTAGCATTTGTCTTCCCATAATCTACTTTCAGATCGTCAATATGGCTTCCTTAACCCTCAACTATCGGGTAGTTTTGTAACACTATTACCTGCCAAGCTGGCAGATTTACCCTAAACGAGCTTCATTCCATGCTCTTTTTCATGCATAAAGAAGAGGCAGAGCGTAATACAATTATGTATCCGTGAAAGGGCGATAATTGACCTTTCCAATGACACCTGAACCATCCTTGTACGACCACGGGTTCTCTTGCAACGATGTTGCAATACGAAGGGAAAAAACCTAAAATACAGTCAACCCTCGAATGTGCGGACTAATAGGGGGGGACCCTTGTCCGCACATTGAAAAAGTCCGGACATTGGAAATACATTGGAAAAAAAAAAAAAGGATATCCCCGCCGCTGTAGGCCTACTCCCTCCCCTCCCCATCCCGGCCTCAACCCCGACCCCATATTTGTCATTGATAAATTTCACATAAAAGAGAAAAAAAAAAAAAAAAAAAAAAGGAAGGATATCCCCGCCGCTGTAGGCCTACTCCCTCCCCTCCCCGGCCTCAACCCCGACCCCGTTACTGTGATGATGTTGATAAGCCTTATGCTACACCCTATTGATAATGCAAAACTATTGAACACACTTAAAAGTGTATGTTATTTGGTCTCTATATAATCTGTGAATCATTTCCGATATGATGGAATTAAAGAACACATTTTTCCACCAACTCATAATCAGCAAAAATTACACAATTGTCAATTAAAAATATGTTACAATATTTCCCAATCAATTTGTGTAGACACTTTCAAGGCAAAAATAAACCGTGGGAAAAAAAAAACAATACAGTAAATAAATAAAATAAAATCTCCCGACGCTCGGAACTCGAAGACGGGGGAATATTTGTTGTTGACTGTATCTTATTTCTTGTTTATGTGCTGGAAGGATATTATATTTTTCAATTCCATCGCATTAGAAATGATTCAAAGATTACAAAAAGTCCAAATAAGACATAGTTATGTTAATGTATAAGGGAGTTACGTAGATGCATTAGAGAGATAGATAGATAGAAAGAGAGAGTTGCAGAGGGGGAGTGAGCGGTAAACACGAACTATTATGAGACGGACTTAATTGGTTCTGAAAAGACAAAGGAGACTTTTTTATTGACTCTTTTTCATGTTATTATTTGTGTGCTAGAAGGATAATATTGTTTTCAATTTCATCGCATTAGAAATGATTTATAGATTACAAAAAGTCCAAATAAGACATAGTTATGTTAATGTACAGTAGGGTCTCACATAGAACGAGAAATTGGTCGATAAACGAGGCCGTTCTATGTGATCGCAGCATTTTGGTGGCCCAATATGGTCAATGTTCACTGTAAGCGTAAATTTCCGTCAGGAGCGTACGATATTTCGTACTTTTTGTACGATATTTCGGCGCTCTATATGAGAACTCCTCGGATTTGCCCTACTTTGATGGCGAAATCGTTCTATATGATCACATTCGTTCCTAACGAAAATTTTGGAACAATATTTTAGGTCGGTCGTTCTATAAGCGGCTCGTTCTATAAGCGACTCATTCTATGCGAACACGTTCTATCTCAGCCCCTACTGTATAAGGGAGTTAGTTAGATGCATTAGAGAGATAAATAGATAGAGAGAGAGTGGCTAGGGGTGAGCGAGCGATAAAATACTAACATATATGAGACGGACTAATGTTTCTGAAAGACAAAGGAGACATTTTTATTTACTCTCATTTTCATTTTATTATTTGTGTGTTAGAAGGGTAATATTGTTTTCAATTCCATCATATTAGAATTGATGCATAGATTAAAAAAAGACCAAATAAGACATAGGCCTAGTTATGTTAATGTATAAGGGAGTTAGGTAGATGCATTAGAGAGATAGATAGATAGATAGAAAGAGAGTTGCAGAGGGGGAAGTGAGCGATAGACAAACACGAACTATTAAAATACCGGACAACTTTTAAATTAACGGTCTTTTGCCCGATTTGTCCGGTCTTTTGGGGACTTGTCCGCATCGGCTGTTGGGTCCGCACAAACCGAAGTCCGTTCAACTGGGGTCCGCCCATGCAAGGGTCGACTGTACAGTAATTTCCTCAGTTTTTACCCTGTATCGCGGGGCCAGGGAGGTGTAGACATGTGGTGGTGGTGTCAGTGGCGGGATGAGGTCCACGCTGAACGGTCAGAGCCCGCCTGCGGTCCTCCCACCGTGTGGACTCTCTCTCAGAGCCGATAATATGCCCAAAATCGCATAGGACTTAAGGCGGGACCCGCTGTTTAGGCTTTGGTTCTCTAACCGACTTAAGGCGGGACCCGCTATTTAGGTGTTAAGGGCCGCTCTACTGGTGGTCTTCTTGCTTATCTTACTAACTCTTGGTCATCCTCCTTTCGGGACTTCGGCGAGACTTTTTCTATTGCTCTAGACTAGACATGTCGAAAGCCTTCGATAGAGTCTGGCACAAATCTCTAATTTCCATACTACCCTCCTTTGGTTTTCATCCTTCTATCTGTGCCTTTGTCTCTAATTTCCTTTCAAACCGCTTTCAAGCCCTCCTCGAACAAGTGTGTAACACTGACAATCCCAATGGGATCTTCAACCTAGCTAGGCGAGTTAAAAATGACAGTAGGGATATTATAGGTGAACAGTGTGTTAGAAACGATAATGGGAAGATTGTGTATGCAGAAAATGAAATCAGAGAAGCATGGAAGGTACACTATGAACGATTGCTAAATGTAGAGTTTGAATGGGATAAGGAACAGCTTAGTATCGAAAAACCAATATCTGGGACCCCTCCTTTGATAGCACCAGCTGTAGTGAGCGACGCAATCAATAAAATGAAGGACGGTAAACCTCCAGGTTGCTCTGACATTGTCGCTGAGATGATAAAAGCCTCAGGGGAGACTGGTGTAAACTTAGTCACTGAGTTTATAAACACCATTATTAAAGATGAGAAAATCCCAGAGGATTGGCTCAAAAGCGTAATAGTAAATATATACAAAGGAAAAGGGGATGCGCTAGAGAGAGGAAATTATAGGGGCCTGAAAATGCTTGACCAAATCATGAAGGTCTGTGAGAGAGTCCTTGAGGGTTTGATCAGGCAAAGCATCTCTATTGATGATATGCAGTTTGGTTTTATGCCAGGACGGGGTACAACCGATGCTATCTTCATAGTCAGGCAGATACAGGAAAGATACTTACTAAACGGCAGGGATCTTTACTTTGTGTTTGTAGACCTGGAGAAGGCCTTTGATAGGGTGCCTAGAGATGTTGTGCAGTGGGCTATGAGGAAACTTGGTGTGGAAGAGTGGCTGGTGCGTGTGATAATGAAGATGTATGAGGATTCGCGAAATGCGGTGAGGGTGTAGGGTGTACTGAGTGATGAGTTCGCAGTCCGTGTTGGAGTCCATCAGGGTTCAGTGTTAAGCCCCCTCCTCTTTATTATGGTCTTTGAGGCACTGTCTAGAGTTTTTAGAGGCGGACTCCCGTTGGAACTGGTTTATGCAGACGATTTAGTCCTAATAGCTGACAGTATGCAAGATGCTGAGGCCAAATTCAGAGATTGGAGAGAGGGCATGGCGAGCAAGGGTTTAAGAGTCAATATTAACAAAACCAAGGTTATGCATTGTAGATTGAGACGAGGCAATGTGGAAAAGAGCGGTGCATACCCATGTGCAGTGTGTGGAAAGGGAGTGGGCGTTAACTCAATTCAATGTAGCATCTGTCGATGTTGGGTACACCATGGGAGTAAGCGCTGTAGTAGAATAAAGGGGCCCCTGCCGAAGGATAAGTCAGAAATAGAGAAATTTGAGTGCGTAGTGTGCAAAGGCGAGCTTGTGTTAAGTGATGATCCTGTGGCTGTGAATTTTGGAAATGAATCTTTGGAGCTGGTGAACAAGTTTTGTTACCTAGGAGATACCATCTCTGCCGGTGGTGGGGCCAGGCTCCAATTTGCTGTCCTCGTTTCCTTCTCTGTTCCAGTGTAGGTAGATTCAATCTCTCGAGCCTCTCTTGGTACTCCAAATTTTCCAAACCTGGGATCATCCTCGTAGCTGCTCTCTGTACCCTCTCAATTTTGTGGATATGTTTCTTCAAGTGAGGGGACCACACTACAGATGCATATTCCATCCTGGGTCTTATTATTGCCGTTATTATTTGTTTCATGGTGTTTTCATTAAGATAATTGAAAGACATCCTAATATTTGCCAATAATGCTAGTGATTCTCTCACTATCTTATTTACGTGGCTTTCTGGAGACATGTTATCCCTAAATTCTATCCCCAAGTCTTTTTCTTTTTCTGCTTTGGGAATCACTTCGTTTCCTAGTTTATAATCTTTTCTAGGTCTGTACTTGCTTTTACCCATTTCTAGAGTCTTACATTTCCCTGCATTGAACTCCATATTCCATTTGATGCTCCATTCATGGATCTTTTGCAAATCTGCTTGGAGCTCAAGGCAATCCTCCTGGGTTCTGATCGTTTTAAGCAGCTTAGCATCGTCCGCAAACATACTCATGTAGCTTGTTAGTCCCTCAGGCAAGTCATTTACAAATATTAGAAACATGATTGGGGCTAGAACAGATCCTTGTGGTACCCCACTCGTAATTTGAGTCCAGTTTGACGATTTCCCCCTTACTGTTGTTCTCATCTGTCTTCCGCTAAGGTAGCTCTCCATCCATTTCAGCAGTTTGTCTCCTACTTTTCCCTCATGTTTTAATTTCCACAGCAATCTCTTGTGTGGAACTTTGTCAAATGCCTTTTTAAAGTCTAGGTAGGCACAGTCTACCCATCCTTCCCTCTTGTCTACTGTGTCTATTACTCTAGAGTAAAAACTCAACAAGTTGCTTACACATGATCTGCCACCTCTGAATCCAAATTGTCGGTCAGTAATTAATCTTTTGGATTCCAGGTAGTTCACCCATTTGTCCCTTATTAATCCTTCCAGAATCTTCATGAGGATGCTCAATAGTGATACAGGTCTATAGTTCAGTGGTTTATCTCTGCTTCCTCCCTTAAATATAGGAATAATGTTTGCTCTTTTCCATTCTGTAGGTACTATCCCTGTGTCCAATGATTTGGTCATTATGTCATATAACGGTATACTCAGTTCCATAGCATTTTCTTTAATAATCCAGCCTGATACTCCGTCCGGTCCAGCGGCTTTGTTTGGATCCACCTTACTCATTTTGTCTATGAGCTCTGGTCTGTTAAATGTTACTTCCGGCATTTCCTCTGTACCTATCTCATTGGTTTCTGGTGCAATGAATTCTCCTTCTTTTGTAAATACTGATGCAAAATTTCTATTTAGTTCTTCCGCAATCTCTGTATCCTCTTCTATGATTCTGTTTCCACTTTTAATCTTAACGATCGTGGCTTTTATCTTCCCTTTTGCCGTTTACAAACTTGAAAAACATTTTTGGATTCTTTTCATAGTTCTCCACTATCCCTTTCTCATGGTTTGCCTCTGACCTCCTCCTCATTTCTGTGTATTTGTTTCTCTCCTCTTTATACTTTTGCCTGTTATCTTCCGAATCCCAGTTTCTCATCTTTTTCCAGGCTTTGTTTTTTGCTTCCTGTGCTTGCCTACATTCGCGGTTAAACCATACTTTGCGATTACTTTTTTTCCTTTTATTAATGTACTTAGGGACAAAAGTTTTTATACCAGTATCATAGATCTCCATGAATGCCTTAAGTTTTTTGTCTACCTCACTTTCAGATAACACCTGATCCCAATTTTGTGACTTGAAAAAATCCCGTAGTCCTACGAAATCGGTTCTGGAATACATCCAGTGATTTTCCTTGTGCTTTTCCCTTCCCTTGGGTAGATTATACTTCAATAGTATGTCTATGTCTAGAACTGCATGGTCGCTTTTTCCTAGTGGGCATAGGTACTGAATACTTTGAACCTCCTCCTCCCTTCTTGTGAATAGAAGGTCCAATCTAGCTGGTTGATCACTTCCCCTTACTCTTGTTGACTCTTTTACATGTTGGTATATAGAATTTTCCATGGCCATACTTAAAAATTCATAGCTCCAACTTTCCTCCCCTGCTCCAGCTTCAAGATCTTCCCAATTCACTTCCTTGCAGTTAAAGTCCCCACACATGACTATTTCATTCTTTGAAGCCAAGATATTTCCTAGCACACTAATTGTTTCCTTACGCATTAGGCTATGCTCCTCCTTACCCCATGTCTTCGTCTTGGGAGGTACATACGCTACTATCACCACTATTTTTTCGTTTTCACCAATCTCTATTGCTAAAACTTCTGCTGTTGAAGTTACCAGTTTTATCTCAGACACAATCAAATCTTTCCTAGTAAGGATGCACACTCCACCTCCATGTCGAAATTTTCTGTCCCTCCTCCAAATCCTGTATTCAGACCATCCTAGCAAATTTATATCGAGGTCTTCTCTTAGTTTTGTCTCAGTGAGACATACTATTTCTGGTTTCTTAGTATTGAGTAAGTCTGTTAGTTCTAGTTTCTTAGAGATTAGCCCATCGACATTGCTATATAGAATCCTTATACTTTCTAGTCCCCCATTACCTGCTCCAAGCCCCTTAACTGCGGCGGTCTGTTCCCTACCCTCTTTTACTTTTAGTTTCTTTTTACCGAAAGTTTCATAATCTTCCCCTTGCTTACTCCGTAAAAAAACTTATTCTTTTCTTGTTCTGTCCTCTTGCTATTTTCCTCCTTGGCGGTTTTCCTTAGTTCAGCCTCCTTCTTTCTCTCTTCTTCTGGTAAGTCTCGCCTGATGTAGATTTTGTCCTTACCCTCTAACCCTTTTAGCCTAGCCGCTACTGCCATGATTTCATCACATGTCCTTCTTGACTTAAATTCGATTTTTACCAGTCTATTGTATTCCTTTGTATATTTTCCCAGCCTAAACATGTCTGATATTTCCTCCTTCCAGGTGTCCTCCTCATCTTTAATAGATTCCAGAATCTTGTTGATGCGACCTTCATCCTGTTCTTTTCGTTTTGTCCAGTCTAATTCCTCCTTTTCTTCCACCCCTGATATTATGAGGCAGTTAGCCCTACGACTTTCTTCCTGGATGGCCTGAGAGTTTTCGTGGATGCCTTGCTTAACCATACTTTTTACCTGGTCCTTTATCCTAACATCTTGCTGTTTCTGTTCATCCAATATCTTCCTGAATTCGTCACTGTGTGCCTTCCTTACACTGTCTAAATCTTTTACCACTTGGTCTCTAGTCATGCCCCAAGCATTTTTACCTTCAGAGATACTGGCGTCTAGCCTAGTCATTATCACTGCCTTTTCTCTCTCCACTGACTCCAACCTGTTCTTCAACTCACCATTCTCTGTAACAATTTCCTTCTTAACTATCTCCAAGCCGGTCACTCTGTCTTCCAAGTTCTTGATTTTGTTCAACAGCATGAAGCAAAATTTACCTGTGTCCTCAGTCGTCCATGTTGTCATGAAACCGGGAAAATCCGGCTCTCCCTCCGATTCGTCACTCCCGCCTTTATCACCCCTCCCCCCCTCAGCCCCCTCGTCACCTTCATTCACCATCTTCCCCACCTATTTCCTCTTGAAGTTGGAACCAAATATCTTGCCTCTTGTGCTGGGTAATACTTACATAGGCCATATACTTTTACCCACCATACTGAGCCGAGAACTTCCCGCGCCGAAAACAACAATATTGTGCGGTCTCTTCGGATTGTTCACTCACACCCTATAGTATTAGTCACTAATTTCTCACTTGCCAGCCGAAGTTTACTTGTTTTATATGATCATCCTAATCCCTGGAGTCCCCTTTACACATGAATAAGATATATAATATAGCTCACTCCCGCCTGCAACCATGTAAGTAGAATCAGCTGGAGCCTGTGGACCGCTTCCTCTCGAGTCAGCTGTTGTCTCGTGTGTTGTATGTATGTATGTATGTATAGCTGCAGTTGTGGATGGCCATCGCTCACTTCCTCAACCTATCAACTCCGGTGTTCCTCAGGGTTCTGTCATGTCTCCAATTATCTTTCTAATATTTATTAATGATCTCCTCAACTGTACCTCTAGTCCTATCCACTCATATGTTGATGACGTTACCTTACACTATTCAACTAATTTTTCACATCAACCCAGCATGCAATCACTCCAAAACTCACATAAAAGGGCCATAGAGCTCCTATCTTCTGATCTATCAATTATTTCTGATTGGGGCAGAGAAAATCCTGTTACTTTCAACACCTCCAAGACCCAATTTCTCCCTCTATCTCTCCATCGCAATTTTCCGCAAGACTATCAATTATTCTTCAACAATACACAAATCAACCCTTCATCTTCTCTCAATAATTTAGGTGTATCTTTTTCATCTGACCTTTCTTGGAAAGATCATATTACCACTCTAGCTAAAACAGCTTCCCAAAAGTTAGGTTTACTCAATCGCCTCCGTGGATTCTTCACCCCCGCACACCTTCTTCCTCTGTATTGGGGCACAGTGCACCCCTGTATTGAGTACTGTTCGCAGGTGTGGGGAGACTCCACACATACCGCATTTCTCGAAAGAGTAGAGTCCAAAGCATTTCATCTCATCAACTCACTCCCTCTTACTACAATATCTTTCTACATGCCGCAATATTGCATCTCTTTCACTTTACGTAATATCGCTATTACAACAATCAGTGTTCTTCAGAGCTCTCTCAGTGCATACCCCCTCCCTTGCGTCAAGTGCGAGGCACCCGCCTTTCAACACAGTCCCACTCCTATTCTGTCCAGCTCTCCAACCCAAGAATTGGCAAATTTTCTCAGTCTTTCTTCTATTCAACAAGTGATCTCTGGGGAACTCTCTCCCTTAATCAATCTATCTATCATCCTATGGCTTAAAGTGCTTTAAACTTTGTATGTCCCGGCATTTTAACCCCAATATCCCTTGAATTCAGCTGTGTAACTAATAATAATAATAATAATAATAATATTTATTCAGTTAGCAATTTACAGAGTTGGTACCACATAGTATGTTACAAATATGACATGTACCAGCCTTGCATAATTCCAACTAAGGATAGCCCAATAAGGCCGTTAGGCGTATTTCCATTGGGGTCCTTGTGGGATTAGGTTAGCTGGGGAAATGGGGAGGATAAAGAAATAGATACTTTAGAGAAAGTATTTCTAGGGGGTTATTTTAAGATACCTTACATCCTATAGTAAATATCAGTAATCCGTAATCAGTAATCATTTCAGTTTGGTTTGTCTATCTCTTATGTCGTATTTAGTAGTAGACATAAGCTTGGTGCTCCCTTCTCGCAGCTGTCCGGTTCAGGTGTTCCTTCAGGCTACGTCTGAAGGAATACAGTGTTCTCTTTTCACGGACTGACTGGGGTAGGTCGTTCCAGTCTTTGATGGCAGTGAAGAAGAATGTTTGCTTACCCTGTCCTTGGATTCTCGGGACCTTAAAATTAAACATCCTGTTTCTTGTATTATGTCCACTCCTCTCATTTGCTTTAACAAAATCATTCTTTAGATACTCTGGAGCTCTGTCATAGAAAATGTTGAAGGCATTAGTGAGCCTGATTGGTTTGGCCCTGTCAGAGACATTGAGCATACCTAGTGACTGAAGTTTTTCCTGGCCAACATGTGATCTGGGTCCTAGGTTCAGCATGAACCTAACCATTTTATTTTGAGTGACCTGAAGTTTGTGCTGTGCTGATTTAGATGATGCAGAGTACCAGGATGACACAGAATAGTCAAAATGACATTGAACAAGCGCTTGGCAGAGGGTCTTTTTGGTCGCCGCGGGCAAGCATCCCACCTGTCTATATAGGTATTTTATACGTGCTCTACACTTACTCAGGATAGATTCCAAAATTGTTTCACCTGACAAACTCGCGTCCAGTTTCAGTCCGAGATATTTAACTTGTGACACTGTTGTTATAGGAATATCATTACAGTTGACTGAGAAGCCCACAATGTCTTTCAGTTTGCGTTTTGTTCCACATAAGATGGCTTCCGTCTTGCCCAGGTGAAGAGATAGTCTATTGTCCACTAGCCATTCACTACATGATGCTAGTTCTTTGGAAAGTGAAGCGGCAATACTACTGTATTTCAATAATTGAACGAGAGTAAACAAGCTGTTTCCGTAGTCGATGGTATGGCGGGTGTGCCAATGAAGGAAAAGTGGTCACGAGACCAAAACAACACTTATTTTTCACCTCAAATGACAACTGTTTGGTGTACAACAGGGGTTCCCAACCTTTTTAGCACCGCGCCCCCCTTTGGTCAGGACTGTATTCATGATGCCCCCCCTCCCCCCCCCCCCCCCCCCCCCCTCCTCCCTGACATCCCCCACACCTCAGATGCCTAGAAAACAATTTTTTATCAATTCCATATGGATGCTCAAGACGTAAGATACTGTAAATAGGGCGAACAAAATAACCAATCTGCATGTAAGGATTAAAACTGATTAGGCCTAATGGTTTTATGTCAACACTACATGTGGTTGCTCGGAATGACGGTTGTGAATTTTTCCTATCAAAGTTTCTTATTTATTCATATCTTTGGGATTACCCTGTATGCATTTGAATTGCCTAGCCCTGTTTTGAACTTTGATTACCCCACGCCCGCCCCCCCCCTAGCATTGTCAAACGCCCCCCTAGGGGGGCGCGCCCCCCTAGGGGGGCGCGCCCCCCAGGTTGGGAAACGCTGGTGTACAATGTTCTAGTCTTCACCATGTGCAAGATAACAGTGAGTACTACCTCCTGATATATATATATCTAACCTAGGTTAGGCCATTCGTTTGTGGAGATATGAATATGTGCAAATTACAAAATTCCTGAAACTCTCACGATTATCCCAGGACGTGGCAAAACTTACCCTTTTGTTTTCACCATCAAAACTGAACAACTTGGTTTGTCGATAACCCTGACACAGACAGAGGGCTGGTCCTACAATACCAATCAGATAAGCTTTTCATCCTTAACGACATCCATCAACACACCCATATTCCCCACCAAGCCCTCTTCCTCCCATCATCTTCAGATATCACCTTTTGCTCCCAAGAACTCGCCCCCACAACATCCTGGAAGGTGGTCAAAACTTTGGGTTCTGACCACCTCCCGATCATTATCACCACCAAAACCAGACTCACCCCAGCTGGCCACAGATACACATACACTAACTATAAAAGAGCCAACTGGGAAGCTTTCACAAATGAGACAGAACAACACTTTGTAACCATAAACAGCACACCCATCACTAACATCAGCGATGCTATTCACACATTCAACACAATTATCCTAAATGCAAACAAGAAACACATTCCAAGAGGTAACAGAAAAAACCCACAACCCCAACTTCACACCAGAAATTCAAAACCTCATCAGACAATGCTACACAGTGAATCACTCCCCAGCACCCCACACACAGGACACAGCACAACAAATCCAAGCACTCAATACTAGAAGAACAAATTAAAATGTAAAACTTGCAAACTAAACAAACTAAAACTGGGACAAAGACAATATAAAGTCAAATTAACTTATCAAAATCGCTATGTGGAAACAACGCTTACTAAAATAAAATTTATGAAATCAAAGAACACAATCCACCACATAGGGTGTACATTACTACATGAGCAAGTTAATCTGTTTCCCAAGTAAACTAATCACACACATAACAACGCACTATCGCACGTTCAAGGAATTAGTCAATTTGGGAAGTCCGGGACGTTTTGGTAAAATTGACTAAACTCTGCATGAATATAGAAACTACATGTCAAATGTCAAAATGTTCTATTAAAATCAAATTTGCAACATGACAAGACATTAACAATAGTACAAAATACAAATATTGATAAGATATCTATAATATTACAAAAAACATACAGCACTCACTAACGATAATGCTATCGGGTAGGTACCTGTAAGCATAGCATGCCTCAAGTGACCCCTATCAATAACTACCCTACAAATAACCTACATTTATTGTACAAATAAACTAAGGAAATCACAAAAGCAAGCAATTGATACTATCGACAATGAATAGATATAATATAATAAAGAAAAATAATTACAAAATAGGAAGAAGCAACAACAGATTTAAACAAAGAGTACTCTTTTAACAAGAACAATTAATTAAAAAAAAATCCTCAACAATAATAATAGAAAAAGAAAAACAATAAATACAAACAGACAAAAAGTAAGCAGTGGTTATACAAGAAACTTCAAGTTAAAAATGCTTGATTAAAATTATTGATGTCAAATTTTAGAATAGTCACAATAATTGACCCTAAAAAGATTAAATTTATGTAACAATTTACTTGCCTCAAAACCTGTCTACTAAGAGTCTGTATAGTAACCTAGCTCTAGCCCAAAAGTCATCTACTTTAGAGCAAATTTTACAAAATCTTGTTAACTGGGAATATAAACAATTATAAGTTATTTTACTATCGATATTACTACTATCTATCTATATGCTCAGGCCCAATCCTGAGCATATAGATAGATAATAGTAATATCAATATTAAAATAACTTATAATTGTTTATATACTACTAGGGAAAGGAAAGTTTATTACATTAAAATTAAAATCATCAACTTTGTGATATACTGTACTTTAAGTATGCACTGTTCATTAACAATCTCTAGCCTATATTTATATCAAGAAAATTTTCAACTTAATCATTTGCGGTACCTTGTGTGATGGGAATGGAATTAGGATAAATAAGTTTAGCAACTTAATTAAAATTTAACAAATTGCAAACGAGAATATCATCAATATATCTACTATTATTACTTAACATTTTAGCAAGTGCTAATTTTTCTTGCTATTGTCAACTAAGTCTTTTTTATATTTAAATTCTAAAGCAAGCCAGAATAAATCTTCAATTAAAGGGCTAGCATTTCCACCCATAGGAATTCCTAATATTTGTTTGAAAATGTAAGGCCCGAATCTAATATAAGTATTGAAAAGGAGGAATTTAAGGGCATTTTTAAGTTTAGTTCTATCAAAATATACTGAATTAGTGGGAGTAGAGCTAAGTGATGCATTATTAAAATATGAATAAACATTTATGAAATAATTACCATTCCTAACGAATCTGGCAAAGTACAAATCTTAATAAACAAAGGTCAATGTTTGTCTGTTTGTCAGTTACCCGACCTTTGTTACTAAACTCCTCCCACAGTTTTGGTGCCAGGTAGGAGTGTGGGGCACCGTTGGAAAGCCCAGGCTTTGGAGATGGTTTTAGGCGAGTTTAGTGGAAATCAGAGACACTTTTGTTTAATAAAATTTTCGGCAGAACTTATGTAGTATTTGGGAGCGAAAAAATTGCCGTTTGGGGCAGAAGGAGGCCTCCGATTGAAAAGGTGTATGGAACGAAAGTTGTTCGCAGCTCCCCAAATGGGGGTACGGATGAGGTCAGATCCAAAATCGGAGGTAATTTAGCGGCCGAAATCGAGGTCGCCGTTTAATGAGGCACAGGAGGTCGAGGCCGGTGATTATGGTAGTAGTAGTTTTGTGATGATTGTGGTAGTAGTGATTGATGATGGTGATTATGGTAGTAGAATTTAAACCCGGGCAATGCCGGGTACCCCTGCTAGTCTATAATAAAGCAAATTTCTGAATATACTAAATCTAAAGGCAAATTGGTATACAAAGTTGAAAAGTCGAAGCTATGTACCGAGGTAATTTTCGGCATGGTATTTATTTTATCAATAACTTCTAAGGGTGGATGGGACTCGTTAGCCTTGGTCGGCAACTCATCTAGGGGAGACAACCTTATACAAATCCGGGTGGATGGGACTCGTCAGCCTTGGTTGGCAACCTGTCTAGGGGAGTAAACCTGATACAAATCCGTACTGCTTACCTAAGGGTAAGGCAGGTTAGTGGATGGATTAGCCGAACACCGCTGTAGAAAAATAGTGCTAACAAGATACACAGAGGGCCTCGGAGTCGGACAGATCCTAAATTGGGTGGTCAATCCTGTAAGTCCTTCAATAAACTGGCTCGGGTTGTCCCTCTCACAGGGAATAGGTCCGCTTGGGGGCATTCTGTGTATGGCAACCCTCGTAAGGGGAGTAAGGCGTCCGGCAATAGATAGATAGATAGAATAACTTCTAATGAATTGTCAACACTCCAATAATAGTTAATGCCAGTTCTTCTCTTGATGGTATTACAATATCTTTTATGAGTACTTTTAATGTATTTTAAGCAATTTACGGCTTGTTCTGACAGAGTTTTAGTGGTAGCAAATTTTGCTCCGGCAATAAAGCGATATTTATAAGGTCTTTTATGAAATTTAGGTAACATGTATAATTTTTCAATGCACTTGTTCTTATCAGAAAGTTTAATATCAAATGTTACAGTTTTCTTGGTATGTTCATCGATTAAGTTATCAATATTCAAATTATTTTGAATTTCATTAACAGAATTACACTAAATTGGAATAATTACCTCAAAACACTTTATCACAAAACAGACCCCCCAAAACTTCACAAAACACTAAACAGCAACACAACATGATCACATGCCGCAATCACAACAACAGACTCCATACCTTCATACAAACAACAAGCAAACACTCTCAATAATCACTTCCCACATGTCAGCCACCTAAACCCCCATCATGACGACCGACGTGTCATCCGACGTAAGAGACAATTCCCCACAGACCCTGACTATGCACCTTTCACCAACAACCAGACAAAACATATCATCAACAATCTCAAGCACTCACCCGCCTGTGGTCCAGACAGCATAAGTAACATACACCTTAGACACCTAGGACCAAATACAAGCATTCACCAACATACAGTACAACTATTTACACAACACCACAACACCATACCAGACATCTGGAAGCATGGTGTCATCATTACATTCCTCAAATCCAACAAAGACCCCATGCTACCCTCATCACACTGCCCCATAACACTCCTTTGCACCTCCAAAGTCTCAGAACGCCTTGTACTACAACTGACCACACACGTTCTACCCCTATCTCCAACACAACATGGCTTCAGGCCACTTCACTCCACAAACACTCTTCTTACAGACCTTACACAAAGAGCTTTTTACGGCATTAACTCAGATAGACCACCACACAGAACACTACTTGCCACGCTCGACATTAGTAAAGCCTTTGATGCCATCCCCCGCCACAACCTAACAAACAAAATCTACAACACAAACAACAATACAAAAAGGTGGCTGGCCAACTACCTAGCAGGCAGATATGCACATGACATGTATCATTTGCCGGTCAGTCATCTAACATCAGAAACTTCACAAACGGTGTCCCGCAAGGATCTGTCTTCAATCTATGCATGCATGATCTACCCACACCCCACGCTGCACGCACCCAAATAAATATAGCTTCCTACGCAGACAACATAACACTCACATGTACACACCAAGACTCAGACACAGCAACACATCTCCTTCAACCCTATCTCAACATACTACATGACTGGTGCAATACAAACAGACTCAAATTAGCCCCAGCCAAATCCACAGCAACCCTCCTCACTAGCTGGACAGCCGAATACAGAAATGCCCCACTCCTCACCATAAACAACACCCCCTTAATACACACACACACACACACACACACACAAAATCCTAGCTGTAATATATGATACTTTAATGACATTCGAACAACATATCACAAACATAAAAAAAAAACTGACACCCAGACTTATTAACGTCCTCAGGTCACTTGCCCACACAAAATTTGGACACAACAAAGAAACTACCACCACAGTATACAAACAATATATATGATCAGTGATGGAATATGCAAGCCCTGCCTGGGTTCTAACCTATCTGAATCCCATCGCAAGACTTTACAGACCATTCAAAACAAAACCCGAAAAATCACAGGCTGCACAGCTACTACACCTACAGATCACCTACAGCAAGAAACCCAAGTCGTCAAAGTAAAAAATCACCTGGACATGAGAGGCACTCAATTCCTGGCTGAAGCCTCCACAAACCAACACCATCCATTACACTACATGGCAGCACACCCACAGACTCCAAGGAACATCAAAACAACACCCAGCTTACAATATCACACACAAATATGTAATCTCTCCCTTCCTGTCCACCCCAAACCAGCTTCCAGAAGCACATCCATGCTCGTATCACTCGCTGTTCCATCAAGTCACTCAAAGATAACACGAAGCTGCATGCTCGACTTCCCAAAATCCATCCTTCTGAGTCCTCCCTTCCTCCCGTGGATGGAGTCCACCTGGCCAGACTGAGATTTGGGCACCATCCAGAGCTCTTTTGAGCTATCAAAAGAGACTGGATGACTCTGTCGGCGACGCCTGTCCAGAATGTAACACAGCACCCCATACCATTAATCATATCATAGAAGACTGCATTCCACACAATCACTTACGCCAACAACATAATCTACACCCCGAAAAGGGTTGAAATAGGGGAGCTATCCCCCCGCCAAAGGCGGCTTTCTAGGGCCTTTCCTAGCTGATGCTGAGAGGATTGGGTTCTAGTCATGTGGTGATGGGCTGGTCTATCAGAGTGAGAGCTGAGCAATCTCTGCCATACCCATAGCTTACTCTGACTGTTCCTTTTACTTATATATTTTCTAGATCTCAAGTGACGGCGTCTCTAACGTGGATTGACCTCCCAATCTACCAAGATTGGAAGCCAAAGCGTCACATTTTTCCTTTGCCCCTCAACTTTCTCTTCATAATTGCTGAGGGACACAGGGCCCTGGGTGGGGCTTTGGTTTCCCGGGCGTTTCCGCGCCCTCCTCAGCTCCCCGCCATGGAGTGGCTTCGGTCACCCAGGCTTTATTGTGGTTGGCGGGGAGGGTTCTGTGGGGGCACTCGGTTATGGCCTTGGCCTTGCTCGGGGCCTTGGGGCTGTTCGGCCAGGCAGCTTGGGGAACAACAACAACAACAACAACATAATCTACACTTCTTGAGAGCCCTGTGGGAAAGCTTGATCTCGGCCATGGCCTTCCTTATGGACTCAGGGCTGTTCGGCCAGGCAGCCTAGGGAACGACAACAACAACAACAACAACAACTTGGTGTAGAGAGGTCTAATCCTCACCAATTGCAAGTTAACAGTGAATGATGTACAGTACAGTACTGTATTTTGATATACAGTATATCTAGCCTAGGTTTTTTTTTTTTTTTTTGCTGTTCCCCAGGCTGTCTGGCCGAACAGCCCCAAGGTCCCGAGCAAGGCCAAGGCCATAAACGAGTGCCCCCACAAAACCCTCCCTAGCTTAGGCCCTTTAGGTGCAGTCGGATCAGAAGCCCGCGAAGGTTAAAACCCGCCATGTTCCAAGGGTTAAAGTGGATTTATAAGAGCGATTTTTCTTGCAACTTTTTAATCCCAACTTTATTCTGCTGATTTTTTTAGACGATGTTGTCCTGTTATTGGTATTGGGATTCAAGATACATTTTTATAACTGATAAAATTCTTTCTTTCAGAAGCTGCCAGATAAGGGTACTGTATAAGGAAAAAGCATCTGTGTAAATTTGGTTTATAACAATCCTAGAATACTGCTAATTTATTGTGTTTTACAGAACCTGTGTGTGCTTGAGGGTATGGGCAACCTACAAGTAACTGAGAAAGGAGTGAAAAGCCTGTCTTATTCTCTTAAACCATGCAGCTACATTTCCATACCCTGTGGTAAGTACAGTATAGGTTTGTATTTTGTTTGTTCTATGTGTATGACGGAGACAAAAGGCAGGTTGCCTGTAAGAGTGTCTCCCAAAGCCGGAAGAGTGACAGGGCCGAATTCAAGGGACGTTGGACACACAAATTTTAAAGCAGTTTTAGTTATATCATGAAGGAAAGATTGATTGAGGGAGAGAGTTCCTGAATTCACTTATTGAGTAGAAGAAAGACTGAGGAAATTTGCCAATTCTTGGGTTGGAGAGCTGGACAGAAAAGGAGTGGGATGGTGTTGAAAGGTCGCACTCGCCACACTCGCACTCGCCGCTATACAGTATATACTGTATATATATATATATATACAGAATATATACTGTATATATATATATATATATATATATATATATATATATATACTGTATACTGTATATGTTAGTGTAGTCAGGTAATACATTTTCTTTAAGACATACAAGGTTAAATGACGAGGCTAGTTCATCGTTCAGTAGTTTATTGTTGATACAGTATTCTCAATATTTCTGACCAGTTTTCACTGTGGTTCAGTAAGAAGGTGGATAAGGGTGGCGAAGTTCATGATTAATATACAACGTTTCGCTAGACACAACTAGCATCATCAAAGAATGCTAAAAATGAACAAGTTACAGAGTTTATATACATTATCATTGATTTCATGCGATAGGTGGGAGGAGCTACCGTGCGCTGGGGGATGCCGCCATTGGCGGTGGTTAACCTCCTAGCAAGACACTCGCTATTTCTTGTCGGTGGTTGGCTGGTGGTAGAGGAAATCCTCCCCGCTACAGAGGACAAGAGTGAGAGACTTGGACTTTGAAATGGTGGCGGAGGGACGAATTGGGGAACAACTAGGTTGATTGTAGGGAGGTACTGGTACAATAAGATAAACTACAATGTAACTAGAATAAGATAGATTGTACACCACTTTGTAACTGTCACCTTAATAAAAAAAAGAAAAAAAAAAAAATAGAAGGTAGAGGAAGTCATCGGTGATTGGCTGGAGGTGGTGGCGACAAAGTTCAGTTTTGCGGGGGGGGGGGAGGGTGGTGGCGGTGGTTGTATGTAGGAGCTGTGGGGGTATAGCGTTTAGCTGAGGGCTATACCTGGAGGTCCTGGGTTTGATTGTTGATGCTGGGGCTTAGGGCTTGAATATGTAAGGCTTTGAGTAATGGGAGTCGTCTGGGGTCGTTCTCTTAATCGAGTATGGTACTATGCTTAGTTTAGTCAGTGCGTGGTTAGGGGCTTGGTAGTGATCTTTTATGGCCCCAGACTGAAGGTGGAGGGACAGCCGACGGGACAGACGAGTTTGTGTCATACCAATATAGGATTGGGACCCACAGTCCCCATTATTACAGGTGTGTTGGTATACCACATGGTCATCGTTCATCGGGCTTTTGGCTGAGGCAGGTCTGTGTCGGAGGACTAGGTTGGAGGTCTTGTGGAATTTATAGTACTGTATATTATTAATATAATTTTGTTGTCAGGGTTGGTGGGTAGGACATTTTTATTGATGATTTCTCTCATTATGGTCTCGTCGGTTTTGTGGTCTGATGACATGTAGTTTCGATAGAAGATCTTGATGTCGTCAGAGGGGTTGGTGTTGGGGGTATCTGGATTGTACCATTTTGCTAGGTGGTGATTAATGGTACTGTACTGGTGACGTCGGAGTTAGATTACCCGTTGTTAACCAGCACCTGGGAGAGTCGTTCTAGTTTTTGATGGGTATCTCCCCAAGTGGTGCAGTGGGTGAGGGCTCTCCTGACATAGGCAGAGATAATAGACAGGAGGTATCGTCGGAGGCATTCACTATCACCATTGAGGCACTGACCGTTGTTCGTAAGCTTGGTATACACAGTGGTTTTGAAGCCAAGATTGTTGAAGGATATGAGAAGGTTAAGGAAGGGTAGACGTCCGTCGGTAGATTCTTTGTAGGTAAAGTTGAGTCCGGAGGCGGCCATGAAACGCTGTTGGAATTCCTGTAGCTCGCTGAAGTCCTTCACCTGAACGAAAATGTCATCGACGTATCTACAGTAGACTGCGTGCCGGTGAGCAGCTAGGAGTTCCTCCTTGATCGCTTCTATGAAGAAGTTGGTGAACAGGACCCCCAGGGAGCTGCCCATCACCACGCCATCTATCTGCTGGTTCATGTAACCACGGGGGCAGAGGAAGGGAGCCTCCTTGGTACATAACTCCAGCAGCGTCTTCAGGGCCTTCTCTGTGATGTCGAGGTGTGGTGTGTCAGGGCAGTGGTATACTCGACGTAATATGATGTCTATGGTCTTGTCCACGGGCACGTTGGTGAACAGGCTCTATGTCGAGGGAGGCGATGATGTGGTCGTTATTCGGGGGGGCGTCTCATATAATTTCAAGGAAGTCGTTTGGTGGAGTTTAAGTTGTATCGGCAGGGCACGTAGGGAGTGAGGAGGTTGTTCAGGGCCTTGGCGATTTTTTTTTTTTTTTATTGTTAAGTGGAGCCCCCATCCTAGCTGCTAATCGGTTCCGCAGAAATAGAGCTAGGATTGAAACAGCCAAGATCGGGGCACTGTTCTTATGGGGAAAATTCAATCGGTTCCGTGCTCATGCCAAAATTTGCGTCTTTTTCTATTTTTTGCCTATGAAAACATGTTTTATTGTACACAAATTAAATTTTATACATTATACTGTATCATATAATACACCATAGAATAAGTTTTTAATAACTAGAAAAAAAAGTCCCAAATCTAAACAATTACCGCACTTTTTCCCAGTGTTAGGCTATGAAAACATGTTTTTTGTCTAGGCTACATCAAGTAGCCTAGGCCTAGGCCTAAATCTTATGCATTGTAAATAATAATGTAGACATGGCTAAATGACAGTCTTAACCATAAATACTGTAGATTGGGGCATTGTTTCTATCATGCAATTTTTTTTAGGCCTAGCCTAGGCCTAGGTTCAAAATTCGTCCAGCCACCCCTCAAGTACCCATTTCGCCCCAAATACATCCAATAAATACATATTATGAGGAAAATACGTATATATACGTATTATGAGAAGATTACTTACCACTCAGACTTTATTATAAATCATTGTCATATTTAGCCTAGCCTAGGCTAACATCGTCTAGGCTAGGCATTTCAATCGCTTTCGTCCGACATGGACTGGTCTTTGCTCTGTGTTTTGAGCATGAAATTCCTTCATTGCTACCACCAGGCCAACCATCCCTATCACTAGATGTACTAGAGGGTATAATAAACGCAAGAGATAAGGGGTTCAGGCACAAAAAAGCTTGCAAACGGTTGTTTTGTCAACACAGATACTAGCTAAACTGCAAGCGTCTGCTTAGTGATGACATCATACGAAGATGGCGGCATCTTGTGCATTTGACGATCGGATCTCGGATTCACTCGGATTTCGTCTCTAAACGGCAAGCACCTGGCAGATTCTTTTCGTTATGTTAAAAACCTAAGAATAGGAGCTTTGAATGTGCGTGGATGTAGTACGAATGAGAAGCGAGAGGATATTGGAAGGTTATTTGAAAGAAGGATGTATGATGTCCTTGCACTGAATGAAACAAAGATGAAAGGAGAGGGAGAAGTGGATTTTGGAAACGTGATAGGTAGAAAGTCTGGAGTAGACGAGGGAGTCAGGGGGAAAGAAGGAGTGGCTATTATTGTGAAGGAGGAGTTGAGAGAGTTTATAAAAGAGTGGAAAGAGGTGTCATCAAGGCTAATGTGGGTGAGAATGCGGTTTAAGGGGACCGACCGGTTAATTACAAACTTCCAGGTCTTACTTTCAATTTAAATGAAATTTGGCACAGGTGTATATGACCATAAAACTAGATAAAAAAAAAAAAAAAAAATTGTTTTGCTTTTTTCTTGCAATTTAGGTAAACAAAAATTGAAACCCATAGCACTGCAGAAAATGATAAACTCCTACAGAAATCCCCATAGCACATGTTTTATGTGATCAAACAACTCACAAAAGGTGTATCTGTAGTTGCTATAAAAAACATTTTATATATTTTGTGCATTTGTTCGATTTAGGTGATTACGGATTCAGGCGAATATATTTATAGAAAATTACAACTTTGACGACATATTGTGAAAAAAAAAAAATTACTAGAGTAAATTGGCTTTATAGGCCTTGTAGTGTTTTTAATTGCCTTTCCAATGGTATATACACCATTCCTATAGGTCCAATAATAACTAGAATAACATCCGAAAGTGCGACAATATAGGTTCTGAGAAAAACAGGTGAAAGTCTAAGGTAATTAGGTGAACATTTTTACTTTTGTTTTTTAGATTTACAATATTTTACGCAGGAACATGGCAAAGTAGAAGATAAAGCGTATGGGAGGTTGTAGAGTAGCTTACGCTCTTTCGATTTATATAGGTATGCTCCTCGTACGACCAGTAGTTACTGAGCATGTTAATTTCAAAGTTCGCTATATAACGTATTTAGAATTACAGGAAAAGTTTGGAAAACATAAAAAAAACTATTTCCAATGGGTTTTCACTAATAACATTTCACTGGCTTATGAAGGGATGTGACTCTTGTTGAGTAAACACCTATTGGTATATTCAGGATTTCGAGTTTTTTAAGCCAAAATTAACCGGTCGGTCCCCTTAACCCGGGAGCTGCGGGGAGACTCTTAAGAGTTCCCCCGGCGCACTGCGGGGAGACTCTTAAGAGTCAGAGAAAACAAAAATCAACTTTTGACATCGAAAAAAATATATTTTTTTATATTTTTTTTTTTTATTTTTATTTTTTTTTTTTGGCCCCTGGGCCATGCAAAATCTCAGTCCTCTACCTCCCCTCCTTCCCCACTTTCCTCCTCTCCTTCAGTTATCACCTATTTTCCCTGTTATTCCCTTATTCTGAGGTATATTTTCGTGCTAACATTAGAAATCCGATTGGAGGGTGTGGTCATCACTGATAGCAAGCGAGTGCAAGAGAGAGAGAGAGAGTATCGATCGACTGTGTCTCAGTGGCCTTGGGGGAAATTGGCGGGAAAGCAGATTGCCTCACCCATACATTATACAACTCGCGGGCTATATCTCCGATTTTGACCATCCAAACGCTGTTTTCACTCGTTTTATTGTTGTTTCAGGTTAATACCTTTATAATCAACCCATAATAGGCGCATATGGATAAGTATTAATGCTATTAATGGCACAATGAATATTTTAGTGACGGAAACACCTCAAATACGTCAGCACAGGGGGACGTTTCCAATTACCCCCATGCGCACTTCAGAGGTTAAGGGTGAAAGGTGGGTTTTTGTAAGTGCGTATGGACCAGGAAGTGAAAGAGAGTTAGACGAGGTAGAGGGTTTCTGGGAGGATTTGAGAGATTGTCTACAAGGGTTTGATGACAATGAAAATGTTATAGTTTTAGGGGACCTAAATGCTAGGGTAGGAAATGAGCCTGTTGAGGGAGTCATCGGTAGTTTTGGTGTGGATGGTGTAAACGAGAGTGGAGAAAGACTGAAAAATGTATGTGAAGAGTGTAGATTGAGTGTAGGTAATACGTTCTTCAAAAAAAGGCGTATACACAAGTACACCTGGCATAGACTTGTGAGGGGAGAGATTGTAGAGAGGGCATTGATGGATTATGTGCTGGTGACAAGGGAAAGATTGTGTAGACTGCTGGATGTGAATGTGATGAGAGGTGAGGCGGAGGGTATGTCAGATCATTACCTGGTGGAGGGAAAGCTAAGGGTTAAGAGTTACAGGAGAATAAGAGACAAGCGTGAAGTAAGAGAGGTAATAAAAGTTAGTGAGTTAGAGAAGAGTGAAAAAGAGAGGGAGTACAAGGAAAGACTAAATGAAAAGTGGATAGAAGTGAGAGAGATGGAAGAGAGAGAGAGAAGTAGAGGTTGAATGGCAACAGTTTAAGGAAGGAGTGAAAGCAAGTGCAGAGGTAGTATGCGGCAAAAGGAAAGTAGGAGGCAGAGGTATCAGGAAGGGAAGCGAGTGGTGGAATGATACGGTGAGAAAGGCAGTTGAAGAGAAGAGACAGTGTTTTGAGAGGGTTTTACAGGATGGTAGTGTTGAGGTATGGGAGAGGTACAAGGAGAAAAGGAGAGAGGCAAAACGGAAAATTAGAGAAGCGAAAAAAGATGCAAACGAAAGGTGGGGTCAAAGGCTGAGTGAGAATTTTGAGAAAGAAAGAAGATGTTCTGGAAGGAGGTAAATAAAGTAAGGAAAGGAGGACAAAAGCGGGAAGAGTCAGTGAAAGATGAAAATGGAGAATTACTAGTGGAACCAGTTGAAGTGAGGAAAAGATATGCCGAGTATTTTGAATCTTTGTTAAATACAAGAGATGGAAGAGAAGCAGTGATTGAAGCAGAGGTGGGTGGAGATAGGTTACCCAGGCCACCCAGGTGGCAGGGAATGAATGAAAGGATTGAGGAAAATGAGGTGAAAGAAGCAGTGAAACAAATGAGAGCGGGAAAAGCAGAAGGTTTGGATGGTATTGCTGTGGAGTGTATAAAGAAGGGTGGAGATGTGATAATAGACTGGTTGGTGAGACTTTTCAATGTGTGCTTTGCTGTGTCAATGGTACCAATAGACTGGAAGAGTGCATGTATTGTGCCGTTGTACAAGGGGAAGGGAGATCGGCAGGAGTGTTCAAGTTATAGAGGTACTGTATTAGTTTATTGTCAGTGGTTGGAAAGCTGTATGGCAGGGTGTTGATAGAGAGGATAATAAAGTGTACGGAAGTTGCAATAGGATAAGAACAGTGCGGTTTTAGGAGGGGAAGAGGGTGCGTGGATCAGATGTTTGCAGTAAGACAGTTATGCGAGAAGTATTTAGAGAAGCATAAGGAGATATTTTGGGCTTTTATGGACTTGGAAAAAGCGTATGATCGTGTGGACCGTGAAGCAATGTGGAAGGTGTTAAGGATTTATGAAATAGGAGGAAATTTGTTAGAAGCAGTTAAGAGTTTTTATGAAGGGAGCAGAGCATGTGTGAGAGTAGGAAATGGTGAGTTGAGTGAATGGTTTGAGGTAAGGGTAGGTTTGCGACAGGGTTGTGTAATGTCACCATGGCTGTTTAATATGTTTATGGATGGTGTGGTGAGGGAGGTGAAAAGGAGAACTATGGGAAGAGGATTGGGTTTAGTAGGAAAGAATGGTAGAGATTGGGAGTTGAATCAGTTGCTGTTCGCTGATGACACAGCATTGGTGGCGGATTCTGATGAGAAACTGCAGCGGGTAGTCAAAGAGTTTGGTGTGGTTTGTGGAAGGAGGAAACTGAAGGTGAACGTCAATAAAAGTAAAGTAATGGTGTGTAATAGGGGAGAGCATAGGGTGAATCTAGATGTGAGGCTTGATGGGGAAATATTGGAACAAGTAGAGTGTTTTAAATATCTAGGAGGAACGATAAGCAGGAGTGGAGGTATGGAAGTGGAGGTAAAACAGAGAGTGTGTGAAGGAAGGAAGGTTTTCGGAGCAATGGGAAGTATGTGGAAGACGAGAAATCTCGGAGTGAAAGTAAAAAGTGCACTGTATCAAGGTATTGTTGTGCCAACAGTGATGTATGGGGCTGAGACATGGGCTCTGAAGAAAAAGGAGAAAAGAGGGCTGGATGTGATGGAGATGAGCTGCTTGAGGAGTATGTGTGGAGTTACTCGTAGAGACAGATTTAGGAATGAAGAGATACGTAGGAGAGTGGGGCAGCAGGAACATTTGTCAGCCAGAGTGGACAGAAGGGTGCTGAGCTGGTATGGTCATGTTGAACGAATGGGAGATGAAAGGCTTACAAAGAGAATATGTGAGTCAGGTACAAGGGGAGATAGAAGGGCAGGAAGACCCCCATTGAGATGGAGAGACTGTGTAAGAAAGGCTTTGGATGATAGAGGAATGACTATAGATCAGGCAGGGGAAGTGGTGGTGGACAGGAGTGAATGGAGAATGCTTGTGAATAGTTGAGTGAACACGTGGTCATTTGGAGTAAGGGGTCGGGCGCAAGTTGGACTAGATAATAGTCCATCAGGCGCCTGGCCCGGGGAGACGATTAATATGAAGGGTGCGCCTGGAAGTGTGGTGGGAGGGCTTGTGGCTTTGGCTCCGCTGCATGTCTGCCTGCCGAGATCGGAACCTCTCCGGGTGGTCGGGGGCCGGGGAGTGCTGGAGCGACCTTGGTGACCCTGGTCTCTGGGTCTTCTCCTGGGTGACCTGGATGTGTGTGAGTTTGTGCTTTTTATCTGTGTTTATTTGTTGTTTTATGTTGTTTTTGTGTTTTCCCTGTTCTTGCTCTGTTTTGAGTCGGCTACCCCCAAAATGGGGATTGGGCCTGAGCATATAGATAGATAGATAGATGTTAAAACAAAATTATTGTTTTTGTTTGTTTTCTAGTTTTATGTCGAGTTTTTCGTTATCTTTGCCATTTTTTCGGGTTTCGGCTGGGATTTTGATGCGAGCATTGAAATTGGGAATATTTGGTGTGTGGCATGAGAATTGAATCAGCGAAGACTGATGTAGCGAAAATGGGGGCTCCACTGTACTGTAGGCTATATATATATTCCAACTACTCCCTCTCGGGCATAGGCTGAGAGCCTGTCCATTCTACCGCTCAACACGGTGAAGCCCGTGAGGTCTCTTTCCAGTCTAGGGAGTGAGACAAGTGAAGCACCCATTCATGGCTCGAAGCAGCCGCATCTCTGAAGCTGCTTCGCCTCTGCACTTCACTGTCTCACCCCCAGACTCAGACACTCACTCTCAAAACGCCACCTATTGAGCAATTAACTCACTAGGCATTGACCCCCTGTAGCCTATTCTGAATATGGGAATATTCATACAGTGCTATTAAATCAGGGAACAATGAGCGTATTTTTTTAGCGTTTCGGTGGGCTTTGTGGTAATGCACTGATACTAGGGTTCAAATCCTAGCCCTAGCAGTTATATATATATACCGGTATATATATACTGTATATATCCCTTTTTCTGCGGGGTGTTTTGGGCTATTTAGGGCATATTCAGGCACTCCTGAATGATTAATCAAGCATCTGCATTAAAGGAACTGTATTCTGCCGAAAACTAGGCGAAAATAGCTTCAAAATGAGACCAGAACGGGCCTCGTAGGTGGCCTGGTTCATCCGCAGCGGTGCCATAGAAACGCGGGAAACCCGCTATTTATTAGCACTCGCTCGCTCAGCAACACTGTTGTGAGAGACCCGCACGAGACACAGTCTACCTCAGTGAGCCTCTGGCTGCTCTGAGGGTCGGAGGTGGGCCTCTCACGCTCCCGCCCACTGACACTCGATTTCTACGGCTTTTACAGGCTTTTAAAGCCTGGAAATTGCTGTAAATTGCCAGGACGTTCCAGAACGTCACCCGCAGCGAAAGGGATATACATATATACAGTATATATATATATATAAATATATATCACCGGGGGATGTGTCTTCTAAGCGTAGTAAGGAAGATATACAGTAGGGTAGTGATTGAGAGAGTGAGAGCGAGAATGGAGAAATGGGTAGGTGAGGAGCAAGGCGGGTTAAGGAAGGGAAGAGGGTGTGTTGACCAGATTTTTGCCTTGAAAAATGTTGTTGAGAAACATCTGGGGAAGGGACAAAAGTTGTATGCTGCCTTTATGGACTTGGAGAAGGCCTACGACAGAGTTGATAGAGAAGGTCTGTGGAAGTATTGAGAATATATGGAGTAGCTTGAAAGTTGCTGAAAGTGGTGAAGAGCATGTATGAAGGTGCAAAGGCGGAAGTACGTGTGGAGAATGAGCAGAGTGAGTTCTTTGATCTGAATGTTTGGTGAAAGCAAGGGTGTGTGGTGTTCCCATGGTTGTTCAATATATAAATGGATGGAGTAATGAAAGAAATACAAGGAAGAGCAATGGATGTTGGTGTACGGTACCGCTGATAAGGGAAGGAATTAAGTGGAAGTTGCTTGTACTGCTGTTTGCTGACAATACAGTTCTGATGAGCGATAAAGAGTGGGAGTTGCAGGGTCTGGTAAATATGTTTGGAACAGTGTGTGAGAAATGAGAAAAGGACTAAGAGTGTGCAAGAGGGAAATGGAAGGACAGAGAGAGAGAGGCAGACCAAAAAAGATGTGGAAGGATCGAGTTAAGAAGTACAGTGTATGCGTGAAAGCAGTTTTGGATGGGAGGAGGGGTGTCGACTGACTGGGGACAGAGATGCATGGGGGTGATTCATTCGTGGCCACCCCTTCGGTGATCATGGTGTCTGGCAATAGATAGATAGATATCTTAAGTGTATCTCACAAATACATGTGACCATTAAATGTTTTTATACTATAGCGGTTAGCTGGTGTAGTAACTAGCGTCTTGGACTTCCACCCAGAAGGTCCCAGGATCGCGCCCACGCTCGGCGCATTAAAGGTTTTTCACAAGCACTGAGTCGTTACCGTCCCTCATGAGCAAGGGGATCGGGTAGTAGTACAGGACCCCAATGGAAATACTCCTAATCGGCCTTATTAGGCTATTCTTAGCTGGCTTAGCATGCGCTAACTTTAAGAACTATTATTATTACACTGTATTATTATTACTGTATTATTATTATTATTATCATCATTATCATTATCATTATTATTATTATTATTACTCTCTTTACTCTCAGCGGGGCTCGAACCACCGACAGTTAGGGCGATTGTCCATGCCTTTGGTAGAGTTGTTTAAAACATGGACAATCATCCTGAATGTTGGAGGTTCGAGCCCCGCTGAGAGTATATATATATACAGTAAAAGTCCTTTAATCCGACGACCGATGATTCGAATCTCCCAATAGTCCGAATTTTTCAATTTGAGGCCAAATCCGAATTCACCCGATGGTCCGAATTTCAAGAAGTCCCAAAGTCCCCTTTTTGAGGCATTAGTCCACTCAAATGACACATAATGGAGCACACACATATATGTTCATGAATTCACTTTAAAAGTTTACCATTGTCATTGTAGCCTATTACCTACTTCAAAACATTCAGATTAATGGTCAAAAGAAGCTACTGATATAAACGTAAACACCACATCGTCTGCTAGAGAGTTTGTTTTGCTCTTGAACGCATCCTTGGGACGCTCCGATGCGCTACTGGCTTGCACCGCATTTTCTGCAAGCGCATTCAGTCTTGAGCTTGAAAACGCACCTTTGGACGTTCCGATACGCTACTATTTATAGTTCAGTGATCGGAGCGTCCCAAGGGTGCTTTCAAGACAACAAGACAAGGGTGCTTTCAATACAATATAATATAACAGAGCACGTCACAAAAGGAAAATCACAAAAGGAAAATTACAAGAACCTCTCAGGGAAGTGCCGTTGTTAAGGCATTACTTCCCGAACCACATCTGATCTGATCTTCAAGAGCAAGACAAACTCGCTAGTAGACGGAAGAAGAAGAAGACGTTTATATCAGCAGATTCCTTTGACCATTAATCTGAATGTTTTGAAGTAGGTAATAGGCTACAATGACAATGGTAAACTTTTGAAGTGATTTCATGAACATATGATATGTGTGTGTGCACCATTGTGTCATTTGGGTGGCCTAATGCCTCAATGTTTTCGTCAGGCCATTAATACACAGGTTCATAGGGGTAAAGTCCGATAATCCGAAAAATCCACTAATCCGAACGAGGGCCTGTCCGCTGCCCTTCGGATTAACGGAAGTTTACTGTATATATATATATACAGTCGACGCTCGATTTAACGGACCCCGATACAACGGATTTCGGATTTAATGGACTCTGTCTGTAGCCGGACAATGGACCCAGCAACAGACAAAGTCCGATGCTCGAAAAAAGGTTGGAGCAAAGTCCGTTGCTCTATCTATTTATCTCTCTAATGCACCTACCTAAATCCCTTATACATTAACATAACCATGTCTTATTTGGACTTTTTGTAATCTTTGAATCATTTCTAATGTGATGGAATTGAAAAATATAATATCCTTCCAGCACATAGATAAATAATAAATAAGACAGTCAACAAAATATTTCAACTCTCCCCTCCGTGCGAGCAGAGATGGAAGATTTACGTTTGATAGATTTTTGTTTTGTTTTTTCCCTCGATATACACTCTCTTTCTATCTATCTATCTCTCTAATTCATCTACCTAAATCCCTTATACATTAACATAACTATGTCTTATTTGGACTTTTTGTAATCTTTGAATCATTTCTAATGTGATGGAATTGAAAAATATAATATCCTTCCAGCACATAGATAAACAATAAATAAGATAATCAAAACAATAGTTCAACCCTCCCCTCCGTCTAGGCGCCGAGCTTCCGAGACGGGAGATTTACGTTTGATAGATTTTTGTTTTTTGTTGTTCCCACGTATACACAAAATGATGGGGAAATATTATAACATGTTTTTAATTGACATTTGTGTCATTTTTGCTGATTATGAGTTGGTGGAAAAAAAAATATTTAATTCTAGCATATCGGAAATGATTCACAGATTATATATAGACCAAATAACATACGTGTGTTCAATAGTTTTGCATTATCAATAGGGTGTAGCACAAGGCTTATCAACATATCACAGTAACGGGGTCGGGGTTGAGGCCGGGACGGGGCGGGGAGGGAGTAGGCCTACAGGGGATATCCTTCCTTTTTTTTTTTTTTTTTTTTTTTTTTCCCCATGTGAAATTTATCATATCAATGACAAATACGACCTTTATTTTGTTTTCAGGGACAGTACTGCACAACGTGTCCCTCAATCACAAAAAAAAAAAAAAAAAAAAAATACGAAGGCAATTTTCCAGCTACGGACTTTTTCCAGCAACGGACTCGGTCTCCCCCCTATTAGTCCGTTAAATCGAGCGTCGACTGTATATACATATACAGTAGACCCCCGCCCTTTCGGACTAATTGGGGGAGACCCCTGTCCGAAAGTGTCAAAAGTCCGAAAGGGCCGAGTCCGAACTTCACACTTCAGCCATTCGGACAAGTCCGAATGGCTGAAATAATGTCCGAAGTTTATAAGTCCGAAACTCGGCTCTTTGGTCCGAATGCGATTTAATTTTTCTCAGCCTTTCAGACAAATCCGAAAGGCTGAACCATGAGTCCGAATTGAAATGCTAGTCCGAAGTCTTGGAATTCCAAAAGGGCGGGAGTTCACTGTATATATATATATATATATATATATATATATATATATATATATATATATATATATATATATATATATATATATACAGTCAGTCCCCCCAATCCGCGCCTATATGGGCGGCATTACACGACGGGTATTGGGAATTCGCGCATTGGGGATAACATAACTTATGGAGAAAAATACATATGGGCGGTAGCCCGCATTTCCACACACATTTGACGGTAATTTTTCATCAAAATCAATACTAATTGGACAACCAAGCATACACAATAATAGAAACATAAACAAGTCATTCCTTACATTAAAATTAAATGCTATAAGTAGGTGAGAAGAGTGGGGGCTCCGAGACAGACCCCCGTGCGACAGGGCGAGTTCATATAGCCTAGGCCTAGGCTTCCCCGGCCCCGCCACTGTCACTGGCCCCGTCTCCGTCCCCGGATAAACCCATATATTTCCCGATCGAGTAGTGCCTTCACCAGTTTATTCTTCCTAGGCATTTTGAAGTTGTAGTAGGGTGTAGGAAGGCGGTTGTTACACAATAAATGGGTCAAGTATCAGCGCACGGACACTTAAGGATATTGGGACTGAGAAGGAAGCGTACGTGTGGTTATGTGTGTGTGTGTGAGTGTGCGTGTGTATGTGTGCTTCCTTCTCAGTCCCAATATCCTTAAGTGTCCGTGCGCTGAGACTTGACCCATTTATTGTGTAACAACCGCCTTCCTACACCCTTCAACACCTTCAAAATGCCTAGGAAGAATAAACTGGTGAAGGCACTACTGCGATCAGGAAATCTATGGGTTTATCCGGGGACGGAGACGGGGCCGGGGTAGCCTAGGCCTCCGAGGGGCCCCCAGGGGTGTGCGCACGGAGTAGGGAGGGGGGTGGCGCGGAATACAAAAAACAGCATTTTTACACCACTCTTCAACCGTGATTCGTGTTTTGTGGGGTCAATACGTGTTTTAGGGATTTTGAGTAAAGTACCTGTTTTACCCCTCGGCGCAGAATAGGGTAAACGCGGACTGAGGATACGTGTATTAGGGGGACTGACTGTATATATATATATATATATATATATATATATATATATATATATATATATATATATATATATATATATATATATATATATATATATATATATATATATATATGATAAATACGCTCAATGTAATGAAATATATATTGATAAATACGTTCAATGTAATGACATTGAGCGTATTTATCAATACCAAATATCAGTGTGGAATGTTTTCATAGAAATTTAAATTTGTTTGTGTTTTTATGTTTTGTTCGTATTTTTTTTTCATTACATTGAGCGTATTTATCAATTTATCAATATATATATATATATATATATATATATATATACCGGTATATATATATATATATATATATATATATATATATATATATATATATATATACATATACTGTACATACATATATACCGGTATATATTATAGGTTTGATTCCCGAAGGGAAGTAGAGAAAACCTAATATTTAGTAGGGCCCCGTAATCATTGACGACTTCGCCTATTAGTAATAATAGTCTCCTTTCAACATCCTGCGCCAGCATTTTGAATAGCCCGCGCGGAAGTATCATGGAGTACTCGTCATAAGTGCACGCTTAATTCCCTCATGGGATCGTCATTTTGATCTGCTACCCTACAGAAAAAAACTCCGTAAAAAATAAAAAATAAAAAATAACTTAATGTCTGTTATCATATGACTTGCCATATTCGTGGATTTCTCATGCTTTGCTTCCCCGACACCAGGCCCCCTAGCGGCCATCTTCGCCCTTCACTGATATACCAAGAATAAACTATAGAAATCAGCGAATGGGAAGGGGGATGGTCGGGAGGGCCCGAATCGTCAATGATTACGGGGCCCTACTAAATATTAGGTTTTCTCTACTTCCCTTCGGGAATCAAACCTATAATTTAATAGGGCCCCTTCATCATTGACGACTTCGCCTGAATATCAAGACTGGAGGCGGGACATTCGCAAAATATCCTAACCTTAGGGAAGAAGAATCCGGATAACATTTTTTTAAGTTTTATTGTATGCAATACAAAAATAGAAAAAGGTATAAAAGATTTGCTAGCAGTGCATGGCATTAAGAAACTGCTTGCTTCATGGTCAGATCGTTGCAATCGATCGTATGCATGAAAAAGAGGTTGACACGCATGTGTCCTGTAGAACTATAACTCTGCAGTAGTTATTCGTTCTCTCCTTAAACTAATTGTACAGTAATATTTGTGTACACTTTGGTAAAAACGGACATAGTTGCAACTATGCGATATATCTTCTTAAAATTAAAACAAATGAAACTCATACTGGACTGTAGAACCCGTCCTATCACAGCTTGTGATGCATCACAATCTCCAAGGGTACAGGGGGGATATGGACTATACCGCAACCCCCCCCCCTCCCTTTTAAAACAACACCACATATAATATAACAATACCTACTGTACCCGTTGCCGTAAAGCTACACAGGTACGCTTTGGTTTATCTAGAGCAACAGACAGGTAGCGTGTAAGGAAAGTATGATTGGAAGCCCAAAGTTGGGTTTGAGCAATATCCTCAATCGAAAAAATTTGCAAAAATCTGAGGGATACTGCCCATTTCCTAATATGCCCTGCCTATCACGCCGGGATTGCTTTCCCTGATAATGTCGACAAGCAAGGAAGCTAACTTCCGTTTTTTAACACGTTTACCTGTCCGGTTAACCCATAAAGCACCTGGTTGGCGAGGTTGCGCAGCCCTCATAAACTTTGTGAGTGCTTGCACAGGACATAAAATGTGATGAAAGAGGCCTCTCTTCAAGGCCGGGATGGAAAATTCAGAAAAAACATGGTCCGAATGTTCGTTCTTAGCAATAAAGGAGGGAGACGGCGCGATTTGAACATGGTCGTGCAGTCTCCCAAAACTGAGACAGTTTGGTTCGTTGCTCATCGCCGCCAGCTCCGACACCCGGTTTCCGGTGGCAAGTGCCATGAGAAAGACAGCCTTTTTCAAAAGTGAATCAAAATCCGGCACATTATTATACTTGCGCGATTGAAGCCATTCTTAGGCTTTATCAAGGGACCAGGTGGGCATGAGCTGGCGGGGAGGTGGACGAAGCTTGAAACACGCCCTCATAAAACCTTTCTCCTCCGCCTGCGGTATGGAAAGGCCGGTGAGATCAAGGAAGGGGGTCCTAATGGCAGACAGATGATTTTTTAACGTTATGACTGAAAAATGCTTCTGCTCAAATAGATAGTCTAAGTATTTGAAAATTAAGGCTGCCGAGGCAGTCGTTTGCCCTGACTCAACAATCCAGGTGGTAAAAGTTTTCCAATGAGATTGATATTGTCTCCTGGTAGACAGTGTGTACTGATTCATTAGTTTCTTAGTGACACTTGGCCCAAATTGATTTAACCATTTGGCATAGTAAATATCCATAAGGCAAAACTGAGCGAGGTCCGAAGGTTGCCAATCGTTTCCAAGTGGAAAACGGAGACCGAGAGGGACACCGGGGTCCTGCACCACTGTTGTAATTGGTGGTACCAAACCTGGGCCGGCCAAAGCGGCGCGATCAAAGCTACCCGGCCCCAGTAATCCCTTAGTTTGTGGATGACTTTACACATTAACACAGAGTCTGGCGGCGGAAACAGATAGATTGAGGTCCACCTGTTCCAGTCCACCAGCAATGCATCGGGTCCCCCCGCCGGGGTTACCCCGTGACGTGTAAGAAAGAGAGGGAGTCTGTGGTTCTCTACTGACGCAAACAAGTCCACCTGTGGACGGGCCGGCTTTGCAATCATCTTGTTGAAGATAGCCTGTTTGATTGTCCATTCTACTAGAGTGCTCCGCCGGCGAGAGAGAGCGTCTGCCCAGACGTTCGCCACGCCGGGGAGGTAGGTGGCATGCAGGGAAATCCCTAGCGAGTCGGCTAGGGTAAAAATTTGTTCTGACACGTTCAACAACTTTCGAGACCTCACTGAGCCTTGTTTCTGAATGCAAAAATCTGCGGTTTGATTGTCCATTCTGAACGCTATTGATTTGTTCTTCAATGTCCTGCCATGTCCAGTACCTCCTTCGACCTCCGAGCTGTCAACACCTCGCAGCTGCTCTCCGATAATGAGTTACCTTGTGTGAAGTTGATAGGAGTGTCTAAGTGTTGTCCCGGAAATTTATATGTGCATTTCAATAAGTAATTAGGTGTTTTATGAGCAATTCAGATGTAATTAGATATTCCAAGTAATTGAAAATATGGATTAAGTAAAACAGTTCCTGGAGTGAGATGGGATAGTGGGGCGATTGTTGTTTTTAGGCTGGCAGACGACCACCTCGCGATGGCGGGAAGGCGTGAAAGCCTAGCTGGGGATGAGGAGGAATATGAATTTGAAGGCTTTATCACCGAGGACAAGGATGATCAGTTGGCAAGTATGAAAAAACAATTAATGGGTCTTGTGAGATGGAGGGGAGTGATGGAAAATTGGAGGAAGGAGTTAGGGGCTAAAGTAGAAGTTTTGTCCGATATGTGTGGCGTTACTAGCGGGGTGGATAGGCCTAGGCCAGTAAGTGACAGCCTAGAGGCAGTGATGGCCAGAGTAGACGAGTTAGCGTCGGAAAATGTGGCACTCAAGGCTCAGCTTAAGGAATATGAGGGCCACCTGAGTGAGGAAGTAAAAGGAATTAGTGAGGTAAAAAATTAGTGGACAGGGGTAGAAAGTGCCACGATGGTAGCCCTTGAAGAAATTGTGAAGGAGCAGAAGGAAGAGAGAGAAAAGGAAAAGAAAGAGTTTGAAAAAAATGTAGTGCAAGTTTTAAAGAAGAAAGAGAAGGTAGTGAGAGAGACAATAGATAGAGGTAAGTGTGTAGTAATCTTTGGAGATGTGGAAGAGCACCTGGCAGATATGAAGGTAAGAAAGGAAAGGGATGTTGTGAAAGTCAAGGGGATACTGGATTACTTAGACGAGGGTTATGGATGGGTAAAAGAACTGGAGGAGGTGAGAAGGTTAGCAATATATAAGAAGGGCGAGATGAGACCACTAAGAGTGGAACTAAAGTTTAGATCAACAGCAGAAGCAGTAGCCAATGTGAGCTGGAAATTAAATTCGACAGAGCTGAATCATATAAGGGTAAAAAAGGACCTAAGTGTAGAAGAACGAGAACAGTTAAGGGAACTCCAAGCTAAGGCTGATGAAGAGAATGGAAAGTTGTCTGAAGAGCAAAAGAAGATTTTTTTTTGGAGAATAAGGGAAGGGTAAGTAAGGAAGTGGTACATCAGGAGCCACCAAGAACCGAAAGTAAGAGGAGTGATAGGGAAAGAGACAGAGAGACAAGTACGAAGTCAAAGCAAGGAGACGGAGCGAGAGATAATGCAGGGAGCAGGGGACCGGAGAGAGAGCCAGGATGTGGTGGAGAGGGTGGAACAGAGGGAGAGAGAGGGGGGAGGAGAATAGAATTAGTGGGGGAGGTGGAACTGGGTCAGGGAAGGGATGGAGGAGGAGGTGAACCTGGTAGGAGGCAGAGAGGGAAGAGAAACAAAGAGGTGGATTCAAATATACTGTGCTACTACACTAATATAGATGGAATAAACAGTAAAAAGGTAGAGTTAGATAATATATTAAGAAAAGATCAACCACAGATAGTCTGTTTGACAGAGACAAAGCTGAACCAGGACTTTGACAGCAACATAGTGTTTAGTGAAGGATATAATATATGGAGAAATGATAGAAAGGGTAAAAGGGGAGGTGGAGTGGCAGTATTAGTTAAGAACCCTATGACAGCAAAGCATGTGGAGTTAAATAATGACAAGGCAGAAATAATGGCAGTTGAACTCAATGATATAGAAGGAAAAAAGCTAGACATAGCAGTAGCTTACATGCCACCAAAGACCAGAGCATGGAGGGAGTTGGAGTTTGAGGAGATGGTAGAGGATATGATTCAGTCGTTGAGAAGATTGATTTTAAGGAAGAATCGATTGATCTTGGTAGGAGATTTCAACTGTAGTGAGGTTGATTGGGAATCGGGAGATGCAGGGCCAAATCAGAGATCTTGGGGAAGTCGGCTAGTGGAGTTGGTTACGGAAAATGTACTTGCACAACATGTGAAGGAAAATACAAGAATGAGGGGTAATAACGAACCTTCTAAACTCGATCTGATTTTTACAAAAGATCCTCACGAAATTAGTGATATAAACTATCTATGTCCTGTAGGTAAAAGTGATCACCTATTACTAAAATGGAAGTTGACCTCGAGTAATGCCAATAGATTAGACAATAGCTACATAAATGACAGATTAAATTATAGTAAAGCTGATTATGTATCCTTGAAAAGATATTTAGAGGGAGTAGATTGGGATCTTATTTTGAAGGAACGGGACGTACAAGGTAAATATAGTAGATTCCTCAAAATTTATAGAGTAGGAACCAATATGTTTGTCCCAAGATATAAAACTGGAAATTTTACTAAGCAGAAAGATTGGTTTAATTTGAAATGCAAAAGAGCTTTGGGTAGGCGTGATGCAGCTTGGGCTAGATTAAGAAGAAGGAACACTGAGAGTAATCGGAATAAATATAAACAGGAGAGGAATAGATATGTTAACATAATTAGGCAAGTTAAAATGAACTATGAGAAGAACATAGTAAATAAATGTGAAAGTGACCCTAGATTATTTTATAAATATATAAACAGTAAGTTGAAGGTAAAGAAACAAATTACTAAATTAAGAGTTGATGCTAGGACGTATGAAAATGTATCGGACATGTGTGAGGTAATGAATAACAAATTGGGGTCAGTTTTTACTAGAGAGGAAGGTTTTGACGAACCACAGGCGGGAGTACTGGAGAGTGGTCTTAGTAAGATTGAAATAACTAGAGATGAGCTGTTATCTGCGATGAGAGGACTTGAAGTAAGGAAAGCTATGGGACCAGATGAAGTGTCTGCCTGGGTTTTAAAGGAGTGTGCAGAGCAATTAGTGGAGCCAGTGAGGGACATAATTCAAGCTTCCTTAGATAAAGGACAGGTTCCTGTTGAATGGAAAAGAGCTAATATCATTCCGATATACAAGAATGGAAACCCTGAGGACCCTCTAAACTATAGACCAGTTTCACTTACTAGTATTGTATGCAAGATTTGTGAAAAGCTAATTAGGAAGAGATGGATGAAAATGTTGGAGAGAAAGAAGATAATAACCCCAAAGCAATTTGGATTCAGAGAAGGGACATCTTGTGTTACCAGTTTGCTATGTTATTACAGTAGGGTGATAGATGTACTCCAAGAAAGAGGCGGATGGGTGGACTGCGTCTACTTAGACCTTTCCAAAGCATTCGATAAGGTACCACATAAGAGATTGTTATCTAAGCTTGAGACGCTAGGATGTGTCAGGGGGAGTTTGCTGAAATGGATGGAGAGCTATTTAACAGATAGGGAAATGAGGACCAACATTAGAGGAACTTACTCATCGTGGCGGAAAGTTAAGAGTGGTGTGCCGCAGGGATCTGTGTTGGCACCTCTCATGTTCCTTATGTACGTGAATGACCTGCCGATAGGCATAAACTCTTACATGTCAATGTTTGCAGATGACGTAAAAATTATGAGACAAATAACAAATAAAAGTAGTTGTGAGGAGCTGCAAGGGGATTTAGATAAAATATACGAATGGAGCACCAAGTGGAAAATGAAATTTAATATAAGTAAATGCCATGTGTTAAATATGGGAAGAAGTGTGAATAGACCAAATTGGGAGTACAGGATGGGAGATAATATAATTAGCAAGGCCGAAAAAGAAAAAGATTTAGGGTTGATTATACAAGATAATTTGTCGCCAGAGAAACATATTAACAAGCTCTTTAGCGGAATGTATGCAATGGCCGGGAATATGAAAGTTGCTCTGAACTACTTGGATGAGACCATGGTAGCGAAAATTATGAAGAGTATGATTAGACCAAGATTGGAGTATGCAGCAGTGGTGTGGTCCCCGCATCTAAAGAAGCATATTCACAAGTTAGAAAGAATCCAGAGAGCAGTCACTAGATTGGTTCCAAGTCTCAGAGAACTGCCATATGAAGGGAGGCTAGACAAATTAAATCTACCGAGTCTAAAAGAGAGGAGAGAGAGGGGAGACATGATAATGATGTACAAATGTGCCCGGGGGCTGGAGAGGCTGGATAGGGAGGATATATTAATTATGGATACAGGAATAACTAGAGGCCACAGCTACAAAGTAAAAAGACCTACCTGCAAGAACGATATCAGGAAGTTTAGCTTCCCCTATAGATGTATTGACAAATGGAATGGGCTGGAGGAGGAGGTGGTAGGGGCAAGGAACATCCATATTTTCAAGAAAAAATTGGATAAAAAGTAGACTGAGAGACGGGACAACACGAGCTTAGCTCAACTCCTGTAAACTACAATTAGGTAAATATAATTAGGTAAATTAGGTAAATGAGTTTGGAGAAAGAACAGGGGAACTAAGAGCTCTTGCTTGTTGATATGTGATTGGCTGTCTGCCACCCAGATGCCCTGACCCTGGTGGCCTAGGCTTGACTGATACCCCCAACCTAGGGTCCCCGAGGCATCTGTGTCTACCCACACGTAGGAGGGGGAGAAACCCATGTTACGACCGAGTAGAGGACTTCGTGCTTGGTCCAGGCCGATAGTAAGTTGTGGATTAATGGAGGAATTGGCCATAATTTCTTCTCCGGCAAGAGAGGGAACACTTTGTTGCCTTCCAGGATTAATCTCTTGGCTTTCAATCGGCCCAACTTGACAGTTAATTGTACCCAGTTGAGAGAACCGATCAGGGAATCCCACGTTTTCCTGGTCGTATCCAGACTGTGGAGGAACCGGAACAGCTTCCTGCGAAACCTGTTGCGGTTGTCCACACTCTGAGTAAGAGTCAGAGCGTAGGTCTCCCAGACCAGTCCTAACCACTGAATAGTCCTTGAGGGGACAAGATGCGACTTTGCCAAGGTCACCTTGAACCCTAGGGTTTGAACATAAGCTAACACTTGATTTACATGGTCTTGACATAATTCTAAAGAGTTCGCCACTACTAGCCAATCGTCCAGATACCAAAACACCTGTATGCCTCGAACTAACAGGGGTAAAAGAGCTTGCCGGACGAGTTTGGTAAATACTCTCGGTGCTAGGTTCAACCCGAACGGCATCCTATGAAAGACATAAGTCTCGTGCCGGATCCTCAGAGCGAGAAAATTTTGGAACCTCTTGTTTATAGGGACATGCCAATAGGCATCTTTGAGATCGATCGAGCACATCCAACTTTGCGGCGGAAGTGCGAGTCCGAGTTGCTGTACAGTCAACATCCTGAAGGGTGAATTCTCTATGAAGGTGTTCAGGTGCGAGAGATCTAGAACTGGTCGCATCTGCACACTGTCCAATTTTGGCACTAAGAAGAGTCTTGACGTGAATACTGGCTGATAGGTATTGACCTGAATAAGGACCCGTTTGGCAATCATTTCCTGTAATAGGACCTCTTCCTCCTGAGACACCGGGGTATATTCCTGCGGTCGACGCGGTCGAGGCCACCGGTGCCACTGCCAGGTGATTCCTTTGCTCACTACCTTCATGGCCCAGGTATGCTTGGGCCAGGCTGAGCGGAATGATAGGAACGAACCCAGGTGCAACCGGGGTTCGTCCTTCAAGGCAACTCTCCAATCCTGGTCCTTGGAGGTCGGCCCTGGGATGTGGAGAGTATGAGTGGCTAGTTTTTTGGAGGGGGAGGTTGGGTTGGCATCGGACGCTTGACTAGTTTTGGCTGGTGCAGTGCCCTGATGACCTTTGTATGGGGCCTTACCCTTATACCCGTGCTGTTTACCTTGTTTGGGTTTGTGCTGATTACCTCCCTGCTGAGGAGGTGGTCTGGGGTCTCTTGGTGACTGCTTAGGATGGGGTTGGTACGTTTTTTTACCGCCCTTTGATTTATGAAAGGGTTTCTTAGGTGGGTCCTTCCTAGCTTGGGAGGTAACTTGTTTCCACCCACTTACCATATTAAAAACTAGACTCCCAAGTCTCAGAGTTAAGCAGGGTGGCAGTAAGAACCGGGGAGAGAGTTACCCGGCGACCTATGTCCGCCGGCAACTTCCTCACCAGATGTACTCTCGGATCTTGGCGGGCTCGAACCGCTTCCAAAATTGCAATTCTAATGTCCCCTAGTGACTGAATGGCATTTTGTAGCAAGAGTCTATGAGACAGCTCAGTAGCTTTTCTAATTTGGGGGTTAGCTATGGCCAAGATAGTGCGTGCAAGAGAGGCGGCTATTTGATGACTCACCAAGTACTGAGAGAACATCCGGTAGGCTTTATTGCATAACATAAAATCCCGCTCCAAGTGAGCAGCCGGGGGGGGAGAAAAGGGTTCATCAAGGGCATGTAATGACACCTTGGGGGCCGCCAGAAATGTTAGTAAGGCTGGGGACACCCCTTCTGCTTTGGATACCGGCAGGGAAAAGTAAGTATGGTTATCCGGAGGAATCTGATGAGAAGATTTGGAGGTGATAGAGGTGGCAAAAACCTGAGCTTCTAATTCCCAATCTACCCAAGGGCCTACTCCTACCTGCCCCATCTGCAGTACCGGAGTCTGAGCTTGGTCCAGGGCCGGAGTTGTAGCCAACTCCGGCATAAGAGCATTCAAGGCTTTGACATCATTGATGCCATCAGCCTTTGACCAGTCGGCAAATAGTTTTGCAAATGCGGCGGAAGGAACGGCCGGCGCGGCTGAATAAACAAAGTAAGCTGGGTTAAGTGAACTTGGTACACCCTTAATCAGTACATCCAAAACCCTCCCTGCCTCGTCTTTGGCCCTAAATTTACGGTTCTTATTGATCTCAATTGACCACTCGCTGGGAACTGGGGGGGTCCCCTGACACTGAAGGTTGAGCTAAAAGGGGGTTCTCTGGTACCACAGGTACCCAAGAGCAGTCAGCATCATAGAGGAGGGGCATGGGGCCCTTCCTCAGAGGCGCCTTGTCTAAAGGAGGAGGTTGGACATCCGTAACAATCCTGAGGGTGGACATAGCTAGCGTCGCCGGCACTGTAGGGCCTGGGGCAGCTGCTACCACCGGGGTCGGACAAGAAGGAGTGAATGCTGGGGTTTCTAGAGGTCTGATAACAGAGGTGCTAGGGGGCGCAGCTGAGAGTGTAACTGGGGGATCCGACGAGGCAGGGACTTGATAATGCTGTATCACTTTATGTAATAACTCATTTACCTGGTCAGAAGTCATCCATTTCCTAGAGGGATCTTTGGATGAATGTGAACTAGCCTCAGAATAATTACTAGGGATAGACTGAGGAGCCGGGGAGAACACTCCGTCCGCCGGCTCCTCACTCTGCTCCAAGGTCTCTTGTGATTCTAACTCATTATCCGCCAGGGGCCAAGACAAATCTGGCACTGACGACGGTAACACGTTTGTGTTTCCGTCCTCAGTCCATTCTGGAATGACATTTAGGAGAGAGAGAGGTGGGTCTGAGTGACGCCAATACCCCCTGCCTCTATGGGTTGGGACTCATGAGTCACCTGTGAGCTTAATTGGGTCCCCGCCGGATAACTTCTATATTGGTCGGCTAGTACCCTACTCGGGCCTGTTGACCTAATGCCCCGGGGAACAACATTCAATTTTGGTATGGTAAAAATCACATTAGGAGGTACCCGCACCGAATGCTCCTGACTAGGTGTGGATGCCAATAACTCAGATCCTATTTCCGACTCCCCTGAATCACGTGTAGGTGTGTCAGAGGGAGGTGTGGGAGGAGGCGGCTGAGGAGTGTCCTGCTGGCTGCTAGACGAGTCCTCATATATCTCTCTCTGGCGCTTGTGAGACCGGGAAGAGTCTGAGGCGGAGTGGCGAGAGTGTTTCCGGGGAGACTTAGACCTAGACCTCGACTACCGCCGCGGAGAGGGCGAGCGTCTCTTGGTATGGGCAGAGGAGGGGACCTCAGTGACCTCGCTCTCACTGCTACTACTCACTACCTCTTTGCTGATGATGGGCTGGTCTATCAGAGTGAGACCTGAGCGATCTCTGCCATACCCATAGCTTACTCTGACTGTTCCTTTTACTTATATATTTTCTAGATCTCGAGTGACGGCGTCTCTTCCGTGGATTGACCTCCCAATCTACCAAGATTGGAAGCTAAAGCGTCACATTATTCCTTTGCCCCTCAACTTTCTCTTCATAATTGCTGAGGGGCACAGGGCCCTGGGTGGGGCTTTGGTTTCCCGGGCGTTTACGCACCCTCTCAGCCCCCCGCCATGGAGTGGCTTCGGTCACCCAGGCTTTATTGTGGTCGGCAGAGAGGGTTCTGTGGGGTCGCTCGTTTATGGCCTTGGCCTTACTCGGGGCCTTGGGGCTGTTCGGCCAGGCAGCTTGGGGAACAACAACAACAACAACAACAACAACCTCTTTGCTGAGGGCTTTTGTTTTGACTTTGGGTCTGACAGATTTAGAGGAACCGGGTTTGACTAAAGGTACAGTAACTTAATAATGAGACTTTCCCAAAGGACTTCGTCATCACACTGAAGCGCCTTATGGGCAGTTTCTTTAGCATAAGAATTAAACGTGGCTTTAATCTCGTGGAGGGCTGCTAAACATGATAAATCTTTCTTCGCCAGCAAGGTGGTTTTTAATTCAGAGCAGATGGCGCATCGTTTAGATAACCACACGCCTCGAGAGCGATCCAAACACTTGACACACCTGATGCAAAGTTTGTGAGCAAAAATGGGTAAAAGGGAGCAAGTGGGCATGACGTAAAGTTTAAACCTAGGCATGTTGCCGTAATGAGAGGGTCCCCCCCTCCGCCGGGATAGGTGTCCAACTCCGCCGGAGAAGCAGTCTCTGGGACCTGGAAATTTTTTCCAAGAATCAATGGTCATAAGGATAACCTGCGAGGTATTACACATCCTAACCCAAATCCGCCGGAAAGTTAGCTATAGCTCACCACTACTCTAACCTTCCGCCGGATCTGTCTAGCTGACTTTCAATAACTTACCTGTGACAAGAGCCACAGGCCCCTTCACCCTTTTAGTGTCTGATCATACTGAATGAGTTTGCAAAACTGATCTTATCACTTCGTGTACACTCGACTGGTGGCGCCGCAGGCGATAAAGTCTTAACGTGTCACGTGGCCAGTCAGGGCGAGTTAACCCGGCGGGCCGAGTTTGTAGCCCTGCTAGGAATGCAATTCTGCCGGGAGAGTGTGGTTCAGCTAAACCACGCCGGGATCTTTTGAACGTTACTACCCGTTAAGAGACGGATAACTTGGACCCACCGCACGGGGCCGCCGGAACAGACAAAAACTACCGGGAAACAGGGTTGGCACAGCCCCTTTCCCGAAGTCCCACACATATATATAATATACATAATGACATATAGGGACGTCTCCCTTACCCCCAAATGAACAAGCCCGCATGCATGAACCAAAAAAGAGGGCATAAATAGGCATAAAATAATGACAGAAATTTATAAAACTAAATTACCTGAAGCCTACGTCGGAGACCCCTAACTAGGCCGACCACGTGGTCCGAAGAACATCCCGGCAGGCGACGCTCCGGCACCCAGCAGCAGCACAATGAAGAGGGAGGCCCACCCAAGGGGCCCAAGCAAAACACGAACCCTGGAAGGCGGAGCACCACGTGCAGACACCCTTAACCAGAGCTTTTGCTGATATCTGAAGATAATGGCATGTACTTTCCTCAATATTGACAGTCTGTATCATGCCTCGTAGAGTGGTCGCCTTCTAGCTAAGTAAACACAACAGCTAAAGGTGTATCACAACAACAACACACGCGGTACGACAATCCGGGACTCGTAGACGCCTGTGACAATGGTACCCTAATTTAACACACACTTCCTGCGGACCTACCAATCTGGTAGCGGTGCTAGCTAATCTAAACCCTGTTACTACCACACAGATGTATACAAATGAGTAAGGACTCACTAGAAGCTCTGCGAATGTCGAATGAAGCGGACACGGCGCGAGCCCTGTTGACGGGAGGGACGCGGAAGTTGGAACGACGAAGATGGCCGCTAGGGGGCCTGGTGTCGGGGAAGCAAAGCATGAGAAATCCACGGATATGGCAAGTCATATGATAACAGACATTAAGTTATTTTTTATTTTTTATTTTTTACAGTTTTTTTCTGTAGGGTACCCGATCAAAATGACGATCCCATGAGGGAATTAAGCGTGCACTTATGACGAGTACTCCATGATACTTCCGCGCGGGCTATTCAAAATGCTGGCGCAGGATGTTGAATGGAGACTATTATTACTAATAGGCGAAGTCGTCAATGATGAAGGGGCCCTATTAAATATATATACCGGTACTGTATATATGCATATATATACACAGCTGGGTCCCCGACTGTGCTAGAATTTGGTGGATGAACGAGGTCGCACAGATCGAAATCGTACAAATTGAAACATGTATCTTATGGGAAATAATTAATTTGGTGGATGGACGGTCCCGAGTTTAGGAGTTCAACTTCATATTACCTATCAAAAACAACACTAACTGACACATATTCATAACATTACATAATATGAATAAAAGTAAGTAATAATTAAACAATAATAAACAATAATAAGTCATTGTTTACTCACATTAAGTTAGGAGGCTCCGAGGCAAACCCCCGCCGCAGGGTGAGTACAGCTATGCTACCCTGGCCCCAGCCCCGTCTCCGTGTCCGTCTGACTCATCACACTTTAACACTTCATCCTTTTTCTTATAAATTGACATAACATTCGACTCAGTAAGCCCCAACTCCCTGCCTACAACTGAATTTAATTTTTCAGCAGACTTTGGAATTATTAAATTAATATTTTTGGTAGCTCATACTGTAGATGGGGACCCTACTGTATATATATACTGCTCATACTGTACATACATACATAGATAGATAGATAGATAGATATACATAGGCCTATACAGTACAGTACATACAAAATAAATATAAAGAAAATATAAGCCTTCATTAATATACTATGTGGCTAATTATATATTTCATCTAGAATTATCCAAACTATACCTCTATGTCCGGAATTAGTCCATTTTACAGTAGTTAATCCAAAATTGTTCCTCTTCTTGTGACAGGGAAGAAGTTGATGCTGCGGAAGGACGGCCGGAGCAAGATGTTGAAGATGTTCATCGCTCTTGGCCAGGACATGAAGGTGGAGGACCCCAATATTACCACCCAGGACATCCAACAGGATATAGCACACAACAAACATTAACACTTTTCTTGTGTTTAATATTTTCTCTCATTTAACTATTTCCTTCATTTAACCCTTTCTTTCATTTGTCCCTTTCTTTCATTTAACCCTTTCTTTCATTTAACCCTTTCTTTCATTTATCCCTTGCTTTAATTTTTCCCTTTATATAATTTAATATTTTCTCATTTAACTCTTTCTTTAATTTAGCTCTTTCCTTCATTTAACCCTTGCTTTCATTTAACCCTTGCTTTCATTTAACCCTTGCTTTCATTTAACCCTTGCTTTCATTTAACCCTTTCCTTCATTTAACCCTTGCTTTCATTTAACCCTTTCCTTCATTTAACCCTTGCCTTCATTTAACCCTTGCCTTCATTTAACCCTTGCCTTCATTTAACCCTTGCCTTCATTTAACCCTTGCCTTCATTTAACCCTTGCCTTCATTTAACCCTTGCTTTCATTTAACCCTTTCCTTCATTTAACCGGTTCTTTTATTTAACCCTTTCTTTTATTTAACCCTTTCCTTCATTTAACCCTTTCCTTCATTTAACCCTTGCCTTCATTTAACCCTTGCCTTCAGTTAACCCTTTCCTTCATTTAACCCTTTCCTTCATTTAACCCGTTCTTTTATTTAACCCTTTCCTTCATTTAACCCTTTCCTTCATTTAACCCTTGCCTTCATTTAACCCTTTCCTTCATATAACCCCTTTAATCAGACGACCATATTTGCTTTATAAATACTACTGTCAGAGGATGGGGTTGTTTTTGTACAGTTACTATGTGTTCCAATTAGGAGATGCAGTTTCTAAGTTGGTTGGTTGGTTTATCTAGCTATCATTAGACAGTTTTAATAATCTTAGGAAGGGCCTCTAGTAATCAAAAGGCTCCAAACTATCTCAATTTAAACCATGTCGATCACAGATCATTCCTAAGTTGAAGAAAATTATCCATTGCTAGCTCATGTAGAAGTGAGAAATGTATCATCATGTCCTGAAAGAGACATCGATCATAAAGTCATCTACTGTATACTTTTTTTACGGTTACCTTAACCCTTTCAATATTTTGCCATAATTGTAATTCTATTATGGCTATCATTAGACGGTTTTATGATATTAAGAAGGGCAGCTGGAATCAAAAGAAGTTATTTTTGTATTAAATAAACCTCTTACTCATGCAGGTTTTTCCAAGTTGAGTATAATTGTTTATAGTCTATTCATTACGACTAGTCTAGAAATACCGACCCATAACCTCTCATAACTTAAAAAGTACTTGAGCAATTCAGGTGATACTTCTACAGTTTTGGAAGAATCAAACATTGAATAGGTGTGGAATTTCAAGCCTATTTGCTCCCTCCCAGAGTTACTAAAGGCTAGGGGTGACAATTTATAGATTTGTCATAATGAATGAACTGTAGTTATAGCCAGATCATAATGAAGAAAAGCATCATTGTACTCAAATACAGTACATATTTGGCAACAATACATGTAATTTTGTACCTGCTGTATCTCTGTAAACAATACACATAATATTAAATTAAATATATTTATGTACTGCATTTCACCTTGAAAATGGTGAAAAGCGCTGCTTTCTAAGTAGTTTGGCTCCCACATAAGCACCGTGAGAGCCTACAAGCAACTATTCCAGGCCTAGTTACTGCTTGAGCATGTGTGTGTGATGGAAAATTGATCAATGCTCCTCTGGGTGTGTATGTATGTGTGAGTGTGTGTCGATGATGTGGTCTGGGGTGAGACGAGCTCAAGGTTAGACGTACTCACTCACAGTCACTCAATCACACACTGACAAAGGAGTGTGGCGCACTGATGTGAATGTTTACTGAAAAATATATATACTGTACCTTGGAATCTTGCTGGAGACCCCAAACTGGCCTGGGCCTCTGGGTCTTCTCCTGGGTGACCTAGATGTGTGTGAATTTGTGTTTTGTTTCTGTGTTCTTTGTTGTGTTTTTCCTGTTCGGGCTCTGTTTCGAGTCGGCCACCCCCAGCGATGAGGTAAGTGCCTGAGTATATAGATAGATAGATAGATAGACTGCATATATAGCCATATATATTTTTGGAAGGGATATCTGATCATTAAATTTCGTTCCAAATCCACCCCTTATAAACTGCCCAAACAATGAAATACATGGTTTGAAATTTGTTATTTTAATTTCTGAAATGAAAAATGTGTTCGTAAAATATTGTGCTATGCTTCAGTTCATTACACATTGGTCATTTGTTTGTGTGTCTCCTGGAGATCTACTGCTATGTACACCATGAATTAACCTCTTCAATCATATCACTACAGCTTTGTATTATTTTACTTACCTGCAGAGAAATTTATTCAGCTTAGGACAGATCTCTATATAGCAGAGGTTTAAAGACTAGCTCAACTAACCTAACTCTACTGTTATTCCTGCGTTGAATACAATTGCCAGGTGGTGTCTTGAATATAAGCGTTGTTTCCACATAGCGATCTTGATCAGTTCTTTTGCATTTATTTTTTATCGTCCCAGTTTTAGTTTGTTTATTTTGCAAGTTTTACATTATAATAACCCTAACTGACGTGATCTAATTGAAAGGGGTGACTGCTAGCCTGGGCCCGGATACTCAAAGGTGCCACAAGTTACGGCCACGTGAGAGACATAACAAACTAATGATTAACCTAAGAAGTGCGCATGGGGGGTATGAGACACCACACTCCTGTGCTGACGTATTTGAGCTGTTCCCATCACTAACATCGTTATTTTACCATAAATAGCATTAATACTTATCCATATGCGCCTATTATAGGTTGATTATAAAGGTATTAACCTGTTACAACAATAAAACAAGTGGAAACAGCGTTTGGATGGTCAAAATCGGCGATACAGGCCGGGAGTTACATAATGTATGGCTGAGGCAACCTCCCTCCCCACCACTCTTTCCCAAGTCTGGAGAGAGACTGTCGATCGATACTCTCTCTCTCTCTCTCTCTCTCTCTCTCTCTCTCTCTCTCTCTCTCTCTCTCTCTCTCTCTCTCTCTCTCTCTCCTCTCTCTCTCTCTCTCTCTCTCTCTCTCATCTCTTTCTCTCTCTCTCTCTCTCTCTCTTCGCTCTCTCTCTCCTCTCTCTCTCTCTCTCTCCCTCTCTCTCTCTCTCTCTCTCTCTCTCTCTCTCTCTCTCTCTCTCTCTCTCTCTCTCTCTCTCTCTCTCTCCCTCTCTCTCCTTCCTCTCTCTCTGTCTCTCTCTCTCTCTCTCCCTCTCTCTCTCTCTCTCTCTCTCTCTCTCTCTCTCTCTCTCTCTCTCTCTCTCTCTCTCTTCCACTCGCTTGGTAACAGTGATGACAATGCCCTGCTTGCAACTCGCTAATGTTAGCACGAAAATTGACCATAGAATAAGGGAATAACAGGGAAAATGGGTGATAACTGAAGGAGGTGAGGAAAGTGGAGGAGTGATATTTGGCATTGCCCAGGGGCAATAAAAAAAAAAAAAAAAATTGGGGGTGTTTTAAATGGATTTTTTAATAGCCTTACTCTTAAGAGTTCCCACAGTCCGCCACGGGAACTCTTAAGAGTCTTCCCGCAGTTCCCGGGTTAAGGGAAGATGGCCCGTTTTTCTGCTCCCCCTTCTCTCTCGTGTTCAGCCTCATTATTTTTCAGATTATATGAGGTTTGGCCCATTAGTTTGGTGGTTTTAACACTTTTGCACCCCATTTTGTTGTCAATTTCAAGACCTTTCATGCCATTTAGGTGTAAATTTTTTCCTGGCAAGCGATAGCGAGCCTCTAATTTTAAGAGAAATCGGTCTTCGGCCAGGACATTTTTCTACCAAAAAATTTACAAATTTATCTTGAAGGGGGCTCTAGGGGGTGTTTTTTACAGTTTGATGGAGATCTAGGGAGGAAACTAAATAATAAATGAATGAATGAATAAAAACCAAAAAAATAACCACTATCCCCTTAACCCCTCCAGTCCCAGCGACGACTATAGCTGTCAATAGATAAGTGGTGATGGGCTGGTCTATCAGAGTGAGAACTGAGCGATCTCTGCCATACCCATAGCTTACTCTGACTTCCTTTTACTTATATATCTTCTAGATCTCAAGTGACGGCGTCTTTTCCGTGGATTGACCTCCCTACTGCCAAGATTGGGAGCCAAAGCGTCACATTTTTCCCTTGCCGCTCAACTTTCCCTGACACAGGGCCTTGGGTGGGGCTTTGGTTTCCCGGGCGTTTCCGCACCCTCCTCAGCTCCCTGCCTTGGAGTGGCTTCGGTCACCCGGGCTTTGTTAGTGGTAAGCAGGGAGGGTTTTGTGGGGGCGCTCGTTTATGGCCTTGCTCGAGATCTTGGGGCTGTTAGGCCAGACAGCCTGGGGAACAACAACAACAACAACATAGATAAGTCACTCCACAGTCCCAGCGACGGTTATAGCCGTTAGTAATGTACTTGTCTTGTACTGTAACTGCCTGTACAAGGCTTATTTTCTTTTATTTTTTTTATTAAGCCTTTAACCCGGCAAGTGCTGGAAGACTTAAGAGTTTCCCCGGGCGACTGCGGGAAAACTCCTGGGCCTAAAAAAATCCATTTAAAACACCCCCATTTTTTTTTTTTTTTTTTTTTTTTTTGCCCCTGGGCCATGCCAAATATCACTCCTCCACATCCCCTCCTTCCCCACTTTCCTCCCCTCCTTCAGTTATCACCTATTTTCCCTGTTATTCCCTTATTCTGTGGTCTATTTTCGTGCTAACATTAGCGAGTTGGTAGCAGGGCGTTGTCATCACTGTTACCAAGCGTGGGAAAGAGCGAGAGAGAGACTATTGCGTAACAGTGTCTCTCCAGACAAGGGAAGGGTAGGAGGGGAGGGAGGTTGCCTCAGCCATACATTATGTAACTCCCAGCCTGTATCGCCGATTTTGACCATCCAAACGCTGTTTCCACTTGTTTTATTGCTGTAACAGGTTAATACCTTTATAATCAACCTACTGTATAATAGGCGCATATGGATAAGTATTAATGCTATTTATGGTAAAATAACGATGTTAGTGATGGAAACAGCTCAAATACATGCGCACAGGAGTGTGGTGTCTCATACCCCCCATGCGCACGTCTTAGGTTAAACAAAAAACAAAGCAAAAAGGTGATAGATCCATTCTTGCCTCATCTCTTGAGGTGAAAAGGTGGTCTCTCCTGTCATTTTGGCCACTGTGCTTGGGACTGCTGGGGACTTTTATTACTTTATCCTACGGTACTCAACGGGTTAAACAGCTTATTTCTCACCCATGACGTCATAGCATCCTTATACTCGGGAAAACTAGACTGTCATCAATTACAATACCCAGTAATGGGTTGATTTATTTAGTATTAAGGGGGGATGGGGCATTTTTCTAGACCCTCTTCTCCCTCATGTGTAGCCCAATTAGTTTTCAGATTTTAAGATGTTTGCCCCATTAGTTTGTCGATTTTAAGACCTTTCGCCCCTTTTCTTTGTCAACATTAGGACCTTTTGTGCTATTTAGGTGTCAATTTTTTCCCTGGCGAATGATATTGAGCTTGTAATTTTGGAAGAACCGGCCCCTGGCCGGAATTTTTTTCTACCAAGAAATCTACAAACAAATCTAGCAGGGGGATCTATTGGATGTGTATTTAAGTTTGATGGAGGTCTAGGGAGGAAACTAAAAAAACAAAAAAATATATATAAAAAATATAGCCTACAGTATATAATTGAGCAAATAAATATGTCGTCCCCTCTTAATGGCACTACAGTTACTCCGTTGGCGTTTATAGTACGAGGCTGAGAGGGAGATAAGGTGCCATCAATGAGTATCCAGACCCAGGGTAACACCTTTAACCCTACAGTATAGTCCATCCCTTGTTTGGCCCTTTGTTTTCATGTTTTGAGGATTTTGATTGTTTTGGCAATTTTAGATTTTTTTTTTTTTTTTTTTTTTTTTTTTTTTAAAGTTTGCTGCTTATGCCCCCTTCAATTTAACAGATGCCTTCCCAGACCCATCCTTCAAGGTTAGAAAAATACCCCACAGACCTTTCAAGCTAAATTTGTACTTTTTTATTATTAATTTTATTTATTTTTATATTTATTTTAGTAGAAAATTGTTCCTAAATTGCAGGCTAGTGATTGACACTTGAATAAGGCAAAGCATCTTATAATTGACAAATTAATGTGGCGAAGCATCATGAAATCGCAAAAATAATAGGACAAAGTTAGGGGTCCCATAAAAGACCACCCCTGGATTAGGAAAGGTTAACCCCTTCAATACAATGGCATACTTTTAACACTATTCTGGTTATCACTAAACAATTTTATTCAGCTAGGGAAGTACCTGTAGTAATCAAAAGGGTAGAATGGATCTCGGTTAACCTTTTAGCTCCCTTAGATACTTCCTAAACTGAACACAGTTGTGTAATGCTAGCATGAATAAACAATATGAAGATGGCATGGTACTGAAAGGGCTAAAAACGATATGTCTTACCATAAGTAATTTAATTACCACCATTTACATATAAGCTTGTGAAAAAAATCTCTAGTAATATAGTTTTAGAAAATCAAGGTTAAGTAAAAACTATAATATTAATAGTTTCTTTTTTCTTAGCCCTTTCACTGCAGCCGACGTACATGTACGTTATCGTATTAAAAAAAAAAAAACTACTCCGGGGGTGCCACTAGTGGTTAATATCTGTATTTCTCACTCCCTGCGGAAAGCAGTGAGCGTGGGAAACTCATTCATTCTTTCAGTAGCTCTCGAGATGGAAGGAGGTCCAAGTCACTCGTCCGATTGTGCGCAGTACACTGAGGCCGCCAGGCCAGCGCACTTTTCGCTTGCACGGCGTGTGCCGCGGGCCACTCAAGGCCTCAGGGCCTCCGCCATTCACCGAGTTCTTGATATATCCGTTTCAAGTGATGAAAGTGGCGACTCGGGATCAGATAGTTCGTTCGATGGAAAGTTTGTATATGTGAGTGATGAAGTGGAAGTCAATGGAGAAGAAATAGAACGGGAGAGAAGTGAGAGAGAGTGTGAAATGGCGAGTGAAGGAGAGGTGGGGGAGAGTGAAAGTGTAGCGTTTCCTGCCATTCGTGAAAAAGCCGCTGTCATTCCTCCACTACCCACACCAGTGTTGGATGTGGGTACCTCAATGCATGCATCCACCAATGACACTACTGGGAATGCTACCCCCAGGTAACGTGAGGCGTCCCCAGAAGCATGGGTGGGTAAGTGCCCATGTAAATGTTTTGTATGTATCTTTGACTGCCACCCATTTGTTTGTGTATTTATTTGTATATTGTGATTATTTAATAGTGACCCCTCCATCAATGTTGTACTTCCAATGTTTATATTTGGCAGCCTTGCTGCTTAGGCAAGCCCTTCCTAGGGAACATTTGGCCACTGCAACAAGAACTAACCAAATCCTCATAGGCAGCATGATTAAAGTACCTATGGAACGTCTTTTGAATCGGATGCCACTATGAAATACAAAATATTAATGGAAATTGAAGAATATTTAGTTTCTGTCATGTGCTTCCCATTGCTCACTTGTTCCTGAAGCGTTCGCTGTTTTAGTATAGCTTTATCAGGTTCTTCTGAATTGTAAGGGGTACACACTTCGGCCAGTGTGGGTGGTGCGTGGGCTCTTTAGCATCAGGTTATGGGTTCATTTATTCTTCTTTACTTGGTGAGGGAGTTTTATTTACCCTATCGTCTTCTAGAGGTGTTCCTGCGTCTTTCGGAGGACCTGTGGACGTTTTATCTGATGTGGGCGACCTGGGTCTGTTTTGCAGGTATTGTATACTTTAACTCTGCATCGTTGCCCCAACCCTGGTTAGCCTATTTTTGCCTCCGCTCTAGCTTATTTCAGAATTTTTAGGTTACTAATTAATTTCCGCATATTAACCTATGTACAGTATTATAAGTGTACTATTATTAACTGTACAGTACCTTGTTATTTTTATGCATTTTTCAAGTTTAAGTAAAGTAAGTGCATAGGCCTAGGCCAGCAGCGTAATGATATGCTTATGAGGCGTAGAGGTTTACTTTCTGTTTAAGTGATCTCAGCCCTCGGGTTGATCTCGCCCAGCCTGGGGTCGTGTGTTTACATGCATGTAACTCCGGTGTTCCTCAGGGTTCTGTTCTGTCTCCAGTTTTTTTCCTAACATTCATTAACCCGGGAGCTGCGGGGAGACTCTTAAGAGTTCCCCCGGCGCACTGCGGGAAGACTCTTAAGAGTCAGAGAAAATAAAAATCAACTTTTGACATCGAAAAAAAAATATTTTTTTATATTTTTTTTTTTTATTTTTTTATTTTTTTTTGGCCCCTGGGCCATGCAAAATCTCAGTCCTCTACCTCCCCTCCTTCCCCACTTTCCTCCTCTCCTTCAGTTATCACCTATTTTCCCTGTTATTCCCTTATTCTGAGGTATATTTTCGTGCTAACATTAGAAATCCGATTGGAGGGTGTGGTCATCACTGATAGCAAGCGAGTGCAAGAGAGAGAGAGAGAGTATCGATCGACTGTGTCTCAGTGGCCTTGGGGGAAATTGGCGGGAAAGCAGATTGCCTCACCCATACATTATACAACTCGCGGGCTATATCTCCGATTTTGACCATCCAAACGCTGTTTTCACTCGTTTTATTGTTGTTTCAGGTTAATACCTTTATAATCAACCCATAATAGGCGCATATGGATAAATATTAATGCTATTAATGGCACAATGAATATTTTAGTGACGGAAACACCTCAAATACGTCAGCACAGGGGGACGTTTCCAATTACCCCCATGCGCACTTCAGAGGTTAATGATCTTCTCGACTGTACCTCTAGCCCTATGGTAGGAGGCTGTAGGGACCAACTGAACAGGGTGGTAGTCCCAGGGAGTGCTATAGGTGGGTGTTAAGGAAAACTGGAAGTCCTGTTGATGTTGTTGTAGTTCCCTAGACTGTCTGACCGAACAGTGCCGAGTCCGGTTGACTGAAGCCGTTCCAAATGCTCGGGCCCCCGAAGGAGCCAGGGAGAGATGAGCTCTATCTCTGAGAAGGCTGCGGGGGAAGGGATCATCAGCCCATGGTCTTGCACCCTCGGGGCCAATGCCTCCACCGTTCGCAGCCCCCCTTGCAGTGCCACCCAATCGGGCGATCTTGCCAGCACCTAGAAGGAAAAGTAGTACAGAAAAGAGACAGAGAGAAATGTCTAAAGTTGGGTAGAGGATGGTGTAGCGGAGTGGTCTTGCCACTGGACTGGTAATCCAATGGACCCGGGTTCGAATCCCAATATGTCAATGGGAAGATATTATTGGGATGGAATTTGTGCTGTACCTAGTTTCAGTGCATAACCACAGCACACCGAAATGCCAAAAAAATACTCTCATTGTTCCCTGATTAAATAGCGTATGAATATTCCATATATTATTCCCATATTCAAAATATGCTACAGGGGGGCAATGCCTAGTGAGTTAATTGCTCAATAGGTGGCTGTTATGCCCTGTTTTTCTACAGGATTAACTTGGGTAATGTGAGTTCTAACTGACTGGGTATCTAAGGCTGCATGCACAAAACAAGGTATGAGGAATAGAGAACACAAGTTAAACACACGATCACGTTTATTGAGGATGGTTAATAGGAAGCATAAGAAGGTATGAACACTCGCACAAGACAAATGATAGAATTGAACAACTAGCATTAAGTGGATCTGGATGGAGCCTAGTCTCCCACTTCCAACGTTCAGGTATTAATCTTCTGATCACTGGCTTTGTTCGCAAGTTTATACTGGAGACCCTCAATGTTACTTATAGATTCAATTTCACTATTTAGATTGATTACTGGTAGCTCTAGTGCACAAGTAGTAGTTCACAGACTAGATTAGACACACGTATTTTAGAGCACAGGAATTCTAGTAACCTCAGGGGGGTACTGATCTAAGTTTTATATTCTTATAGCAGAAACACGTAGAACGCAAATCAGTGGGCGAACATTAGATATCACTAGGGTTTTACTTCTATGTAATAATATCTAGATATATGGGTAATTACGAGAGTTAATATCGCCTGTTAATTAATAAACACTGATACGCTTAGCACTTCCTCATGGAATGGTTATATATGACATACTGGGGCAAAGATCTAGCCACTTCATAGAAATATGAATAAGTGAGTCTTTAAATAGTACTGTAACACTGTAGTACTGATAGAGTGAATCTTGGGTAGTATTTGATGGGTCTGGTCCTGGTGATGTTGGGGCTAACGACTGGTTCCGCGGCCGTCCAGGGGGTCCATATGTAGGAAGTTCTCAAGACGGATCTCTTGGCGATCGTTGCTGGCTACACGCTTATATACCCACTGGTTTGTGAAGGTTATAAGGTGCACGTAGATTTCTTGTACGTGGACAGATGCTTCTATCTCAATCTGCCACGGAGTCTGCCGGCTCTGGAACTCAATTCTCAGGAACAACACAAGGGCAGAGCTAGAGGTCAACTTAACCTCTGAAGTGCGCATGGGGGTAATTGGAAACGTCCCCCTGTGCTGACGTATTTGAGGTGTTTCCGTCACTAAAATATTCATTGTGCCATTAATAGCATTAATACTTATCCATATGCGCCTATTATGGGTTGATTATAAAGGTATTAACCTGAAACAACAATAAAACGAGTGAAAACAGCGTTTGGATGGTCAAAATCGGAGATATAGCCCGCGAGTTGTATAATGTATGGGTGAGGCAATCTGCTTTCCCCGCCAATTTCCCCCAAGGCCACTGAGACACAGTCGATCGATACTCTCTCTCTCTTGCACTCGCTTGCTATCAGTGATGACCACACCCTCCAATCGGATTTCTAATGTTAGCACGAAAATATACCTCAGAATAAGGGAATAACAGGGAAAATAGGTGATAACTGAAGGAGAGGAGGAAAGTGGGGAAGGAGGGGAGGTAGAGGACTGAGATTTTGCATGGCCCAGGGGCCAAAAAAAAAAAAAATATAATTTTTTTTTTTTTTCGATGTCAAAAGTTGATTTTTGTTTTCTCTGACTCTTAAGAGTCTCCCCGCAGTGCGCCGGGGGAACTCTTAAGAGTCTCCCCGCAGCTCCCGGGTTAAGGGGGCCAGCCACTGGTTGGTGTCTATCTTTCAACTGATTTTACGGGGGGCTGGAGCTTGGTTTATAGGCTCGGTTTTGGACCCTGTAGGTGTAAGGGGTCTAAATTGACTAGGCTTGATTTTGGCAATATTTACACCAAGACTTTTACTGTTCACTCACTTTAAGCCCAATAATGACCCAGTCAGTGTTGAGATTAGTTGAATGATTATGTTATTATCGTGATTAAGATATCAGTTGACATACATTAAATTGTAATGACTAGAAAGGAATAATTAAAAAGGCCCAATGGTGTCTCATAGGTACGAGGGTCATTATTCTAACTTTACATTTAAATATAATTGTTTGGTATTGTTATATTAAGTTTAGAAAAGGGGTGTCACAATCGGAGCAATGTTGTTTTGGAGTTAGAATGAAATTTACTTGCTTTGGCCATTTAACCTCTGAAGTGCGCATGGGGGTAATTGGAAACGTCCCCCTGTGCTGACGTATTTGAGGTGTTTCCGTCACTAACATTGTGCCATTAATAGCATTAATACTTATCCATATGCGCCTATTATGGATTGATTATAAAGGTATTAACCTGAAACAACAATAAAACGAGTGAAAACAGCGTTTGGATGGTCAAAATCGGAGATATAGCCCGCGAGTTGTATAATGTATGGGTGAGGCAATCTGCTTTCCCGCCAATTTCCCCCAAGGCCACTGAGACACAGTCGATCGATACTCTCTCTCTCTCTTGCACTCGCTTGCTATCGTGACCACCCTCCAATCGATTTCTAATGTTAGCACGAAAATATACCTCAGAATAAGGGAATAACAGGGAAAATAGGTGATAACTGAAGGAGAGGAGGAAAGTGGGGAAGGAGGGGAGGTAGAGGACTGAGATTTTGCATGGCCCAGGGGCCAAAAAAAAAAATAAAAATAAAAAAAAAAAAAATATAAATTTTTTTTTTTTTTTTCGATGTCAAAAGTTGATTTTTGTTTTCTCTGACTCTTAAGAGTCTCCCCGCAGTGCGCCGGGGGAACTCTTAAGAGTCTCCCCGCAGCTCCCGGGTTAATCACTTCCAGGTGTATACAGTTAATTGCAAAGCATAACTTTAACTTTGTGAATCTAGTATAATGCTGATATTTGGCCTAATAATTGCTTGAACCGAGTCTTTAGTGTGACACCCTGAGACTCTAAGTAAGTTGAGGAGCTCATTTAATCAAGGTATGGTTATTGTTGTGACAAAGGACGCTGACCCCGAGTCCTACAGAGCCTAGAGCCGAGAGTGCCAGCATCATTCCCTCCCAGTCGCCAGCCTCGGGCGGACTAAGGGGAAATATTTGGCTTAACTCAGTATAAATTTCCCTTTTGTGTTGTGTTTAGATAAAACCTTCAGTTGAAGGTGAGTTGAAGTGAATTGTGAAGTATTTAAGATAAGTTTTAAAACCATTTTTAAGCCCAGTTTCTTATATGTAACTACGAAATTATACGACATCCTTTGTCTTGGTCGAAGGTGAAATTATTCATTCCGTCTGATAATTACTCATTTAGATTCCAAATTCCATATTATTTGTCCTGCCAACCTTATTAATTATGTATAAGATAATGTTAATTGTATTATGTTAGTGTAGTATTCTCACAGCAATAAGATCCCGTATGTCGAGTTCAATATCATGTATGTAACTTAATGTAAGCCCACATTCCTGAGGTGTGTGTGTGTATACACTCCGTTTTCTATTTTTAAACCATTTTATTTTTGATGGTCAACTAAAGTAAATTATATCTATCTCCATCCCTCCGTTTTCTATTTGGACCATTTTTTCTTTATATATTTTTGAGGGTCAACTAAGTAAATTTTATCTGTAACCCAATAATGTACATACTCCCTTTGTTGTCTCTTAATTGATACATTTGACCACTTTTGTGATGTTGATGTGAATTAAGATATAGGATTTTGTCAGTTTTATTAATGGTAATGTTAATACCAGGTCCCAGGTCAGGAGCAAAGTCCAGGGAGAAGTACCAGGTGCAGTGTCCTGTGTCCACCCCAGTGGACATGACCTAGTGGCTGTACTGAGACAGGATGCTGTTGGTGTTATTGAGCCTTGAGCTAACCTTCACCCCATTGTGAGCTGTTGTACGCCTTATGAACCTAGTGACGAGTGTGTTTACTAGGGTAGTGGCCTTGGGGTCACCTGTTGAAGGGTTTTAGTTAACTTTGATGTGGTGATAAGAAGTAGTTCAGTGCGCCTATAATACCGATATATTCCGTGGTTGACTAAAGTAATAATCGTATTGATTTGTGTATCACAGTGAAAAGTGTATTTCTCTTTACAGTGTTTTAATATAGTTAAGAATACCAAACGGTATATTGTGTTTTTATTTATCCTGTGTCATTTAGACCATTTGCATTCATTCACCTGTATTTCCGTGCATGCAACGGCCATTAAGCTACCAGAGTAATAAGTTGGACCAATCATCAAGTCAGGAAGAAACACAATAATGGAATGAACAAGGAAATAATAAATAAGGAGGGGGTAACAGCCAAGTTCCAGGAACATTAGAAAAGAAAGGTAAAGAATACGAAAAACCCCCCTTACATAGGCCATAGGGATCTCGAGTTTTGATGGACTTATTTGAGCTCTCAATTGATACGGGAACTAGGTAAGGTGGTGATTACTGTTGTGGCACATGGCTATATGGAGCCTTCATCATGTGATATAACTGAGCCTTAGTAAGAGGTACTATTTTGGCTATACTGGAAGTATTTAGGGGAGAGAGACTGGATCTACTTTGCGAGGAGGATTGGGACAGCTGTGATAGGAGCGTCTCTCTTAGATTGTTCAATCTTCATTCTATGGTATAGCTGAGGTGCTAAGTTGGTTATCGGAGTATGCAAGAAAGGTTAATGGGTTATTGTGGGTTAATAGAGGTTAGTAAAGGTGTTAGTCATACATGGTTAGTTCATTGATAGGAAGAATTCCTGTGCTACCTGGCAATGACCCGGAAGTCAAAACAGGGGTCAGGTATACCTCCGCAGGGGTCGGGGTCTCCCTCCTCGGGTGGGTGAAAAGGGGGAGGTGCGCGTCCTCTCTCTGTGATGGTCGTCCGGGCGGCTGTGGCTAGGGGCTTGCCATATTACAAGTGTTTGTAATAACCCTCTGTTTATGAGACAGATGTGGGTGTTAGTAACACTAAAACCGAAGGTGCCTTGACCAGCTGGTTTAATTGGTTGGGTTGTTAACCTCCTCGGCACCGTCACGTACACGTGTACGTAATAAGCGCTTCAGTAAAATATACCGTCCCGTACACACGTACGTGATAAATTAAAGGAAATGCTGCCAGTCGGTTTTGCTGCCTGGGGCTCTATCTACGGTACTGTATGTCACACTGGGGATACAGGAAGCTCCGCCCCTTTCCCCAGCAGCCAACCAGAGCCCTGTGACGTCACCGAGGACCGTGACGTCACGGTATCTCTCGACTAATGAGAGGCATATTTTTCCCCCAGGGCCCAGTCTTCCCCTAGGCCCCACCCACGCAGAATTATAGTGCTTTTGTGTCTCCGTGCATTCGCCATCGGTCTTCATACGCATTATTATGCCATTTATTATTATTATCATCATTATTATTATTTACGTGTATTTAGTAGGGAACATTTGATAACTCTGATACTACTACTACTTCTAATACTTATAATACTGCTATCCTGTTGTACCTAACTACTCTACTATACAAATTAATGGGTATTTGGCAAGGTTTAGTGGGTGGATAATGCGCGTGGGAGGGATGGGGGCGGGGTGGGAGGGAGCGGTATGTAGGCCTACTGAGCGGGATGGCCGCGCGGTGCCGAAGGGGTTAATTGCATGGTTTGTTGGATGTGGTGGAGAATGGGTTGCTAACTCTGCCACATTTATCTGGAAGTATGGCAATAGAAGCTAGGCTAGCCTCGCACTGACGATCATTTGGTACAGGGTTGTGAATGGGTTGTGAGAGAATAGATGGCATGCAAAGGGTTAGTCAAGTTCTAATGGTGTTCCTTCCTACTGGGGGAAGGTAGGCTGGATAGGAGTATATATACAAAAGGTTTGAGAATGTTAGTAACGGAAAAGTTAAGGATATTCAGGAGGTATGGTGGAGAGGCTAGGTCGGAAAGGAGTCGAGGAGCGTGGGGGGTTAACGAGAGGGAGAGGGTTAAGGGGGGCTACGTGGAAGATTTACCCTAAGGTCTCTGGGCGTAGGGGTGGCATTAGACTACAGTTGGTATCGTAGCTTGGGGGGTTAATGACAGAGAAAGTATGTTAGCCAAATGCTACCGGGGGATGAGCAATATGGGGTGGTATATGAGTCTGGAAGGGATAGAATCATGTGGACTGTGGGGCTGTGGGGAAGAGGAGGTTAACTGTAGGTGTGTGCTTGACTGTGGATAAAAGTAGAGAAAAACATGGTGTATTATCACTCGTCAACACGATGGTAATGGACACTGTTAATCTGACACTATTTCTTGCTGACCTAGTTGTTGTTGTTGTTGTTGTTCCCTAAGCTGCCTGGCCGAACAGCCCCGAGTCCCTAAGGAAGGCCATGGCCACGATCGGGCTTTCCCACAGAGCTCTCATTGAGTGTAGGTTGTGTTGTTGGCGTAAGTGGTTGTGTGAAATGCAGTCTTCGATGATGTGTTTAATGGTATGGGGTGCTGTGTTACATCCCGGGCAGGCGTCGACAACGGAGTCATCCAGTCTCTTCTGATAGCTCAGGAGAGCTGGATGGTGTCCGCATCTCAGCCTGGCCAGGTGGACTCTGTCCTCGCGAGGGAGGGAGGATTCGAAGCGATGGATTTCGGGAGGTCGTGCATGCAGCTGCGTGTTGTCTGTGAGTGAGTGGATGGATTGGCGAGAGATATGAGTATGGATGTGCTTCTGGAAGTTGGTTCGGGGTGGGCAGGGAGGGAGAGAGGACAATAATTGTGTGTGATACCGTGTGCTGGGTGTTGTTTTGATATTTCTTGGTGTCTGTGGGTGTGTTGCCATTTAGTTTAGTGGGTGGTCTTGGTTCGTGGAGGCTGCTGCCAGGAATTGAGTGCCTCTCATGTCCAGATCTCTCTTGACTTTAAGGATTTTGGTTTCTTGATGTAGATGATCTGTGGGTGCAGTAGCTGTGCAGCCTGTAATGATCTTCAGGGCTTTGTTTTGAATAGTCTGTAAGGTCTTATGATGTGTTTCAGCTAGGTTAGAAGCCCAGGCTGGGCTTGCGTATTCCATTACTGATCTTATGTATTGTTTATATACTGTGGTGGTAGTTCTTTGTTGTGTCCAAATTTGTGTGAGCAAGTGACCTGAGGGCGTTAAGTCTGGGTGTCAGTTTCATTTTAATGTTTGTGGTGTGCTGTTTGAATGTCATATGTATCATTTGTTACTCCTAGGATTTTGGGTGTGTGTGTATGTGTTAGGGGTGTGTTGTTTATGGTGAGTTGAGGGATGTATTCGTGTTCTCCTGTCGAGCTTGTGAGCAGGGTTGCGGTGGATTTGGCTGGGGCTAGATTAAGTCTGTTTGTAGTGCAACCAGCCATGTAGTGTGTTGAGATAGGGTTGAAGGAGATCTGTTGCTCTTTTTGGGTCATGGTGTGTGCATGTGAGTGTTATGTCATCTGCATAGGAGGCTAAGTTTATTTGGGGAGTATTGGGTGTAGTTATATCGTGCATGTACAGATTGAGAGTGCGGGCGATAGGACGGATCTTGTGGGACTCCGTTTGGAAAGTTTCTGATTTTAGATGACTGACCGGCAAAAGATACGTGTGCACATCTGCCTGCTAGGAAGTGGCCAGCCACCTTTTTGTGTTGTTGTGCATGTTTGTGTTGTAGATTTTGTTTGTTAGGTTTTGGCGGGGGATGGCATCGAAGGCTTTACTAATGTCAAGTGTGGCTAATAGTGATCTGTGTGGTGGTCTAGCTGAGTTGATGCCGTCGAAAGCTCTTTGTGTAAGGTCTGTGAGAAGAGTGTTTGTGGAGTGCAGTGGCCTAAAGCCATGTTGTGTTGGAGCTAGGGGTAGTCGGTCGGGTGTAATTAGTTGTAATACTAGGCGTTCCATGACTTTGGAGGGGGAGCAAAGGAGTGTGATGGGGCGGTGCGAGGAGGGTAGCGTGGGGTCTTTGTTGGGTTTGGGGAATGTGATGATGATACCATGCTTCCAAATGTCTGGTATTGTGTGTGTGAATAGCTGTAGTTTGATATGTTAGTGAGTGTTTGTATGCCTTGTGGTCCAAGGTGTCTGAGGTGTATGTTGCTTATGTTGTCTAGGCCACAGGCGGGTGAGTGCTTGAGATTGTTGATGATATGCTTTGTCTGGTGATTGGTGAAGTGTGTATAGTCAGGGTCTGTGGGGAATTGTCTTACGTCGGATGACACGTCGGTCGTCTTTGTGAGGTTTTAGGTGGCTGACATGTGAGAAGTGATTGATGAGAGTGTTTGCTTGTTGTTTACATGAAGGAGTAGAGTCTGTTGTTGTGATTGCAGCATGTGATTGTGTTGTGTTGCTGTTGGAAAGTGTGATGCTGTTTAGTGTTTTGTAGAGTTTTTTGGGGTTTGTTTTGTGATCAAGTGTTTGTAGGAAGTTATTCCAATTTAGTTTTTGTTGTTCTTGTATTTTGTTGTTAGTTTGGGTGTTGAGTGCTTGAATTTGTTGTGTGATGTCTTGTGTGTGGGGTGCTGGGGAGTGTTTCATTTGTTGCTGACCTAGTTGTTCCTGGGAACTGCGTTTTCTATGACATATACACCCAAGAAAGCGGCAGTTCGTAGGGGTAGCTTCGGTATTGTTTCATGGTGAAAATGTGTCGAGACAATGGTAAAAGAGGGTTGTATATACAATCTCTGGTTGGGGTAAGAATTAGAGTTACTGTATGGTGGCTAACATCTTCAGTCATTTCTGTCTAGGTCTTACAGGAACGATGGTTATATATATACACTGGTGTACCCGTGGGTATCATCGTTTCTTATCAATTAGGACATGGGGTTTTAACATACTACTTCTCGGATGGAAAGAACTTACATATATTTATGGGGGCGGTTGGTCTTCAGAAACTTAGTCTGGCAAGACAAGGGGTTAACATATTACTTCTTGGATGGAAAACACATACATAGATTTAGGCCTGTCTGAACTGGTTGGCATTGGCTCAACCTAGGGACAGGGCATGGGTGTATTAACCTGGGAAGAATATACATAGATTTATGGGGGCGGTTGGTCTTCAGAAACTTAGTCTGGCAAGACAGGGGGTTAACATATTACTTCTTGGATGGAGAAAAACATACATAAATTTAGGCCTGTCTGAACTGGTTGGCATTGGCTCAACCTAGGGACAGGGCATGGGTGTATTAAATCAGGGTGTATTTTAGCGGCTCGCTTGGTGTAGTGACTAGCGTCTCGGACTTCCACCCAGAAGGCCCGGGTTCGCGCCCACGCTCGGCGCATTAAAGATTTTTCACAAGCACTGAGTCGTTACCATCCCTCATGAGCAAAGGGATGGGGTAATAGTACAGGACCCCAATGGAAATACGCCTAATCGGCCTTATTGAGCTATCCTTAGCTAGCTTAGCATGCGCTAGCTTTAAGAACTATTATTATTATTATTATTATATTATTCATGTTCATCATCATGTAGGTAGAGGTGTAGGACACGAGGGGTAGTGTATACGCGAGGTGGGGGAAAGATCAGTGGTTAGAAGGGATAGGCAGGTGTGGCTTGGAGCTGCTTAGCCCTGCGACCTTCGGCCTGTCTTAACTGGTTGGTTTGGTCACCTGGTCCTTTCGTTCTGTGGGCCTTTCCTTCGGGTGTTTCTATTCCCGTTTCCTGGTGGTGTTCGCTCGTGGCTTCCGTGGTGGGCTTCTCGTTCTGGGGCATTTTACTTCCCTCTCCTTCATTGTAGGCTCGTCCTCGAGCCTCAAGGGTGAAGTAAAAAGAAGCATAGTCATGGTGGGTCATTTTGAGTGTATTGAGAAGGGCCCACCAAGCAAGAGAGCGAGGGTCAGGTTTCTTTTGCAGGTCTATGTAGACCTGTAGGAATGTGTCCTCGGTGTTGTGGAGGGCGGTTGCCCGGACTTGATGTGGGCGCTGTAGACGGGCTAAGCGTCCTGTGGACGTTTTTACTTTAACTTTTCGTATGAACGGTGTGTAGTCTTCCCCCGTGGGGGTAGGACGGGGGCGACGAATGGTGTGGATTGTTCATGGTGGAGGTCATGTATCGAGTGAGGTGTGTGGGACTGACAGGAGGCCTCTTCAGGGTGGTGAATGGGTTAATAACTGAAGGGGAGGGACTAACGCGTGAAAACGGAGCTGGGGGTGAAGGGGGGATATGAGTCTGGGGTTTTTGGGGTTGTCTTGGGTGGTGTTGCAGGCTGGGAAAATATAGGGAGGCAATGTGCAATATCGGTTTAGGTAAGGTGCGTGATGGAGGTGTGTGAGAAAGAGGGGGTGTGTGTGTTGTGTGGCTTGGGTCTTTAGTGTAAGAACGGGGTGTTGTTTTGACATAACTGTCTTTAACCCTTATTTAGCGGCGAGCAACATAAGTCGAGTTAAATAAAGCTGGACTATGTGGCGGCGCTCGACATAACTCGAGTGGCAATTTCAGCACGTGGCTGAGAGAGAGAGACAAGTGGTGGCAGGAGACTAGCGAGCGTATGACTGCTCCAGACCACCGCGGCGAACCTACTGACACAAATCTCAGCTCCCTCCTCCCTCTCTCACTCGCTACATACTCAATTATGTACTGAAAGTACCGAATTACCTGCTTTTTGCACTCGCGTTGCACGGTTATTGCAAGAAAACTATCCATCATACAAGGATCGTTATGGTGTCATTCGAAAGCTCTGTTTATGCCCTTTCAGGGATAGGTACTTGTTTTACGTTCTGGGTCTTATTTAGGCATGAAAATGATCACGTAAACAGCCCTATTTTGGCTAAAAACACCCCGCTGTGCGGTACACATAAATAAACCGCATAGGCCGCTCGTAAGGTGTTAAATCTGATGGGTCTGTTGATGATTTTACCTTTGGATGTCCTGGTGGGAATGTAGATGTTTGTAGTGGGACTTGAGTCGCTCGACGATGTTTTATATTGAGGGGAAGAACGCTTTACAGGTGGAGGGCATTTAGTGGGGGTGAGGTAAGGGGTTATTTGAGAGGTAGATGCGTGTGGAGGTTTTTGTCGAGTGAGGGTGGTAGGCGGAATGGGAGAGGATTTGGTGGGGGTATGTATGGGGGTTCTCTCAGGGGCGACTTTGTGGGGGGATTCAAGTGGGGGTGTGGAGGTCGGGTACGTCAGTTTGGAGGGGCTTTGGTTAGGAGTTAGTTGTGTGTTAGACGTGGTGCGAAAGGAGGGGTTGGTCGTTGGCATAGTGTACTTTTTAGGGGGGGGTTGGTTGGGGGTTTGATGAGATGATAAGGTTGGTTGATGCGTGGGTGGGGTCGCAGGGATAGTGGAGGGGAAAGGGGTGGATGCGGGGGGGGGGGGGGGGGGGGGGGGGGGGGGGGGGGGGGGGGCGGCTAGACGGGTGGGTAGGGAGTGGAGGTTTAATTTGGAGGTTTGGGGGTAGGAACATGTGTTGGGTGTGTTCTTTGGTGGGGTCGGTGATTTGATGGTGGTGGAAATAGGCGGTTTGGTGGGGGGGTAGATCTAGCAGGTCATTCAGGGTGATGAGGTGGGGGTTGAGAGGGGATGAGGTTGAAGGGGAAGGTATGTTCTTTTGTGGGAGGGTGGGGGTTGTTATTTTTGGAATATAGTTAGAGGGGTTATGGTGTTTACTTGTGATTATACGTCTTCTTTCCCTTTGTGGAGGAGAATTCGACGAAGAAGAAGAGGGGGAGGAGGATAGTGGTCTGGCAGCCCTACGGAACTTGGTTAGCAGGGTGTGTTTTCTGGAGGTTTTAAAAGATTTTAGTCGTGGGCGTAAGTTGTAGCGTGAGGTTACTGAGGTAGATTGTGTGGTGCGGTTGGGTGTGTACATGGTTTTGGGTGGGGGTGGTGGTTTTCTCACTGTGGTGCCTGGTGGAGGTACGTCAGGGCTAGATGGGAGGGTTTCCGTTGTGGTCGGGGTTGTGGGTGGAGGTTTTCGTACTTGGATAAGTTGGGGAGGTACTTGACTATCAGAAGTGAAGGAAGGGGTCATGGTGGAGGAAGGTGTGATAGTGGGGGCTTGGGGTTTGTGGAGGTTAGTTTGGGGGGTATGTTGAGGAATGATCGGCCGGTTCGGTGTTGGAGGGTTTAGGCCCTTAGGGGTTTGTAGGGGAATATTCATAGCCTGAGTGGGAGGGGTAGTAGGGGTGTTGAATTCAGGGTCGCACATGTGGGGTGGGGTAATGTCTTGTGGTTTTAGAGGTTTAAAAGCTCGGACGAATCTAGTTCGGAACGTGCGAGTCACGCCGTGATAATCAATGGTGACTTGATAGGCATTTGTGACTTGTATGATGGTGTAGGGGCCGACATAGCGAGGGCCTAATTTGTTGGTGACAGGGAGGTTGGCTACCATTATGGTGTCATGGATGGCGAAAGGGTTTTTATCATCGGGGTTATCAGTTTTGGTGTCTTGACAGGTTTGGGCGGTATGGAGGGTGTTTTGCAGATGTTGCAATGGGTCAATTGTGGAGGTGTTGGAGGGGAGGTGAGCGTGATGGTGGAACGGCAGTAACAGGGGGGGTATGCCGTAAACACGTTCATGAGGGGAAATACCGTCTTCTCGGGGACAGGTGTTCATGCCCCATTGTATCATCTTTATTTGTGATGGCCAGTCTGAGGTGTTAAGAGCAATCATTTTGGTACGTAACTGGTTGTTGATGGTGCGATGGCTGCGTTCGCATATAGCATTTCCTTGAGGCCAGTACGGGGATGAGTGTTTGATCTTAATACCGCATTGTTGGGTGAACTGGTGCCAAACGTGTCCACTAAATTCGGGGGCATTGTCGGATAGGAGAGCAAGGGGAAGGCCGAATATAGGGAACACTTCTGTGGCAAGCAGTGTGGCGACGGTGGTGGCTGTGTGGTCTTTAACTGAACAGGCTATTACAAATTTTGAATATACGTCAACAAATGTGATGATATAGCGGTTGCCAGCGTAAGAAGGAAACGGGCCCATGATGTCGAGGGATAGGACTTGGAACGGTTTGTTGGCCGAAATGGTACCAGCTGGGCCTGGGGTGCGTGATCTATCCTTCCCCAATAAACAAGGTTTGCAGGATTCTGTCACGCGTTGTGCAATCTTGGAGGGGTTGGGGGTTCAGTATTGATCTGCGAAGATTTTTAACATCTTCTTTTGTCCAAGGTGTATGCCGTTTCCCTCGTGGATGGCAATCATGTAGTCGTGGGCAATGGTGGGGTCTAGGACTATGTGGCCGGAGTCTGTGGCAAGTTGATCTCCCCAGCGAGTCAGTTTCCTGAAGACATTTAACGGTATCCAGGGTGGTCTGATTCTTGTTTCCCAAGATTGAATTAGTGAGGGGGCTGGGGGGGAATTATGTTGGTGGATGGGGGTAGGTAAGAGCTCAGTGTTTTGTAAGGCGGCTAGGTTGGTGGGGGGGTCTTTTGGTACTGGCAAACGTGACAGGGCGTCTGCATTGGTGTGGAGTTTACCTGGACGATACTGTATTGTAAAATCGTAGTCCTCTAGTGCCTCCCTCCAACGTACTAAGATGGCTGAGTTGGTTTCGCACTTACGCAACCATTGCAAAGATTGATGGTCGGTTATTATATCGAGTTTTGCGCCTAACACAAATGACCTGAAGTGGCTGAGTGCCCAAATGATCCCTAAGCACTCTCTCTTGGTGGCTGCATAATTCTGTTGTGCTTGGTTGAGTGTGGAGCTGGCATACGCTATCACATGTTCCTCTCCGTCTCTTACTTGAGCTAAAACTGCACCAATGGCGTACAGAGATACGTCGGTATAAAGACGGAAAGGTTTATGGTAATCAGGGAAAGCGACAATAGGGGCTTGGATTAGCTTTTGTTTCAAAGTGTTAAAAGCGAGGTCTCTTTCAGGTGTCCAGGTGAATGTGGTGTCCTTGTGGGTGAGTTGGTGGAGGGGTCTGGCTATTGTGGCAAAGTGTGGGACGAAACGTCTGTAGTATATGGCTAAACCTAGAAAAGAACGTACTCCTTTAAAGGTGGTGGGTGGGGGTTGGTTTTGTATGGCTTGAAGTTTCTTTGGGTCTGGTGCAATACCATGTTCAGATATTACGTGGCCGAGGAAATCTACCTTATTTCGTGCAATCTCGCACTTTGAGGGTTTTAATTTCAACCCGGCGGCTCGGATTCTTTGAAGAACTTGTCTCAACCTGAGGAGGTGTTCTTCCCAGGTTGGTGAGTACACAATAATATCGTCTAGATACGCTAGGCAGGTTTCCCAGGTCAGACCATGTGATACCGCTTCCATCAAATGGGAGAAAGTGGCGGGTCCGTTACAGAGGCCAAAAGGTAGGACGTTAAATTCGTAGTGGTGGCCACCACCACTAGTGGAAAATGCTGTTTTTTCTTGGGCATCTGCCTTGATAGGTAATAATAATAATAATAATAATAATAATAATAATACTTTATTTCAGACTCACACAGTACAGAGGGGACCATACTGGGGTCCATATATACCTTACAGTAACATAAATATATATAAATATATATAAGCTACTGTACATAGGCTACATAAAATAAAAAGAAATTAAATAATACCCAGCTTGCTATCATGTAGTTCACAGCACTGCCTCAACCAAAAACAGTGGTCATCAAACTACTGTGTTACCAAAACCACTGTCCTAATTGTGTACAGTACCATGCCTCACATCATTTAGCTTCCGGTACAGTATGTTGCTACAGTACAGTATAGGAATATCGGTACTGTACTGCACTATGAGGATCAGTACCGGTATGCTAATTCTGTAGAGTAGCAGACCTGAAATCATTACTTAAGGTTAAATATAGAGCAACTTCCTCCAGTGTGCCTGGATCCTGGAGGTGTACACTATGCTTGGAGTTTGTAGCATTTTAATTATCCTGTTCTCAGAAGTGTTAAGGCGGTGAATGAATTTATATGTTAGCTTTCTAATGAGTGATTTGTAACAGTGTAAGTTCATATAGGCACATAGCGTACTTGTACTCTCATATTTTGAGAGCCCCAGAAACATTTTCATGATATTGTGATATGAGATACTTAGTCTATTCACTGTAATTTTCTTATAGTTCCACCATAGTTGTGCTGTATACATTGGTGAGCAGTAGGAGTTGAACAATGTTATTTTTGTATCCCATGTGCACATATGAAATGTTCTTAATATTGAATTTCCCTGCATGTAAAGTTGCCTTCGCTGACGACCCATATCCTCATCATCTGAGCGATCACATGAAATATAGTGTCCTAGATACTTTACTTTACTTACTTCTTCTATAATTTCTTCATATAAATGGAATTTAGGTAGTTTTGATTTCAATAGAAGGTTAGATTTAAATATTATGATATTGCTCTTTATAGGATTAAATTTGACTGAATGTTCGATTCCAAATTTTTCACATACTCTTAATAATTTATCCAGTCCTGCTCCAGAGGGCGCGATTAAGGCTAGGTCATCAGCATACATGAGATGATTTACAATGGTGCTGCCAATACAGCACCCAGTGCGAGTCTTGTTCAGCTCCAGACTAAGATCATCCATGTAGACGTTGAAAAGATACGGAGACTATATCCCCCCCTGCCTAACACCATTGGTTACGGCGAAAGAGCCTGACAGGATGTTGCCCCATCTTACACACATTTTTTGATTAGCATACCAGAAAATAAGTATCCTAACAATATAGCTAGGCACTCCCCTGTTAACTAATTTTTCAAATAAGGTTTTGTGACACACCCTATCAAAAGCCTTACTTGCATCAAGAAAACAAGAGAAAATTGAGCTATTTAGTTTGTTGTATGTATCAATCACTTCTTTCAGCACATATATGCATTGGTCTGTGCCGTGATTTTTCTTAAAGCCAAACTGATTGCTGCTGGTGACAATATATGCAGACATTCTTTCTAGCATTATCATTTCAACTACCTTACTCACCACACTAGCAAGTGCTACTGGGCGGTAGTTGTCTTTTGCTGTAATCTTACCTGATTTATCTTTAATGACAGGAACAAGTATTACGGATATCATAGACTCCGGCAGGACACCATGCGTAAATAGACTGGTGATGCAAGAACTAAGTTTATCTATTAACAACTTATCTGCATATTTAAGATGTTCTGCATATATACCATCCAGCCCACAAGCTTTATTTAGGTTAAGTTTTCTTATGGCATTCTCAAGATCACTTTCAGTCACTTTAATGTCTTCATAATTACTATCTTTCACATATTGAATTGCACCATTAGTAGACCTTTGGTTTACACTGTTAAGTAGTTCCTTAAAATGAGTTTTCCATAAGTCAGCAATGTTCTCTTCACCCGTAACCCCCTCAACACTGACAGTGACACTAGGTACTTGCCAATACCCTGCTTGCAAGTCGAGGGTAGTGAACCATCTGGATCCGTATAGGGAGTCAAGGGAATCGTCTATCCTGGGTAATGGCGTAGCGTCCTTAATGGTTACATCATTCAATCTCCTGTAATCGACGCAAAAACGGGTTGACCCATCTTTTCTTTTTTACTAGGACAACAGGGGAAGACCAGGGGCTAATGGACGGGGTGGCAATTCCGGCCTCTAACATCTCTTGGACTTGGCGTTCCTCTTCTTGGCGTTGCATGGGATTTTTTCTACGGGATGGTTGTCTTATGGGGGGGCCTGTGGTGTTAATGATGTGTTGTTCCACATCGGTCTGTCCGATTTCAGTGGGTTGTTGGGCAAACACGTCACTGAACTCTAGCAATAGTTCGTACATGCTGTGTTTTTGGTGGTCGGATAATGTGTCCGGGAGAGGGGGCAATTTGAGGCTGGTAGGGGTGTCATTGAAATCTATGGGGAGGTCATCAAAAGTTTCGAGGTCTCCTATGATGAGGCCTTTTGGTAATGTCAGGGATTCTTCAGAGATATTTGCCACGAGAATGTGGTTGATGCGAGCGGAAATGATGGCGGGTTGTAAGAGGCAACGATTGGGGTTGGTGGACGTGGTAGTGGGGGAAAATATCATGTGAGTTTGGGGTATGGGTCGAAGGTTAACCCATTTTTGATGGTGGGGGGGAATTTGACATTTATCTTGAACTACAGCTGGGCTAATGATGGTGGGGGATCGACTGGTGAGCAGGTGCTCGGTACGCATAAGGGAGGGAAGATCATTTTGGTGGGGGTCACGCGTGAGGGGGGGATTAACGGCGCGTGTGGGAGGATCAGCGTGGTGAGGTGTGAGTGATTTAGAAAACGGAATTTGTTGGTGGGACTGCGGAGGGTTGGTGGGGGAAGAGTGAGGTATAGAACATGGGTTATTGGTGGAGGACTGATGTACTGATTGGGGGTTGTTAGAAGGACGAATTTGGGGAGTGTTGTCGGTGGCAGTGACGGTTTGTTTAGAGTTTATATGGGATTGGTGGGTTTGTCTGTCATGAGAGGGCGAGTCAAGTGTGGGGTTTTGAAGTTTTCTAGGGGTGTGAATTGTGTGGGGGTGGAAGGGAGCTACTGACGGAAAACTGTCACAAGGGGAATTTGGTTGGTTGTGGAATAGCTGGACATTTCTTGGGGCATGGGGGGAACATGGTTGGGTCCCTAGGTCGTCACGCGTGAGGGGAGGATTAATGGCGCGTGTGGGAGGGTCAGAGTGGTGAGGGGTGAGCGATTTAGAAAACGGAATTTGTTGGTGGGACTGCGGAGGGTTGGTGGGGGAAGAGTTAGGTATAGAACATGGGTTATTGGTGGAGGACTGATGTATTGATTTGTGGTTGTTAACAGGACGAATTTGGGGAGTTTTCTTGGTGGCAGTCACGGTTTGTTTAGAGGTTATCTGGGATTGGTGGGTTTGTCTGTCATGAGAGGGCGAGTCAAGTGTGGGGTTTTGAAGTTTTCTAGGGGTGTGAATTGTGTGGGGGTGGAAGGGAGCTATTGACGGAAAACTGTCACAAGGGGAATTTTGTTGGTTGTGGGATAGCTGAACATTTCTTGGGGCATGGGGGAAACATGGTTGGGTACATAGGTCGGCATTTTCCCTGGAAACACGTGTACATAAATATTTGATAGAATGGTTTTTACATACATCAGAGTCTGTCCTGGAAACATGGGAGGATCCTGGACAGAGTTAGGAGAATTGGGGGGATTACCGAGAGGGAGTTGCTTGGACTTGTCTTCTTTCGTTTGTTGAGGCATTTTTTCAACGAAATGAGTGATATTTTGAGAGAACTCGGGGTAAGGGAAGGGGTTAGGAGTTACCTTAGTGCTAGCTGCAACTTGGTAACCCTGATTCAGAGTTTGTTGAGGGGGGAGGTGTTTTTTCTTTTTGTGAACAGGTTTCTGCGTGATTGGTTTGTCAGAGGCTTTGGGTTGGATTTTTTTGTTTAATGAGATCAGCCTCTGGCCGCAGTCAACCTGGGCCTGGAGTTTTTGAAGGAGGTCAAGTCCAAGGAAACCATCGTAATGTTTACAGTGGGAGGAAAATACTGTGAACGGGTGATAACAACGAGCATGGGGGGCAGGAGTAGTTACTGACAGGGGCAAAGTGTCTCCTAGGAGATTTAAGTAGGTATCAGCAGCTGAGATTAGTTCTGATTTGGTAGGTAACAAGGGGCCAAATAGTCGGTGGTGTTAATCATAATAAGACTTGAACAAACATGACTTGGCAGCTCCCGTGTCGATTAACAAGCGGACAGGAATGTCCTTGATTTTGGCCATGTAATAAATGGGGGCAGTGCGGTCAGTTATGGCGTCCCCCGCCGAGGCCATCGTGGGCGGGGGGTACTTTAAAAATCCTGGGAGTCGGTATCTACCTCCTCCAGGGTTTCCTCGGTATCGTCTGAGGTCATGATAGGGGCTATTTCTCGTGTGTGCATATCCTCCATTTCTTCCTCTTGTCCCAACTCCTCTTCATTTACAGAAATGCGAGGAGTAAAGGGGCGAGGTTTGGCAGAGTCACGAATTTGATGGAGGGCACACTGAGCACTACAGGCAGGGAAATCATAGGGGTTGATAATTACTAATGTAGGGTTTTTACTTTGGTAGGTGTTCTAGGTTTTGTTCCGGTTGAAGATTCTACGTGGCTGGGTAGGTTGGAACCGGGGCCTACTGGGTTGGGGCTTGCCGGAAGGGTAGGTCGGTCTGTTGTGGAAGGATGAGGAAGGGTAGGCATTCTTGGAGTTGAAGGTTTGGGCCGTGGGATTTTGGTGGTCGAGCTGCGTGGGAAACCTCTTTATTACAGCGATTTGGGTGGGTGCTTCCGTGCGCATGGCCAGAATACGTCGGATCGTGATGAGATCTTTTTGATATCCGACGAAATCGTGCACACGGAAATGATCTTTTACTGGTGAGGGCAATATTGATACAAGGTTGACCAGAATCTGCTGCTCTTGCTGGATTCTGGTCAATGTGGGGAAAGACACTTTTATATGTTGGGCGATCTTATTCACTGTGGCATCTAGATCGCCTTCGAATTTAGTGTCTTGGATACGGGTGTGGGCCACGAAAACGCCCAACGAAGGCTTAATGGCTTCTATCACTATTGGGCGAAATTCGTCCCATGTGAGAGCAGGGTGCACTTGGTAGGCAACCAGGGAAACGGCTTTTCCCAGGTGCGTTAATGTCACGGCTATCTTTTCTGCGTCCGTGGTATAAACTAGGTCAAGTACGGGTTTCACTATGTCCATGAACGTTTCGATCTCGTAAGTTTCCCCATCATAATGTGGGATGGGGATGTGAGAACGGTGCGCCATGATGTTATCGTGTTCTGGCTGTTCCAAACTTGCAATGTAATGCAACCTTTTATCCGAATCAAGAACCACCGCTGTCGCCAATGTTATGCCCTGTTTTTCTACAGGATTAACTTGGGTAATGTGAGTTCTAACTGACTGGGTATATAAGGCTGCATGCACAAAACAAGGTATGAGGAATAGAGAACACAAGTTAAACACACGATAACAAGACACACGATCACGTTTATTGAGGATGGTTAATAGGAAGCATAAGAAGGTATGAACACTCGTACAAGACAAATGATAGAATTGAACAACTAGCATTAAGTGGATCTGGATGGAGCCTAGTCTCCCACTTCTTCTACTTCCCTAGTCTTCCCCAGGGATCGGTACTAGGACCAATTATCTTTCTAATTTACATCAACGACATAGATGAGGGCCTCACCTGTACAATCTCAAAATTTGCTGACGATACAAAAATTGCAAATAGCGTACTCTCAAAAGAACAAGTTGACGATATGCAACACAATCTAGATAAATTGTCATGTTGGGCCCAAATTTGGCAAATGAGTTTCAATGCGGATAAATGTAAAGTACTACATATCGGATGCCTAAATGAGAATGCAAACTATTCGATGAATGGCACTCAGCTTAAGAATGTAAACAGAGAAACCGATCTGGGAGTAACAATATCGAGTAACCTAAAACCGAGTCAACAATGTTCAGAAGTTGTTAAGAAGGCAAACAAAATAATTGGCTTTATAGGCAGGTCATTTGAGCATAAATCCAAAGAAGTTATCCTAACCCTTTACAATTCCTTAGTCCGCCCTCTTCTGGAATACTGCGTTCAATCCTGGTGCCCTTATTACCAAAAAGATATAAACAAGCTAGAACGAGTTCAACGTAGAGTTACCAAAATGATACCTAGCCTAAAGAACAAACCATACGAAGAGCGTCTTAGAGAATTAAATCTATTTCCTTTAACCCAGCGCAGATTAAGAGGTGACTTAATTCAAGTGTTCAAAATCATCAAAGGCATCGACAATATGAACTGTAGTAAGTACTTCACTATCGACCAATCTAATTACACACGGGGAAACGGTTGCAAAATTATTGGTAAATCTTTTAACTCACACGAATCTAAGAATTTCTTCTTCAATCGAGTTGTCAACTTGTGGAATGGGCTTCCCCGAAACGTTATAGACTGCATCACCGTTGATTCATTTAAACTCCGCCTAGACAAATATCTCGCTTCAAACCCGCGACTGACTGCGTTTGTAAATGAATAACTTTATTTTATCCCCCCCTCAGTTACTAACCCATCTGTCCCCTACTAACTTCCTAATCCTGCCACGGACATTAGTTCCCGGGCAGTAATTCCCTTTCCAATGTTCCCTTACCCACTCTAAACCACTGTTTGGACACTTGATCCTCAGTGTTTTGGAGGACAAGCAACCTAGAAGGGTCACTAGATCTGTTGTTGCTTGATTTCCTTTGTACTCCTTTGTACTTCCAACGTTCAGGTATTAATCTTCTGATCACTGGCTTTGTTCGCAAGTTTGTACTGGAGACCCTCAATGTTACTTATAGATTCAATTTCACTATTTAGATTGATTACTGGTAGCTCTGGTGCACAAGTAGTAGTTCACAGACTAGATTAGACACGCGTATTTTAGAGCACGGGAATTCTAGTAACCTCAGGGGGGTACTGATCTAAGTTTTATATTCTTATAGCAGAAACACGTAGAACGCAAATCAGTGGGCGAACATTAGATATCACTAGGGTTTTACTTCTATGTAATAATATCTAGATATATGGGTAATTACGAGAGTTAATATCGCCTGTTAATTAATAAACACTGATACGCTTAGCACTTCCTCATGGAATGGTTATATATGACTTATACTGGGGTAAAGATCTAGCCACTTCGTAGAAATATGAATAAGTGAGTCTTTAAATAGTACTGTAACACTGTAGTACTGATAGAGTGAATCTTGGGTAGTATTTGATGGGTCTGGTCCTGGTTATCTTGCGTCCGTGATGTTGGGGGCTAACGACTGGTTCCGCGGCCGTCCAGGGGGTCCATATGTAGGAAGTTTTCAAGACGGATCTCTTGGCGATCGTTGCTGGCTACACGCTTATATACCCACTGGTTTGTGAAGGTTATAAGGTGCACGTAGATTTCTTGTACGTGGACAGATGCTTCTATCTCAATCTGCCACGGAGTCTGCCGGCTCTGGAACTCAATTCTCAGGAACAACACAAGGGCAGAGCTAGAGGTCAACTTAAGGGGGCCAGCCACTGGTTGGTGTCTATTTTTCAACTGATTTTACTGGGGGCTGGAGCTTGGTTTATAGGCTCGGTTTTGGACCCTGTAGGCCATAGGGATCTCGAGTTTTGATGGACTTATTTGAGCTCTCAATTGATACGGGAACTAGGTAAGGTGGTGATTACTGTTGTGGCACATGGCTATATGGAGCCTTCATCATGTGATATAACTGAGCCTTAGTAAGAGGTACTATTTTGGCTATACTGGAAGTATTTAGGGGAGAGAGACTGGATCTACTTTGCGAGGAGGATTGGGACAGCTGTGATAGGAGCGTCTCTCTTAGATTGTTCAATCTTCATTCTATGGTATAGCTGAGGTGCTAATTTGGTTATTGGAGTATGCAAGAAAGGTTAATGGGTTATTGTGGGTTAATAGAGGTTAGTAAAGGTGTTAGTCATACATGGTTAGTTCATTGATAGTGTTACGTCCTGGGATATATAAACACTGGGCTCTTTCTATTGGACTAGGTATGCGACAACAAGCAACAACGTAAAACGCTAGATCCAACCCTTATCTATAAACCCAGGCAACAAACCACCCTAAACCGTCAAGAGTCCTGCCTGGACAACGAGGTATCCTATGACTCGGTTACAGGGTGCACGCACTATAGACTGCTGATAGTCAAGCAGGCTATATAAAAGATCACACAATTAAGTTGACTTAAAGCTTCAAGGAAAAGATAGATAACGGAATTAAATTGCAGAAACAATTTAATAACAAACTAGAAGAAAGTACATTTAACGTTACGTTAATTAATACAACTAATCACCCCTGCGTGAAAGAAGGTGAAAGCAAACAGTCCTCAAAACATCGTACAGGTAGACAAGATGCGGGTCTCTAAACTGCATGCGGCTACTGTAGGATCTGATGCTTAGCAAAGAAAGTACGTTACGGATTTAGAGAACTCTTAACTCATAAGCAGGAATAAATACTAGTGATAGGACATACAGTGTATAATGGCATAGGTATAATTAAATAAAGGCAGCAACTCGCAACATAACCACATACAGGTGTGCTTCTCACACCAGGCAAGCCTGCTCGGACAGAGTCTCTAAGCCACACCCTGACTCACAATGCTCACAAAAACGGTAAACTGTGGCACAATAACAAGCATACAGAGATAATAAACCCCTAGCTGTTAATCTGCCAGGTGGCAGAGGTCTAGCCGGAAGGATATAGGCTTCGGATACCCGGGCTGAGCCACCTGCTCTAGCCTAGGGACGTTCCCAGGTCTGTGCGCCAAATTACTCTAATTGAAAGGGTGCTCTCTTGAGAGACTCAGATCGCAAGTATCTGACTCTCTCCTGGCGACCCTAAAACAAAAGCAAGACGTGCTAGCGCAGTGCTGAGTGGACTAGGCAATGGCCCTCACACAACACAACGCTAGACACACAGGGACACAGACAAGAAAATGCCCCCAGACTCCCACGGGTATCCTAGTAAAGTCGTGCGGGTCCACGGGACTCGCACCAGCAGACTTTACTTAAAGGATCGCAAAAAGCCTCCCCTCCGGTCTAGCCCCTGCTAACCTGACACAAGAACACACTAGCAAGCATGAAACCACCAAATATGAGACAACAAAAAAAGCTTCCTAGGTCTCATTAACAATTACATCCCTGCATAAGGCCCAAAATCCTATCTAGTTATCTGAGAGCTCGTCGTTAATACAATAATAGATATAAGGTCTATCAAGGGGATGGGATAATTAAATAGATTGGTGAAGTAGTGGAAAGAAGGTATACAAAGTAAGAGAGAACGTTTCTAAGTGGGGTTGAGAGGGATAGATATCAAGGGGGTCCGAAGGGTACGACTATGAGGTGAGCTCTGAGTCTTGAATCTGTCTGGAAACCCACCCTAGGCATGCAGAATACATCCCAGGCTTGGCAACACTCAACACAGTTGCCTGGTCAAAATCCTCTACCCCGTGCGTGAGTCGAAGCTAAGCCTAACGTTGCAATCAAATGCATGTGGCAGCGCTTCAGGCTCGTCCCAAGCTGGACTCTCCGCGCGAAGCGACGTCCCAAGCCGGTCTCTCTCTCCCGCTCGTCTCTTCCCGCTCTCACTAGATTTACATCTTATATATTATAATGAAACAATCAACTATCGAGAATAAAATATACTAAGATGCGTTGGTTAAGAATAAGGGCAGCTTCAAGCTGTGAAACAACATAAGAATATCCCAGACATTAGTTACATTGTCGTAGGATATATACTAAGGGAAAGCCTGCCGGCCGGCTACCACCAGCCGGTTTCTAAACGGCTGGGCAGCCGACGCGCGCGCATGCCCGCACGTGGTTACTATGCAGAAGCGTCACACCTCCCCTAAGATATAAGACCCTTGACTAAGTTCTTCATATCTAACAGAAAGCTTCTCATAGTACCACACACTGTTGCGACACAAGGCGCTATATATAAAAAAAAAAAAAATGTTGCGCTCCACCGAGCAAGTTCAACTAACTCAGCGATAATAAGCGAAAACATTCAACTTAGATACTGCTACAACATCTTATACAAAATTCTACACGTTATAAAAAATAAAGATTTTTTATAAGGTTTTTGCTTTTTTAATTTGTTTTTTTTCGGCTGAACTACAGTGACAGCCTATTTTCCTCCACACTCAACCCTCAATCCTGTGGCAGTCTAACCAACATCATCCACCCTTGATAGACAATCCGCTATCACGTTATCAGAACCGGCAATATGGCGTATGTCCAGATTATACTCCTGAAGCATGAGTGACCATCTGGTCAGCCTCATATTCCGGTTATGAAACTGATTCAAGAATTTCAGAGGGTGATGATCGGTATAAACCATTACGACTGGTCCGAAAGCAGGAACATATACATCGAAGTGCCTGAGCGCCAGCACTATCGCCAGGAGTTCTTTTTCAATTACAGAGTAATTCCTTTGTGCACTATTGAATTTTTTACTGTAAAAACTCACTGGATGTTCGATACCTTCATCATCTGTCTGTAACAAGACAGCCCCCAGCCCCTACGCCACTGGCATCAGTCGCCAGCTGAAAAGGTCTGCTGAAGTCCGGGGCCCTGAGTATGGGGTGGGTACATAACAGGTGTTTTACCAAGGAAAACGCCTCTGCACACTCAGGAGACCACTGGAACTTCTTGTCCTTAGATAATAAGTCAGTTAAAGGTGCAAGTACAGTCGAATAGCCTTTGATGAAGCGACGATAATAGCCTATCATACCTAGAAACCGCATGATTTGTTTCTTAGTCGTAGGCTGGGGAAACTGATCGATGGCTTTGATCTTTGTCTGTGGAGGGCACACCTGACCCATCCCCACCTCGAACCCCAGGTACAAAACTGTGGCTTTGACAAAATCGCACTTACCCAGGTTTACCACCAAACCTGCTTCATTCAGTTTATTAAAAAGCTGTCCGATGTGAGCACAGTGACTGTTAAAATCATCGTCGTATATTATGACATCATCTAGGTACACCGTACAGTTGGGAATGTCGGCTACAATGTCGTTCATTAATTTCTGAAACGTTGCAGGGGCATTTTTCAGCCCGTATGGCATAACATGGCAGAGATATGTGGCACCGTCCACCACAAACCCACACACCTCTCGCGCTCGCTCAGACAAGGGCACTTGCCAATATCCCTTAACAAGGTCTATCTTAGTGAGGAACTTGTCTTTTCCTATCTTATCCACACTGTCATCCACGCGAGGAAGAGGGTAGGCATTTGTGGGGGTTAAACCATTCAACCTGCGGAAATCTATACAAAACCGCACCTTGCCATCTGGTTTGGGCTGCAGTGTGACTGGGGAAGTCCACCTTACTGCACCCTCAGAAATCAGCCCACGTTTCAGCATATAATCCAGCTCTTCCCTAAGTGCTGGTAATTTAATAGGGGGAACACGGTATGGCACTGATTTAAAGGGCGGGTGGTCCCCAACATCGACATCGTGCACCGCTTGAGTAGTGAGGCCAGGATGCTCCACGAAAACAGCTGGGTTTGAATCAAACAAGTGCTGCACAGCTACACGTTGTTGCTCAGGCAGGTGCAATATCAACTCATGAGCCACTTGTCTAGAATTCCCCGCCCACTGATCCGCGGAAACATGACAATCCCAATTATCCTCCCCCGCAGCTTGACTGTCCCTTCCTCCTTCTCCACCACGATCGCTGCAGATCAACACCGGGACAGTGAGAGGCTCGGAGGGGTGCCTCACATACTCTTTCATCAGATTTACATGGCAAAGTTGGTTCTTTTTCTTACGATCAGGAGTAGCTACTGAATAGTCGAGATCAGAAACCTTCCTTACAACCCGATACGGACCAGAATACTTGGCAGACAAGGGGTGTCCCACCAGAGGCAGTAGTATCAGTACCTCCTGATCTACTTCAAACTCCCTCAGCTTCACCTTCTGGTCGTATCTGTCCTTCATCTGAGCTTGTGAACTCTTAAGGTTCCGACCTGCTACCTCCAGGCTCTTTAGCATTCTCTCACGGCTTTCAACAACATACTTCAGAAGCGAGCATGGTTTTGTGACTCTCTCCCAGATCTCCTTGACTATGTGGAGGGGCCCCCTGACCCTGTGTCCAAAAACCAACTCGTTCGGGCTAAATCCCAAGCTCTCCCCAGGTACTTCTCTCGCAGCAAATAAAACGTATGGGAGACCTAGATCCCAGTCCTTCCCATTTTCCATGCAATAACACCGCAACATACTCTTGAGAGTCGAGTGCCACCTTTCCAAAACTCCCTGACTCTCGGGATGGTAGGCAGATGACACCACAGACACTATCCCATGTTGCTGCATGGTCTGCTTAAACAGAGCAGAAGTAAAATTGGATCCCTGATCAGACTGGATCTCCTGAGGGTAGCCATAACGAGAGAAATAGACAAGTAGGTTTTTGACAACAGTCTTAGCCATCCCGTTTGCGCATGGGGTAAGCATCTGGATACCGTGTTGCTACATCCATTACAGTTAGTAAAAATTTATTGCCGGCACTAGTGGGGGGCAATGGGCCAACCATATCGATAACTACTTTGCTGAAGGGTGGCCCAATGACAGGGATGGGTTGTAACGGGGCTCTCGGGATGACCTGATTGGGTTTCCCAACAACTTGACAAGTGTGACACTGTGACACCCATGACACGACACTCGCCTTTAACCCAGGCCACCAGAAAAGCTTGCTCAGAGCTGCCTCCGTCTTACGTGCCCCCAGGTGCCCTGCCAAAAGCACATCATGAGCTAATCTCAATAAGCTCTCACGGCACACCCTCGATACTACTAACTGGTCCACTAATCCTGACCCGCCATCCCACTTTTTCTTGGGATCCTGATGTCTCCGATACAAGATCCCCTCGGACAAGAAAAAATCACCAGGCTGCGCATCCCCATCGCTCTCCAGTTCGACAGCACCATTACCACACGCCCTGACTTCAGGATCTTCCAGCTGCAAGGAACATATATCAGCAGGTGCGAGATTATCCAGGTTCATCTTAAATAATTTATTTCCACCTCCAATGTCCCGCTGAGCCATCCTTTCCTCACGCTGCGCATAACGATGCTATTGCAGAGTCTCTTCCTGCCCTGCACCTGCACTAGCGGTGACAGGCCCCGGGGCCTCTCCAGACTCTAACATAGGTGCCAATAATGAGTCACCAAGAAACACTGCCGGCTCAAAACTCTCCAATTGACCAACACTTCCCGTTTTCTTGTGACCTTTCCTCCGCGGTTTGATAGACTGAGGTGGTGGCTGCAAGGCTCCGGATGTCTGAGAACGCGTCACAACACACGCCATGGTTTGTACGCTACACTTCTCAACCCACTCCTGTTCTTCCCTACTAACGTCGGCCGCCTTCTCGGTAACGACCAAGGGTGAAACCTTAGAAACAGGCACCGCAAAGTCGTTGCCGAGGAGGAGGTCGACGCCCCCAACAGGCAAGTTCTCTACAATTCCTACATCCAGCTCCTTCACCACACCACCCACCTCCAGCTCCATCCGCACCAGCGGGTAAGACTTCGTAGCATTGATCCCCTGAACTACCACCACCCGAGCAGCGTTAATCGGTCTACCAGTAAAGTTCTTTAACAAGGTCTGAGAAGCCCCCGTATCACGCAATAGCTTAACTCCTCGCCTTTCGCCAGCCCACCTCACAAAACCATGCCCTCTATGACCCCCAAAGACGTCGCGGACAGGGTTCGAGCCTTCCGGACTCTTGAACACAGGCTGTGTCCCACCCTCTGACGAACTACCCTTGGCAAACTCAGAAGATATAGGCGACACCCCTATGCTGCGGGCCAATGACACAACCTTGTTTGGTGGCTTGTTCGGACAAGCATTTGCAAAGTGACCCTCCTTTACTCTTTGGTTTCCCTTGGGAGTGGGAGGTACCATTAGACTTCTTATACGGGACGGTATTTGGTTTATGTTCAGTTTTATTGTCAGTGCTAGATGGTTTTGTGTATTTATGTGTATCAAAATTCTTGGGAGGGGAGGGGTACGATCCTTTGCACCCGACTCACTCCTAGCTGCTGCTCCGCACCCTCGAATTAATGACAGTCGGAGGTCAGCCATTTCTGCTGCCTCCTGGAGAGTTCTAGGATTTTTTTCCTTTATATTTAATGTTAAGTCCCCGCCTGTGCACTTAAAGAACTGCTCCAAGAGAACCAGCTCACTCAACTCCTCAAAAGTAGCTGCCCTCTCAGAACGCAGCCAATGTCGTAGTGCATCAGACAAGTCCCGGGCGTGTTCTAGGAAGGTACTATCCTTGCCCTTAGTAACACCCCGAAACTTCAAGCGGTAAGTTTCTGGTTGTAACTCATAGGCCCGTAGCACAGCCTTCTTTAGCTCATCATAAACTACACAGGACTCTAAAGGTAGTGCATCATACACTTTTAGCCCCTTTCCTAGGAGTCTTGATGAAACTAATGCTGCCCACTTTTCCTGAGGCCACTGGTGTTCCTGACACTTCTTCTCAAATCGCATAAAAAACTCAGTCACACATAATTCATCGAACACAGGAACTAGTTTAAGCAGGTGCGACAATGATTGGTCCCGATGTCTGTTACCTCCCCCAATATTTCGCCCTGTTACCTCCACTCGAGATCTCTCCAGATCCCTGTCAGCCCGATACCTAGTAGACTCTGCCTGCAGTTCAGCCTCTCGTATAGCTGTTCTCTCTGCAGCCTCAGCCTGCACACTAGCCTGTCTCTCGGCAGCCTCAACCTGAGCTCTAGCAACCTCAGCCTGCACACTAACCTGTCTTTCGGCGGCCTCAACCTTGGCCATCTCAAGCCGAAACAACAAATCTGGAGTCAACCCTTGAGGAGGGGAAGGTGCATTTAATAGAGAGGGTCCCTGTGATTGAATTCCACGCTGCCATTGACCATGAACTTGGGGGTATGTACTAAATTCAGGCACCCTGATGTTTGATATGGGGGTAGAGTGGAGGGGGGGCTGGGGACCGGGGCCCCCAGTCGCCTCTCCACCCAGGTCTCTCCCTTCTAAACCCAATATCAAAGTCCTCAGCTGATCTTTCCTCATGCCACTTAAACCCTGGTGACCCTGAAGACCTGCCACACACTTTAAGCCATACTTATTCAGCTTCAACACCCTGGCAGCGGTAAGGGGCACCTCTAAAAATCTTCTAGCACCCTCCTCGCTATCGACTAGCCACTCCACAGGTCTTTCTCCCTCTGAGCCCGTATCATGACCTGACCCATCACTGTGTTCTGATGTATTAGACATGTTTGTGTACTGCAGTAATTATCACTGTTATAGAATGTGCCTTATCTCCTATGCAAGTATGTATATACTAATGTTATTTAAAGTCTTTAATGTGTTATTTATTAGTGGCCCCTCCATCATTGACGAACATGCCTATTACATAAGGCATCCTCTTCAAACACTAATCCGCCGTAGTTTGAATCTACTGCGCAGAGCATTTAAAATCTGAGGAGCCTTCATCATGAGCGCACGCGACCTCACTCATGGCCTCAGTCATTATGAATTGGGTTCTCACTACGAAAAAACTTCGTAAAAAAGAAAAAAGAAAAAGAAAATAAGAATAACTATCCAATAAGCTTTCCATCATATCGTGGATGTACTTGTGTGGATCTTTGACCAGACGCTGATTCAGGCGTCATTCTTCCTTCTCTGCTCTGCGGTCAACTGGCCCGGACGTGTCTCTCCACGTTCCACTGGTTCCGCATTTGCTGCGTCCCTCGTGAGTTTTTTCTCATTTGTTTACTCCGGGATGTATCGAGTAAGGTTAGGATATGCGTAGCAGGAGTGTCCTGGGCTGGTTGCCCGCAATGCAGTGTATTTTGGGTCGGGTGTTTGGGGCATCTATTTCGGATGTACCCTCGTGGTCCTGTTGTGGACAGGTGAACTTTTTCACAGTTAGCTAGCTTTGTGATGCAGGCGGCTTTCATTACGCATTATTGCTTCCTTTTATCTTTCTGATGAGGTAGCGTAATTTTGCTGACGTTCCCAGCGTATTTTTCTTCACTTAGTGAATTTTTTTCTAGGTCCCGAGTCAGTTCTTCCCTTTGCCGGAAGTATTTGCTACAGTGGTGTGTTGGCGGTGGTTCCTGTTGTGATATAATTCAGTGCTTTTTGTTTATATTCCGACATGTTACTGTTATCCGTCTGCCTAGGCCTAGCCAGCCTCTCGTAGCTTTTCCACATATACAAGTGTTATTGATTTATTTTCTAAATATGTACTACTGTGTCATGTGTGTCCTGGTTTAGTTGTGTATTGGCTAATTCCACGGACTATTTATGTGTCCTGGGTTAGTTGTGTATTGGCTAATTCCACGGACTATGTTGGGCCCGGCGTTAGTTGTGTTTTGGCTACGCCTCGGTCCGGTGTTGCGTTCAGATGGTATCTGGACGGGGTGGGGTTTTTTCGGCGGGTTTTTCTCGGTTTCACCTTGATAACCCCAGCTGGTTGCCGAGTTTTGGCCACGCGTGGTTTAAAACAGGCTTGTTTCCCCGGCGAGTAGGTGTCTGTGGCTCCCCAGGACTGCGTCTCTGGGGTGCCTGTTTCAGGCTCCTTATGATTCCCGGCGGATTGGCTGTACCCATCTAACAGTGTTCATACGGACACGTGTTGTTTGTAGTTTTTTCGGTTTTGCAAAGCCGATATAAAACTATGCTGTTGTTGTATTTCCTCCCCGGCGATCTTTTACAAAGAAGTGGGGATAGGAACAATTGGGGTTAACTTTTAAACTTTAAATCACCCAGCGGGTGCAACCTGGAAGGGTGGGATGACCGAATTTGCAAAATTCAGTTTAGTTGACCAGACAATTGAGGGATGCATTGTGTATCGCCTCCTTCAACATACGGCGCTTTAGGGCACAATTGGGGTTAACGTGTTTTAAACTAATATTCACACCCGGCGGGTGCTCCTTGGAAGGGTGGGAATAACGAATTTACAATTCAGTTAGTTAACCAGACAATTGAGGGATACGTTTTGTATCGCCGCCTTCAACATACGGCGATCTTAAAAGATACTTCGGGAGAAATTAGATCTCGTATATTTGTCAGGCTTCCCAGTTTTTGATCTACGAGATAATTCGGGGGCCGGCGTCTTTTTTATTTTATTTTTTTCCAAAAATTGAATCTTGAAACAAACACCACCGGAAAGACTTAATCAGTTATAAACGCCATGCTGGTCTTTATATATTATGTCAGAGGGTATTCATAAATCTTTTGGACATATTAAGATATTCTGAAATCTTTTACTTAGGAAACCCCACCGCGTAGCGAGCTGTAGTCGTTGAGTATTATGTCTCGTTACCCGGCGGGTTATTTAACACTTGTGTGCGAACATGTTTGGGTTATAAATCATGCAAGCAAGCAAGATGGCGGGAGGGATGAAGGGTGCGGGCGTAGCCCTCTCTCTATGTATCATCCTTCTAAACATCCAGAGGGGCTATGCTGATATACAGGTGCAGAGGGGTCCGGTAGTGTACCAGGTCAACCCTAAACAAGTATTGAGGGACCTCGTCACACAGAAATCACACACGAGTGAAATTTCTGTCACCAATCCTGCCTGGTCTATTTCATATATCGGGAAAACGCCGCGACTGGGCAAATACTCTGGCACAACCTCGCTACAACACCTATAGTGCTACACTCTAATTAGCTGCGGAGATGTAGAGACCAACCCCGGCCCTTGTTCAACGTTGAAGAAACCTCACCACCAAACAAGTAAGGCAGACACCGACATTTCAACAGTCCCTAGCAGTAAAATTCGTTATAACAAACTGGGCCAGCAGGTACCCCAGCCTCCGGCCGTCACGCTCCAATTCAACCCACAACACAATCCAACACTATCGGTGGCTCAACATGTAACTGGAGCAGCTAGGAAGAAAGGCACCAGTCGCAACAACATCAACAATGGAGCAGCATTAGCAGCCAGGAATAAGGACAACATCATCAAACAGCAAATACAGGTGGGGCAGGGAGGGGTCACAGGGAGAGACATAGCCACAGACAGTCCCCACCCTAGCAGCACAGCTGATCATCACACCGCCAGACGTACGACGAACAATACAAAGAATCTATGTACAGTGTGCGATATTAGATTCAACAAAAGGAGTCCAACATCACAATGTAGTATTTGTAATGAAACAGCACACGATCGATGTTCTTATGTTAACAACAGAAAAGAAATGGAATGCGATAAATGCGATAAACTAGCAATTACCCACTCCACCAACTCTACATTACCCACAGCATTACCATTAATATCACAGATATCGGCGACCCAAGTAGCACAACATGCAACAAGAACAACAATAAAAACAGGTAGCACTCGCAAATACATCAACAGGGAAGCAGCATCAACGGACAATGAAAACAACAACAACAACAACAACAGCAAACAACCACAGCCCGACCGCGAGTATCCCCTACTCTCTCCCGCACAAACAGCTGATCGACGCGGACCAAACCACACCTCCAGTCGTATGATAAACAGTAAGAAAAAACTATGTATAGTCTGTAATATTGGTTTCAACAATAGGAGTTCAATTTTACAATGCAACAGTTGTAATGAAATTGTTCATAACCGATGTACTTACGTTAACAGTAGAAACAAAGTTGAATGTGTTAAATGTAGGAACTCAGCTGTACAACATCGCGAAACCATTTGTTTTATTTGTGAATCACTCATAACACGACGTCAGAAGATCCAAAACTGTGTAAAGTGTAAACAGGTAGCTCACATGAAGTGCATCTCTAAGAAGACCAACAGTGAAGAACGGGAATTCCTTTGCAATAAGTGTGCCTTGCATTCATTACCGAATGTTAATGTAAATGAACCAAGTAATTAACAACTCAGAATCCAGCCAGGACACATTCAAAATCAAAGATGAATACAGAGTGTTCACCAACAAAGGGCTCCATCTTATCCACATTAACGCCAGATCAATGTACCATAAATTGTCAGAAATAAACTTGTTAGCTAATAAGGCCAAAGCTTCAATAATTGCAATCACAGAAACCTGGCTGGATTCAAGTATAAACGATGGTGAAATAAACATTCAAGGTTTCAACATGGTTAGGAATGATCGCAATAGGCATGGGGGAGGAGTATGTCTGTATGTAAAAAACAACCTCACACACACAACTAGGACCGACCTCCATGTAGAAAATCACGAAGCTCTGTGGATCGACCTACACCTGCCGAGGACAAGACCCATCACAATTGGGGTATGCTATAGGCCACCAGCCGACACACAATTCTTGACCAAATTTGAACGAACTTTGTCATCGCTAGACCCTCGGAATGAATCCATCATACTAGGGGATTTTAACCTGTGTTACAAACAACGAAATGATAGGCTTGTACGAGAATATATAGGCATATACTGACAATGCACAATCACAAACAACTCATCACAACCCCCACACGTATCTCTGAGAACACTGCCACAATATTAGACCACATTAACTGTAACAGAGAGGACAAAATATCCCAATCAGGGGTTATACAGACTGGGATAAGTGATCACTTCGTCACATATTGCACACGGAAAACCACAAAAATTACCCTAGAGAATCACAAGATTATCAAAACAAGGTCACTCAGAAACTACAATAAGGAAACATTTCTGGACATTTTATGGAATACAGACTGGTCTCCAGTGTTTGGAAGTACAAACGTTAATGACGCATGGGTTGGCTTCAGAACCATCATCACAAACATCCTAGACGAAATAGCTCCTCTGAAAGACATACGAATTAAAACAAGGTCAGACCCATGGATCAACAATGACATACTACACCATCTGGTACACAGAGACAATCTGTTAAAAAGGCTAGCGAAACATAGACAGGATCAAGGTCTGAAACATGAGTTCAACAGGGCCAGGAATAAACTAAGTAGGAAAATGAAATCAGCGAAAAATAATTATTTTCACAATAAGGCAGAGGAATATCAGAATAACCCAAAGAAACTATGGAGGCACCTAAAAACAACAGGCTACAGCAACAAGACAAGGGATTCGTCTAACACTAATATTGCTCTCACCATTAATAATCAGGTTAAAATGCCCCAGAACGAGAAGCCCACCACAGAAGCCACGAACGAACACCACACAGAAACACCCAAAGGAAAGGTCCACAGAACGAAAGGACCAGCTGACCGAGCCAGCCAATTCAGAAAGGCCCAAGCCCGCAGGGCTAAGCAGCTCCAGGCCGCACCTAGATACCCCTTCTAAACTGACCATTTTTCCACACCTCATGTACACTACCCCCTCGTGTCCTACACTCCTAACTACAAAGATGATGAACAGGAATATACATTCATATTAAAAACACCCATGCCCTGTCCCGACGTTGAGCCAATGCCAACACATCAGACAGCCATAATTATATCTATGTATGTTCTTACATCCGAGAAGTAGATGTTATATATCTTAGAAGTTAAAACACCCACGCCTGTCCCTAGACCTTGTATATCATTTCCCATGAAGAGTATAGATATATGTAACCCGTGCTCAGTCGCCCCCTTGCATTGTTCCTCTAGTAACTAAGTGTCTCTATAATATTAACTGCCACCAGTATGGATACGACATAGCGGCACTGTCCTTGTGTCGTATTGTGCCAAGTACAGATCAACCAGGTTTCATCACCTTATTAGGACGACGACTATAATGTCGTCGTTCATCGATGTATGCAATCCTTAGTTTAAGTATTAATATTAACATTCCCTAACATCTTGTCTTGCCAGACTAAGCTTCTGAAGACCCATCGCCCCATAAATCTATGTATTCAATCCTTAGGTTAAGTATTTTTATCCGCCATTGTGTTCACCTTTTTCCATTTACTTTTCCACAATTGTCATACGTCTTCCCCTTGCCTCCTTCGTATCCACAGTCCACACTACGCCAATTTACTTTGTGTCATACACCTCTTACCCCAACCAGAGATTGTATAAGATAACCTTGTTACCAGTATCTGTCATAAGTACCCCGAAACAATAACTAAGTACCCCTACGAACTGCCGCTGTTGTTGGTATATATATATTTCATAGAAAACGCAGTTCCCAGGGCCAACTAATAGTATCCATAACCCCTCAGACTGATCACATAACTCTATCTTTTCCAGACTCATATACCACCCCATAGTTGCATTCCCCGGTAGCATTTGGCTAACGTATTCTACTGCCTTTTCAAACTTCCATATCAACTGCAGCCTAATGCCACCCCCACGCCCAGAGACCTTAGGGTCAAATTCCCCTATAGCCCCCCTGCACTCCTCCCCCTCTCATTATAAGACCCCGCGCTTCTCTACTCTTGTCCGACCTAGCCTCTCTCTCATACCTCTTGAAGATCCTTGAATTGCCCGTTGCTAACGCTCTCCAACCTTTTATATATATACTCCTATCCAGCCTAACTTCACTTAGTAGGCCAGAACAACATTAGAACTTTACTAGCCCCTTGCATGCCATCTATTCTCTTACAACCAATTCACAACCCTGCACCCAATGGTCGTCGGTGCGAGGCTAGCCGCCTCGCCAGTAACTAACTTCTATTGCCATACTTCCAGATAAATGTGGCAGAGTTAGCAACCCAGTCTCCACCACATCCAGCAAACTCTACAATTGACAACCAGCCGAGTAAAACCAGCTAGCCAAGGCACCTTCGGTTTTGGTATTAAGGACACTCACATCTGTCTCATACACAGAGGGTTATTACGAACACTGGTGATATGGCAAGCCCCTAGCCACAGCCGCCGGACGACTATCACAGAGAGAGGGCGCCCAGCTCCCCCTTTTTGCCCACCCGAGGAGGGAGACCCCTACTCCCGCGGAGGTATACCTGGCCCCTGTTTTGACTTCTGAGTCATTGCCAGGTAGCACAGGAATTCTTCCTATCAATGAACTAACCATGCATGACTAACACCTTTACTAACCTCTATTAACTCACAATAAACCATTTACCTTTCTTGCATACTCTGATCACTAAATTAGCACCTCAGCTATACCATAGAATGAAGATTGAACAATCTAAGAGAGACGCTCCTATCACAGCTGTCCCCATCCTCCTCGCAAAGTAGATCCAGTCTCTCTCCCCTAAATACTTCCAGTATAGCCAAAATACTACCTCTTACTAAGGCTCAGTTAAATGAAAATATAAAGGCTTCCTATAGCCATGTGCCACAACAGTAAATACCATCTTACCTAGTCCCCATATCTATTGAGAGCTCAAATAAGTCCAAAGACTCGAGATCCCTACTGTCTACAGGGTCCAGAACCGAGCCTATAAATCTAGCTCCCGCCCCCAGTCAAATCAGTTGAAAGCTAGACACCAACCAGTGGTCACTACCCTGCAGTTAACCTCTAGCTCTGCCCTTGTCACCTTGTGTTGTTCCGGAGTTGAAAGATTCCAGAGCCGGCAGACTCCGTGGCAGATTTGGATAGAAGGACCTGCCCACGTATTTGAGAACTTCACACATATGGGCCCCCTGGACGGCCGCGGAACCAGTCGTTAGCCCCCAACATCACCGGAAGCAAGATAACTAGGACCAGATCTACAAATACTATTCAAGATTCATGTTGCTAGTACTAAGTGTTATAGTACTAGTTTGACACTCACTTATTAACTTTCTATAAAGTGGCTAAAACCTTGCCCAGTGTAACTCATATTTAACCATTCCATTTGGGACGTACTAAGCGATCAGTGCTCATTAATTAACAGGCGACATTGACTTCCGTAATTACCTTATTCAGATATTAAAACTCTAGTGATATCTAACGTTCGCCCACTGATTTGTATTCTACGTATTTCTGCCATAAGAAAATAAAACTTAGATCAGTACCCCCATGAGGTTACTAGAGATTTCCGTGTTCTACAATATACGCGTGTCTAATCCTAACTGTGAGCTGCTACTTGGGCACGCGACCAGCCAGTAAGAGATCAAATCAGTGAAATTGAATTACATGAATATATTGAGGTCTTTCAGAAGATAAAACTTGCTAATTAAGCCAGTGATCAGAAGATTAATACCTGAACGTTGGAAGTGGGAGACTAGTCTCCATCCAGATCCACTTATGCTAGTGTTGTTCGATTCTATTATATTGTCTTGCACGAGTATTATGCAGTGGTATATAAATAAACGTGATCATGTAACTTGCTACCATGTGTTTCTTTGTGTTCTCTATTCCTCATATCTTGTATTGTGCATGCAGCCTTATATACCCAGTCATTTAGAACTCACATTACCCAAGTTAAACCTGTAGAAAAACAGGGCATAACATTGGCGGCAGCGGTGGTTCTTGATTCGGATAAAAGGTTGCATTACACTGCAAGTTTGGAACAGTAGAAGCATGGCAACATCGCGAAATTTTCAGCCACTCGCACACATTCCCAAGTATGATGTAAACACGTATGATATCACCACTTACTTAGACATAATAAAGCCAGTGTACGATGTGGTACTTCATAATGACCGCGAAAAAATCGCCGTTGCAATTTCGGATATTATACAGTTGAGAGAAGCCGTTTCCCAACTTGTTGATCAGCCTACCTGGAAAGAATTTATTTGCCAAACTGTGAAACAGTGTACGCCAGAGTTTACCTGGAACCAGTTTCGATCCTTCGTGATCCGGACCTTAGATCCACTTTTTGGTTCCCCCGTCGCCCCCAAAATAATAAAAGTCGACGAGATCAAGTATGAAGGGGATATAAATGTGACCCTCATACAACTCTACAGATACGTGAGGACCACGTATAGCTATGAAGATTACGACCAACAAAATGAACTCTTATTCACCGCATTGTTAAACATCCTCCCACCCCACATCACCGCCCATCTCGACCCGTATGGCTTATTCGAAGAACATATGCTCTCCATCAGAGAAGAATGCCTACTCAGTTCGATGAATCCCCTATCCAACCCTTCAGCCCCTATCCAAGACTCCGTGCACCCTTCCAAAATGACTTCCGGTGAAAGTCCAACCCCAGTGCACTCTTCCTTGCCTCTATCCTCTCTGACCATCCCTAAATTTTCCCCTGCCCAGCCATCCACCAACGATCATCTTCCATCAATTGTGTTACCCCATAAACCCCATCCTTTTTCTATGCATGTCAAACAAACCCACCAACCCCAGATAACCTCTAACCAGACCGTGACTGTCACCAATAAAATTCCCAAAATTCGTCCTGTTAACAACCCCAAATCAATACATCAGTCCTCTACCAATAACCCCTGTTCTACACCTAACTCTCCCCCCACCAACCCTCCGCAGCCCCCCCAACAAGCCCCGTATTCTAGCTATGCCTACCTATGTAGGCCTACCAAAACATGTTTTCCCCATGCCCCCAGAAATGTTCAGCTATTCCCCCACCAACAAAATTTCCCTTGTGACAGTTTTCCGTCAGTAGCTTGTGACAGTTTTCAGTCAGTAGCTCCCTTCCACCCCCACACAATTCACACCCCTAGAAAACTTCGAAACCCCACACTTGACTCGCCCTCTCATGTCAAACAAACTCACCAGTCCCAGATAACCTCTAACCAGACCGAGACTGCCACCAAGAAAATTCCCCAAACTCGTCCTGTTAACAACCCCAAATCAGTACATCACTCCTCCCTCAATAACCCATGTCCTATGCCTAACTCTGCCCCCACTAATCCTCCCCAGTCCCACATAACCTTTAACCAGACCGAGACTGACACCAAGAAAATTCCCCAAATTCGTCCTGTTAACAACCCCAAATCAATACATCAGTCCTCTACCAATAACCCCTGTTCTACACCTAACTCTTCCCCCACCAACCCGCCGCAGTCCCCCCAACAAATCCCGTTTTCTAACTCGCTCACCTCTCACCACCCTGAACCTCCCACACGCGCCGTTAATCCTCCCCTCACGCGTGACGACCTAGGGACCCAACCATGTTCCCCCCCTTCCCCCAGAAATGCTCAGCTATTCCCCCACCAACAAAATTTCCCTTGTGACAGTTTTCCGTCAGTAGCTCCCTTCCACCCCCCCACAATTCACACCCCTAATAAACTTCAAAACCCCACACTTGACTCACCCCCTCATGACAGACAAACCCACCAATCCCATATAACCTCTAAACAAACCGTCACTGCCACCGACACACCCCACCACTCTGATCCTCCCACACGCGCTGTTAATCCTCCCCTCACGCGTGACGACCTAGGGACCCAACCATGCTCCCCTTCCCCCAGAAATGCTCAGCTATTCCCCCACCAACAAAATTTCCCTTGTGACAGTTTTCCGTCAGTAGCTCCCTTCCACCCCCCCACAATTCACACCCCTAATAAACTTCAAAACCCCACACTTGACTCACCCCCTCATGACAGACAAACCCACCAACCCCATATAACCTCTAAACAAACCGTCACTGCCACCGACACACCCCACCACTCTGATCCTCCCACACGCGCCGTTAATCCCCCCCTCACGCGTGACCCCCACCAAAGTGATTTCCCCCCCCTCATGCGTACCGAACACCTGCTCACCAGTCGGTCCCCCACCATCATGAGCCCAGCTAAACTTTCAACCTCCACCAATTCCCACCCTGCCAGCCTAACCTCTCACGACCACATTCAGAACGAACAATCACCCCCGTACATAACCCCTACCTCCTTTTCCCCCCCTATCTTACCCCCCTCTTCACCGTTACCCCACCCGCCCCAAATTCCACCCCCAAAGATCCCGCTCGACAAAATACCACTCCCATCCCAATCCAACCACAAAACTTTTTCCACCTTGGCTAAACCCCAAAATACTCTCTCTCTCGCCCCAAACAACATAATCAACCTCTCAACTTCAACCACTCCTCGAAATCCCATCCATGTCTCTCCCGAAAATAAAATCAGTCCAAATTCAACCCCTCTCAAACCACAACCCTGCCTGCCCAGACCCCCCCCCCCACCATCTCCCTATCAAATCCCCACACCCCAAACCTCCAAACCACCCGATCATAGTAAACTCTCAACCTTCAGCCTTACTCACCCTTCCCCAAACCCCACTCACGACCACAACTCTCTACACAATTCAACCCCTCCCCAGCACCAACCTCTTCCGCAACAACAACCCCGACTCGACCTGCCCGTTTCATCTTTAAAACCCCCCTATCACTACCCCCGACCGAAACCACTTAGACCCCCCTCCAAAACTGGCCCCGGGCCAGCTCGCCCCCAGACCCACATTCCTAATGACAGAACTAACGGTATATCCACCCCGCCCTTATAATAATAATAATAATAATAATAGTTCTTAAAGCTAGCGCATGCTAAGCTAGCTAAGGATAGCTCAATAAGGCCGATTAGGCGTATTTCCATTGGGGTCCTGTACTACTACCCCATCCCTTTGCTCATGAGGGATGGTAACGACTCAGTGCTTGTGAAAAATCTTTAATGCGCCGAGCGTGGGCGCGAACCCGGGCCTTCTGGGTGGAAGTCCGAGACGCTAGTCACTACACCAAGCGAGCCGCTATTCCACCTATTCACCTTCCAAAGTGAAAGCGAAACCCCAAGGTCAAAGCCACAACCACCACCACCCCTATTACCAGACCGTCACCCAGACTAACGGCGACCCTAAATAACCCCCCCTGATGATGATGAGGATATTATTGTACTTAATTTTGTTTTATTGTTTTCAATTCCTAAGCGATTGGGCATGATTCTATAAATTTACATGTTTTCCATATACTGTATATTATATATTTGTTCCCTTAGTCATACTACTTTTCTTGTTAACCTACACTTTTCTGACTATCTTTAAAATTTGTTTTATACATTGTTAAACACTTTACCTCTTCTTAATTTTCCTGTGTTCTTAATTTTCTGTTTTTCTTAAATTTACATGTTTTCCATATACTGTATATATTATATTTTTTTTCCCTTAGTCATACTACTTTTCTTGTTAACCTACACTTTTCTGACTATCTTTTAAATTTGTTCTATACATTGTTAAACACTTTACCTTCACCTGTAAAACGTTCTTCCCCTCAAAATAAAACATCGTCAAGCGACTCAAGTCCCACGACAAACATCTACCTTCCCACCATGACTATGCTTCTTTTTACTTCACCCTTGAGGCTCGAGGACGAGCCTATAATGAAGGAGAGGGAAGTAAAATGCCCCAGAACGAGAAGCCCACCACAGAAGCCACGAACGAACACCACACAGAAACACCCAAAGGAAAGGTCCACAGAACGAAAGGACCAGCTGACCGAGCCAGCCAATTCAGACAGGCCCAAGCCCGCAGGGCTAAGCAGCTCCAGGCCGCACCTAGATACCCCTTCTAAACTGACCATTTTTCCACACCTCATGTACACTACACTCCTAACTACAAAGATGATGAACAGGAATATACATTCATATTAAAAACACCCATGCCCTGTCCCGACGTTGAGCCAATGCCAACACATCAGACAGCCATAATTATATCTATGTATGTTCTTACATCCGAGAAGTAGATGTTATATATCTTAGAAGTTAAAACACCCACGCCTGTCCCTAGACCTTGTATATCATTTCCCATGAAGAGTATAGATATATGTAACCCGTGCTCAGTCGCCCCCTTGCATTGTTCCTCTAGTAACTAAGTGTCTCTATAATATTAACTGCCACCAGTATGGATACGACATAGCGGCACTGTCCTTGTGTCGTATTGTGCCAAGTACAGATCAACCAGGTTTCATCACCTTATTAGGACGACGACTATAATGTCGTCGTTCATCGATGTATGCAATCCTTAGTTTAAGTATTAATATTAACATTCCCTAACATCTTGTCTTGCCAGACTAAGCTTCTGAAGACCCATCGCCCCATAAATCTATGTATTCAATCCTTAGGTTAAGTATTTTTATCCGCCATTGTGTTCACCTTTTTCCATTTACTTTTCCACAATTGTCATACGTCTTCCCCTTGCCTCCTTCGTATCCACAGTCCACACTACGCCAATTTACTTTGTGTCATACACCTCTTACCCCAACCAGAGATTGTATAAGATAACCTTGTTACCAGTATCTGTCATAAGTACCCCGAAACAATAACTAAGTACCCCTACGAACTGCCGCTGTTGTTGGTATATATATATTTCATAGAAAACGCAGTTCCCAGGGCCAACTAATAGTATCCATAACCCCTCAGACTGATCACATAACTCTATCTTTTCCAGACTCATATACCACCCCATAGTTGCATTCCCCGGTAGCATTTGGCTAACGTATTCTACTGCCTTTTCAAACTTCCATATCAACTGCAGCCTAATGCCACCCCCACGCCCAGAGACCTTAGGGTCAAATTCCCCTATAGTCCCCCTGCACTCCTCCCCCTCTCATTATAAGACCCCGCGCTTCTCTACTCTTGTCCGACCTAGCCTCTCTCTCATACCTCTTGAAGATCCTTGAATTGCCCGTTGCTAACGCTCTCCAACCTTTTATATATACTCCTATCCAGCCTAACTTCACTTAGTAGGCCAGAACAACATTAGAACTTTACTAGCCCCTTGCATGCCATCTATTCTCTTACAACCCATTCACAACCCTACACCCAATGGTCGTCGGTGCGAGGCTAGCCGCCTCGCCAGTAACTAACTTCTATTGCCATACTTCCAGATAAATGTGGCAGAGTTAGCAACCCAGTCTCCACCACATCCAGCAAACCCTACAATTAACAACCAGCCGAGTAAAACCAGCTAGCCAAGGCACCTTCGGTTTTGGTATTAAGGACACTCACATCTGTCTCATACACAGAGGGTTATTACGAACACTGGTGATATGGCAAGCCCCTAGCCACAGCCGCCGGACGACTATCACAGAGAGAGGGCGCCCAGCTCCCCCTTTTTGCCCACCCGAGGAGGGAGACCCCCACCCCCGCGGAGGTATACCTGGCCCCTGTTTTGACTTCTGAGTCATTGCCAGGTAGCACAGGAATTCTTCCTATCAATGAACTAACCATGCATGACTAACACCTTTACTAACCTCTATTAACTCACAATAAACCATTTACCTTTCTTGCATACTCTGATCACTAAATTAGCACCTCAGCTATACCATAGAATGAAGATTGAACAATCTAAGAGAGACGCTCCTATCACAGCTGTCCCCATCCTCCTCGCAAAGTAGATCCAGTCTCTCTCCCCTAAATACTTCCAGTATAGCCAAAATACTACCTCTTACTAAGGCTCAGTTATATGAAAATATAAAGGCTTCCTATAGCCATATGCCACAACAGTAAATACCATCTTACCTAGTCTCCATATCTATTGAGAGCTCAAATAAGTCCATAAGACTCGAGATCCCTACTGTCTACAGGGTCCAGAACCGAGCCTATAAATCTAGCTCCCGCCCCCAGTCAAATCAGTTGAAAGCTAGACACCAACCAGTGGTCACTACCCTGCAGTTAACCTCTAGCTCTGCCCTTGTCACCTTGTGTTGTTCCGGAGTTGAAAGATTCCAGAGCCGGCAGACTCCGTGGCAGATTTGGATAGAAGGACCTGCCCACGTATTTGAGAACTCCACACATATGGGCCCCCTGGACGGCCGCGGAACCAGTCGTTAGCCCCCAACATCACCGGAAGCAAGATAACTAGGACCAGATCTACAAATACTATTCAAGATTCATGTTGCTAGTACTAAGTGTTATAGTACTAGTTTGACACTCACTTATTAACTTTCTATAAAGTGACTAAAACCTTGCCCAGTGTAACTCATATTTAACCATTCCATTTGGGACGTACTAAGCGATCAGTGCTCATTAATTAACAGGCGACATTGACTCCCGTAATTACCTTATTCAGATATTAAAACTCTAGTGATATCTAACGTTCGCCCACTGATTTGTATTCTACGTATTTCTGCCATAAGAAAATAAAACTTAGATCAGTACCCCCATGAGGTTACTAGAGATTTCCGTGTTCTACAATATACGCGTGTCTAATCCTAACTGTGAGCTGCTACTTGGGCATGCGACCAGCCAGTAAGAGATCAAATCAGTGAAATTGAATTACATGAATATATTGAGGTCTTTCAGAAGATAAAACTTGCTAATTAAGCCAGTGATCAGAAGATTAATACCTGAACGTTGGAAGTGGGAGAGTAGGCTCCATCCAGATCCACTTATGCTAGTGTTGTTCGATTCTATTATATTGTCTTGCACGAGTATTATGCAGTGGTATATAAATAAACGTGATCATGTAACTTGCTACCATGTGTTTCTTTGTGTTCTCTATTCCTCATATCTTGTATTGTGCATGCAGCCTTATATACCCAGTCATTTAGAACTCACATTACCCAAGTTAAACCTGTAGAAAAACAGGGCATAACACAGGTTTGCCACGATAAACGACAAATTTCAACCTACTTCAACTCCTTCTTCACTTCCATAGCAAACACTTGCACAGAACCTACCTCAACCTCTCAATAAATACACGACAACAACGGCCACCTTTCGTAATTTCTACAGAGATAAAGACATACACCCGAACACATTTAGATTGCAAAATGTTACACCAAAATACACTTTTGACGAGCTGTCTAACCTAAATGTACATAAGAGCACAGGACCAGACAAAATTCCTGCCAAATTTCTACGAGATGGAGCCATTGGTATAGCAGGCCCCCTAACCCACATCATGAACTTGTCAATTAACACCAACACAGTACCTGCTGAACTCAAGGAAGCTATTGTAACCCCTCTATTCAAGAAAGGAAATAAACTAGAAGTTGGCAACTACAGACCAGTTAGCATATTATGTATTGTATCTAAAATCCTTGAAAGAGCGGTATACACCCAAATTGAACACTACCTCAAACAAAATGATCTATTCTATAAGTTTCAATCAGGTTTCAGATGCATGTACTCGACAGACTCCTGTCTCATCCACTTAACGGATCACATTCGTAAAGAAATGTCTAAAGGTAACTACACCGGTATGGTTCTTCTTGATCTACAAAAAGCGTTTGACACAGTAGACCATGATATCCTATGTAATAAACTACAAGCTATGGACATAGGGTCTGTGAACTGGTTTAAATCTTATCTTAGTGGTAGAACCCAAAGAGTCAAAATTGATGATAATATATCTGATCCTATGCCAATTAACTGTGGGGTCCCGCAGGGAAACATCATTGGTCCCTTACTCTTTCTCTGTTATGTGAACGACATGGAACTGAGCGTCTCATGTAAATTATTACTGTATGCAGACGACAGCGTGCTTCTGGTTTCAGGAAAAGACCCAATAAGTATTGCCGCTTCACTTTCCAAAGAACTAGCATCATGTAGTGAATGGCTAGTGGACAATAGACTATCTCTTCACCTGGGCAAGACGGAAGCCATCTTATGTGGAACAAAACGCAAACTGAAAGACATTGTGGGCTTCTCGGTCAACTGTAATGATATTCCTATAACAACAGTGTCACAAGTTAAATATCTCGGACTGAAACTGGACGCGAGTTTGTCAGGTGAAACAATTTTGGAATCTATCCTGAGTAAGTGTAGAGCACGTATAAAATACCTGTATAAACAGGTGGGATGCTTGCCCGCGGCGACCAAAAAGACCCTCTGCCAAGCGCTTGTTCAATGTCATTTTGACTATTCTGTGTCATCCTGGTACTCTGCATCATCTAAATCAGCACAGCACAAACTTCAGGTCACTCAAAATAAAATGGTTAGGTTCATGCTGAACCTAGGACCCAGATCACATGTTGGCCAGGAACAACTTCAGTCACTAGGTATGCTCAATGTCTCTGACAGGGCCAAACAAATCAGGCTAACTAATGCCTTAAAAATTTTCTATGACAGAGCTCCAGAGTATCTAAAGAATGATTTTGTTAAAGCAAATGAGAGGAGTGGACATAATACAAGAAACATGATGTTTAATTTTAAGGTCCCGAGAATCCAAGGACAGGGTAAGCAAACATTCTTCTTCACTGCCATCAAAGACTGGAACGACCTACCCCAGTCAGTCCGTGAAAAGAGAACACTGTATTCCTTCAGACGTGGCCTGAAGGAACACCTGAACCGGACAGCTGCGAGCACCAAGCTTATGTCTACTACTAAATACGACATAAGAGATAGACAAACCAAACTGAAATGATTACTGATTACGGATTACTGATATTTACTATAGGATGTAAGTATCTTAAAATAACCCCCTAGAAATACTTTCTCTAAAGTATCTATTTCTTTATCCTCCCCATTTCCCCAGCTAACCTAATCCCACAAGGACCCCAATGGAAATACGCCTAACGGCCTTATTGGGCTATCCTTAGTTGGAATTATGCAAGGCTGGTACATGTCATATTTATAACAAACTATGTGGTACCAACTCTGTAAATTGCTAACTGAATAAATATTATTATTATTATTATTATTATTATTATTATTATTATAACCTTATGAGCATTAATTCCTGGAAATTTTCTTTTTTCCAGAGCTGGGTCCCGGTGGGTCTATGTGTAAGTGGGGGTTTTCGTCTTCTTTGCTTTTCTTTTCTAATGTTCCTGGAACTTTGCTGTTACCCCCGCCTTATTTATTATTTCCTTGTTCATTCCATTATTGTGTTTCTTCCTTACTTAATGATGGGTCCAACTTATTACTCTGGTACCTTAATGGCCGTTGCATGCAAGGAAATACAGGTGAATGAATGCAAATGGTCTAAATGACACAGGATAAATAAAAACACAATATACCGTTTGGTATTCTTAACTATATTAAAACACTGTAAAGAGAAATACCCTTTTCACTGTGATACACAAATCAATAGGATTATTACTTTAGTCAACCACGGAATATATCGGTATTATTGGCGCACTGAACTACTTCTTATCACCACATCAAAGTTAACTAAAACCCTTCAACAGGTGACCCCAAGGCCACTACCCTAGTAAACACACACTCGGTCACTAGGTTCATAAGGCGTACAACAGCTCACAATGGGGTGAAGGTTAGCTCAAGGCTCAATAACACCAACAGCATCCTGTCTCAGTACAGCCACTAGGTCATGTCCACAGGACTCTGCACCTGGTACTTCTCCCTGGACTTCGCTCCTGACCTGGGACCTGGTATTAACATTACCATTAATAAAACTGACAAAATTCTATATCTTAATTCATATCAACATTACAAAAGTGGTCAAATGTATCAATTAAGAAACAACAAAAGGAGGATGTATATTATTGGGTTACAGATAAAATTTACTTAGTTGACCCTCAAAAATATATAAAGAAAAATGGTCCAAATAGAAAACGGAGGGTTGGGGATAGATATAATTTACTTAGTTGACCCTCAAAAATATATAAAGAAAAACGGTCCAAATAGAAAACGGAGCATAGGCCTATATACACCCTACTCACAAAGGAATGTTGGTTACATTAAGTTACATATACTGAACTTGGCATACGGGATATCATTGTTGTGATAATACTACACTAACATAATACAATTAACATTATTATCTTATACATAATTAATAAGGTTGGCAGGACAAATAATATGGAATTTGAAATCTAATTGAGTAATTATCAAACGGAATGAATAATTTCACCTTCGACCAAGACAAAGAATGTCGTATAATTTCGTAGTTACATATAAGAAACTGGGCTTAAAAATGGTCTCAAAACTTATGTTAAATACTTCACAATTCACTTCAACTCACCTTCAACTGAAGGTTTTATCTAAACACAACACAAAAGGGAAATATATACTGAGTTAAGCCAAATATTTCCCCTTAGTCCGCCCGAGGCTGGCGACTGGGAGGGAATGATGCTGGCACTCTCGGCTCTAGGCTCTGTAGGACTCGGGGTCAGCGTCCGTTGTCACAACAATAACCATACCTTGATTAAATGAGCTCCTCAACTTACTTAGAGTCTAATAAAACTTTCAAAGGATAATTGAATTACTTTTATATGATGCAACGAATTTCAGGCACAAACATGTTAACTATTACTTACGATATCCTAGGTAAGACTATAGTTTTTAAGTTGGAGGTAGGACTCATAAATTTCCACCTGTCAAACCCCCTTGAGGTGGGCACTTGTCGCTAAGGCCTCAGAATCAGGGTGTCACACTAGAGACCCGGTACAAGCAATTATTAGGCCAAATATCAGCATTATACTAGATTCACAAAGTTAAAGTTATGCTTTGCAATTAACTGTATACACCTGGAAGTGATTAAATGGCCAAAACAAGTAAATTTCATTCTAATTCCAAAACAACATTGCTTCGATTGTGACACCCCTTTTCTAAACTTAATATAACAATACCAAACAATTATATTTAATATGTAAAGTTAGAATAATGACCCTCGTACCTATGAGACACCATTGGGCCTATTTAATTATTTCTTTCTAGTCATTACAATTTAATATATGTCAACTGATATCTTAATCAAGATAATAACATAATACAGAACATTTCACCTAATCTCAACACTGATTGGGTCATTATTGGGCTTAAAGTGAGTGAACAGAAAAAGTCTTGGTGTAAATATTGCCAAAATTAAGCCTAGTCAATTTAGACCCCTTACACAGCTTTTTTCCCCCCTTAAGACTTTTACTCACTCACTTTCAGCCTAAATTATTACAATACGGTGCCTTACAAGAAAATGGGCACAAACATAACACGATTACACTTAATCAACTGAGCCATAGGAGTCAGAAAGAGCACCATCCTCGTGATCGTTGGACATACCCAATTAAAAAAAACTTCCAGTAGTACATATAAACAATTAAACCAGAACAACTACAACTGTGTGTGGCCCACCTTTAACTAACCCAATCATTACAGCCCAGAACACCTGATCCCTCCACGCCTAATACTACTGTGAACCCCAGAAGCCCAGGTGTAGGTAGAGCGCGGGCGTCCACCAGACAAGGTTGCCCTACACACTCGATGAGGTAGACGAGTCCTGGGAGAACCCGTAGGCTCCCCCTTCTACACCGCTACCCCACGTCCTGATGTGATCGGTCTATTCCCTACCCCCGAAAACATCTGTCTGCGTTGTACTAAAGAGCCACCCCATGGAGGCTATACACACGACTTCCCAAAAAGTCCACAGCAGCTCAAGTTACAATGGAGAGATTTACCTGCCACCCAAACACGGGCGACTACCAAGGGCAACAACACGCAATAAGTGACTTTGGTGATGGGCTGGTCTATCAGAGTGAGAACTGAGCGATCTCTGACTGTTCCTTTTACTTATATATTTTCTAGATCTCAAGTGACGGCGTCTTTTCCGTGGATTGACCTCCCAATCTACCAAGATTGGAAGCCAAAGCGTCACATTTTTCCCTTGCCCCTCAACTTTCTCTTCATAATTGCTGAGGGGCACAGGGCCCTGGGTGGGGCTTTGGTTTCCCGGGCGTTTCCGCACCCTCCTCAGCTCCCTGCCATGGAGTGGCTTCGGTCACCCAGGCTTTATTGTGGTCGGCAGGGAGGGTTCTGTTGGGGCGCTCGGTTATGGCCTTGGAATTGCTCGGGGCCTTGGGGCTGTTCGGCCAGGCAGCTTGGGGAACAACAACAACAACAACAACAACAACACGCAAGACTGGCCAACCAAAGAGGGGTCACACACCACCATACAGTACTACAAAATAAGGCTCTAACCCTTTTAAACATTACTTATCCAGTCTACGGGGCTTCTTGTGATGACGAGGTGCTAGTTTCTACTCCTCTACTCCACTTCTCCATTTCCTCCGCACTGTTCCACTAACCATTCCTGCCATCGATCACCTCTCCTTCACCCATGTGGGTGGTAAGAGGATTGTCACTCCAAGCTCCTCCTTCTTCGCCCACGTGGATGTTGAGGGAATTGGTTCCTTCATTTTTCGACATTTTACAATACAAACCCATTCCGTACTTATACATAACTATGGTAATCATAACACTTGGAATGTGGTAACTTAACAAAACAAAAACCTAAAACTTTTGCAATATCTCTTTTCTGAAATGTGGTAGCGTGATAGAAAGATAATGCAAGGCAATCGGAGTAAAGGATACGGATAATCCCGGGAATAAACACAAGCGTTGTCACTAATTAAACCCAACCTTCCCAGAATTATCCCACCGCTGTATACACCACTGTAAGGTTTTTTTTTCGTAGTCTTTACTTGTCTTTTCTAATGTTCTTGGGACTTTGCTGTTACCCCCGCCTTATTTATTATTTCTCTGTTCATTCCATTATTGTGTTTCTTCCTTACTTAATGATGGGTCCAACTTATTACTCTGGTAGCTTAATGGCCGTTGCATGCAAGGAAATACAGGTGAATGAATGCAAATGGTCTAAATGACACAGGATAAATAAAAACACAATATACCGTTTGGTATTCTTAACTATATTAAAACACTGTAAAGAGAAATACACTTTTCACTGTGATACACAAATCAATACGATTATTACTTTAGTCAACCACGGAATATATCGGTATTATTGGCGCACTGAACTACTTCTTATCACCACATCAAAGTTAACTAAAACCCTTCAACAGGTGACCCCAAGGCCACTACCCTAGTAAACACACACTCGGTCACTAGGTTCATAAGGCGTACAACAGCTCACAATGGGGTGAAGGTTAGCTCAAGGCTCAATAACACCAACAGCATCCTGTCTCAGTAAAGCCACTAGGTCATGTCCACTGGGGTGGACACAGGACTCTGCACCTGGTACTTCTCCCTGGACTTCGCTACTGACCTGGGACCTGGTATTAACATTACCATTAATAAAACTGACAAAATTCTATATCTTAATTCATATCAACATTACAAAAGTGGTCAAATGTATCAATTAAGAGACAACAAAAGGAGGATGTATATTATTGGGTTACAGATAAAATTCACTTAGTTGACCCTCAAAAATATATAAAGAAAAATGGTCCAAATAGAAACGGAGGGTTGGGGATAGATATAATTTACTTAGTTGACACTCAAAAATATATAAAGAAAAACGGTCCAAATAGAAAACGGAGCATAGGCCTATATACATCCTACTCACAAAGGAATGTTGGTTACATTAAGTTACATATACTGAACTTGGCATACGGGATATCATTGTTGTGATAATACTACACTAACATAATACAATTAACATTATTATCTTATACATAATTAATAAGGTTGGCAGGACAAATAATATGGAATTTGAAATCTAAATGAGTAATTATCAGACGGAATGAATAATTTCACCTTCGACCAAGACTAAGGATGTCGTATAATTTCGTAGTTACATATAAGAAACTGGGCTTAAAAATGGTCTCAAAACTTATCTTAAATACTTCACAATTCACTTCAACTCACCTTCAACTGAAGGTTTTATCTAAACACAACACAAAAGGGAAATATATACTGAGTTAAGCCAAATATTTCCCCTTAGTCCGCCCGAGGCTGGCGACTGGGAGGGAATGACGCTGGCACTCTCGGCTCTAGGCTCTGTAGGACTCGGGGTCAGCGTCCGTTGTCACAACAATAACCATACCTTGATTAAATGAGCTCCTCAACTTACTTAGAGTCTAAAAAAACTTTCAAAGGATAATTGAATTACTTTTATATGATGCAACGAATTTCAGGCACAAACATGTTAACTATTACTTACGATATCCTAGGTAAGACTATAGTTTTTAAGTTGGAGGTAGGACTCATAAATTTCCACCTGTCAAACCCCCTTGAGGTGGGCACTTGTCGCTAAGGCCTCAGAATCAGGGTGTCACACTAGAGACCCGGTACAAGCAATTATTAGGCCAAATATCAGCATTATACTAGATTCACAAAGTTAAAGTTATGCTTTGCAATTAACTGTATACACCTGGAAGTGATTAAATGGCCAAAACAAGTAAATTTCATTCTAATTCCAAAACAACATTGCTTCGATTGTGACACCCCTTTTCTAAACTTAATATAACAATACCAAACAATTATATTTAATATGTAAAGTTAGAATAATGACCCTCGTACCTATGAGACACCATTGGGCCTATTTAATTATTTCTTTCTAGTCATTACAATTTAATATATGTCAACTGATATCTTAATCAAGATAATAACATAATACAGAACATTTCACCTAATCTCAACACTGATTGGGTCATTATTGGGCTTAAAGTGAGTGAACAGAAAAAGTCTTGGTGTAAATATTGCCAAAATTAAGCCTAGTCAATTTAGACCCCTTACATATGCAGAACCTGGAGTAAGTATCCCACCAGTCTCTGTCATGGCTACCTTTGCCCCGGTTTTTGCTTTATGCATTACGCCCTCCTGTTCAGGTATCCCTATTTTTGCGCACACCCTTTGTATAAAATGTGTTAAAATGTCTCGTTTGGTGTGGGTTACCTTTCCGGCGTTTTTTCTCGTTGCTCCGAGAACACCGTTTTTGTTTACCGAGTTTTAGTCAGGATGGCTCAAAATAGGTAAGTTACCCCGACGATTTTGGTCGTTTGAGGGCTTATAAGAAACTGCGTTTTCTGTGGTCGAGCCTGGGATCAGGCTTCCTGTGTTATTCATTGCTTTATGCATTACGCCCTCCTGTAATGTATAGTTTAGTGTGGGTTACCTTTCCGGCGTTTTTCTCGTTGCTCCGAGAACACCGTTTTTGTTTACCGAGTTTTAGTCAGGATGGCTAAAATAGGTAAGTTACCCCGACGAGTTGGGTCGCTTGAGGGCTCATCAGAAACTGCGTTTTCTATGGTCGAGCCTGGGATCAGGCTTCCTGGGTTATTCCCGTCGAGGGGGGCTCCACACAGTTTTCTAGGTGATCAGGCTGACACCTGTTGGACTTGGTTTTCTCTGCTTTTCTAAGCCATTGAAACAATGCTGTCTGTTTGTTTGGTCTTTACCTCCCGGCGACCTTTTTACAAAGAGGTCTGGGGCAGGTATAACTGGTTTGACATTGCATTTAAAACCCGGCGGTTGTACCTTCGGGTGGTTATATTAACGGATTTGCGATTCGAGATAATTTGCCAAACAATTGATTGATACAATAGGGTATCACGGCCTTCAAGACGGCGATCTATGAGGGCTTCTGGGAGAAGCCGGATTAAAGATTAAGATAGGCTTAGACTTTTTATGGGATAAAAAGATGCCTGAATCTTACTAGTGTTTCAAGTGTCAAGGGATACTTGAAAGACTTCATCTTTAATAAAGATATGCTTCATCTTTATGAGGATTAAGAAATTATGCTTAATTCTTTTGGACAGGTAAAAGATATGCTGAAATCTTTAATAAGCCATTGAAACAATACCGTTTGTTTGTTTAGTCTTTCCCTCCCGGCGACCTTTTTACAAAGAGGTCTGGGGCAGGTACAATTGGTTTGACATTGCATATAAAACCCGGCGGTTGTACCTTTGGGTGGTTATATTAACTGATTTGCAATTCGCGATATTTGTATTTCCTCCCCGGCGATCTTTTACAAAGAAGTGGGGTTAGGAACAATTGGGGTTAACTTTTAAACTTTAAATCACCCGGCGGGTGCAACCTGGAAGGGTGGGATGCCCGAATTTGCAAAATTCAGTTTAGTTGACCAGACAATTGAGGGATGCATTGTGTATCGCCTCCTTCAACATACGGCGCTTTAGGGCACAATTGGGGTTAACGTTTTTTAAACTAATATTCACACCCGGTGGGTGCTCCTTGGAGGGATGGGAATAACGAATTTACAATTCAGTTAGTTAACCAGACAATTGAGGGATACGTTTTGTATCGCCGCCTTCAACATACGGCGATCTAAAAAGATACTTCGGGAGAAGTTAGATCTCGTATATTTGTCAGGCTTCCCAGTTTTTGATCTACGAGATAATTCGGGGGCCGGCGTCTTTTTTAGTTTTTTTTTCTTCTCCAAAATTGAATCTTGAAACAAACACCACCGGAAAGACTTAATCAGTTATAAACGCCATGCTGGTCTTTATATATTATGTCAGAGGGTATTCATAAATCTTTTGGACAAATTAAGATATTCTGAAATCTTTTACTTAGGAAACCCCACCGCGTAGCGAGCTGTAGTCGTTGAGTATTACGTCTCGTTACCCGGCGGGTTATTTAACACTTGTGCGCGAACATGTTTGGGTTAACCTTCTGAGCATTAATTCCTGGAAATTTTCTTTTTTTCCAGAGCTGGGTCCCGGCGGGTCTATGCAGAACCTGGAGTAAGTATCCCACCAGTCTCTGTCATGGCTACCTTTGCCCCGGTTTATGCTTTATGCATTACGCCCTCCTGTTCAGGTATCCCTATTTTTGCGCACACCCTTTGTATAAAATGTGTTAAAATGTCTCGTTTGGTGTGGGTTACCTTTCCGGCGTTTTTTCTCGTTGCTCCGAGAACACTGTTTTTGTTTACCGAGTTTTAGTCAGGATGGCTCAAAATAGGTAAGTTACCCCGACGAGTTTGGTCGCTTGAGGGCTCATAAGAAACTGCGTTTTTTGTGATCGAGCCTGGGATCAGGCTTCCTGTGTTATTCATTGCTTTATGCATTACGCCCTCCTGTAATGTATAGTTTAGTGTGGGTTACCTTTCCGGCGTTTTTCTCGTTGCTCCGAGAACACCGTTTTTGTTTACCGAGATTTAGTCAGGATAGCTAAAATAGGTAAGTTACCCCGACGAGTTTGGTCACTTGAGGGCTCATCAGAAACTGTGTTTTCTATGGTCGAGCCTGGGATCAGGCTTCCTGGGTTATTCCCGTCGAGGGGGGCTCCACACAGTTTTCTAGGTGATCCGGCTGACACCTGTTGGACTTGGTTTTCTCTGCTTTTCAAAGCCATTGAAACAATGCTGTCTGTTTGTTTGGTCTTTACCTCCCGGCGACCTTTTTACAAAGAGGTCTGGGGCAGGTATAATTGGTTTGACAGTGCATATAAAACCCGGCGGTTGTACCTTCGGGTGGTTATATTAACGGATTTGCGATTCGAGATAATTTGCCAAACAATTGATTGATACAATAGGGTATCACGGCCTTCAAGACGGCGATCTATGAGGGCTTCTGGGAGAAGCCGGATTAGAGATTAAGTAGGCTTAGACTTTTTATGGGATAAAAAGATGCCTGAATCTTACTAGTGTTTCAAGTGTAAAGGGATACTTGAAAGACTTCATCTTTAATAAAGATATGCTTCATCTTTATGAGGATTAAGAGGTTATGCTTAATTCTTTTGGACAGGTGAAAGATATGCTGAAATCTTTAATAAGCCATTGAAACAATGCCGTTTGTTTGTTTAGTCTTTTCCTCCCGGCCACCTTTTTACAAAGAGGTCTGGGGCAGGTACAATTGGTTTGACATTGTATATAAAACCCGGCGGTTGTACCTTTGGGTGGTTATGTTAACTGATTTGCAATTCGCGATAATTTGCCAAACAATTGATCGATACAATAGGGTATCACGGCCTTCAAGACGGCGATCTATGAGGGCTTCTGGGAGAAGCCAGATTAGAGATTAAGATAGGCTTAGACTTTTTATGGGATAAAAAGATGCCGGAATCTTACTAGTGTTTCAAGTGTAAAGGGATACTTGAAAGACTTCATCTTTAATTAAGATATGCTTCATCTTTATGAGGATTCAGAAGATATGCTTAAATCTTCTGGACAGGTAAAGATATGCTGAAATCTTTAATATGAAACAAAAGGACAACGAAAAGTAGTGGTGGAGTGCTACGGTTCGTTGACCGGCGGTTTTGAGGCACATATTTTGTACCGTTTTTTGGGTGTAACCCTATGAGCATTAATCCCCGGAACTTTCTCTTTCCAGGGCGGAGTACCGGTGTTGCACCAGGTGACCAGGTAGTTCCCGGGGGCGGGGTAGTTTTCCCCCAGTCTCTGTCGTGTCGGCACTTGAACCTCTCATTGCTGTATGTTCAACGCCGTTAAGCTCAGGTAGCCCTATCTTATTTTTATTTGTTAATGAAATAATTTAATAGCTGAATCATAATAAACATATATATTTTCTATGATTATATTATGATAATATTGTGTTTATTTATAGTAATTTATTTTAATACAATTAAATATAAATTAAATTAATTAGTATACTTTATCATTTTGCTCACCAGCTCTGCTTTCAATGTGTTAATGAGCTATTATCATAAACCTTTACGGGACTCGGACGAGGGCTCCCATTCAGGGGGTATACCGAGCTCGCAAGCGAGGGACAGCCACAGCCAAGGTGTATGGCGATACTCACAGTCGTACCTCACCCGCCGGACGATAACGCCGGCGGGCGGACCTGACGCTCTGATGACGGACGGGAACAGGTTGAGTTCCATTTATCTATTTTCCGCCGCCAGACGCGTCTCTAATGTGCCACGTAGTCAACAAACTACAGGATTAGCGAGGTGTAGTCTCGCTAATCGCGCCCCTGTGGCCGGCACAGTGTGGTACCAGCATTTGAACACGTGGTGCCCGCACCCAGTGTCACTCCTGGTCGGGTTGTTCCACTTAGAACACAATTGGCAACCTAGAAACCTCGCGGACTTGTTCATTTTGGACATTCAGGAGGCCAAGTTGGTAGCACCATATGGTAGCGACATGACCAAGATATTCACGAATCAATATACCCAGTCTACAAAGCGACAGTTTCAATCGCATTGGCAAGCTTTTCCGTCTCGGATTCTTAGAACAAAACAATCTGTGCCCTCGGTGGCGTTGGTTGTTTATTATTTAATTTATCTGTTCATGCAGAAACATTTATCTGACAGTGATTTATGTGGGCAGGTTTTAACCTCCGCCCACCTCCCCGTCAGCTCAGGCCTACATGGTCTCTGGACAAAGCATCGTCATTATTCTCGTTCCCGTATGTACCAAAGACTGCAGATTTTACAAAAGGGCAGTATTCCTTATGGCTTTGGCTACCAGGAACAGAGTATCTGAGCTGGCGGCGATGAGCAACGCACCTAATTGCCTCAGGTTTGATAGGCTTCATGAGTGTATTCACATTGCACCTTCCCCAGGATTCATAGCCGAGATTGAGCACAGTGAACACGTGTTTTCAGAGTTCACGGTGCCGGCGTTAAACAGGGGAAAGGTGCACCATCTTTTTTGCCCAGTGCAAGCTCTAACCAAATATTTAAGAGTGGCACCTCTAAATCACCAGGGTGCTTTATGGGTCGCAAGTCCGGGTGAACGCTTGATGGAGCGTACACTGGCTTCTCTCTTGGTCGAGGACTTTAAAGAGAAGAATCCCGGCGTTGTGGGTAAGACCCACGATTTACGCAAGGGGACAGCCTCTTTACGTTTCCTTAATAATCTTTCGGTGGAAGTTATTACGTCCACACGGTTGTGGGCCTCTAATCAGGAGTTTTTGCCTCGATACCTTTCAGTAGCTCTGAACAAACCTTCCTTGCCATGTATAGCTTTACGGCAGAGGGTCTAGGTGGCCCTTTTAAGTCACGTTTTGTTTAATTTCAAGAAAAAGGGGGGGGGGGGAGGGTGCAGTCAGTGTGACATAGGACACCCTAGACCCCTCCGGAGTATGTGTTCAGAACATACGAGCTGTGATACTGGTTGTAGGCATTGTATTATAAAATTTCTCTGTAGTATTCATTGCAGGAAATTGTGCTAAAGGCCAATAGTAGTGTTACAACAATTCTTGTTGTAAGTAGCTTTGGCTGTGAAGCAATAGATTTTTGAGAAATCTCGATAGTTGCAACTACGACTTTTACTTTTGAAGTAATTACTTCTGCATAAGTCCACGAGTTCAGTACTTCTACGAATCTACAAGAATTCATTTATGTTTGGTTATATTTTTAGGAATATATCCACTAGTTAATGGGGTTTATATGTGCACATGTAAACTTATAAGTTTTTAGTTTTCACCACTTACTTTAAGTGGGGTGCCTTCTTAACTAGCAGATCTGTGCACAGAGTCTCAGAGTTAACCCTTTTTCAAGCAGGCTTCTTTGAAGCACGCTCCTGCTTGTACCCCTTTTTGAAGATTTAGGCTGTATAAAGTTTATGCACCCGAATATCTCTTTTTTTACAAAAGTAAGAATACTATGTGGTTGTTTGATTATCTGCTTTTCTAGAGTTATGATATGATTACGAATGTCCCCCTCCAGTCTTTAGAAATCAGGCATGTTCGTCAATGATGGAGGGGCCACTAATAAATTATAGGTTTGACTCCTGTAAGGAGATAAAGAAAACCTAATATTTAGTAGTGGCCCCGTAATCATTGACGACTGGGGCCCTCCCGACCATCCCCTTCCCATTCGTTGATGTATTAAGGATTTTGGTTTACTTGATATGTCAGTGAAGGAAGAATGACGCCTGAATCAGCGTCTGGTCAAAGATCCACACAAGTACATCCACGATATGATGGAAAGCTTATTGGATAGTTATTCTTATTTTCTTTTTGTTTTTATTTTTTACGAAGTTTTTTCGTAGTGAGAACCCAATTCATAATGACTGAAGCCATGAGTGAGGTCGCATGCGCTCATGATGAAGGCTCCTCAGATTTTAAATGCTCTGCGCGGTAGATTCAAACTACGGCGGATTAGTGTTTGAAGAGGATGCCTTATGTAATAGGCATGTTCGTCAATGATTACGAGGCCACTACTAAATATTAGGTTTTCTTTATCTCCTTACAGGAGTCAAACCTATAATATTGGTTGCTCCAAAAAAAACTCTATGTCCACTGTATTCCTCTAATCATAAGGAATCTCAAAACAAATGACCACTATATTCCTCTGTTCAGTAAATCCTATGCAAGGTCGCCATTTGTTACGTCCTGGGATATATAAACACTGGGCTCTTTCTATTGGACTAGGTATGCGGCAACAAGCAACAACGGAAAACGCTAGATCCAACCCTTATCTATAAACCCAGGCAACAAACCACCCTAAACCGTCAAGAGTCCTGCCTGGACAACGAGGTATCCTATGACTCGGTTACAGGGTGCACTCACTATAGACTGCTGATAGTCAAGCAGGCTATAATTATAAAAGATCACACAATTAAGTTGACTTAAAGCTTCAAGGAAAAGATAGATAACGGAATTAAATTGCAGAAACAATTTAATAACAAACTAGAAGAAAGTACATTTAACGTTACGTTAATTAATACAACTAATCACCCCTGCGTGAAAGAAGGTGAAAGCAAACAGTCCTCAAAACATCGTACAGGTAGACAAGATGCGGGTCTCTAAACTGCATGCGGCTACTGTAGGATCTGATGCTTAGCAAAGAAAGTACGTTACGGATTTAGAGAACTCTTAACTCATAAGCAGGAATAAATACTAGTGATAGGACATACAGTGTATAATGGCATAGGTATAATTAAATAAAGGCAGCAACTCGCAACATTATAGGTTTGACTCCTGTAAGGAGATAAAGAAAACCTAATATTTAGTAGTGGCCCCGTAATCATTGACGAACATGTCTATTACATAAGGCATCCTCTTCAAACACTAATCCGCCGTAGTTTGAATCTACCGCGCAGAGCATTTAAAATCTGAGGAGCCTTCATCATGAGCGCACGTGACCTCACTCATGGCTTCAGTTATTATGAATTGGGTTCTCACTACGAAAAAACTTCGTAAAAAAGAAAAAAGAAAAAGAAAATAAGAATAACTATCCAATAAGCTTTCCATCATATCGTGGATGTACTTGTGTGGATCTTTGACCAGACGCTGATTCAGGCGTCATTATTCCTTCACTGACATATCAAGTAAACCAAAATCCTTAATACATCAACGAATGGGAAGGGGATGGTCGGGAGGGCCCCAGTCGTCAATGATTACGGGGCCACTACTAAATATTAGGTTTTCTTTATCTCCTTACAGGAGTCAAACCTATAATTTATTAGTGGCCCCTCCATCATTGACGAACATGCCTGATTTCTAAGACTGGAGGGGGACATTCGTAATCATATCATAACTCTAGAAAAGCAGATAATCAAACAACCACATAGTATTCTTACTTTTGTAAAAAAGAGATATTCGGGTGCATAAACTTTATACAGCCTAAATCTTCAAAAAGGGGTACAAGCAGGAGCGTGCTTCAAAGAAGCCTGCTTGAAAAAAGGGTTAACTCTGAGACTCTGTGCACAGATCTGCTAGTTAAGAAGGCACCCCACTTAAAGTAAGTGGTGAAAACTAAAAACTTATAAGTTTACATGTGCACATATAAACCCCATAAACTAGTGGATATATTCCTAAAAATATAACCAAACATAAATGAATTCTTGTACATTCGTAGAAGTACTGAACTCGTGTACTTATGCAGAAGTAATTACTTCAAAAGTAAAAGTCGTAGTTGCAACTACCGAGATTTCTCAAAAATCTATTGCTTCACAGCCAAAGCTACTTACAACAAGAATTGTTGTAACACTACTAATGGCCTTTAGCACAATTTCCTGCAATGAATACTACAGAGAAATTTTATAATACAATGCTTACAACCAGTATCACAGCTCGTATGTTCCGAACACATACTCCGGAGGGGTCTAGGGTGTCCTATGTCACACTGACTGCACCCTCCCCCCCCTTTTTCTTGAAATTAAACAAAACGTGACTAAAAGGGCCACCTAGACCCTCTGCCGTAAAGCTATACATGGCAAGGAAGGTTTGTCCAGAGCTACTGAAAGGTATCGAGGCAAAAACTCCTGATTAGAGGCCCACAACCGTGTGGACGTAATAACTTCCACCGAAAGATTATTAAGGAAACGTAAAGAGGCTGTCCCCTTGCGTAAATCGTGGGTCTTACCCACAACGCCGGGATTCTTCTCTTTAAAGTCCTCGACCAAGAGAGAAGCCAGTGTACGCTCCATCAAGCGTTCACCCGGACTTGCGACCCATAAAGCACCCTGGTGATTTAGAGGTGCCACTCTTAAATATTTGGTTAGAGCTTGCACTGGGCAAAAAAGATGGTGCACCTTTCCCCTGTTTAACGCCGGCACCGTGAACTCTGAAAACATGTGTTCACTGTGCTCAATCTCGGCTATGAATCCTGGAGAAGGAGCAATGTGAATACACTCATGAAGCCTATCAAACCTGAGGCAATTAGGTGCGTTGCTCATCGCCGCCAGCTCAGATACTCTGTTCCCGGTAGACAAAGCCATAAGGAATACTGCCCTTTTGTAAAATCTGCAGTCTTTGGTACATACGGGAACGAGAATAACGACGATGCTTTGTCCAGAGACCATGTAGGCCTGAGCTGACGGGGAGGTGGGCGGAGTTTAAAACCCGCCCACATAAATCACTCTCAGATAAATGTTTCTGCATGAACAGATAAATTAAATAATAAACAACCAACGCCACCGAGGGCACAGATTGTTCTGTTCTAAGAATCCGAGACGTAAAAGCTTGCCAATGCGATTGAAACTGTCGCTTTGTAGACTGGGTATATTGATTCGTGAATATCTTGGTCACGTCGCTACCATATGGTGCTAGCCACTTGGCCTCCTGAATGTCCAAAATGAACAAGTCTGCGAGGTTTCTAGGTTGCCAATTGTGTTCTAAGTGGAACAACCCGACCAGGAGTGACACTGGGTGCGGGCACCACATGTTCAAATGCTGGTACCACACTGCGCCGGCCACAGGGGTGCAATTAGCGAGACTACGCCTCGCTAATCCTGTAGTTTGTTGACTACGTGGCACATTAGAGACGCGTCTGGCGGCGGAAAATAGATAAATGGAACTCAACCTGTTCTCGTCCGTCATCAGAGCGTCAGGTCCGCCCGCCGGCGTTATAGTCCGGCGGGAGAGGTACGACTGTGAGTATCGCCATACACCTTGGCTGTGGCTGTCCCTCGCTTGCGAGCTCAGTATACTCCCTGAATGGGAGCCCTCGTCCGAGTCCCGTAAAGGTTTATGATAATTAAAAGCTCCCATAGGTCATTAACACATTGAAAGCAGAGCTGGTGAGCAAAATCATAAAGTATACTAATTAATGTAATTTATATTTAATTGTATTAAAATAAATTACCATAAATAACACAATATTATCATAATATAATCATAGAAAATATATATGTTTATTATGATTCAGCTATTAAATTATTTTATTAACAAATAAAAATAAGATAGGGCTACCTGAGCTAAACGGCGTTGAACATACAGCAATGAGAGGTTCAAGTGCCGATACGACAGAGACTGGGGGAAAACTACCCCGCCCCCGGGAACTACCTGGTCACCTGGTGCAACACCGGTACTCCGCCCTGGAAAGAGAAATTTCCGGGGATTAATGCTCATAGGGTTACACCCAAAAAATGGTACAAAATATGTGCCTCAAAACCGCCGGTCAACGAACCGTAGCAATCCACCACTACTTTTCGTTGTCCTTTAGTTTCATATTAAAGATTTCAGCATATCTTTACCTGTCCAGAAGATTTAAGCATATCTTCTGAATCCTCATAAAGATGAAGCATATCTTTATTAAAGATGAAGTCTTTCAAGTATCCCTTTACACTTGAAACACTAGTAAGATTCCGGCATCTTTTTATCTCATAAAAAGTCTAAGCCTATCTTAATCTCTAATCTGGCTTCTCCCAGAAGCCCTCATAGAACGCCGTCTTGAAGGCCGTGATACCCTATTGTATCGATCAATTGTTTGGCAAATTATCGCGAATTGCAAATCAGTTAATATAACCACCCAAAGGTACAACCGCCGGGTTTTATATGCAATGTCAAACCAATTGTACCTGTCCCAGACCTCTTCGTAAAAAGGTCGCCGGGAGGGAAAGACTAAACAAACAAACGGCATTGTTTCAATGGCTTATTAAAGATTTCAGCATATCTTTTACCTGTCCAAAAGAATTAAGCATAACTTCTTAATCCTCATAAAGATGAAGCATATCTTTATTAAAGATGAAGTCTTTCAAGTATCCCTTTACACTTGAAACACTAGTAAGATTCAGGCATCTTTTTATCCCATAAAAAGTCTAAGCCTATCTTAATCTCTAATCCGGCTTCTCCTAGAAGCCCTCATAGATCGCCGTCTTGAAGGCCGTGATACCCTATTGTATCAATCAATTGTTTGGCAAATTATCTCGAATCGCAAATCCGTTAATATAACCACCCGAAGGTACAACCGCCGGGTTTTATATGCAATGTCAAACCAATTATACCTGCCCCAGACCTCTTTGTAAAAAGGTCGCCGGGAGGTAAAGACCAAACAAACAGACAGCATTGTTTCAATGGCTTTGAAAAGCAGAGAAAACCAAGTCCAACAGGTGTCAGCCTGATCACCTAGAAAACTGTGTGGAGCCCCCCTCGACGGGAATAACCCAGGAAGCCTGATCCCAGGCTCGACCATAGAAAACGCAGTTTCTGATGAGCCCTCAAGCGACCAAACTCGTCGGGGTAACTTACCTATTTTAGCCATCCTGACTAAAACTCGGTAAACAAAAACGGTGTTCTCGGAGCAACGAGAAAAACGCCGGAAAGGTAACCCACACTAAACTATACATTACAGGAGGGCGTAATGCATAAAGCAATGAATAACACAGGAAGCCTGATCCCAGGCTCGACCACAGAAAACGCAGTTTCTTATGAGCCCTCAAACGACCAAACTCGTCGGGGTAACTTACCTATTTTGAGCCATCCTGACTAAAACTCTGTAAAAAAAACGGTGTTCTCGGAGCAACGAGAAAAAACGCCGGAAAGGTAACGCACACCAAACGAGACATTTTAACACATTTTATACAAAGGGTGTGCGCAAAAATAGGGATACCTGAACAGGAGGGCGTAATGCATAAAGCAAAAGGGGGCAAAGGTAGCCATGACAGAGACTGGTGGGATACTTACTCCAGGTTCTGCATAGACCCGCCGGGACCCAGCTCTGGAAAAAAAGAAAATTTCCAGGAATTAATGCTCAGAAGGTTAACCCAAACATGTTCGCACACAAGTGTTAAATAACCCGCCGGGTAACGAGACGTAATACTCAACGACTACAGCTCGCTACGCGGTGGGGTTTCCTAAGTAAAAGATTTCAGAATATCTTAATTTGTCCAAAAGATTTATGAATGCCCTCTGACATAATATATAAAGACCAGCATGGCGTTTATAACTGATTAAGTCTTTCCGGTGGTGTTTGTTTCAAGATTCAATTTTGGAAAAAAAAAACCTAAAAAAGACGCCGGCCCCCGAATTATCTCGTAGATCAAAAACTGGGAAGCCTGACAAATATACGAGATCTAACTTCTCCCGAAGTATCTTTTTAGATCGCCGTATGTTGAAGGCGGCGATACAAAACGTATCCCTCAATTGTCTGGTTAACTAACTGAATTGTAAATTCGTTATTCCCATCCCTCCAAGGAGCACCCACCGGGTGTGAATATTAGTTTAAAAAACGTTAACCCCAATTGTGCCCTAAAGCGCCGTATGTTGAAGGAGGCGATACACAATGCATCCCTCAATTGTCTGGTCAACTAAACTGAATTTTGCAAATTCGGGCATCCCACCCTTCCAGGTTGCACCCGCCGGGTGATTTAAAGTTTAAAAGTTAACCCCAATTGTTCCTAACCCCACTGCTTTGTAAAAGATCGCCGGGGAGGAAATACAACAACAGCATAGTTTTATATTGGCTTTGCAAAACCGAAAAAACTACAAACAACACGTGTCCGTATGAACACTGTTAGATGGGTACAGCCAACCCGCCAGGAATCATAAGGAGCCTGAAACAGGCACCCCAGAGACGCAGTCCTGGGTAGCCACAGACACCCACTCGCCGGGGAAACAAGCCTGTTTTTAAACCACGCGTGGCCAAAACTCGGCAACCAGCCGGGGTTATCAAGGTGAAACCGAGAAAAACCCGCCGGAAAAAACCCACCCCGTCCAGATACCATCTGAACGCACCACCGGACCGAGGCGTAGCCAAAACACAACTAACGCCGGGCCCAACATAGTCCGTGGAATTAGCCAATACACAACTAACCCAGGACACATAAATAGTCCGTGGAATTAGCCAATACACAACTAAACCAGGACACACATGACACAGTAGTACATATTTAGAAAAAAATCAATAACACTTGTATATGTGGTAAAGCTACGAGAGGCTGGCTAGGCCTAGGCAGACGGATAACATTAACATGTCGGAATATAAACAAAAAGCACTGAATTATATCACAACAGGAACCACCGCCAACACACCACTGTAGCAAATACTTCCGGCAAAGGGAAGAACTGACTCGGGACCCAGAAAAAACTTCACTAAGTGAAGAAAAATACGCTGGGAACGTCAGCAAAAATACGCTACCTCATCAGAAAGATAAAAGGAAGCAATAATGCGTAATGAAAGCCGCCTGCAACACAAAGCTAGCTAACTGTGAAAAAGTTCACCTGTCCACAACCGGACCACGAGGGTACATCCGAAATAGATGCCCCAAACACACGACCCAAAATACACTGCACTGCGGGCAACCAGCCCAGGACACTCCTGCTACGCATATCCTAACCTTACTCGATACATCCCGGAGTAAACAAATGAGAAAAAACTCACTAGGGACGCAGCAAATGCGGAACCAGCGGAGCGTGGAGAGACACGTCCGGGCCGGCTGATCGCAGAGCAGAGAAGGAAGAATGACGCCGGAATCAGCGTCTGGTCAAAGATCCACACAAGTACATCCACGATATGATGGAAAGCTTATTGGATAGTTATTCTTATTTTCTTTTTGTTTTTTATTTTTTACGAAGTTTTTTCGTAGTGAGAACCCAATTCATAATGACTGAAGCCATGAGTGAGGTCGCGTGCGCTCATGATGAAGGCTCCTCAGATTTTAAATGCTCTGCGCGGTAGATTCAAACTACGGCGGATTAGTGTTTGAAGAGGATGCCTTATGTAATAGGCATGTTCGTCAATGATGGAGGGGCCACTAATAAATAACCACATACAGGTGTGCTTCTCACTCTTAGTCAGGCAAGCCTGCTCGGACAGAGTCTCTAAGCCACACCCTGACTCACAATGCTCACAAAAACGGTAAACTGTGGCACAATAACAAGCATACAGAGATAATAAACCCCTAGCTGTTAATCTGCCAGGTGGCAGAGGTCTAGCCGGAAGGATATAGGCTTCGGATACCCGGGCTGAGCCACCTGCTCTAGCCTAGGGACGTTCCCAGGTCTGTGTGCCAAATTACTCTAATTGAAAGGGTGCTCTCTTGAGAGACTCAGATCCCAAGTATCTGACTCTCTCCTGGCGACCCTAAAACAAAAGCAAGACGTGCTAGCGCAGTGCTGAGTGGACTAGGCAATGGCCCTCACACAACACAACGCTAGACACACAGGGACACAGACAAGAAAATGCCCCCAGACTCCCACGGGTATCCTAGTAAAATCGTGCGGGTCCACGGGACTCGCACCAGCAGACTTTACTTAAAGGATCGCAAAAACCCTCCCCTCTGGTCTAGCCCCTGCTAACCTGACACAAGAACACACTAGCAAGCATGAAACCACCAACTATGAGACAACAAAAAAAGCTTCCTAGGTCTCATTAACAATTACATCCCTGCATAAGGCCCAAAATCCTATCTAGTTATCTGAGAGCTCGTCGTTAATACAATAATAGATATAAGGTCTATCAAGGGGATGGGATAATTAAATAGATTGGTGAAGTAGTGGAAAGAAGGTATACAAAGTAAGAGAGAACGTTTCTAAGTGGGGTTGAGAGGGATAGATATCAAGGGGGTCCGAAGGGTACGACAATGAGGTGAGCTCTGAGTCTTGAATCTGTCTGGACCCCACCCTAGGCATGCAGAATACATCCGAGGCTTGGCAACACTCAACACAGTTGCCTGGTCAAAATCCTCTACCCCGTGTGTGAGTCGAAACTAAGCCTAACGTTGCAATCAAATGCATGTGGCAGCGCTTTAGACTCGTCCCAAGCTGGATTCTCCGCGCGAAGCAACGTCCCAAGCTGGTCTCTCTCTCCCGCTCGTCTCTTCCCGCTCTCACTAGACTTACATCTTATATATTATAATGAAACAATCAACTATCGAGAATAAAATATACTAAGATGCGTTGGTTAAGAATAAGGGCAGCTTCAAGCTGTGAAACAACATAAGAATATCCCAGACATTAGTTACATTGTCGTAGGATATATACTAAGGGAAAGCCTGCCGGCCGGCTACCACCAGCCGGTTTCTAAACGGCTGGGCAGCCGACGCGCGCGCATGCCCTAACGTGGTTACTATGCAGAAGCGTCACAATAGGAAGAATTCCTGTGCTACCTGGCAATGACCCGGAAGTCAAAACAGGGGTCAGGTATACCTCCGCAGGGGTCGGGGTCTCCCTCCTCGGGTGGGTGAAAAGGGGGAGGTGCGCGTTCTCTCTCTGTGATGGTCGTCCGGGCGGCTGTGGCTGGGGGCTTGCCATATTACAAGTGTTTGTAATAACCCTATGTTTATGAGACAGATGTGGGTGTTCGTAATACTAAAACCGAAGGTGCCTTGACCAGCTGGTTTAATTGGTTGGGTTGTTAATTGCATGATTTGTTGGATGTGGTGGAGACGGGGTTGCTAACTCTGCCACATTTATCTGGAAGTATGGCAATAGAAGTTAGTCACTGGCGAGGCGGCTAGCCTCGCACTGACGATCATTTGGTACAGGGTTGTGAATGGGTTGTGAGGGAATAGATGGCATGCAAAGGGTTAGTCAAGTTCTAATGGTGTTCCTTCCTACTGGGGGAAGGTAGGCTGGATAGGAGTATATATACAAAAGGTTTGAGAATGTTAGTAATGGAAAAGTTAAGGATATTCAGGAGGTATGGTGGAGAGGCTAGGTCGGAAAGGAGTCGAGGAGCGTGGGGGGTTAACGAGAGGGAGAGGGTTAAGGGGGGATACGTGGAAGTTTGACCCTAAGGCCTCTGGCCGTAGGGGTGGCATTAGACTACAGTTGGTATCGTAGCTTGGGGGGTTAATGACAGGGAAAGTATGTTAGTCAAACGCTACCGGGGGATGAGCAATATGGGGTGGTATATGAGTCTGGAAGGGATAGAATCATGTGGACTGTGGGGCTGTGGGGAAGAGGAGGTTAACTGTAGGTGTGTGCTTGACTGTGGATAAAAGTAGAGAAAAACATGGATATCACTCGTCAACACGATGGTTATGGACACTGTTAATCTGACACTATTTCTTGCTGACCTAGTTGTTCCTGGGAACTGCGTTTTCTATGACATATACACCAAAGAAAGCGGCAGTTCGTAGGGGTAGCTTCGGTATTGTTTCATGGTGAAAATGCGTCGAGACAATGGTAAAAGAGTGTTGTATATACAATCTCTGGTTGGGGTAAGAATTAGAGTTACTGTATAGTGGCTAACATCTTCAGTAATTTCTGTCTAGGTCTTACAGGAACGATGGTTATATATATACACTGGTGTACCCGTGGGTATCATCGTTTCTTATCAATTAGGACATGGGGTTTTAACATACTACTTCTCGGATGGAAAGAACTTACATAGAGTTATGGGGGCGGTTGGTCTTCAGAAACTTAGTCTGGCAAGACAGGGGGTTAACATATTACTTCTTGGATGGAAAACACATACATAGATTTAGGCCTGTCTGAACTGGTTGGCATTGGCTCAACCTAGGGACAGGGCATGGGTGTATTAACCTGGGAAGAATATAAATAGATTTATGGGGGCGGTTGGTCTTCAGAAACTTAGTCTGGCAAGACAGGGGGTTAACATATTACTTCTTGGATGGAGAAAAACATACATAAATTTAGGCCTGTCTGAACTGGTTGGCATTGGCTCAACCTAGGGACAGGGCATGGGTGTATTAAATCAGGGTGTATTCATGTTCATCATCATGTAGGTAGAGGTGTAGGACACGAGGGGTAGTGTATACGCGAGGTGGGGGAAGGTCAGTGGTTAGAAGGGATAGGCAGGTGTGGCTTGGAGGTGCTTAGCCCTGCAGGCTTCGGCCTGTCTTAACTGGTTGGTTTGGTCACCTGGTCCTTTCGTTCTGTGGGCCTTTCCTTCGGGTGTTTCTATTCCCGTTTCCTGGTGGTGTTCGCTCGTGGCTTCCGTGGTGGGCTTCTCGTTCTGGGGCATTTTAGTGGCGTTCTGAGAGTGAGGGTCCGAGTCTGGGGAGTGAGACGGTGGGGTGCAGAGGTGAAGCGGCTTCAGAGATGGAGTTGCTTCGATCCGTAGGTGGGTGCTTCGCATGTCTCACTCCCTAGACTGGAACAAGTCCTCACGTGCCTCGCCATGTTCAGCGGTAGAATGTGCAGGCTCTCAGCCTATGCCCGAGAGGGAGTTGTTGGAATATAGAAGAAAAAAAACCTCACGCCAGTGACCATCCCCTCACCTAACTGGAACTCCTGTTTCACCACCTGGCATCCCTTGCTGATCCTTTCGTACCTCACCTAAACAGAGGGCAACCCCATTTGTCCTCTTAAACACCTTTCTCTTTCAATACACTACATTACAAACATCTCGCATATTACACTACCTGTTCAAAATTCTTATAAAAATGACACAAATACGACCCGCTTTGGAGTCCCCAGGGGGGGGGGGGGAAGAGAGAGAGAGAGAGAGAGAGAGAGAGAGAAATGCCCCATAGGTTTGGCCCCTGGCGATGACCCATCAAAATGCTCTGGACCACTACCTTCTACTCTTACTATTAATTCCTGCAATATTCGTGGCCTTTCCTCTAACTTCCACTCTGTTGAACACCATCTCTCCTCTGCCAACCCTGGTCTTCTCTTGCTCACCGAAACTCAGTTGTCTGGGAATACTGACAGCAAACCCTTCTCTGTTTCCTCCTACTATATCTATCCTCAATTCAAAGCCAATTGTGGGAATTGCGTGTACGTAACACCCACCAGAAGGGGTTAAAGCCCCTTTCCCACCTACAAGAACCACGTGCCGACTTGCCAGGAACTGGAAATCGTAATGAATCCTGAGATTTTGACCCAGATTTCGCTGTCAAATGGAAGTGCTATGGTGTAGTTACGCAATAACCTACAGAGCAATATGAGCATGGAATTAATAAATATGATCTACGGAATCTCAAGGATGCCCAGCCGAACCACAGATTTGGCTTCCGAACAATATTGAGAGCCAGGTTAACAGACCAGCACAGTTCTACCTTTGCCTAGCGGCCCCACCACATATATGTAGCGTTGACCGAAATTAAAGCAATTCCCTTGAAAAGATTGGGTCGAATACTTCCCATAACACAAAATTCACACACAATCGCAAAAACTAACGGACACAGTCATAATATGAAAGACTGATTAGCAATAAATAATTACAAGATGAAATAGTTGAACAACAGTAGCTGCAGTATATTTTCTTTTCTTATGAGCCGTCCGGCTGGCTCAGTTGATAGCGTGCCTGAATCCCATCTTGAAGGTCTAGCGTTCAATCCCCGCTCAGATTGAAAAGTTTATAGCCGGCGGTTACCATCTCCCCATGAGCAAGGGGGATGGGTAATGGTCTCTGGTAGACTGAAGAAAGCCAAGCGCTTGTGAATCCTCGAAGGAGGAGAACGAGCGCTATATAAGTAACCAGACGATTATTATTATTATTATTGTTATGCCCTGTTTTTCTACAGGATTAACTTGGGTAATGTGAGTTCTAACTGACTGGGTATATAAGGCTGCATGCACAAAACAAGGTATGAGGAATAGAGAACACAAAATAAACACACGGTAACAAGACACACGATCACGTTTATTGATATACACACTTCTGAATACTCGTGCAAGACAAATGATAGAATTGAACAACACTAGCATAAGTAGATCTGGATGGAGCCTAGTCTCCCACTTCCAACGTTCAGGTATTAATCTTCTGATCACTGGCTTTATTCACAAGTTTATATACTGGAGACCTTCAATGTTACTTATAGATTCAAATTCACTGTTAGATTTATTACTGGTAGCTCTGGTGCACAAGTAGTAGTTCACAGACTAGATTAGACACGCGTATTTTAGAGCACGGGAATTCTAGTAACCTCAGGGGGTACTGATCTAAGTTTTATATTCTTGTATCAGAAATACATAGAACGCAAATCAGTGGGCGAACATTCAGATATCACTAGGGTTTCACTTCTATGTAATAATATCTGGATATATGGGTAATTACGAGAGTTAATATCGCCTGTTAATTAATAAACACTGATACGCTTAGCACTTCCTAATGGAATGGTTATATATGAATTATACTGGGGCAAAGATATAGCCACTTCATAGAAATATTAATAAGTGGGTCTCTAAATAGCACTGTAACACTGTAGTACTGATAGAGTGAATCTTGGGTAGTATTTGATTGGTTTGGTCCTGGTTATCTTGCGTCCGTGATGTTGGGGGCTAACGACTGGTTCCGCGGCCGTCCAGATGGTCCATATGTAGGAAGTTCTCAAGTACGTGGACAGGTCCTTCTATCTAAATCTGCCACGGAGTCTGCCGGCTCTGGAACTCAATTCTCAGCAACCAACAATGATAGAGCTCGAGGTCAACTCTGGTGACCAACCACTGGTTGGTGTCTATCTTTCAACTGATTTTACTGGGGGCTGGAGCTTGGTTTATAGGTTCGATTTTGGACCCTGTAGGCCATAGGGATCTCGAGTTTTGATGGACTTATTTGAGCTCTCAATTGATACGGGAACTAGGTAAGGTGGTGATTACTGTTGTGGCACATGGCTATATGGAGCCTTCATAATGTGATATAACTGAGCCTTAGTAAGAGGTACTATTTTGGCTATACTGGAAATATTTAGGGGAGAGAGACTGGATCTACTTTGCGAGGAGGATTGGGACAGCTGTGATAGGAGCGTCTCTCTTAGATTGTTCAGTCTTCATTCTATGGTATAGCTGAGGTGCTAATTTGGTTATCGGAGTATGCAAGAAAGGTTAATGGGTTATTGTGGGTTAATAGAGGTTAGTAAAGGTGTTAGTCATACATGGTTAGTTCATTGATAGGAAGAATTCCTGTGCTACCTGGCAATGACCCGGAAGTCAAAACAGGGGTCAGGTATATCTCCGCAGGGGTAGGGGTCTCCCTCCTCGGGTGGGTGAAGAGGGGTAGGTGCGCGTCTCTCTCTGTGATGGTCGTCCGGCGGCTGTGGCTGGGGGCTTGCCATATTACAAGTGTTTGTAATAACCCTCTGTTTATGAGACAGATGTGGGTGTTCGTAATACCAAAACCGAAGGTGCCTTGACCAGCTGGTTTAATTGGTTGGGTTGTTAATTGCATGGCTTGTTGGATGTGGTGGAGACTGGGTTGCTAACTCTGCCACATTTATCTGGAAGTATGGCAATAGAAGTTAGTCACTGGCGAGGCGGCTAGCCTCGCACTGACGATCATTTGGTACAGGGTTGTGAATGGGTTGTGAGGGAATAGATGGCATGCAAAGGGTTAGTAAAGTTCTAATGGTGTTTCTTCTTACTGGGGGAAGGTAGGCTGGATAGGAGTATATATACAAAAGGTTTGAGAATGTTAGTAACGGAAAAGTTAAGGATATTCAGGGGGTATGCTAGAGAGGCTAGGTCGGTAGGGAGTCGAGGAGCGTGGGGGGTTAACGAGAGGGAGAGGGTTAAGGGGGGCTACGTGGAAGTTTGACCCTAAGGTCTCTGGGCGTAGGGGTGGCATTAGACTACAGTTGGTATCGTAGCCTGGGGGTTAATGACAGGGAAGGTATATTAGCCAAACGCTACCGGGGGATGAGCAATATGGGGTGGTATATGAGTCTGGAAAGGATAGAATCATGTGGACTGTGGGGCTGTGGGGAAGAGGAGGTTAACTGTAGGTGTGTGCTTGACTGTGGATAAAAGTAGAGAAAAACATGGTGTATTATTACTCGTCAATACGATGGTTATGGACACTGTTAATCTGACACTATTTCTTGCTGACCTAGTTGTTCCTGGGAACTGCGTTTTCTATGACATATACACCCAAGAAAGCGGCAGTTCGTAGGGGTAGCTTCGGTATTGTTTCGTGGTGAAAATGCGTCGAGACAATGGTAAAAGAGGGTTGTGTATACAATCTCTGGTTGGGGTAAGAATTAGAGTTACTGCATGGTGGCTAACATCTTCAGTCATTTCTGTCTAGGTCTTACAGGAATAATGGGTATATATACACTGGTGTACCCGTGAGTATCATAGTTTCTTATCAATTAGGACATGGGGTTTTAACATATTACTTCTCGGATGGAAGAACATACATAGATTTATGGGGCGGTTGGTCTTCAGAAACTTAGTCTGGCAAGACAAGGTATTTTTAGGGGGTTAACATATTAATTCTCGGATGGAAGAACATACATAGATTTATGCCTGTCTGAACTGGTTGGCATTGGCTCAACCTAGGGACAGGGCATGGGTGTATTAAATTAAGGTGTATTCATGTTCATCATCATGTAGGTAGAGTCTGGCGGGTAAGAGGTGTAGGACACGAGGGGAAGTGGATACGCGAGGTGGGGGAGGGTTGTGAATTGTAAAGGGGGTGGTTTGAGGCTAGGCGCCGCGCCGCTCGTGACCTAGGATAGTGACCCTTAATGCGCTGGACATCGGGGTGGCATTTCCCTACGATCGAATTGGTAGGGTGGTGTGTGCAGTGGGGCGTGAAGGATAAGCGGACAGGATGACCCAAAACAGGGTACCACTGAGCATAGGGTCACGAAGCAAAATAGAGTAGTGTGGATTGTGGATACGAAGGAGGTGATTGGAAGACGTATAACAATTGTGGAAAAGTAAATGGAAGAGATGAACACAATGGTGGATAAAAGATAATTAACCTAAGGATTGAATACATGCATGAATGACGACATTATAGCCGTCGTCCTAATAAGATGATGAAACCGGGTTGGTATGCACGTGGCACAATACGACACAAGGACAGTGCCGCTATGTCGTATCTATACTGGTGGCATACTCCGGTTAATATTATATATACACTTAGTTACTAGAAGACCAAGGCAAGGGGGGGCGACTGAGCACGGGGGTACATATATCTATACTCGTCATGGGGAGAGAGAGATACGAGGTACCTTCCTGCATCTCTCCTGATAATCGTCTGCAGATTGTTCATAGTGAGTTTATCTAAATCAACAGGCATAAATCACTACAAGAATGGGCAAGGAACACAAATTGACAGACGAACAAAACAACGTGAGGTTAGAGACATAGAATTGCTAGAATTGGGGGGGACTATGATTGTTATATAACTAAATACAGGGCTGACATAATCACGATCTGATTTGGTGTGAAATGGAAGCTCAGGTGTCTTCGATCGCCTCGAACCTACACAATGAAAGTATTATAGCCTGTATGGTGGTTACATAATTAAATACATACTTAGGTGGTACATCAAGAATATCAGTGAGTAAAGTATTGTGGTTTGTATATTAGAAGACTGTGATTGAGAGACGTATAATATGTGGAATGAATTGAGAGAGAGAGAGAGACCAAATCGGGAATGGAAAAGGGGCTGGGATCTCGTTGGGGATGGGAGTTTCGCTCTCAGGATTTTCGTTCCTGTGGCTCGTTAGGGTTGGAGGTTTCGCTCTCAGGTTTTTCGTTCCTGTGGTATTTTACTTCCGTCGCCTTTATATTAGGTACGACCTCGTACCTCAAGGTTGGAGTACGTAGGTTTGTTTAGGGGGGCCAGGTCAGGTCGGTGAGGGGGTTAGGTTGGAGGGAAATGGCAGCCTGTCGCTGAGGACGAAGATTACTGTCATCCCGACTAGCAACAGACTGTTCAGAAAAGAGAGACAAAAACTTAAAACATTTTATCCTGGAATGTGAATAATATAATGAAATTAGGAAAACAAAATAACAAGATTATTCAGGCCATATATCTAAGACACTGAAAACTAATAGGAGAGTTACTATTCAAGAAAGAAGGGAATGAGGGAAGAAAATACATAGATGTTGGAAAAGGAGAGAAAATAGGATAAAAGCACTTGACGAAAGAACGGATAATTAAGAACACAGGAAAATTAAGAAGAGCTAAAGTGTTTAACAATGTATAAAACAAATTTAAAAGATAGTAAGAAAAGTGTAGGCTAACAAGAAAGGGAGTACTACTAAGGAAAACAAATATATAATATATACAGTATATGGAAAACATGTAAATTTATAGAATCATGCCCAATCGCTTAGGAATTGAGAACAATCAAAACAAAATCCCATGGAAAATCCAGTACAATAACATCCTCATCATCATCAGGGGGGGGCTGGATTAGATAGGGTCGCCGTTAGTCTTGGTGAAGGTCTGGTTTATTGGTAGGGGTGGTGGTGGTGGTTGTGGCTTTGACCTTGGGGGTTCGCTTTCACTTTGGAAGGGAGGGGTGGATATACCGTTAGGTCTGCCGTTAGGAATGTGGGTCTGGGTGAGAGCTGGCCCGGGGCCAGTTTTGGAGGGAGGTTTTAAAAGTTGCGGTCGGGGGTAGTGATAGGGTAGTTAAAGGTGAAACGGGCAGGTCGAGTCGGGGTTGTTGTGGCGGAAGAGGTTGGTGCTGGGGAGGGGTTGAATTGTGTAGAGAGTTGTGGTCGTGAGTGGGGTTGGGGGAAGGGTGAGTAAGGCTGGAGGTTGAGAGTTTACGATGATTGGGTGGTTTGGAGGTTTGGAGTGTGGGGATTTGATAGGGAGATGGTGGGGGGGGTCTGGGCAGGCAGGGTTGTGGTTTGAGAGGGGTTGAATTTGGACTGATTTTATTTTCGGGAGAGACGTGAATGGGATTTCGAGGAGTGGTTGAGGTTGAGAGGTTGATTATGTTGTTTGGGGCGAGAGAGAGGGCAGCATTTTGGGGGTTAGTCAAGGTGTAAAAAGTGTTGTGGTTGGATTTGGATGGGCGTGGTATTTTGTCGAGCGGGATCTTTGGGGGTGTAATTTGGGGCGGATGGGGTAACGGTGAAGAGGGGGGTAAGATAGGGGGGGAAGAGGAGGTAGGGGTTATGTACGGGGGTGATTTTTCGTTCTGAATGTGGTCGTGAGAGGTTAGGCTGGCAGGGTGGGAATTGGTGGAGGTTGAGAGTTTAGCTGGGCTAATGATGGTGGGGGACCGACTGGTGAGCAGGTGCTCGGTATGCATGAGGGGGGGGGGGGGGGAAATCACTTTGGTGGGGGTCACGCGTGAGGGGGAGATTAACGGCGCGTGTGGGAGAATCAGAGTGGTGAGGTGTGAGTGATTTAGGAAACGGAATTTGTTGGTGGGACTGTGGAGGATTGGTGGGGGAAGAGTTAGGCATAGAACATGGGTTATTCGGGGAGGACTGATGTACTGATTTGTGGTTGTTAAAAGGACGAATTTGGGGAGTTTTGTCGGTGGCAGTGACGGTTTGTTTAGAGGTTATATGGGATTGTTGGGTTTGTCTGTCATGAGGGGGTGAGTCAAGTGTGGGGTTTTGAAGTTTTTTAGGGGTGTGAATTATGGGGGGGCGGGTGGAAGGGAGCTACTGACGGAAAACTGTCACAAGGGAAATTTTGTTGGTGGGGGAATAGCTGAGTATTTCTGGGGGCATGGGGAAAACATTGTTGGGTACATAGGTTGGCATTTTCCCTGGAAACATGGGTACATAAATATTTGGTAGAATGGTTTTTACATACATAAGAGTCTGTCCTGGAAACATGGGAGGATTGATCCTGGACAGATGGGGGTCTGGGTGATTGACAGGTAAATTGTGGGGATGGGGTGAGTAGGTCAGTTTGCAGAGATTGTTGTGGAAGAGATTTGTCTCGGAAAACAATGGAATTTGCTAGGATGGATGAAGGAGACATTGATGGAGATTTTGGTTCTGGTGCTGGATTATGGGACAGAGGTATGTTGGCGAGCGGGGGTGTTACTGGAGGTGGATTCAAGAGCGGTTCGGGTAATGTTGGAGAGGGTGACAAGGGAGGGGGGGAATAGGAGGTAGGCGGAGCTGTAGCATTCTTAGTTGATGCGGGTGTTTGAAGGGGTTCACCGAGGTTGGGCATGTGGGGAGATGATGGTGGGCGGGGTGAGGTTGACAGTTTTGAGGGGGGGACAGGTGATGAATATGAGGAAGTGAGAGGCGTGACAGGTTGTTGAGGGATTGACGGGAGTGAAGGTTGGTCTTGGGTGACAGGGGCATGTGAGAGAGTGGAGGGGGGGCTCATTTTCTGACCAGCATTTTTCAGGGGTGACATTGAAAGAGAATTGGTTACGGTGGGGGTGACCATTTCTGCGTGCTGTGGTTTGTTGGCAGGCATAGAAAAAGGATGGGGTTTTTGGGGTAACACAATTGATCGAAGATTATCGTTGGTGGATAGCTGTGCAGGGGAAAATTTAGGGATGGTCAGAGAGGATAGAGGCAAGGGAGAGTGCACTGGGGTTGGACTTTCATCGGGAGTCATTTTGGAAGGGTGCACGGAGTTTGATTCCTTAGGGGAATGGAGGGACTTATTGATGATAGTGTTCGGTGGAGGAATACATTTACTTTCTTGGATAGGGGCTGAAGGGGTGGATAGGGGATTCACCGAACTGAGTTGGCATCTTTCTCTGATGGAGAGCATATGTTCTTCGAATGAGCCGTACGGGTCGAGACGGGCGGTGAGGTAGGGTGGGAGGATGTCTAACAATGCGGTGAATAAGAGTTCATTTTGTTGCTCGTCATCTTCAGAGCTATACGTGGTCCTCACGTATCTGTAGAGTTGTACGAGGGTCACATTGATATCCCCTTCATACTTGATCTCGTCGACTTTTATTATTTTGGGGGCGACGAGGGAACCCAAAAGTGGCCCTAAGGTCCGGATCACGAGGGATCGAAACTGGTTCCAGGTAAGCTTTGGCGTTACCTGTTCAACAATTTGGGAAAGAAACTGGTTCCAGGTAAGCTTTGGCGTTACCTGTTCAACAATTTAGGAAACGGCTTTTCCCAACTGCATAATGTGCAATAATGCAACGGCGATTTTGTCGCGGTCATTTTGAAGTGCCACATCTAACGCTGGCTTTACTATGTCTAAGTAAGTGGCGATATCATACGTGTTTACATCATACTTGGGAATGTGTGTGAGTGTCATAGCGAGCTGCCATTTTTGCGATGTTCCCATGCTTCTACTGTTCCAAACTTGCAATGTAATGCAACCTTTTATCCGAATCAAGAACCACCGCTGCCGCCAATGTTATGCCCTGTTTTTCTACAGGATTAACTTGGGTAATGTGAGTTCTAACTGACTGGGTATAGAAGGCTGCATGCACAAAACAAGGTATGAGGAATAGAGAACACAAAATAAACACACGGTAACAAGACACACGATCACGTTTATTGATATACACACTTCTGAATACTCGTGCAAGACAAATTATGGAATTGAACAACACTAGCATAAGTGGATCTGGATGGAGCCTAGTCTCCCACTTCCAACGTTCAGGTATTAATCTTCTGATCACTGGCTTTATTCACAAGTTTATATACTGGAGACCATCAATGTTACTTATAGATTCAAATTCACTGTTAGATTTATTACTGGTAGCTCTGGTGCACAAGTAGTAGTTCACAGACTAGATTAGACACGCGTATTTTAGAGCACGGGAATTCTAGTAACCTCAGGGGGTACTGATCTAAGTTTTATATTCTTGTATCAGAAATACATAGAACGCAAATCAGTGGGCGAACATTCAGATATCACTAGGGTTTCACTTCTATGTAATAATATCTGGATATATGGGTAATTACGAGAGTTAATATCGCCTGTTAATTAATAAACACTGATACGCTTAGCACTTCCTCATGGAATGGTTATATATGAATTATACTGGGGCAAAGATATAGCCACTTCATAGAAATATTAATAAGTGGGTCTCTAAATAGCACTGTAACACTGTAGTACTGATAGAGTGAATCTTGGGTAGTATTTGATTGGTCTGGTCCTGGTTATCTTGCGTCCGTGATGTTGGGGGCTAACGACTGGTTCCGCGGCCGTCCAGATGGTCCATATGTAGGAAGTTCTCAAGTACGTGGACAGGTCCTTCTATCTAAATCTGCCACGGAGTCTGCCGGCTCTGGAACTCAATTCTCAGCAACCAACAATGATAGAGCTCGAGGTCAACTCTGGTGACCAACCACTGGTTGGTGTCTATCTTTCAACTGATTTTACTGGGGGCTGGAGCTTGGTTTATAGGTTCGGTTTTGGACCCTGTAGGCCATAGGGATCTCGAGTTTTGATGGACTTATTTGAGCTCTCAATTGATACGGGAACTAGGTAAGGTGGTGATTACTGTTGTGGCACATGGCTATATGGAGCCTTCATAATGTGATATAACTGAGCCTTAGTAAGAGGTACTATTTTGGCTATACTGGAAATATTTAGGGGAGAGAGACTGGATCTACTTTGCGAGGAGGATTGGGACAGCTGTGATAGGAGCGTCTCTCTTAGATTGTTCAGTCTTCATTCTATGGTATAGCTGAGGTGCTAATTTGGTTATCGGAGTATGCAAGAAAGGTTAATGGGTTATTGTGGGTTAATAGAGGTTAGTAAAGGTGTTAGTCATACATTGTTAGTTCATTGATAGGAAGAATTCCTGTGCTACCTGGCAATGACCCGGAAGTCAAAACAGGGGTCAGGTATATCTCCGCAGGGGTAGGGGTCTCCCTCCTCGGGTGGGTGAAAAGGGGTAGGTGCGCGCCCTCTCTCTGTGATGGTCGTCCGGCGGCTGTGGCTGGGGGCTTGCCATATTACAAGTGTTTGTAATAACCCTCTGTTTATGAGACAGATGTGGGTGTTCGTAATACCAAAACCGAAGGTGCCTTGACCAGCTGGTTTAATTGGTTGGGTTGTTAATTGCATGGCTTGTTGGATGTGGTGGAGACTGGGTTGCTAACTCTGCCACATTTATCTGGAAGTATGGCAATAGAAGTTAGTCACTGGCGAGGCGGCTAGCCTCGCACTGACGATCATTTGGTACAGGGTTGTGAATGGGTTGTGAGGGAATAGATGGCATGCAAAGGGTTAGTAAAGTTCTAATGGTGTTTCTTCTTACTGGGGGAAGGTAGGCTGGATAGGAGTATATATACAAAAGGTTTGAGAATGTTAGTAACGGAAAAGTTAAGGATATTCAGGGGTATGGTGGAGAGGCTAGGTCGGAAGGGAGTCGAGGAGCGTGGGGGGTTAACGAGAGGGAGAGGGTTAAGGGGGCTACGTGGAAGTTTGACCCTAAGGTCTCTGGTCGTAGGGGTGGCATTAGACTACAGTTGGTATCGTAGCCTGGGGGTTAATGACAGGGAAGGTATATTAGCCAAACGCTACCGGGGGATGAGCAATATGGGGTGGTATATGAGTCTGGAAAGGATAGAATCATGTGGACTGTGGGGCTGTGGGGAAGAGGAGGTTAACTGTAGGTGTGTGCTTGACTGTGGATAAAAGTAGAGAAAAACATGGTGTATTATTACTCGTCAATACGATGGTTATGGACACTGTTAATCTGACACTATTTCTTGCTGACCTAGTTGTTCCTGGGAACTGCGTTTTCTATGACATATACACCCAAGAAAGCGGCAGTTCGTAGGGGTAGCTTCGGTATTGTTTCGTGGTGAAAATGCGTCGAGACAATGGTAAAAGAGGGTTGTGTATACAATCTCTGGTTGGGGTAAGAATTAGAGTTACTGCATGGTGGCTAACATCTTCAGTCATTTCTGTCTAGGTCTTACAGGAATAATGGGTATATATACACTGGTGTACCCGTGAGTATCATAGTTTCTTATCAATTAGGACATGGGGTTTTAACATATTACTTCTCGGATGGAAGAACATACATAGATTTATGGGGCGGTTGGTCTTCAGAAACTTAGTCTGGCAAGACAAGGTATTTTTAGGGGGTTAACATATTACTTCTCGGATGGAAGAACATACTATAGGTTTGACTCCTGTAAGGAGATAAAGAAAACCTAATATTTAGTAGTGGCCCCATAATCAGTGACGAACATGCCTATTACATAAGGCATCCTCTTCAAACACTAATCCGCCGTAGTTTGAATCTACCGTGCAGAGCATTTAAAATCTGAGGAGCCTTCATCATGAGTGCACGCGACCTCACTCATGGCTTCAGTCATTATGAATTGGGTTCTCACTACGAAAAAACTTCGTAAAAAATAAAAATAAAAAGAAAATAAGAATAACTATCCAATAAGATTTCCATCATATCGTGGATGTACTTGTGTGGATCTTTGACCAGACGCTGATTCAGGCGTCATTCTTCCTTCACTGACATATCAAGTAAACCAAAATCCTTAATACATCAACGAATGGGAAGGGGACGGTCGTGAGGGCCCCAGTCGTCAATGATTACGGGGCCACTACTAAATATTAGGTTTTCTTTATCTCCTTACAGGAGTCAAACCTATAATTGATTAGTGGCCCCTCCATCATTGAAGAACATGCCTGATTTCTAAGACTGGAGGGGGACATTCGTAATCATATCATAACTCTAGCAAAGCAGATAATCAAACAACCACATAGTATTCTTACTTTGAAAAATATATTTAATTACGGCGCAGACCATATAAATACAAAAAAGGGGGTTCAAGCAGGTGCGTGCTTCAAAGAAGCCTGCTTGACAAAAAAGGGGTAACTCTGGAGATTCTGTGAACAGATCTGTAGTTACCAAGGCACCCCACTCAACGAGTGGTGACAAAAAATAACAAGTTATAAGTTTACATGTGCACATAATAAACCCCATAATATTCGTGAAAAATAATTTGCAAAAAAATCTCCACTGTTTAATACTAAATTACTTTCACAGCTAAAACTACTATAACAACTCCATTGTTTTGTACTAACATTGTACTAGCACAATTTCTCGCAGAGAAATTTTCATATCACATTAACCCTAAATTGTATCACAGCTCTTATACTCTGGCGGGGTCTAGGGTGTCCTATGTTACACTGACTGCACCCCCCCCCCCCCCTTTTCCTTGAAAGTAAACGAAAGTGACAGTAGGGCCACCTAGACCCTCTGCCTTAAAGCTATACATGGTAAGGAAGGTTTGTCCAGAGCAACTGACAAGTATCTAGTCAAAAACGTATGATTAGACGCCCACAACTGTGTGGACGCAATATCGTCTACTGAAAAATTCTTCAGGAAACGTAAAGAGGCCGCCCATTTGCGTAAATCGTGGGCCCTACCCACAACGCCGGGATTACTCTCTTTAATGACTTCGACCAGAAGAGAAGCTAATCTCCGTTTCAGTAAGCGTTTACCCGTACTCGCTACCCATAAAGCACCTTGGGGGTTGAGAGGAGCCACTCTCAAATATTTGGTTAGAGCCTGCACTGGACATAGATTATGGTGCACCTTTCCCCTTTTTAACGCCGGCACCGTGAACTCAGAAAACACGTGTGCACTGTGCTCATTCTTGGCTACAAATCCCGGGGAAGGTGCAATGTGAATACATTCATTAAGTCTACCAAACCTAAGGCAATTAGGTGTGTTGCTCATCGCCGCCAGCTCAGTCACTCTGTTCCCGGTGGCCAAAGCCAAAAGGAATACAGTCTTTTTTAAGAGTAATGCAAAATTTGCAGTATTTTGGTACAGACGAGAGTGAAGTAAAGACAATGCCTTGTCCAGAGACCAAGTAGGCATGAGCTGACGGGGAGGTGGGCGGAGTTTAAAACATGCCCTCATAAAACCTGTTTCCTCCGCTACCGGTATGGAGAGACCTGTAAGGTCTAAAAAGGGTACTCTAATCGCAGTTAAGTGATTTTTTAACGTTACCACAGATAAACGTTTCTGCTCAAACAGATAATTTAAATAATTGAAAACTAAAGCTACCGATGGTACAGTCTGTTCTGTTCTAATGATCCAAGAAGTAAAGGTTTGCCAATGTGATTGATACTGTCGTTTCGTATATTGATTTAATAATTTATTGGTCACCTCTCTACCGTATGGTGCTAGCCACTTGGCCTCCTGAATGTCCATAATGCAAAAGTCAGCGAGGTCGCTAGGTTGCCAATCGTGTCTAAGTGGAAATACCCGACCGGGAGCGACACCGGGTGCGGGCACCACGTCTTTAATTGCTGGTACCACAACTGAGCCGGCCACAGGGGTGCGACTAGCGAGACTAAGCCTCGATAATCTCGTAGCTTGTTCACTACGTGGCACATTAGTGACGCGTCTGGCGGCGGAAACAGATAGATGGAGCTCGATCTGTTCCAGTCTGTCACCAGAGCGTCCGGCCCCCCTGCCGGCGTTTTCGTCCGGTGGGTGAGGTATAGAGGGAGCTTAATTGTGAGTCTCCTCGGACGCAAACAGATCCACTTGTGGATGGTAGAGCTCTGCAATCATTTGGTTGAAAATGGGTTGCTTGAGCTCCCATTCTACTGTCGTGCTCTGTCTCCGGGACAGAGCGTCTGCCCAGACGTTTGCTACGCCTGGGAGATAAGATGCGTGAAGATAAATGTCTAGTCTGTTGGCTAGAGTAAAAATCTCTTCCGACACGTTTAGCAACTTCCTTGACCTCGTTGACCCTTGTTTCTGAATACAGTGAACTGCGTTCACATTGTCCATTCTGAAGGCCACCGACCAGGGCCGTGAGCCTGAAGGAAATACAAGGGGACTAGTAATTCTTTGACATTGATGTGGGAGATTTCTAAGTGGGACCAAAGCCCCTGACCCTGGTGCCCCTGATTTGACTGAAATCCCCAACCTATTGTGCCTGACGCATCCGTGTCTACCCATACTGTGGGCGGAGGAGAGGTCCATGACATTATTGAGTGCAACGTTTCCCTCTTCGCCCAGACCGCTAGTAAGGTGTGGATTAATTTTGGGACGGGCCATAACTTTCCCGCCGGTAAGAGTGGGAAATATTTGTTGCCTTCCAATATTAAACGTTTTACTTTCAACCGGCCCAACATTACAGTTAGTTGAATCCAGTTGAGAGAGCCGACCAGAGACTCCCAGACCCTTCATGTCGTAGTCAGACTGTGAAGAAACATGAACAGTTTCCTGCGAAACCTGTTGCGATTGTCCACACTCTGACTCAGAGTGAGAGCAGCTGTGTCCCAGACCAGCCCTATCCACTGAATTACTCGTGAGGGAACAAGGTTTGACTTTACCAGATTTACCTTGAACCCTAGAGTTTTGACATGATTTAAAATTATGTTGACATGTTTGATGCATAATTGCTCTGTCTCTGCCACCACCAGCCAGTCGTCTAGGTACCACAACACTCTGATTCCTTGCTTTAATAACGGCATCAGGGTTTGCCGGACTAATTTCGTGAATAATCGAGGTGCCAGGTTCAAACCGAATGGCATCCTTTGAAAAACAAAATTTTGGTGCCTGATCCGTAAGGCCAGAAACCTTTGAAACCTTTTGTTTACCGATACGTGCCAATAAGCGTCTGTCAGGTCTAGGGAACACATCCAACCTCCCGGCGGAAGTATTAGCCTGATTTGGTGTACTGTTAACATACGGAATGACTCGTTGTGAATGTGAAGGTTCAGATAAGACAGGTCTACGACTGGTCTCATCTGAACACTGTCCATTTTGGGAACCAAAAATAGCTTGGACGTGAATACAGGGTAATTTGGGGGGACCGGGATGATGACATTCTTGGCAATCATTTCCTGGACCAGTGACTCCACCTCTAATGAAACAAAATTCGCCGTTGTCGGCTGACGTAAGCGAGGTCGCCGGAGCCACTGCCAAGTGATGCCTTTGCGTGCCACCATCCGTGCCCAAGTGTTTAACGGCCATGCTTGGTGACACGTTCGGAACGACCCAGTTAGCAGACAAGGGTTCGCCGGCTGTACTACCCTCGGATCCACCGGCCTTAATACTGGCACCGGGAGTGAGAGAGACTTTAGTTTTTTTATGGTGGTGGAGTTGGTGGTGGTGGACGCTTCGCCGGCTGGCTGGCGTTGGCCGAAGACGGGCCCTGACCTGGTTTATTATGGCCGCGTCCTCTCTGATCTGAAAACCTACCCTGTCTATGCCTGTACTGACCTTGGGGGGAGGAGGAGGACTTAGGTGGAAGAAAGGGTTTAGATCCCCCCGGCTGAGCCTTAGCGACTGGCCTGGGTTTGGGGAAGTTAAAGGCAGGTTTCTTAGAAGGGGTGGGACTGTATTTAAAGGCCTGAGCCATATTAAACACCGTTCGCCACACGTCAGGGGACATTAAAGAGGGAGTGAGCACTGGTGACATGACCACCTGATTCGCAATGCGATCAGGCAGTTTTCGGACTAAGGACATTCTGAGGTCTTGTCTCGCTCGTACCGCCTCAAGCAAGGCGGTGCGGATGTCACCCAAAGATTGGATTGACGACTGAAGAAGCAGTCGCCGGGACAATTCAACCGATCGTCTGGCGTCCGCGTCTGCGATTGCCTGAGTGGACCGGAGCAAAGACTTTGCTATCTGTTGAGACACTATGTATTGAGAGAACAGGCGAAAAGCTTTCCCCCTTAGCCTAAATTCTCGTTCTAGGTGAGTTGGGGTAGGAGTAGTGAAAGGCTCTTTTAGCTCACAGAGATTAATTTTAGGGGCAGCTAAGAAAGCAAACAAAGTTGAAGGGACTCCGCCGGCAGAACACACTGGCATGGAGAACCAAGAATGAGTATCTTGAGGGATCTGGTGGGAAGTTTTGGAAGTAAATGTGGTCGCAAAGTTTTGAGCCTCTGCCTCCCATTCCACCCAAGGTCCTGGACCCAACTGCCCCACCTTCAAGACTGGATTAGCTGCTGTGTCTGTGACGGTTAGCAAATCGAGTTCTGGAGTGAGAGCTGACAGAGTCTTAATGTCATTAAATCCATCATGCTTAGACCAGTCTGAAAAAAGTTTTGAAGCTGAGGCAGAGGGTAAAGCCGGCTTAGCAGCATAAACAAAATAATCTTGGTGATAATAACTAGGTATAGCCTTTATGTTGACATCTAGTACATTGCCCAAAGTATCCAAGGCCCTTAATTTCCTAGATGTATTGCCCTGGATGACCCACTCACGCGGTACTGGGAGTTCCCCTGACAAGGTAGGTTGGGCGATCTCTGGTTTAGTGGGGGTCAAAAGGACCCATGACTCGTCTGGTCCGTAAAGCAAGGGCATAGCTACCTTTCTAGAGGGGGCGGATTGACATCCGTTATAACCCTTACATTCGAAGTGGTTAATGCCGCCGTAGCAGGCCTAGTAACCACTGATGGTGACAGAGGGGGAGGGTGAGGGATCTGAGTTAAAGCAATAGAAGTCATCAGAGGCCGTACCGTAGAGCTTGTCGTGGGAGCTCCCAAGTCCACTGTGGGAGTTTCCTGCTGTTGGCTAATTTTTTTAGATAAAGCATTACTGAGTAGCCCATCAATTTCCTGTGCAGTGACAAATTGACTTGATGATGTACTAACTAGTGAATCATTAAGATCTTGTGCGGCGTCTAAGCCTGAACCTGACTCTTGCCCTTCCATATCTGAGATAATTGAAACCTCGTCTTTTTTATCCTGTTCCTCCTGAGAAGATCCCGCCGAAGCTGGGGTATCACCTTGTTGCCAAGATAAGTCAGGAATAGAGGATGGGATCGCCGCGTCCCGGTGGACGTCAGCCACTGTGTGAATAGTTTGAGCCGGAAGTGGGTGGTCAGGTCCTGGCTGAGAATATCGCCAAACACCTAGGCCTTGGCCTACACTCCCTTGGGAGTCCGAAACACTCTCAACCCCTGAGCCCCCTGAATTCTCCAATTCCAGGGTTAAAAAGTTAATGGGTAAATCATCTTTAGGTACAAGCACTATACTGGACCTCTGAGCCCGAACACAAAATATGTCTGGGGTAGAGGTACGATGAGAAGCACTAGAAACTGGTGAATGTCGTGAGGCCTTTTTATCATGGGAATCCTTCCTTGAAGATTTATGGCTGCGGTGTGACCATGAACTACTCTTCGATTTATAGGATTTATCGCCGTGACCACTGGTGGAACTTTCTGTCTTACTCTTCTTACTCGATGGTGAAGAGGCAAGACTAGATGGCTGGTGTCTGAGAGGTGATCTAGACCGAGATCTCTCCCGGGACGAGGAGGCTGCCGCCGGGGTGTAGGCTCTCGTTGACGTTTCGCAGTAGCAGTAGGAGAAGACACAGAAGCCTGACCAGTCTCTGCCGGCTTACGACTAGTTACTCGAGAGGGACGTTTAGGGGGAGGGTGCTCAACAAGAAGCCTATCCCAAAGAGGGACGTTGTCACATTGAAGTGATTTATGAGCCACAATCGTAGTATACGCTGCCATCTGTTGCCTAACCTCTCGTAAGGCGACCGCTGCGGTCTTATCATTATCGCGGAGGACTTTGACACTTAATTGGGAGCAAAAGGAACATTTGCGCATCACCCACAGACCCCTTGAACGGTCTAGACATTTAACACACTTGATGCAAAGAGTGTGCGCAAAAATAGGGATACCGGCACAGGTAGGGGTAATGCATAAAGCAAAAACTGGGGCAAAGGTAGCCATGACAGAGACTGGTGGGAAACTACTGCAGGGTCTGTATTGGTCCGCCGGGGCCCAGCTCTGGAAAAAAAGAAAATTTCCAGGAATTAATGCTCATAAGGTTAACCCAACATGATCGCATACACACACACACACACACGTGTCAATAACCCGCCGGGTAACGAGACGTAATGTCACAACGATCACAGCTCGCTACGCGGCGGGATCCTATAAAGATTTCCGAATATCTAAACATGTCCTAAGAAAGTTAAGAATACCCTCTGACATAATATAAAGGACCAGTATGGCGTTTATAACATAGTCTTTCTGGTGGTGACTGTCTCAAGATTCAATTTTGGAAAAACAACCCCCCACAAAGACGCCGGCACCAGAATTATTTAGCAGAATAACACAGGGCAGGCTGATACGAGATCTGATTTCTAACGAATTGTTACAAAGGATCGCCGTAAGTTTGAAGGCGGCGATACATTAACGTATCTCTCAATTAACTGGTTAACTATATGGAATTGTAAATTCCTTATATCCTCCTCCCAGGAGCACCCACCAGGTGTGAAAAATGTGTGAAAAGATGTTAACCCTAATTGAGCCTTCGATCGCCGTAAGTCTGAAGGCGGTGATACATAAAGTACCACTAAAATGGATCGGTTAACTAAATTGAATGACCAAGACGTTCATCCCACCCTACCAAGGTGCACCCGCCGGGTGAGATGTAAACAACGTTAAACCCCATAAGTTCCTGTCCCCACTTCTTTGTAAAAGATCGCTGGGGAGGAAAGCCCTCAACAACAGCTAGGTTTGTTCTATTTGGTTTGTAAAACCGGGTAGAAAAACTTCATAACATCTGTCCTCATGAACAATGTTAGATGGGTACAGCCAGACCTCCGGGGATCATAGGGAGCCTGAAACAGGCACCAACACAGAGACGCAGTCCTGCAGAGCCACAGACACCTCCTCGCCGGGGACACAAGCCTGTGTTGAAACCACGCGTGGCCCAACACGGCTCTCGGCCAGGTTTTTCATGGTGAAACCGAGAAAAACCCGCCGGAAAGTAACCCACCTCGTTCAGAAACCAACTGAACTTACAACGGACCTGGGAGCAAGCCAAGCACGACTAGCCCAGGGCCCACACAATAATCCGTGGAATTAGCCAATACACAACTAAACCAGGAAACATACATAGTCCGTGGAATTAGCCAATACACAACTAAACCAGGATACACATGACACAGTAGGACATATTTATAAAATAAACAATAACACTTGTACATGTGGCAAAGCTACGAGCGGCTGGCTAGGCCTAAGCAGACGGCATAAGAAATGTTGAAATGTAAACAAAAACACTTGAAATATAACAACAGGAACCACCGCCAACACACCACTGTAGTAAAGACTTCCGACAAAGGGAAGACTGACTCGGGACCCAGAAAAAACTTCACTAAGTGAAGAAAAATACGCTGGGAACGTCAGAAGCAATGCTTACCTCATCAGAAAGATAAAAGGCAGCATAAAATAACGCGTAATGAAAGCCGCCTGCATCACAAGCTAACTCAACTGTGAAAAGATCACATGTCCACAACAGGACCACGAGGGTACATCCGAAATAGATGCCCCAAACACACGACCCAAAATACACTGCACTGCGGGCAACCAGCCCAGGACACTCCTGCTACACATATCCTAACCTTACTCGATACATCCCGGAGTAAACAAATGAGAAAAAACTCACTAGGGATGCAGCAAATGCGGAACCAGCGGAGCGTGGGGAGACACGTCCGGGCAGGTTGAGCGCAGAGCAGAGAAGGAAGAATGACGCCTGAATCAGCGTCTGGTCAAAGATCCACACAAGTACATCCACGATATGATGGAAAGCTTATTGGATAGTTATTCTTATTTTCTTTTTGATTTTATTTTTTACGAAGTTTTTTCGTAGTGAGAACCCAATTCATAATGACTGAAGCCATGAGTGAGGTCGCGTGCGCTCATGATGAAAGCTCCTCAGATTTTAAATGCTCTGCGCGGTAGATTCAAACTACGGCGGATTAGTGTTTGAAGAGGATGCCTTATGTAATAGGCATGTTCGTCAATGATGGAGGGGCCACTAATAAATATAGATTTATGCCTGTCTGAACTGGTTGGCATTGGTTCAACCTAGGGACAGGGCATGGGTGTATTAAATTAAGGTGTATTCATGTTCATCATCATGTAGGTAGAGTCTGGCGGGTATGAGGTGTAGGACACGAGGGGTAGTGGATACGCGAGGTGGGGGAGGGTTGTGAATTGTAAAGGGGGTGGTTTGAGGCTAGGCGCCGCGCCGCTCGTGACCTAGGATAGTCACCCTTAATGCGCTGGACATCGGGGTGGCATTTCCCTACGATCGAACAGGTAGGGTGGTGTGTGCAGCGGGGCGTGAAGGATAAGCGGACAGGATGACCCAAAACAGGGTACCACTGAGCATAGGGTCACGAAGCAAAATAGAGTAGTGTGGATTGTGGATACGAAGGAGGTGATTGGAAGACGTATAACAATTGTGGAAAAGTAAATGGAAGAGATGAACACAATGGCGGATAAAAGATAATTACCCTAAGGATTGAATACATGCATGAATGACGACATTATAGCCGTCGTCCTAATAAGATGATGAAACCGGGTTGGTATGCACGTGGCACAATACGACACAAGGACAGTACCGCTATGTCGTATCTATACTGGTGGCATACTCCGGTTAATATTATATATACACTTAGTTACTAGAAGAACAAGGCAAGGGGGGGGGCGACTGAGCACGGGGGTACATATATCTATACTCGTCATGGGGAGAGAGAGATACGAGGTACCTTCCTGCATCTCTCCTGATAATCGTCTGCAGATTGTTCATAGTGAGTTTATCTAAATCAACAGGCATAAATCACTACAAGAACGGGCAAGGGACACAAATTGACAGACGAACAAAACAACGTGAGGTTAGAGACATAGAATTGCTAGAATTGGGAGGGACTATGATTGTTATATAACTAAATACAGGGATGACATAATCACGATCTGATTTGGTGTGAAATGGAAGCTCAGGTGTCTTCGATCGCCTCGAACCTACACAATGAAAGTATTATAGCCTGTATGGTGGTTACATAATTAAATACATACTTAGGTGGTACATCAAGAATATCAGTGAGTAAAGTATTGTGGTTTGTATATTAGAAGACTGTGATTGAGAGACGTATAATATGTGGAATGAATTGAGAGAGAGAGAGAGAGACCAAATCGGGAATGGAAAAGGGGCTGGGATCTCGTTGGGGATGGGATTTTCGCTCTCAGGATTTTCGTTCCTGTGGCTCGTTAGGGTTGGAGGTTTCGCTCTCAGGTTTTTCGTTCCTGTGGTATTTTACTTCCGTCGCCTTTATATTAGGTACGACCTCGTACCTCAAGGTTGGAGTACGTAGGTTTGTTTAGGGGGGCCAGGTCAGGTCGGTGAGGGGGTTAGGTTGGAGGGAAATGGCAGCCTGTCGCTGAGGACGAAGATTACTGTCATCCCGACTAGCAACAGACTGTTCAGAAAAGAGAGACAAAAACTTAAAACATTTTATCCTGGAATGTGAATAATATAATGAAATTAGGAAAAAAAATAACAAGATTATTCAGGCCATATATCTAAGACACTGAAAACTAATAGGAGAGTTACTATTCAAGAAAGAAGGGAATGAGGGAAGAAAATACATAGATGTTGGAAAAGGAGAGAAAATAGGATAAAAGCACTTGACGAAAGAACTGATAATTAAGAACACAGGAAAATTAAGAAGAGCTAAAGTGTTTAACAATGTATAAAACAAATTTAAAAAATAGTAAGAAAAGTGTAGGCTAACAAGAAAGGGAGTACTACTAAGGAAAAAATATATATAATATATACAGTATATGGAAAACATGTACATTTATAGAATCATGCCCAATCGCTTAGGAATTGAGAACAATCAAAACAAAATCCCATGGAAAATCCAGTACAATAACATCCTCATCATCATCATGGATTAGTTAGGGTCGCCGTTAGTCTTGGTGAAGGTCTGGTTTATTGGTAGGGGTGGTGGTGGTGGTTGTGGCTTTGACCTTGGAGGTTCGCTTTCACTTTGGAAGGGAGGGGTGGATATACCGTTAGGTCTGCCGTTAGGAATGTGGGTCTGGGTGAGAGCTGGCCTGGGGCCAGTTTTGGAGGGAGGTTTTAAAAGTTGCGGTCGGGGGTAGTGATAGGGGGGGGTTAAAGGTGAAACGGGCAGGTCGAGTCGGGGTTGTTGTGGCGGAAGAGGTTGGTGCTGGGGAGGGGTTGAATTGTGTAGAGAGTTGTGGTCGTGAGTGGGGTTGGGGGAAGGGTGAGTAAGGCTGGAGGTTGAGAGTTTACAATGATTGGGTGGTTTGAAAGGTTTGGAGTGTGGGGATTTGATAGGGAGATGGTGGGGGGGGTCTGGGCAGGCAGGGTTGTGGTTTGAGAGGGGTTGAATTTGGACTGATTTTATTTTCGGGAGAGACGTGAATGGGATTTCGAGGAGTGGTTGAGGTTGAGAGGTTGATTATGTTGTTTGGGGCGAGAGAGAGGGTAGCATTTTGGAGGTTAGTCAAGGTGGAAAAAGTTTTGTGGTTGGATTTGGATGGGCGTGGTATTTTGTCGAGCGGGATCTTTGGGGGTGTAATTTGGGGCGGATGGGGTAACGGTGAAGAGGGGGGTAAGATAGGGGGGGAAGAGGAGGTAGGGTTATGTACGGGGGTGATTTTTCGTTCTGAATGTGGTCGTGAGAGGTTAGGCTGGCAGGGTGGGAATTGGTGGAGGTTGAGAGTTTAGCTGGGCTAATGATGGTGGGGGACCGACTGGTGAGCAGGTGCTCGGTACGCATGAGGGGGGGGGGGGGGGAAATCACTTTGGTGGGGGTCACGCGTGAGGGGGGGATTAACGGCGCATGTGGGAGAATCAGAGTGGTGAGGTGTGAGTGATTTAGGAAACGGAATTTGTTGGTGGGACTGTGGAGGATTGGTGGGGGAAGAGTTAGGCATAGAACATGGGTTATTGGGGGAGGACTGATGTACTGATTTGTGGTTGTTAAAAGGACGAATTTGGGGAGTTTTGTCGGTGGCAGTGACGGTTTGTTTAGAGGTTATATGGGATTGGTGGGTTTGTCTGTCATGAGGGGGTGAGTCAAGTGTGGGGTTTTGAAGTTTTTTAGGGGTGTGAATTGTGGGGGGGTGGAAGGGAGCTACTGACGGAAAACTGTCACAAGGGAAATTTTGTTGGTGGGGGAATAGCTGAGCATTTCTGGGGGCATGGGGAAAACATTGTTGGGTACATAGGTTGGCATTTTCCCCGGAAACATGGGTACATAAATATTTGGTAGAATGGTTTTTACATACATAAGAGTCTGTCCTGGAAACATGGGAGGATTGATCCTGGACAGATGGGGGTCTGGGTGATTGACAGGTAAATTGTGGGGATGGGGTGAGTAGGTCAGTTTGGAGAGATTGTTGCGGAAGAGATTTGTCTCGGAAAACAATGGAATTTGGTAGGATGGATGAAGGAGACATTGATGGAGATTTTGGTTCTGGTGCTGGATTATGGGGCAGAGGTATGTTGGCGAGCGGGGGTGTTACTGGAGGTGGATTCAAGAGCGGTTCGGGTAATGTTGGAGAGGGTGACAAGGGAGGGGGGGAATAGGAGGTAGGCGGAGCTGTATCATTCTTGGTTGATGCGGGTGTTTGAAGGGGTTCACCGAGGTTGGGCATGTGGGGAGATGATGGTGGGCGGGGTGAGGTTGACAGTTTTGAGGGAGGGACAGGTGATGAATATGAGGAAGTGAGAGGCGTGACAGGTTGTTGAGGGATTGACGGGGGTGAAGGTTGGTCTTGGGTGACAGGGGCATGTGAGAGAGCGGAGGGGGGGCTCATTTTCTGACCAGCATTTTTCAGGGGTGACATTGAAAGAGAATTGGTTACGGTGGGGGTGACCATTTCTGCGTGCTGTGGTTTGTTGGCAGGCATAGAAAAAGGATGGGGTTTATGGGGTAACACAATTGATGGAAGATTATCGTTGGTGGATAGCTGTGCAGGGGAAAATTTAGGGATGGTCAGAGAGGATAGAGGCAAGGAAGAGTGCACTGGGGTTGGACTTTCATCGGGAGTCATTTTGGAAGGGTGCACAGAGTTTGATTCCTTAGGGGAATGGAGGGACTTATTGATGATAGTGTTCGGTGGAGGAATACATTTAATTTCTTGGATAGGGGCTGAAGGGGTGGATAGGGGATTCACCGAACTGAGTAGGCATCTTTCTCTGATGGAGAGCATATGTTCTTCGAATGAGCCGTACGGGTCGAGACGGGCGGTGAGGTGGGGTGGGAGGATGTCTAACAATGCGGTGAATAAGAGTTCATTTTGTTGCTCGTCATCTTCAGAGCTGTACGTGGTCCTCACGTATCTGTAGAGTTGTACGAGGGTCACATTGATATCCCCTTCATACTTGATCTCGTCGACTTTTATTATTTTGGGGGCGACGAGGGAACCCAAAAGTGGCCCTAAGGTCCGGATCACGAGGGATCGAAACTGGTTCCAGGTAAGCTTTGGCGTTACCTGTTCAACAATTTGGGAAAGAAACTGGTTCCAGGTAAGCTTTGGCGTTACCTGTTCAACAATTTGGGAAACGGCTTTTCCCAACTGCATAATGTGCAATAATGCAACGGCGATTTTGTCGCGGTCATTTTGAAGTGCCACATCTAACACTGGCTTTACTATGTCTAAGTAAGTGGCGATATCATACGTGTTTACATCATACTTGGGAATGTGTGTGAGTGTCATAGCGAGCTGCCATTTTTTGCGATGTTCCCATGCTTCTACTGTTCCAAACTTGCAATGTAATGCAACCTTTTATCCGAATCAAGAACCACCGCTGCCGCCAATGTTATGCCCTGTTTTTCTACAGGATTAACTTGGGTAATGTGAGTTCTAACTGACTGGGTATAGAAGGCTGCATGCACAAAACAAGGTATGAGGAATAGAGAACACAAAATAAACACACGGTAACAAGACACACGATCACGTTTATTGATATACACACTTCTGAATACTCGTGCAAGACAAATGATGGAATTGAACAACACTAGCATAAGTGGATCTGAATGGAGCCTAGTCTCCCACTTCCAACGTTCAGGTATTAATCTTCTGATCACTGGCTTTATTCACAAGTTTATATACTGGAGACCTTCAATGTTACTTATAGATTCAAATTCACTGTTAGATTTATTACTGGTAGCTCTGGTGCACAAGTAGTAGTTCACAGACTAGATTAGACACGCGTATTTTAGAGCACGGGAATTCTAGTAACCTCAGGGGGTACTGATCTAAGTTTTATATTCTTGTATCAGAAATACATAGAACGCAAATCAGTGGGCGAACATTCAGATATCACTAGGGTTTCACTTCTATGTAATAATATCTGGATATATGGGTAATTACGAGAGTTAATATCGCCTGTTAATTAATAAACACTGATACGCTTAGCACTTCCTAATGGAATGGTTATATATGAATTATACTGGGGCAAAGATATAGCCACTTCATAGAAATATTAATAAGTGGGTCTCTAAATAGCACTGTAACACTGTAGTACTGATAGAGTGAATCTTGGGTAGTATTTGATTGGTTTGGTCCTGGTTATCTTGCGTCCGTGATGTTGGGGGCTAACGACTGGTTCCGCGGCCGTCCACATGGTCCATATGTAGGAAGTTCTCAAGTACGTGGACAGGTCCTTCTATCTAAATCTGCCACGGAGTCTGCCGGCTCTGGAACTCAATTCTCACCAACCAACAATGATAGAGCTCGAGGTCAACTCTGGTGACCAACCACTGGTTGGTGTCTATCTTTCAACTGATTTTACTGGGGGCTGGAGCTTGGTTTATAGGTTTGGTTTTGGACCCTATAGGCCATAGGGATCTCGAGTTTTGATGGACTTATTTGAGCTCTCAATTGATACGGGAACTAGGTAAGGTGGTGATTACTGTTGTGGCACATGGCTATATGGAGCCTTCATAATGTGATATAACTGAGCCTTTGTAAGAGGTACTATTTTGGCTATACTGGAAGTATTTAGGGGAGAGAGACTGGATCTACTTTGCGAGGAGGATTGGGACAGCTGTGATAGGAGCGTCTCTCTTAGATTGTTCAGTCTTCATTCTATGGTATAGCTGAGGTGCTAATTTGGTTATCGGAGTATGCAAGAAAGGTTAATGGGTTATTGTGGGTTAATAGAGGTTAGTAAAGGTGTTAGTCATACTTGGTTAGTTCATTGATAGGAAGAATTCCTGTGCTACCTGGCAATGACCCGGAAGTCAAAACAGGGGTCAGGTATATCTCCGCAGGGGTAGGGGTCTCCCTCCTCGGGTGGGTGAAAAGGGCACTATTTCTTGCTGACCTAGTTGTTCCTGGGAACTGCGTTTTCTATGACATATACACCCAAGAAAGCGGCAGTTCGTAGGGGTAGCTTCGGTATTGTTTCGTGGTGAAAATGCGTCGAGACAATGGTAAAAGAGGGTTGTGTATACAATCTCTGGTTGGGGTAAGAATTAGAGTTACTGCATGGTGGCTAACATCTTCAGTCATTTCTGTCTAGGTCTTACAGGAATAATGGGTATATATACACTGGTGTACCCGTGAGTATCATAGTTTCTTATCAATTAGGACATGGGGTTTTAACATATTACTTCTCGGATGGAAGAACATACATAGATTTATGGGGCGGTTGGTCTTCAGAAACTTAGTCTGGCAAGACAAGGTATTTTTAGGGGGTTAACATATTAATTCTCGGATGGAAGAACATACATAGATTTATGCCTGTCTGAACTGGTTGGCATTGGCTCAACCTAGGGACAGGGCATGGGTGTATTAAATTAAGGTGTATTCATGTTCATCATCATGTAGGTAGAGTCTGGCGGGTAAGAGGTGTAGGACACGAGGGGTAGTGGATACGCGAGGTGGGGGAGGGTTGTTAATTGTAAAAGGGGTGGTTTGAGGCTAGGCGCCGCGCCGCTCGTGACCTAGGATAGTGACCCTTAATGCGCTGGACATCGGGGTGGCATTTCCCTACGATCGAACAGGTAGGGTGGTGTGTGCAGCGGGGCGTGAAGGATAAGCGGACAGGATGACCCAAAACAGGGTACCACTGAGCATAGGGTCACGAAGCAAAATAGAGTAATGTGGATTGTGGATACGAAGGAGGTGATTGGAAGACGTATAACAATTGTGGAAAAGTTAATGGAAGAGATGAACACAATGGCGGATAAAAGATAATTAACCTAAGGATTGAATACATGCATGAATGACGACATTATAGCCGTCGTCCTAATAAGATGATGAAACCGGGTTGGTATGCACGTGGCACAATACGACACAAGGACAGTGCCGCTATGTCGTATCTATACTGGTGGCATACTCCGGTTAATATTATATATACACTTAGTTACTAGAAGAACAAGGCAAGGGGGGGCGACTGAGCACGGGGGTACATATATCTATACTCGTCATGGAGAGAGAGATACGAGGTAGCTTTCCTGCATCTCTCCTGATAATCGTCTGCAGATTGTTCATAGTGAGTTTATCTAAATCAACAGGCATAAATCACTACAAGAACGGGCAAGGTACACAAATTGACAGACGAACAAAACAACGTGAGGTTAGAGACATAGAATTGCTAGAATTGGGGGGGACTATGATTGTTATATAACTAAATACAGGGCTGACATAATCACGATCTGATTTGGTGTGAAATGGAAGCTCAGGTGTCTTCGATCGCCTCGAACCTACACAATGAAAGTATTATAGCCTGTATGGTGGTTACATAATTAAATACATACTTAGGTGGTACATCAAGAATATCAGTGAGTAAAGTATTGTGGTTTGTATATTAGAAGACTGTGATTGAGAGACGTATAATATGTGGAATGAATTGAGAGAGAGAGAGAGAGAGAGACCAAATCGGGAATGGAAAAGGGGCTGGGATCTCGTAGGGGATGGGAGTTTCGCTCTCAGGATTTTCGTTAATTAATAATTAATTCCTGTGGCTCGTTAGGGTTGGAGGTTTCGCTCTCAGGTTTTTCGTTCCTGTGGTATTTTAATTATTATTATTTTAATACTGTTATGCCACGCTTTCAAGAAGCGAGGTATATTCTGGTGCAGTAGTCTTCAACCTAGGATGCTCTCGACTGGGTGAGGACTGACCTAAAGAGGACTGACCTTAACTCTATTTACACCAAACAAATGACATGCAACAACAGAAACACAATGGTGGATACCATGGTTTTATTCAGTTCAACACATAGGCACGTAGACATTCGCAATATAGTACACTGGGTGGTATAAACTGGCGCATAGAGGAGAAAATAATTAATAAATAAGGAGTCAATGGGCCTCACAACAATCAAATCGTCCTCACAAAGTAGCGCTGGATTACTTACAAAACACTGAATGCATATTTAAGGAGGATTGCTAAAGAAGTTATAAAATAAGGAAGCGAAAGCTCCCTAAAACGGTAATTGTATTGAGTCCAAATGAAATAAGGTTAAATATATAGTCAGATTGAAATGGTCTCTAAAGCAAAACATATAAATATCTACTCTAGAACGAAATACTCTATAATGTCTAAGCCTAAATGATAAGAAGCACATTGACTTAGATTTGCGGCAGGTACTCTCTAATGATGTGTAAGTGTGTGTAAAAATAGAGTGGCAATGTTATATGTATATTTTGTCTTCAGGGGGGTCACGGGAGCCCGGACCCTAGAAAATATCTATACACAAAGCCGGTGTAGGATAGGTGTAATTGTTCCCCAACAACCGGGGCAACAGAAGGCAAAACTCAAGCGTAAAGCACATCTTCGGTGATCTTACGTTACACTGGAAAAGTCCTGGCACATCTAGGTCTAAACCTCACTATAACACTTGCACCACAACAGATCAGAAAGTAACTTGAATGAGAGAGGGGGACAGGTGAGCACTGGGGGCAAAGGAAGCACTTGGCACTGGCCGTCGTCAAGGCGGTGGTCGTCCTGGCTACTCTCACACAACCGGTTGGACAGGCCCTTTTTGAGATCCGACGGAGGCTCGTCTAACTTCCGGATTGATTCACACACAGTCCGGCTTCTTCTCGATTCTGGATCTGGACTGAAGACCTCTAGCAGGCTCAGAGCATTGAGGACAAGCCCTTCTTGAGATTTGACGTAGGCTCGTCTAACTTCCGGACTGATTCACACACAGTCCGGCTTCTTCACGAGTCTGGATCTGGGCCGAAGAGCTCCAACAGGCGCTAAGTATGGCGTCTGGTATCCCTTCGCGGCTGCTCCCGTCTCGTCTGGTCCTCTCGTACTCTCAAGTTGTGGGGAAAAGGTAGCTTAACTTCAACTACCAGATCAACCAAAGTCTTTCTGGGCGTTGGTGACAAGCTCACCTAGTCGCTCCTTGTCGAGGGTTGACAAGTGAGTGGCTGTAGAGTGACTGATCAGTGAGCCAGGTGTGGTTTCTTGCACAGACTGTGTGTTACAAGGTGTCTCAGTGCACCGAGTTACAACCAAAACAATGCAAGCGTTATAACTTGCGTGAATTGATCCTCGGCTGATGCCTGAGTCTACGTCCAGTACCCTGCTATCCCGGCAAGCGTTATAACCGACGCAGGGTAGCACTGAAAGAGTTGGACAGCAAGCATTATAACTTACGTGACCTTATCCCCAGTTGGAACTGTAACCAGCCTTTCCCACCTTAGGCTTAGTGTCCTTTCCTGCCTTAATTGGGACTGTGAGGTAACCAAAAATTGGTTTTAAGCCAGCAGGCTGAATGCTTGCCGATGGTTGATTCGGCTGAAGCAGTGTCTCTTCTGTCTGGGATGTCACAGTTGGGGCATCTGGCAAAACGGGCACCTTCGGGGGCTTGGGTAGATCCTTCTCTGGCTGGGATGTCGCAGGGGAAGCATCTCTGGGCAGCAAGGGCAAGGCTGGTTTTTGTCGAGTTGGTGATGTCTCTGGTTGAGTTTGCAGGGGTTGTGTTATGGTTGCACATGGTTGTTTTTTATGCCGGACTAGTGTATGTTTTGAAATCCGGTTTAGGGGCTGGTTGGAGGGTTGTTGGGTGTGTGCAGGGGGCATGGAAGGTTGAGCAGGATCTGAGGTGGTGATGGTATGTCAACGTATTATTCCAGATGATTTAGTTTCCCCTATTCGTCTCCGCTTGGCTCCGTTTTCTATCACAGATACCGTGGAAGAAGATGGTGTTTCGGAGGGGTCTCTATGATGTTGGTGCTGGCCCTTGACGACAATATGCACAAAGTGTTTATGCAAGTCTGGGGCTGGTACTGCTTTCCTAGGCCGCATATCAAATACAAACAATTATATTATGGCCGGGGTTGTTAAGCAGTATCTTAATTGTATGTATATATGTATGTAGGCTAGTTTCCTTTAATGCACAGAAAACCAAGTACATTCAATTTTCTAACCGACAGAATCTCACTGACGCCCATATATTTTTTAATGATGTAAATATTCCCACTTCCCATAGTATTGACATTCTCGGTGTAACATTAACTACTAACTTGAGCTGGACACATTATGTTAGAAGCATTGCTAAGAATGCCTCTAAAAAACTGGGACTCCTGTACAGAGTTCGAGAATTCTTCACTGACGAGCAGTTGGCCGTAATATATAAAAGTCATGTGCGTTCTGAGATGGATTACTGTTCACCTCTGTGGAGTGGAAGTGGAGTGGTTGCATTGAGGCAGTTGGACAAAATTCAAAATAAAGCTATTATAATTAGATTAATCAATAACCCTGCAATCACACAGGACCTTCCTACATTATCCATACGAAGAAACGTTGCATCCCTTGCATTATTCTACAGATATTTTCACAGCAATTGTTCCGAGGAACTTGCTTCAATTGTGCCGCCTCTCCACATCTTTCCCCGTAGAACTAGGGCAGCTGAGAGCGCCCATGAATGTACACTTTCTCCTCCACAATGCAGAACTTCTGTTTATCAGAATTCATTTATCCCCAGAGCTACTACTCTTTGGAATTCACTTCCCTCGAATTGCTTTCCACAAACTTACAATCTACAAATGTTTAAATCCAGTTGTTACAAACATTTTATGAATGGAGGATGCCTTTAGGCACATGGACCTTTTTGTTTTATCTGTGTTTTTCCTTCCTCCGTTCATTGTCTCTTAAAAAAAAAAAAAAAAAAAAATACACCCAAATTGAACACTACCTCAAAGAAAATTATCTATTCTACATGTTTCAATCAGGTTTCAGAGGCATGTACTCAACAGACTCCTGTCTCATCCACTTAACAGATCACATTCGTTAAGAAATTTCTAAAGGTAACTACACTGGCATGGTTCTTCTTGACTTACAAAAAGCGTTTGACACAGTGGACCATGATATCCTCTGTAATAAACTACAAGCAACGGGCATTGGGTCAGTGAACTGGTTTAAATCTTATCTTAGTGGTAGAACACAAAGAGTCAAAATTGATGATAATTTATCAGATCCAATGCCAATTAACTGTGGGGTCCCGCAGGGAAGCATCCTTGGTCCGTTACTTTTCTCTGTTATGTGAATGACATGGAACTGAGAGTCTCGTGTAAATTGTTACTGTAGGCTACCGTATGTTGACGACAGTGTGCTTCTGGTTTCAGGAAAAGACCCCAAAAGTTTTGCCAATTCACTTTCCAAAGAACTAGAATCGTGTAGTGATTGGCTAGTTGACAAAAGACTTTCTCTTCACCTGGGCAAAACAGAAGCCATCTTATGTGGAACGAAACGCAAATTGAAAGACATTGAGGCCTTCTCGGTTAACTGTAATGATGTTCCTATTTCAACAGTGTCACAAGTGAAATATCTAGGACTAAAATTGGACTCGACTCTGTCAGGTGAAACAATCTTGGAATCGATCCTGAGTAAATTAAAATGTAAAACTTGCAAACTAAACAAACCAAAATTGGGACAAGGACAATATAAAGTCAAATTAAATTATCAAAATCGCTATGTGGAAACAACGCTTACTAAAATGAAATCTATGAAATAAAAGAACACAATCCACCACATAGGGTGTACACTACTACATGAGCAAGTTAATCTGTTTCCCAAGCAAACTAATCGCACACATAACAACGCACTATCGTCACGTTCAAGGAATTAGTCAAAATTGGGAAGTCCGGGACGTTCTGGTAAATTTGACTAAACTCAGCATGAATAAAGAAACTACATGTTAAATGTCAAAATATTCATTTAAAATCAAATTTGCAACATGACAAGACATTAACAATAGTTAATAGTTAAATGTTAAAAGTTAAATGTAGAACATGTATAACATACCGGCATAGACAGGTGGGATGCTTGCCAGCGGCGACCAAAAAGACTCTATGCCAAGCGCTTGTTCAATGTCATTTTGACTATTCTGTGTCTTCCTGGTACTCTGCATCATCTCAATCAGCAAAGCGCAAACTTCAGGTCACTCAAAATAAAATGGTTAGATTCATGCTGAACCTAGGACCCAGATCGCATGTTGGCCAGGAACAACTTCAGACACTTGGTATGCTCAATGTTTCTGACAGGATGACCTTGCCAGACCGAAAAATTGTTGTGTGTATTAGTTGCTGAACTCTATAACTTCTTTACCTGGCCCTCTCCTGTCTGACCCTATCCTGCCTTATATCTTACCCTGTCTGACCCTATCCTGCCTTATCTTAACCTGCCTGACTCTATCCTGCCTTATCTTACCCTATCCTGCCTTATCTTACCCAGCTGACTCTATCCTGCCTTATCTTACCCTGTCTGACCCTATCCTACCTTATCTTACCCTGTCTGACCCTATCCTGCCTTATCTTAACCTACCTGACCCTATCCTGCCTTATCTTACCCAGCTGACTCTATCCTGCCTTATCTTACCCTGTCTGACCCTATCCTGCCTGACTCTATCCTGCCTTATCTTACCCTGTCTGACCCTATCCTGCCTTATCTTACCCTGCCTGCCTTTATCATGCCTTATTTTACCCTGCCTGACCCTATCCTGCCTTATCTTACCCTGCCTGACCCTATCCTGCTTATGACATGACCTTGCCTTACTGTGTCTGGCTTGACCATATTCTGCCTGATCTTACCCTGCTAGACCTATACCCTCCCATATTTTACCCTGCCTAACTTTATCTTGCCTGACTTTACCTTTTCTGACCTTATCCTGCCTGACCGTTACCCTCCTCTGTCTTACCGTGCCTGACCTCACCTTGTCTAATCTTACCGAGTCTGATCTTACCTTGCCTAACCTTACCCTTCCTACCCTTACCCTGCCTGGCATTACCTTGCATAACCCTTCATTGCTAGCTTACAAAGGGAATACAAAGGAATGCGAACAGCAACAGACAAACTGGTCCAGACGATAATGGTCGTTTGTAGATAATAACAGAAATAGCACATATGTCAATTCACTTTATTTATTCAGCTATGAAATTAACTAGGTGAGGGTTGGATTTCAGGCATTTGTCATTGCGTATTTTGAATGATGATATAGTCTCTCAATGAATAACGTCTCGCGGTAGCTTATTCTAATCGATTATGACTCGGTTGAAATTGAAAAATACTTAGCCCGATCTGACTTGAATCATTATCCTACTGTCTCGTAACCACTTTCGAACACCTAGAATTATAGATTAGCATGGCCATTGAAAACTGTATATACTTTTTTGAATTAGTTTTGTAATCCTCCTTTGAATTATCTCCAATTTTTCGACATTCATTGGTGAACACAATATTCCAGAACAAGTCAACTAACGACTTCTATAGCAGTAAAATTATTCATTTGGATTTGAATTCAAATACCTCCGAATCACTCCAACTACTTTTTGTTTGTTTTATTATTATTTCCTAGGCCTGAAAACTGGCCTTTATATCATTAGATACCACTACACCCAATGTTTGTACTTTGTTTGCGCTATCTAGTTGGGATTCATCAATATTGAAATGTGCATGTTCGTTTTTGCTTCTAATATGACATTGTAATACTTGCCATTGTTCAATGTTGTAGTCCACATTTTACTTGTTGGATCAATTTACTGCTTTATTTAAGTCTTGCTGAAGTTCTTGTAAAGTACTTCTAGTGATGTCTATTTATATTTACTTCAAGGGGTGTCTTTACTTTACTTCCTATGTTTGTATCATCACCAAGTTTAGATGTCTTACAAGTGAGGTTTTCATCATTGATGTATACTAAGAACAGGGTTATATACCACCTCAGAGTCTGAGCCTTGCGGCACACCACTAATGACATCCTGCCAGTCGAATTCTCTACCATCAATTACAAGCTACTGCTTTCTATTTGTGAACCAATTGCTAATCCACTGTAGAATGTTCCCTTTAATTCCGTGGGCTCATAATCCAATATGCAAGCGCCTGTGAGGGACCTTGTCGAAAACAATTCTAAAATCAAGATAGATTACATCAACATCTATGTTTTCATCAGACATGTTACAGATATCATAGCAAATATTAAGTAGATTTGTCATGCATAAAAGTCTATATTAAAAGCCTTTGTGTAGGTTTTATATAATGAGGTTTAACTATTTTGTCTTTGATTATAGTTTCCATAAGCTTACAGACTACAGAAGTCAAGCGAATAGGCTGGTAGTTTCTGGGACAGGATTTGGATAGTTTTTCGAACATGATTTGGATAGTTTCCAGCAAGACCTTAACTTTACCCTACCTTGGATTTCCATATCTTGCCCATCCTCATATTGCATAATCATCTAGATCTTGTCCGACCCTAGCTTATCTTGGACAACCATATAATTTCTCAGATTGCTTTCTCTTACCTGGGGATACCAAAAACAGCTTTGATAAACCTACCTATCCTGCCTTGGATAGTCCTAAACTGTTTGACACTCACCCAACCATATCTTACCAAACAAAACCAAGCCCTACCTTACCTGATCCTATCCGACCCTACAATCCAGAATCGACTCACCCTGACCTTATCTTGGCCACCTCCCCCTAGGTACGGCGAGCACTACTGGATGGTCTCGATGGACATGAACTGCACACAGACAGAGGGTGGGTGGTTCGAGGTGAAGGGTTACCTCACCAACAATGCGGTCAACTGGGAGGCTGATGTCACACAGGTCAGTACAGATATTTGTTAGCCATGCCAATTACACTTTAGCACATTAATGCTGCTCTGAACCTTTTAATTCTAGTTTGGACTTTATTATATATTCTTATTATTTGTTTTCTTTGACTATGATCTGAATCAGAGATTAATTTAATATCCCTCAGAAAGAGTAAGATTTCGTGTTTTCGAGTCTACGTCCATTGAAAGTTTGACTGTGAGGCAAACAATACATCCGCACAACCATGCACTATGCTTCCCATGCCTGGTCACCCTGCACCTTAACCACAAACATGAAGAAACGGCAAACCACTCAGAATATAGCCCTCAAAATCGTAACAAGATGAACAAAACCACAAACACAAATAACTTACATGCAGAAACACAAATTCTCCCCCAGAAGACCCATTTAGACATGATAGAAACATAATCCTACTTTTCAGACCATGACCCACTTCACCAATGCCAGTCTTTAACACATCTTCCACCCCCACCTCGCGACATGAAGCAAACACCTGCCCATTATTTCAGCCACATATACATCAATATCCCACCCACATCTTCAAACACCAACACACACAAGCACATACATCTTACCCAACAAACCATCAACAACAAGACCACACAACACAATCCTAAACTCTCCCCCTCCCAAAATTAACCCATTGGAAAACACATTTCCCAGAGAAACCCGAGTCACACTTGCACGCCACAGGTCTGGCCATCACCCGTCATTTAAAGATTACAAACACAGAATTAATCCAACTAAAGACCCTTCTTGTCCCCGCTGCTAACATCCATCTGACAACACAGAACACTTAACCCGTACAGCCCCAGCGACGCGTCTGACGCGTCGGCGATGTATGTAACGCACAGCCCCAGAGACGCGTCTGACGCGTCACCCTAATTGCGCCGACCGTAACCTCAGGTGTAGCCACTCAAGAGGGCTCAGATTTGTATGGGAACTGTGTATGTATCCCACGCAACCGTGCCGATGGTTGAAAACTCTCAAAGTCCACGTGCGTGCGCGTGAGCGCGCAATAATTTTTTTTTTTGGGTAATTGCCTTCAATTTTTTACTCTTGTAAAATACGTTTTCGGGGGCTCTGTAGGACCATTCTTTAAGCTTTTTGAGCGGTTTTTCGTGGTTTTTCCTTCATTCCTAACCCATTCGCTATTGTTTCTGGAATAAAACCATTTTTTGAAAACCGGCCGGGTTCTGGTGAACAAACATTACAAAACTAGCCGGGGCTCCACGGGTTAATACTCCACTGCCCAACACTTGCCCAGCACTCGGAGACCTCTGGCCTACCCGAGGGAAGTGGCGGACTACCTAGGCACTGCGTCATTCCCATAAAATTAAATCTTTGGGCAACTATAACAACAACAACAACAACTGTGAGGCATTTGAAACATTGCATAGTAGTACATTATCTCGTTCTGGCACGATATAAATTCAAGTGAGGATATGCTTATTATGGCTTGTGAATATAGTATTATTATCAGCCTTAACACGTACAACATCAGGAGATTACATTTTCATGACATACCCAGTGTCAGGAGATTTTGTATTTTCTTTTCTTCGCAAAATAAGGTGCTGAGGGTATATAATGAAGTATAAACAAATTATTTACCTCGTGGCCTTTGAAAGGTGGTGGAATGGCGCGCGGAAATCATAGAACACACGCCCCAAGCTCAGTGTCACCCAATGGTGGTGACCTTTTATTATTGCTCAATTTGCTCTATGGATAGTGATAATGAGTTTATATTTTATTTTTAGATAATTGCAGGTGTTTATTGTCTCATCTACCATAATGCACCAGCCAAAGATGTGTGATGGGCTTAATAGTATGGCTGACATTTTGTGAACGTCACTGTCACCCAGTGAAATTATCATATTATGGCGTAGTGAGGACTCCACATGTGCCCAGTGTGTTAATACTAAAAATGTGTGGAGGTTGTTTTTAAGTCTCGGCTGGAACAAGGAGATAAAGGTTATATTTTGTAGAAAATGGCTATAGTTTTCTAGTGATAACACCTAGTTTAGCCGCATTTTCCTTTACCATCATTATCTCCGATAGACTGGAAATGGTGTCGTATTTCACACCCAAATGCCCTGAGGGGTGTCCAATGTCAAGCCAACTCAATCCTGCTCTTCCACAGGGTCGAAACTCAACCCGATTGAGACTTTCGGAACTTGATAAAAGTTTTAAGACTTTTTGTATATATCCATATATAAATAATCGATTTGGATGTCATAATTATAAATGTACCTAGCTATATCCTCAGAATGTCCAAAAGAAGCGTTATAATCCTATAGAAGGCCGACAACCTACCGGAGTTATTATATATAATACCTCAAAGTAAGCGATTATATTATAGGAATAGTCATCACAATTTTTTACAAATTCAACTAGATCAAAATAATATCGAAATGATGGATCATTAATTATTGATCTTGATATGTAGGCCTAAAGCGTGTTGTTTATAAACATTGGAGCACATGGCCGCAGCCGTGGTGCCACTCCATTCGTGCCTAATCACGATTATATTTCGATGCATTCTTACTTAAATTTATATCATTCGGGTTGATTAGGTTACACAATACAATATTACTAAGTAACAGTACACGCATATGTATAAATATCATAACATTTGTCAGAGTTTAGCAAAGCACCACGGCTGCATGGGGAGTGCTGAGGATAGTGAGGGAGAAGTGGCCGAGCTGCGGAGCATGTGCTTGTAGCCTCATGACCTTGACGTCGTCTTCCCAAGAGTCAAGTTCAGAAAATCAGTGTTCGTCACGGTAATTAATCCGTCACTCCTCCTCAGAATTATTGAAATTTCTATGTATGCGATTATTTCTTGCTCTAATATTAAACAAATAAATATGTTGTATAATTTCACCTAATATGTAATGTCACAACACATCTTAAATTGTATATAATCAAATTTATTGCCGATATGTTCTGTTGTCGATTATTCCAGTCCCTGACATACCTCATGATATTTGGTATTTACGCTATTTCGCTTTTATTTTGTCTTTATTTGCTTTGTAATAATTATTCTGCAATGCATATTTACTTTCATTCTTAAAAATAGTCAGGAAAGGTTGTCCATATAATGTATATATTTAAAAGTCTGGATCGCCCCTTGTCATTTTGTGCCACCACACTTTAATGAGAGTGGGTTATCAGACTTAGGGGTGACACAAAATGCAGCTATTAGCTGCATTTTGTGTCACCCCAAAGTCTGATAACCCACTCTCATTAGTGTGGTGGCACAAAATGACAAGGGGCGATCCAGATTTTAAATATATACATTATATGGACAACCTTTCCTGACTATTTTTAAGAATGAAAGTAAATATGCATTGCAGAATAATTATTACAAAGCAAATAAAGACAAAATAAAAGCGAAATAGCATAATATACCAAATATCATGAGGTATGTCAGGGACTGGAATAATCGACAACAGAACATATCGCCAATAAATTTGAATATATACAATTTAAGATGTGTTGTGACATTACATATTAGGTGAAATTATAAAATATATTTATTTGTTTAATAGTAGAGCAAGAAATATTCGCATACATAGACATTTCAATAATTCTGAGGAGGAGTGACAGATTAATTACGTGACGAACACTGATTTTCTGAACTTGATTCTTGGTCAAGGTCACGAGGCTAGATGCCCCACCCACCCACCCACCCCTCGATATATCTACGTTCCTACTGGCCCTCACGCAGTCGTGGTGCTTAGCGCGGTCGAACCTATATTTCACAAATGTTATGATATTTATATATTATGCGTGTACTGTTACTTAGTAATATTGTATTGTGTAACCTAATCAACCCGAATGATATACATTTAAGTAAGAATACACCGAAATATAATCATGATTAGGCGCGAATGGAGTGGCACCGCGGCTGCGGCCATGTGCTCCAATGTTAATAAACAACACGCTTTAGGCCTACATATCAAGATCAATAATTAATGATCCATCATTTCGATATTATTTTGATCTAGTTGAATTTGTAAAAAATTGTGATGACTATTCCTATAATATAATCGCTTACTTTGAGGTATTATATATAATAACTCCGGTAGGTTGTCGGCCTTCTATAGGATTATGACGCTTCTTTTCGACATTCTGAGGATATAGCTAGGTACATTTATAATTATGACATCCAAATCGATTATTTATATATCTATCTATCTATCTATCTATATGCTCAGGCCCAATCCCCATTTTGGGGGTAGCCGACTCAAGACAGAGCAAGAACAGGGAAAACACAAAAACAACATAAAACAAAAAATAAACACAGATAAAAAACACAAACTCACACACATCCAGGTCACCCAGGAGAAGACCCAGAGACCAGGGTTACCAAGGTCGCTCCAGCACTCCCCCGGCCCCTGTCCACCCGGAGAGGTTCCGATCTCGGCAGGCAGACATGCAGCGGAGCCAAAGCCACAAGCCCTCCCACCACACTTCCAGGCACACCCTTCATATTAATCGTCTCCCCGGGCCAGGCGCCTGATGGACTATTATCTAGTCCAACTTGCGCCCGACCCCTTACTCCAAATGACCACGTGTTCACTCAACTATTCACAAGCATTCTCCATTCACTCCTGTCCACCACCACTTCCCCTGCCTGATCTATAGTCATTCCTCTATCATCCAAAGCCTTTCTTACACAGTCTCTCCATCTCAATGGGGGTCTTCCTGCCCTTCTATCTCCCCTTGTACCTGACTCACATATTCTCTTTGTAAGCCTTTCATCTCCCATTCGTTCAACATGATCATACCAGCTCAGCACCCTTCTGTCCACTCTGGCTGACAAATGTTCCTGCTGCCCCACTCTCCTACGTATCTCTTCATTCCTCAATCTGTCTCTACGAGTAACTCCACACATACTCCTCAAGCAGCACATCTCCATCACATCCAGCCCTCTTTTCTCCTTTTTCTTCAGAGCCCATGTCTCAGCCCCATACATCACTGTTGGCACAACAATTCCTTAATACAGTGCACTTTTTACTTTCACTCCGAGATTTCTCGTCTTCCACATTTTTTTTTTTTGTTTTTTTGTTTTTTTTTCTATATTCCAACTACTCCCTCTTGGGCATAGGCTGAGAGCCTGTACATTCCACCGCTCAACACGGTGAAGCCCGTGAGGTCTTGTTCCAGTCTGGGGAGTGAGACATGTGAAGCAACCATCATGGCTCGAAGCAGCTTCATCTCTGAAGCGGCCGGTTGCTTCGCTCAAGTGCTTCACCGTCTCACCCTCCAGACTCAGACCCTCACTCTCAGAACGCCACCTATTGAGCAGTGAACTCACTAGGCATTGTCCCCCTGTAACATATTTTGAATATGGGAATATTCATACAGTGTTATTTAATCAGGGAACAATGAGGGTACTTTTTTGACGTTTCGGTGGGCTTTGTGGTAATGCACTGATACTAGGTACATCACAAATTCAATCCCAATAATATCTTCCCATTGACATATCGGGATTTGAACCCGGGTCCATTGGATTACCAATCCAGTGGCATGACCACTCCACCACACCTCCCCTCCTCCCACCTCCCACACATACTTCCCATTGCTCCGAAAACCTTCCTTCCTTCACACACTCTCTGTTTTACCTCCACTTCCATACCTCCACTCCTGCTTATCGTTCCTCCTAGATATTTAAAACACTCTACTTGTTCCAATATTTCCCCATCCAGCCTCACATCTAGATTCACCCTATGCTCTCCCCTATTACACACCATTACTTTACTTTTATTGACGTTCACCTTCAGTTTCCTCCTTCCACAAACCACACCAAACTCTTTGACTACCCGCTGCAGTTTCTCATCAGAATCCGCCACCAATGCTGTGTCATCAGCGAACAGCAACTGATTCAACTCCCAATCTCTACCATTCTTTCCTACTAAACCCAATCCTCTTCCCATAGTTCTCCTTTTCACCTCCCTCACCACACCATCCATAAACATATTAAACAGCCATGGTGACATTACACAACCCTGTCGCAAACCTACCCTTACCTCAAACCATTCACTCAACTCACCATTTCCTACTCTCACACATGCTCTGCTCCCTTCATAAAAACTCTTAACTGCTTCTAACAAATTTCCTCCTATTTCATAAATCCTTAACACCTTCCACATTGCTTCACGGTCCACACGATCATACACTTTTTCCAAGTCCATAAAAGCCCAAAATATCTCCTTATGCTTCTCTAAATACTTCTTGCATAACTGTCTTACTGCAAACATCTGATCCACGCACCCTCTTCCCCTCCTAAAACCGCACTGTTCTTCTCCTATTGCAACTTCCGTACACTTTATTATCCTCTCTATCAACACCCTGCCATACAGCTTTCCAACCACTGACAATAAACTAATACTTCTATAACTTGAACACTCCTGCCGATCTCCCTTCCCCTTGTACAACGGCACAATACATGCACTCTTCCAGTCTATTGGTACCATTGACACAGCAAAGCACACATTAAAAAGTCTCACCAACCAATCTATTATCACATCTCCACCCTTCTTTATACACTCCACAGCAATACCATCCAAACCTTTTGCTTTTCCCGCTCTCATTTGTTTCACTGCTTCTTTCACCTCATTTTCCTCAATCCTTTCATTCATTCCCTGCCACCTGGGTGGCCTGGGTAACCTATCTCCATCCACCTCTGCTTCAATCACTGTTTCTCTTCCATCTCTTGTATTTAACAAAGATTAAAAATACTCGGCATATCTTTTCCTCACTTCAACTGGTTCCACTAGAAATTCTCCATTTTCATCTTTCACTGACTCTTCCCTCTTTTGTCCTCCTTTCCTTACTTTATTTACCTCCTTCCAGAACATCTTCTTTCGTTCTTCAAAATTCTCACTCAGCCTTTGGCCCCACCTTTCGTTTGCATCTTTTTTCGCTTCTCTAATTTTCCGTTTTGCCTCTCTCCTTTTCTCCTTGTACCTCTCCCATACCTCAACACTACCATCCTGTAAAACCCTCTCAAAACACTGTCTCTTCTCCTAAACTGCCTTTCTCACCGTATCATTCCACCACTCGCTTCCCTTCCTGATACCTCTGCCTCCTACTTTCCTTTTGCCGCATACTACCTCTGCACTTGCTTTCACTCCTTCTTTAAACTGTTGCCATTCAACCTCTACTCTCTCTCTTCCATCTCTCTCACTTCCATCCACTTTTCATTTAGTCTTTCCTTGTACTCCCTCTCTTTTTCACTCTTCTCTAACTCACTAACTTTTATTACCTCTCTTACTTCACGCTTGTCTCTTATTCTCCTGTAACTCTTAACTCTTAGCTTTCCCTCCACCAGGTAATGATCTGACATACCCTCCGCCTCACCTCTCATCACATTCACATCCAGCAGTCTACACAATCTTTCCCTTGTCACCAGCACATAATCCATCAATGCCCTCTCTACAATCTCTCCCCTCACAAGTCTATGCCAGGTGTACTTGTGTATACGCCTTTTTTTGAAGAACGTATTACCTAAACTCAATCTACACTCTTCACATACATTTGTCAGTCTTTCTCCACTCTCGTTTACACCATCCACACCAAAACTACTGATGACTCCCTCAACAGGCTCATTTCCTACCCTAGCATTTAGGTCCCCTAAAACTATAACATTTTCATTTTCATCAAACCCTTGTAGACAATCTCTCAAATCCTCCCAGAAACCCTCTACCTCGTCTAACTCTCTTTCACTTCCTGGTCCATACGCACTTACAAAAACCCACCTTTCACCCTTAAACCACATTCTCACCCACATTAGCCTTGATGACACCTCTTTCCACTCTTTTATATACTCTCTCAACTCCTCCTTCACAATAATAGCCACTCCTTCTTTCCCCCTGACTCCCTCGTCTACTCCAGACTTTCTACCTATCACATTTCCAAAATCCACTTCTCCCTCTCCTTTCATCTTTGTTTCATTCAGTGCAAGGACATCATACATCCTTCTTTCAAATAACCTTCCAATATCCTCTCGCTTCTCATTCGTACTACATCCACGCACATTCAAAGCTCCTATTCTTAGGGTCCGGGACCACGAACGCGTTCCCTCGCCCCTATCTCTGTCTCGTTTTTTTGGTAGATTTATTTAAGGGGAGAAGGATACCAGGCCCCCCGCCCCCGATCCCCTTTAGCCGACTTCTACGTCTCACCGGAGAAAAGCGGTGGTGGAAATTTCTCACCCCTCCACCACAGAGGAGGCTACCTACACCAGAAAGTGGCGGGCGTTGGGGTCGCCGCATCCCTACGCCATTTGAAAAAATTAGAGATGCAGAAGGAGAAAAAGATAGAAGGGGCTATATATATGGATATATACAAAAAGTCTTAAAACTGTTATCAAGTTCCGAAAGTCTGAATCGGGTTGAGTTTTGACCCTGTGGAAGAGCAGGGTTGAGTTGGCTTGACATTGGACACCCCTCAGGGCATTTGGGTGTGAAATTTCCAGTCTATCGGAGATAATTATGGTAAAGGAAAATGCGGCATACGATACATTGTATGAGCTGCCATGGCCTGGTCAGTAAAGCCGCATTTTCCTTTACCATCATTATCTCCGATAGACTGGAAATTTCACACCCAAATGCCCTGAGGGGTGTCCAATGTCAAGCCAACTCAACCCTGCTCTTCCACAGGGTCGAAACTCAACCCGATTCAGACTTTCGGAACTTGATAACAGTTTTAAGACTTTTTGTATATATCCATATATAAATAATCGATTTGGATGTGATAATTATAAATGTACCTAGCTATATCCTCAGAATGTCCAAAAGAAGCGTCATAATCCTATAGAAGGCCGATAACCTACCGGAGTTATTATATATAATACCTCAAAGTAAGCGATTATATTATAGGAATAGTCATCACAATTTTTTACAAATTCAACTAGATCAAAATAATATCGAAATGATGGATTAAATATTGATCTTGATATGTAAAGCCTGTTGTTTATAAACATTGGAGCACATGGCCGCAGCCGCGGTGCCACTCTATTCGCGCCTAATCACGATTATATTTCGGTGTATTCTTACTTAAATTTATATCATTTGGGTTAATTAGGTTACACAATACAATATTACTAAGTAACAGTACACGCATATATATAAATATAACATTTGTCAGAGTTTAGCAAAGCACCACGGCTGCGTGGGGAGTGCTGAGGGTAGTGAGGGAGAAGTGGCCGACCTGAGCATGTGCTTGTAGCCTTGTGACCTTGACGTCGTCTTCCCAAGAGTCAAGTTCAGAAAATCAGTGTTCGTCACGGTAATTAATCCGTCACTCCTCCTCAGAATTATTGAAATTTCTATGTATGCAATTATTTCTTGCTCTACTATTAAACAAATAAATATGTTGTATAATTTTAACTAATATGTAATGTCACAACACATCTTAAATTGTATATATTCAAATTTATTGCCGATATATTCTGTTGTCGATTATTCCAGTCCCTGACATACCTCATGATATTTGGTATATTACGCTATTTCGCTTTTATTTTGTCTTTATTTGCTGTGTAGTAATTATTCTGCAATGCATATTTACTTTCATTGTTAAAAATAGTCAAGAAAGGTTGTCCATATAATGTATATATTTAAAAGTCTGGATCACCCCTTGTTCATTTTGTGCCACCCCACTATAATGAGAGTGGGTTATCAGACTTTGGGGTAACAGAAAACGCAGCTATAGATGAGAATATGAAGCTGCACCTCATCACTCATCACTGCCCGACGTAGGATACACCATCTCCCTCACCCCTCTCCCCACAAACAAACTCACACGTGCGAGCAATCCATTATAATTTTCGTTTCGAAAAACTATATCGACAGCTTACTAAATTTTCCAGATTTTCTGTTGATTTCTTGTAAAAACGTATCTTATTATGATAATACATAGCATCAATTAATAGAGCATAGAATTTAGATGAAAATATAATCATGTTTCTCGTGATATAGTAATAAAGTGTAAGGGAATGGCGAAATCAGAGACAGCCGAATTAAGTCCTGTTTACGTGTAGAGGTTTTCGTACCGTAATGGCAGTAAAGATGAGCCCAAGACCTTACCCAAGACCATTATTATGGGAGGGGATGTATGCAGCCACATACAGTACCTTACCCCCTGCGCGTGCGCGAAAATGTAAGCCTCCCTTGGCCCCGCCCCCCGTTTCCCGCGTTTAAATATAGCCTTCAAACCGTTACTGCCAGGTCGCTCTGTAGCTCAGTCAGTAGAGCTCTCGCCCGACACCCAGAAATCAAGTGTTCGATCCCACTCGAAATTTAGTGTATTTTTATATTTTTATTTTGTTATTTGTGTTATGTTATATTATATTATATTAGGGTTAGGGTAGGTTAAGTTAGGTTAGGTTAGGTTAGGTTAGGTTAATCTGATCTAATATAATATTTGTACATTTTGGGCAGTGGGCAGGGCCGCGCATGCGCAGGGGGTAAGGTATGTGGCGGCGTATAGACCCTCCCATTATTATTGGTCTTGGTAAAGCCTATCTTATTTTATGGACTATTGTAATTTTCTACTCTATGTGAGGTTTTAACGCTATATATGTCAAACACTTCTAAGAAACTTACATTGGATGAATTATTTACTTCATAAACCTCTGAATAAAGGAACTGAAACAATATAATATTTTGTACAAAGGTTTGAGCCATTCAGAGAAATCTATTTTATATTTACAAAGAGCGAATATGCTACGAATTAAACAAACGAAAACTGCTTCAAAAATCATACTCATGGCTGCTAATAGTATACAACGCATAATCTTGGTATATTTCTTTTTGTCCTAAAAAATATTCTGGTTAGTCCCCAAAGCGACCATTCTCCATCTGGTGGTCACCCCATGAAGCTTGTGTGTGGGGTACAGTGGGGCTTCTAATTGGCTAATTAAATCACGTGTGACAGTGCCCTTGGGATTGTTATTATACCGAGCTTAATTCTATGAAATATATAGTCTGAAATTTAGCCACTTTTTTGTAACTAAAATTATACTAAATCCATGGTCAGGGATCTATCTATCTATCTATTGCCTGACGCTGTGATCCCCGAAGGGGATAATTTAACAAAATTTTGAGGAATAATTATGTGTACTAACTAAAATACAAGAGAAAAGGAAAATACAAAAGGAAGAATAAACGAAAAGCACCGAAAACAACACAGGAATCCGGACCATGCCAACGCCCGAGACAGGAAGGTCAAGGCCAGCCACGAAGGATAATAACCCCAGGAGAGGCAGGCTGGCAGCTGTGACAGAGCGCCTTATCACGCCGGGAAAAGCCAAGGTCAAAAGAGACTACCCTATCACGCCAGGACAGAAAATTCGCCTGAGGGGACCGCCAGCTTCAACTGGGAGAATTATATTCTCACAGCCTTTTTGAATACCCACATGTAATGTATCAGAGAGACATCCAAAAGCCTCCCCTTACGTAACAAGTTCTCAACCACAACAGTAATATAAAGAGGAGATTTGGAACAACTGGCACAATATACTATACATGTAAACAAAGAGATACAGTCAGTCAGTCTGTAGACAAACCCGCACTTCCTTAACCCTTGTCTAGCGGGTTTTTTTGGGCTTATTTGGGCATATTCAGGCCCTCCTGAATGATAAATCAAGTATCTGCATGAAAAAAAATGTATTCAGCAAAAAACTAGGCGCTAAAAGCTTCAAAATGAGACCTGAACGAGCTACGTAGCACTCGTGGTTCTCATACAGTGATACCAGTAACATGGGAGTTTAGCATATAGCGGCATATTTTTCCCAGCTATGCTAACTACTGGCTACACTGCCGGCCTCTCGAGAACACAGGGAACATGATTTAATGGGCGGCGGTAAGCCCTGGGAGTCGGCTGTCTGGCCCGCTGCATTCCCGGCCATTTGCACTCGATTTTAACCCTTTAAAAGCCTTAATAATGCTCTTAACTTGCTGCAAATTGGAGGCGAACTTAAGTCCGGCCCCGATCTTTAAGGGTTAAAGGGGTAGGGAGGATCAGCAAGACACATGTGAAAAGGAACAGGGATGACAGGGAAAGAATACATATAATAGACGCCAGCCACAAGCAAGCACTCTAGCATTCGGAATAGCATTCATTCATTAGCTCCCAAAATAACTGGCTTTACCTCAGATGCTATACTTTTCCACAACAGATTCGCTTCTCGTCAACATCTGGGATGAAGATTTTCCAGGTTTGTAATTTAAAATGGTACAAATACCTTCATGTGCTCTCCCTGACAAACTTCCGATACAATCACTCCTAATATCATGTCCAATCTCCATATTTACAACTTTATCTTTCCAGTCATAAGAAGAAACAAAGCCTTTTATTCAAACATTGTTTTATTCAAGCAGATGTTTAAAAAGCATGGATAGAAGGAAGCAGCAGGGAGGAATATCTGTCGGCTAAGTGAGTTGCAAACGGCCACCCCTTCGGGGATCACGGCGTCAGGCAATAGATAGATAGATAGATAGATATAAATGGCAAACAATATTTTACAGGACTATTTTACATAGACCAAGTGAGTAACACAGAAAATCCCAGCGGAATCTTTACCTTAGCTGGGCAAGTTAAGAATGACAGTAGAGACGTTGTAGAAGACCAGTGCGTTAGGAACATAGACTCCTTTAAAGAAGGACTGGAACGTCACGACCTCAGGGTTTTTAACTTGAGTCTGAGAGGCTCCAATTTTAAAAATTAAAAAAACATTAGAATCTACATTGAATCTACATTTTTTATCGGATATGATGATCTTGTATGAAACCTGTGCACATACTTGTTGATTTCTATCATCGTTAACTGATGTATGTTTTGTTTTTTTCTCTTTCAGAAACTGTCCAGCTGGTGATCTCACAGAATCTTTGTTTTGGTTCCTGCTTTAGTGACAATATGCCACGTCGTTGCAGCTGCTTTGGCTGTAAAGGAAACTATGATGGGACGCCTTATGTAAAGGTCATATCCTTCCCAAAAGACCCTGAGGAGAGGGAGAGATGGATATTGCCAATGCCGAATGAGAAAGAAAGCTTGAGGCGCTTGAAGGAGATATATATTTGTGAGACACATTTCAATTGTGAATGGGTGTCAGTTAAGGGTGGAAAGCGACCCAAAGAACCCCCATCAATACATCCTGGAGTACCGAAATCAGCTTTGAAGCAGGTCACCTCAGCTCCACGCCCAACATCATCTTCTACATCAGAATCAAGAGCTAAGAAGGGCAGGCAGCTGATGAGGCTGCAGACAAGATCCAAGATTTCGACCACTTCTGCGCCAAAATCAGCTCCTATTTTCCTGGCTTTAACGTCATAAAAGACCAGAAAAACCTTTACCTATCAAAAACTGACGCTACGGGACAAACTGTCAAGCAGTTCTTTCATTTCCAACAAGTCAGCTCACCTTTTGGATTCCTATTCTTGAACAGAGTTGAAAAAGATGGCATTGAGGTGCCCAAACGGCTTTTTCCTTTGCAGAAGAACAGCTTGCTCTCAAAATGGTCCCAGATTAGATCCATAACTGACCAGGTAAACACCCATGAGTACACAAGCCAGGAAATTCTTCAGCACGTAATAAGCCAGCTCTGCAAGATGACTGAGGCACACGAGCTTGCTCATTTCAGCTTCCTTCTGTCGCAGCTGCGTCTTATGTTCAAACCTCCTGATGGTCGCCGATTTGATACCGATACTATGATTTTCGCAATGCAGCTTCACAACATATCACCCAGTGCATACAAAATGATTCGTCGATCCGGCTTAATCATTCTACCATCAACAAAAAAGGTAAAACAGATGCTTTCTAGTAGTCTGCAGGACTCCAACCTCAAAACGTTGTTCGACCAGCTTAAGCCGCAGCAGCGTTTGGTCAATTTAATGTTTGACGAGGTAAAGCTGGTCGAGACATTGCGATTTTCTGGAGGGCATGTTCTAGGATACGCTCAAAATGCTGCAGCGGGTGGTGACCATGAAATGCTTGCTTCACATGCTATGGTTGTTGAAGTTGCCTGCCATTTTGGTGGTCCACGCGTTATTCTACGCGTTTTGCCCTGCAAAAAACTAACTGCCGATCAGCTGAAGGAACTCCTTATTGAAGCTGCCTCAGCTGTAGTTGGTGCTGGCGGTACTGTGATTTCTTTGATATGTGACAATTGCAATACCAACCGCAGTGTTTATTCAAAACTTGGAGGACCTGGAAGTTGTAAAGTGCTATCGATTCCAGAGCAATCTATGTTCTTAGTGTACGACTACGTGCACATCTTCAAAAATGTTCGCAACAACTGGATTACTGTTGGTGGCCAGACACTCTCATTTGTCGTAGATGGCAATGAGTACAAAGCTTACTGGAGTGATATTCGGAAGCTTTATGAGATCGACCGAGCTACTCCTATTCGCTTAACCAAGCTGACGCACACTGCTGTTTTCCCCAAGCCCCTTCAATGCCAGAGCGTACCATTGGTATGTCAGGTGTTCAATGACAAGACTGTCGCTGCCTTAAAGACCTTCAAGGATTCACTGGGCATCAGCGAAGGCACCATCATTCTCACCCAGACAATGAGTGAGTGGTTCAAGATGATGAATGTGAAAGACCGTTTCTCAGCTATCCATCTGCGCGACGAATCCAGACAGCCTTGGACAGCAGACTGTACAAGTTTCACTAGGCTGGAGGAGGCCTGCCAAATTATATCTACCTGCGCATGGCAAGGAGGTGGTGGTCGTAAGCTGAAGCTAACTCAGCAAACTGCTGAAGCCTTCACTGTGTCCACACGTAATAATGTGGATGCTGCCAAATTGCTTCTGGCAGAGAAAGACTTTGACTACGTTCTTCCTGCTATATTCGCGGATGAAGCCTTGGAAAAGTTTTTCGGACAAGCCAGACAAAGAAGCGGTGGAAACTTCTACATTGACGTAGTTGACATTATGGCTGCAGCTAAAATTGCAAATTGGCAGAAGCCCAAATAATAGTAGGGAAGAGGATGATAACCTACTGAAAGCAATGGAGGAAATAGATAATAGAGAGAACAAATATAAGATTTTGATTGGTGATTTCAATTTGCCAAGGATCAACTGGGCAAATTGTACTACTCCAGCGGGACAGTGTAGCCTTGAAAACAAGTTTATAGAGAAAGTAAGAGATTGTTTTTTAACGCAACATATTACAGAGATGACAAGATATAGAGATGGGAAGCAGGGGAGTGTACTTGATTTAATTTTTAGCAATGAGGAGGATATAGTGGAACATGTCAATGAGGATTGCCCTATAGGTCGTAGTGAGCATGCCTGTATAAGTTTTAGTTGCAATATTAAAACAGAGAGGGATGATAAAAGCAATACAAAAATATACATGTATGACAGAGCAGATTATGAGCTGCTGAGAAGGTGTCTAGACATTGACTGGGGGGAATACTTGAACGGTGAAGACGCTGAAGGAATGTGGAGGAAGTTTAGAGTCAAACTGGAGGATGTTATATCCAAATGTGTACCAGTAAGGGAATATAAGGATAAAACAAAATTGAGGAAAAGAACGAACCCAGAATTACCAATACAAAGAAAGCTGTGGACTTTGATAAGAAGAAAGAAACGATTGTGGGATAGATTAAAAGTGTTAAAAAAGAACAGGGGGTCTAGTATAGAAGCTAAAGTAGTGGATTTGGAACGTAGACAGATAAACAATAAAATAAGGTGGGAGACAAGGAGGGGGGTAAAGGAAAGGGAGAGAGAGATTGCAAGAAACGTGAAGGATAATCCAAAAATATTCTGGAAGTACATTCAGAAAAAGTTAACGAGAAGAGTAGGGATCCCGGATCTGGTAGGGGGGTTGGATGATGGGAGTAGAGCGGAGACGGATAAGGAGAAAGCAGAGGTGCTGGGGAAATACTTTGGGGGGTACTAACAGTAGAGTCGGATGATGCAGTGCCAAATATTCCCATCAAACAGGCACCTGCACTAGAATTAACCCGTACAGCCCCAGCGACGCGCCTGACGCGTCGGCGACGTATGTAACGCACAGCCCCAGAGACGCGCCTGGCGCGTCACCCTAATTGCACCGACCGTAACCTCAGGTGTAGCCACTCAAGAGGGCTCAGATTTGTATGGGAACTGTGTACGTATCCCACGCAACCGTGCCGATGGTTGAAAACTCTCAAAGTCCACGTGCGTGCGCGTGAGCGCGCAATTACCTGGTTTTTTGGGGTAATTGCCTTCAAATTTTTACTCTTGTAAAATACGTTTTCGGGGCTCTGTAGGACCATTCTTTAAGCTTTTTGAGCGGTTTTTCGTGGTTTTTCCTTCATTCCTAACCCATTCGCTATTGTTTCTGGAATAAAACAATTTTTTGAAAACCGGCCGGGTTCTGGTGAACAAACATTACAAAACTAGCCGGGGCTGGACGGGTTAATAGAGTTTTCCCATGCTAGAATAAGAATGGCTATAGAAAAAATGAACAGAAGTAAGTGCCCGGGACCGGATGGGATACACCCAAGAATCATAAAGGAAGGAGGTGAGATGTTAGTAGAGCCATTGAAAATTTTATTTGAGGTATCGTTTAATACAGGACAAATCCCGATGGACTGGAGAGAGGCGAACATAACAGCTATATTTAAGAAGGGAAAGAGAAATGACCCAGGAAATTATAGACCAGTTAGTTTGACAAGTGTTGTGTGTAAACTAATGGAAACGGTAATTAGAGAAGGAATAATGGAGCATATGAAATCAAACCAACTTTTCAGTGGGAGACAGTTTGGATTCTTGCCGGGGAGGTCGACGGTACTACAGCTAATTAAGGTGGTAGATGATTGGATGCAAATTCTAGAGGATGGTGATATAATAGACGTGGTATATTGTGATTTTATGAAGGCCTTCGATAAGGTCCCACATAAAAGGTTAATAGAGAAAGTTAGAAGCTATAATATAGGGGAGAAATGTGTGAAATGGATAGAAGCCTTCCTGAAAGATCGGAGACAGAGGGTACTGGTGAATGGAATAGGCTCGGGGTGGAGAGAAATTACAAGTGGGGTTCTTCAGGGATCTGTGTTGGGACCACTACTGTTCGTTATATTTATCAACGACTTACCTGAAGTTACTAATGGAAGTGAGGTATACCTGTATGCAGATGATACTAAGCTGTATAGAAGAGTGAGGAGTAAGGAAGATGTGGGTTTGCTTCAAGGAGATGTGGATGGCATGAAGGGATGGTCTGAGCATTGGTTAATGCCTTTTCATCCAAAAAAATGCAAGTACATGCGGATTGGGACAAGCAAGATAGACAAGGTAGGATACAGTATGTATGAAGCGATGGAAGAAGTGAATGCAGAAGAGGATATAGGAGTAGTGATAGACAATAAGTTAAATTTCTCAAAACATTTAGCAGAAAAGATAAACAAAGCCAATAGAATTGTAGGGCTGATAAGGAGGACATTTGTGTCACTTGACGAAGAAATCTTCAGGAATCTCTATACAGCGCTGGTTACGCCGCACCTGGAATATGCAAACCAGGTGTGGGCTCCATATATGGTAAAGGATATAGAAGCAGTGGAGAAAGTGCAGAGGAGAGCTAGAAAGCTAGTACCAACGTTGAAGAACGCGGGCTATGAGCAGAGGTTGAGGACACTGGGGCTTCCGACACTGGCATATAGGAGAAAGAGAGGGGATATGATAGAGACTTTTAAGATAGTGTCAGGAAAGTATGATGAGGATGTGTGTGAAGGTATCTTCTTGATGCGGGAGGGAACCAGAACGAGAGGACACTCAAAGAAAATTTACAAAGAAAGAAAGAGGCTTGAGAAGGCAAAGAACTCATTTTGTGATAGAGTGGTAAATTAGTGGAACGCACTGCCCCAGTATGTAGTCGATTCCGAATCAATAAGGGAGTTTGAAAGTAATCTTGATAAAGCATGGGGAAGACAAGATTTGAAGTTTGATTATAAAGCAAAAATACAGAATAGTAAAAATGTTGCGCTTGCTACCGCCGCCGCCAACACCGTGAACGACCGCAGCAGTGCAAGTACTGGTACTGAGCTGGATACACAGGCCTAGTTTGCCTTTTTCCAGAGGATCTACTGTAAGAAACTGTAAGAAAATTACATTATGCCAGAATCTAGTTCTCGTGTGCTTGATTGCGACAAGAATTGTACTACTTCCATAAATCCAGATGAGCGAAGTGAACTCATTGACGAGTGTGGTAAACTATCAATGGAAGTTAAATATTACTAAGCTATAATGAATCAAATCAAATCAATCTAAATGAAACTACTCTATATCTAAATTTAATTCAATCTGAAACAAGCTAATTTATATCCAAAGGTCTCACATAATAAATGTATATATAGGGTAAGGTTATAAGGGTTAATATTAGCCAGGAATTAACTCACCAATAGTTCCACGTGGCAATGAGGCAAGGGAGAACGTTTTACCCAATATGGCGGTGGACAATGGGGAACGAAACTTCGGTCCCAAGACTCGAGTCAAGTTAAAGAAAGAATAAATGATTACATGGGAATGGGAATGAATAATATGCTTATCTATCAGTCAGTCATGGTGTCGATGAGAGCGTCGTGATGGTGTAGCTGTGTGTATTGCTGTATGTGTATTGTGATAGAGGCACAAAAGCTCGATCAACTGAGGGCGGAAAATTTAGATGTTAACTGGTTGGTGTTCGTGAAGGCTCTGGCGTCCCTCAAAAGCACACCTTGCTGCCTTGGCAAACCGCCATGAGCCCAAATTATCAAACCGCATCTAGGTTGCTCTATACAATAAATTAAATTAATATATACGATAAATTCATATATACTACATAAGACCATGGCAATATTGCTTAATAGCATATTAGGCCTTTTATAACTTAACTTATTTACAATCTTATAATATACGATCTACCTGTCCTACGTCGTGCTGTAGGAGAGATCGTGACATCACAGAGACATACGAGATCACAAAAGAGTCATATTCTATCGTATTTATACGATACACTCCCCCCACAAAAAAAGACCTGAACCCCACCTTAACCTAAAGTTGCCCAGAGGCAATCTTCTGACGCCACAAGTCAACGGCGCCAGCAGCAGCGCGTCTGGGACGCGTCCCGGTCCGAGAATGATCACCATCAGTAAGAGGTGAGTCGTTCCTTTGAGAATCCTCGGACCCAGCAATAACAGGTGGAGCATCAGATTGCAATGCGGAATCGAGCTCCAAAGCGTACAAACGTGCGATAGGACGAACAGTAGTTCCAGTGGCTGTCTTCAATAGCGCCACCCACTCTACAGAGTCTGCCCCCTTGTATACCTCCAATACGCGGCCTAATTTCCAGTATAAACGAGGACTATCTTCTTTAATTAAAACAACTTCGCCAACTGTAGGTGCCGTTGGTCTACCAGAGGGAGTAACACTCCTTTCCCTCAATGCTAGCAGATATTCACTAATCCACCGTTTCCTAAAATCCTCGATTATTCTGGATATATACTGGTATCTCTTAGACACCGCTACCTCAGAGTACAACGAGGGATCCTCTAACTCTACTATGGATTGGAAATCAGATGGAAACGCAGTCAATGGTTTCCCATATAGCAAGTGAGCTGGCGTTAATGGTAGTGGTTCTTGCAGGTCGGTGTACAAATATGTAAGCGGGCGATCATTCACGACTGCCTCTATCTCTGTGAGGACTGTCGTCAACTCACTCTTCTTTAATAGAGCACGTCCTACAACCGCTCTGAGTCCTGACTTTACTATGCCGACACACCGTTCCCACATGCCACCAAACCAAGGTGCCTTAACCCGTTGAGCCCCGGCTAGTTATAATATTTTGTTCACCCCAGTCCCAAGCCATTTTCACTTATTTTTTTTGTTTGCTAAAATGGAAGACAAGGATGAGAAATGAAAAAAAAAAAAAAAAAAAAAATCACCTCAGATATTTGTTTTGGGGGGGGGGGAGCCTCAAAAAAATTTGTTGAGCCAAAATGGAAGAGAATGGTGAGAAATGAAGAACAAACTAAATAAAACTCACCTCGGTCATTTGGGGGGCGGGGGGGGGGGTCAAAAGTTCGTCTCCCCCTCATGACCACCCGCCCGGGAGCACTAGGGTGAAAACTGAGTATGGAATTGTACGGCATACATCCTAAGAAGTGTCTCACATAAATCTCAAGCCTCTAGCTCCCATACGACCGGAGTAATGAAGGTTCAAAGTGGTGGTGAACTAAGGGTGTAAAGTATCCCCACTAAGCCCACCACCACCGGCCGCGCGGCTGTCTTGGCCCGCTCACACCTACCTGCCCGGCTCCCACACACACTACGGTACCTCCCCCTCCTATTCTCCCGCCATTTCCTACCTTACGAGCCACGTAAATGATTTTAATATGCCGGATGCACGTGATGCGTCGCTGGGAGTTGGTGATAACAAACTGCCGACGCATCACGTGCGACGCTGGGTCTCAATGGGTTAACTGGAATGAACCTCCATTCGCACTTCTTCTCTCCCAAAAAAGTGATGATAGTAGGATCACTACTCATATCCTTGAGATATTTTGATGCTTGGACATAAGTGGGAGCATTGTCGCTAAGAATGAGTTGAGGGAATGAACGACGGGCACAAAACCGTCTGAACGCCAGCATAAATTCTTCACTAGACATATTATCACATAGTTCTAGGTGTACCGCTCGAGATGTTGCACAGGTAAACACTAATATATAAACCTTCTCATGCTCCCTTGTCTTCAATGCCCCTGTGTAATCTAATCCTACCGCTTGGAAAGGTTCTACGTGTTTTACACGGCATTCAGGTAGAGGTGGAGCTGGTCCAGTTGCATATGGTTTACCCTTTAGTCTCTGGCATATTACACACTTTCTTACTACGCGTCGAGCTACTTGTCGAACTCTGGGTATCCACCATGTGAGACGTAAATTTGATATAATATGACATACCCCGTAGTGTTTTACTTCCCTATGTGCACGTATGATCAATAGATCAGTAACGTGATGTCTTGTTAGCATAAGTATAGGTCGGTTTGTGCCGTCTGGTACACCCGACCACTTCAGGCGACCCTCACACCTGATGAGGCCATTGTCTAGGTGCAACCTTAGTTGACGCACTATATTAGGCATTAATGTCTTATTCGAGCCTTTCAAGGATTCTAATTCATTGGAAAAGGTTTCTACTTGAACCCATTTGATCAAAGTTACTTCAGCTGCTTTAAATTCACGAGCATCAATGTTGTGACCCCTGTTGCAGAGTTGGCCCGTTACTTTAAGCTTGAGATTGGATACATATCGCAATACCCAAGCTACAACTCTGACTAGTTTATTATAGTCACCGAATCTTGCCCACTTCATGATAGGACCCGGTGGCTCTTTTGGTTGGGCTGTAACTGCCACTGTTTCCAGTGGCAGAAGTCCCTCACCAACAGCATGCCATTTCGTCCATTCACTTTCATGGAGCAGCCACTTTGGACCATGCCACCACAATTCGGACTTCATTAACTGGCTAGCCGTTATACCCCTAGTTATGAGATCACTAGGGTTTTCTTTTGTATTTACATAATGATAAGCAACGTCTGGCAAAAGGGCTCTAATCTCATCTACCCTATTCCGCACATAAACTGGCAGAGACTTCTTGCTATGTATCCAGTTGAGTGCGACCTGACTATCGCACCATACGTGAACGATTTCAATATTTAATTCGCTCTCGTATGCTGCGCGTACATGTTGCACCAGACGTGCTAATAGCAGCATGGCAGTCAATTCCATTTTAGGGATAGTTACCTTTTTAACCGGGGCTACCTTGGCCCGGGCTGTAACTAAATGTGCCCCAAATGAAGTAACAACATATATGGCTACCCCGTATGCCGTGGCGCTAGCATCGCAAAACGTGTGTAACGTAACGTCACCGAACGCCGCCACTTTACGAGGTATAGGTTTAGTACATAGGATGGCATATTCATTCAACAACAATGTCCCTTGGTCATTCAGGTCCTCGGGCAAACTGTCATCCCATCCTATCTTACGTCTCCAAACTTCCTGCATTAGAATCCTAGCTCTTATGGTAACAGGTAATGCTAGACCCAAAGGATCAAAAAATTGCGCAACTTTGCTCAACAGACTTCTTTTTGTGTGCGCTCCTGTCTGCTGAGCAAAAGACCTTGTTTGAAAAGTTAGTATGTCATGTTTAGGTTGCCAGACCATCCCCAAATTTCTGGACCTTTCCTGGTTAAGAGATGCCGTACCATCCACCTGTATTAAACTCTGAAGATCTTCACTATTAGTAACCCACTCGCGGAAAAATAGATGTGCATCCGCAAACAATCGGCGTGCTTGCCAGTATGCATATAACAAATCATCTTGACTATCGCTAGTATCCTGCAAATTGTCAATGTATAATCCGCGAGATAGTTTACTTGTGTCCTCATGAGTGTCAGCTAGATGTTTTCTGATTGTGGCATTTAACAAAAACTGCGAGCAAGTGGCCCCAAAGAGTACAACCCGAAAACGGTATATTATGATGGGACTTTCAGAGTCGCTAATGTCGCCGAACCAAAGAAAGCGGGTAACATCTCTATCTTCCTCCTTTAGCTTGACCATCAAGAATGCTTTCTCGATGTCACTGGTATAGGCGTACTTTCCCAGCCTAAACCGCAATAGATGTTGGGACAGGTCCGACACCATGGACGGACCTGTCAACAGGCAGTCATTCAGACTGGGTTGTTGACCTTGGTGGGCAGAACAGTCATACACCACCCGTATTGGTGTGGTGACGCTGTCTTTCTTTACCCCATGATGGGCCAGATAGTGAACCCTACCCTTCTTACAGGGTTCCTTGACATCGACTCTCTCTATAAAGCCCCTATCCTCATAACTCCGAAATACATCGTCATACGCCTGGCGCGTGCTCGGTTCGTTAGACAATTTCCGCTGCAATGCGTGCAAGCGACCTAATGCCAAACCATAGTTGGTAGGCAGGCTTATCTCACTGTTCTTCCAGGGTAAACTAACTTTATATTGCTTGTCTGAGGCACAGTAGCACACAGACTCGTCAAACCTTTGTAGCGCAACTTCCGAGTCATAATCAGTCTCCATAGGATTAATGCCTATGTGATCCAATCTCCACAGTCGTTCCAGGTCGAACTCGGCAGCCATCTTAGGGTCACTAGGTTGGGAATCCTCCCTTCCCAACTCCTCTGCCGCGGTTACATTGACTCTATATATTGAGACCGTGTCGACCAGGACCTTTGACTGTGTAGTATGCACCTTTCCGCTCATGCAGTATCCAAATTTAGTGGGGATTAAAATTACACCACACATCTTTTTAAATCCAGGGTATACTACTTCATAATAATGATCCACACCAAGTAGAACATGCACCTCACTCTGATTTCCCATGGGATCTGACAAGTTAACCCCCTTGCTACGTAATGCGTGTTCCACCTTCTTCACACCCACAGATACATATTCTGGTAGGGTGTCTACTACGATACAAGTCATAAAGTACCGGTTTTTACGATAGAAATATGAAATCTCCGCTATCTCGTAGTCTTGTTTATCAGTAACCCCTGTGAAGCCCTGTAATCGAAGAGTCTCAGCCCCTACGATTCGGTGCTTCAATCCCACTAGTACGGACCTCTTTATAAAGGAACGTTGAGATCCTTGATCTAGAAGTACCCGACAAACTTTGTTAATGTCATTACCTTCCATGGGAATCTGTATTGTGGGCAATATACTGGTGTCTTGCGTGCTACCTAGGGCCACAGTTGTAGTACCCTCATTTTTGACGTCTTTGACTTTATCTGCAGTAGGACACAACTTATCAAAGTGATGTCCTTTGCAGTGCCGACAGGGCCTTAAGTATGTAGCAGTACATTGTCCCTGCTTACCATGTTCCCCACTTAGACAACCTACACATAGCTTCAATCTTTTCGCCTGTACTAGTTTTGTTTCATTTGTTGGGTATTTTATGCAGAAACTCCATTTATGTTTGTTGTTACATAGCTTACATAGAATCTGAGCAGGTTTCTTATACGCACCCTCTTTCTTTTCTTTAGTCCCCACTGTCATACTTACTGTTCCCCTCTTCTCCACATTCTCACTCCCTCCCGACACATACATTCTCCCCTTGTTCAACTGTAGATTATTGATCTCCTTACTGAACTGAGTTTTGAATTCCCCCAGCTCACATGATCTTACCTTATCAAGTATTGCCATAGGAAGCTTCTGATGCAAGATAATGACTATCATTTCCTGCGTGGTAAATCCTAGGGTGTCTAGCGATCGAGTATGGCACTCCATATTTGCCCTGAAGTTTGTCAACTCATCAACCTTATACTGTGGTTCTGCGAGCCCCAACAACATGGGCCATCTTCAACTGCTCTCTATCCCCGTATGCGGACTCTAATAAGTGTACCGCTTCAAGATAACTACCACCCACTACTGCAAAACCCTCTATTAAATGTAAGGCCTCCCCTTCCATTTGTCCCTTCAGATAGTGAAACTTGCGGACATTATCCAAAGAGGATTCATGAACCGTAGATCGAAATACGTCCCAGAAAGCTAACCACTCGGTTAACTTGCCCCCAAATGTAGGAAGATTGAGCTTTGGGAGGTGTACAGTATGTTTTGGGTCAGCCCTTCTATGGGCCTCATTATCGCCTCCCTTCTTACTTGCGACAGCACGCTGTAATAGGCGCTTCGCTCTAAAGACAGGTTCGTCATAGAGGGCGCGATTATCACACTCTGTAACTATCTCTTCCTCCTCTATCATGTCAGCCGCAATCACCTCACTCAGAGCCGTAATACGACCGTGGGTAGCCTGGACGTTATCTAATCTAGCCTCCAATTCCTCTAGTTCAGCAGTAGTGATGAAAGTGTTTAAGTCCACAATTAGCCTATTTAATACTTCCCGAAGTCCCGCCCTTTGATTTTTAGGGGCTTTGCTTAGCACCCCACTAGACGGTGTCTCTGTATGGTCTTTATCCATTTTGCATGTGAGCCTATAGGCTATGTATCTAAATGTTACGTTACAAAGACAATGGCCAAATAATAGTCTAATTAAGAGACGCCAACCGGCGGACTTCTATGTTATGGAGAAAAAATAGTACACTAAATAGCAATACCTACTAATGGATCATATTGAACAAGAAAAAATGTTAGGTCAGGTCATATGTCACAGGAAGTCTGAAACGGAAAAGAAAATTATTGGGGAAAGATGATGGGTGGGATGCAGGACTTAGGCAGGCGCAATGATATAACCCCGGCGTCCCTCTCTAGCCAACGCTTCGTTAGCCCTACAATCTTGTCATACAGGACTTGATTGGTGTCTAAGTCGAGGTGGACACCATCCTGGTCGAGGTCTCGGATGCTGAGTGTGAGAGAAACAAAGCGGTGCTTCGTTTCTATTAACCGACACCTCAGTGCGCGGTTAACAGAATTTTTTATAGCTTGATAATCCGCCGCTGAGAACCCTCGGACTCTCGTCCGGCTCTCAATTGCCACGATCTTGCAGCTCCCTCCGGACTCACGCTCCAGATCCAGCGCCACCTCTTTGATAGCGTCAGCTAACTCGCGGGGTACTATACCGGGGCGTATATCATTGCCGCCTATAAACAAAAAGATCATATGCGGCCTAAACCGAACCACTTGCCCCCACTGGGGGGAGGCTGTCAGGGTGTCAACGGTTGCTCCCGGTACCCCGAAGTAGGTCAGCCTGAAAGTTCCTTCCCCCTCCGACGCCCGATACGACTCAGTACCTCCGTCAGCTGCCCTTAGCCTAGTTGCATATGAATGCCCTACTATGGCTATTCGCTGAGGTACAGGGAGATAGCCAAGCCCCACCCCTCCGGGGTCCTTACTCCTGCATCCCTGGGCTAATCCCTTGCTCATTGCCTAAGAAAAATCCCCTACTGGTAGCTAAATCCCGGGTCTGGGCACCAATGTGGTAAACTATCAATGGAAGTTAAATATTACTAAGCTATAATGAATAAAATAAAATAAATCTAAATGAAACTACTCTATATCTAAATTTAATTCAATCTGAAACAAGCTAATTTATATCCAAAGGTCTCACATAATAAATGTATATATAGGGTAAGGTTATAAGGGTTAATATTAGCCAGGAATTAACTCACCAATAGTTCCACGTGGCAATGAGGCAAGGGAGAACGTTTTACCCAATATGGCGGTGGACAATGGGGAACGAACGAGACTTCGGTCCCAAGACTCGAGTCAAGTTAAAGAAAGAATAAATGATTACATGGGAATGGACATGAATAATATGCTTATCTATCAGTCAGTCATGGTGTCGATGAGAGCGTCGTGATGGTGTAGCTGTGTGTATTGCTGTATGTGTATTGTGATAGAGGCACAAAAGCTCGATCAACTGAGGGCGGAAAATTTAGATGTTAACTGGTTGGTGTTCGTGAAGGCTCTGGCGTCCCTCAAAAGCACACCTTGCTGCCTTGGCAAACCGCCAGGAGCCCAAATTATTGTACCGCATCTAGGTTGCTCTATACAATAAATTATATTAATATATACGATAAATTCATATATACTACATAAGACCATGGCAATATTGCTTAATAGCATATTAGGCCTTTTATAACTTAACTTATTTACAATCTTATAATATACGATCTACCTGTCCTACGTCGTGCTGTAGGAGAGATCGTGACGTCACAGAGACCTACGAGATCACAAAAGAGTCATATTCTATCGTATTTATACGATAACGAGATCACTCCTCAAGACACTCAGGAACTCTTGAGGTCTGATGATACCCTTAAGCATAAAGTTGTTTATTTGGCTGGACACCTTGTTCATAAATATGGTGATAGCACTAGTATGGAGGAGATCATTGATGATGATCAGGTGGTGTTGAAAATGTCGCTAGTGAACTCGCCGTCCTCAAAAAACCCTATTTGGACCCCGAGATCGTGTCTCTAGCCCTTCTAGAAGTCATTTTAGCCCAGGACTCAAGTTAATCCTTCAGACTCAAGTTACAAACCCCGAGCATGGGAGGTTTCAGTCCTTCTTTAAAGGAGTCTATGGTTAGGAATGATAATGGGACAATTTTTTACGCTGACAAGCAATCAGAGATGCTTGGAAGGTAAACTACGAACGATTACTCGATGTGGAGTTTGAGTGGAATAGAGAGCATCATAGTAACGAAAAGCCAATAATTGACCTCCCCCCCCCCCTACATACACACACGCACACACACACACATGTGGGGATCGGTTTTTACACCATACCCGAAAGAGGATTTATGGAGCTCCGATCTTACTCTCAACCATCTGAACAATTTTACCAGCACACCTAAACTTCGTTAGATGCGGGAATAGCCTCACGAAAATATCATGCCCTGGTGGGGGCACGAACTCTCGACCCTTGGGTGTGAGGCAGACACCTTACCAGTTAGACCAATAGATATATCCCACTTGGCCTGTTCGGCTCAGGGTATTTCCGCATCAGAGGTCTGTTTAGGCTAGCCTACTTTCACTGACTTTACACTACTTCACCTTCCGGGAAGCGAAAGCTCCGAACAGAGAGGAACGAACAGAGAGGAACAAGCTTGAGCCGAATCGACCGAGAGTCCGTCAGAGAGATGAACGGGAATGGTGAGTCAACTTCACTGAGCGGTGCATACACGCACCTACAAACTGCCCAGTTGGCAACTCGCTTGGGCGGCTGGCAACTTCCACAACCCAACCCAAGCGCGTCTCACATCACTCCCTAGTCTCTCCTCTCCCCTTCCTTGTCCTGTGGGGATCGGTTTTTACACCATACCTGAAAGAGGATTTATGGAGCTCCGATCTTACTCTCAACCATCTGAACAATTTTACCAGCACACCTAAACTTCGTTAGATGCGGGAATAGCCTCACGAAAATATCATGCCCTGGTGGGGGCACGAACTCTCGACCCTTGGGTGTGAGGCAGACACCTTACCAGTTAGACCAATAGAGATATCCCACTTGGCCTGTTCGGCTCAGGGTATTTCCGCATCAGAGGTCTGTTTAGGCTAGCCTACTTTCACTGACTTTACACACACACTAGCACCCTTTGATAGCGCCCTCTGTTGGGAGCAGCACAATAAGCAAGATGAAGGATGGAAATGCTAGAGGGTGCTCTACCATTGTCGCTGAGATGATAAAAGCCTCAAGTGACATAGGAGTGAGAATGGTCACTAAGCTAATAAACTCCATCATTAAAGAGGAGAGAATCTCAGATGAATGACATACAAGAGTAATAGTAAACACATAGAAGGGTAAGGGAGATTCGTTAGATAGAGGGATTAATATGGGCCTGAAAAGGCTTGATCAAGTCGTGAAGGTCTGTGAGATAGTCTTTGAAGGTATGATCTGGAAAGTATCTGTATCGATGATATGCATTTCGGTGTTATGCCCGGACATGGTACACTCGGGGGACGTGAGTATGGCGAAAAGGCGGAGTAAGGGAATAGAGGAAGGAGCCATAAACCTCGCTGACCACAACACTCCCCCCCCCCCCCCCTCTCTACCTCTCCTCCCCTCGCTTAAAGTAATATGATACCTGACAGTCTAAAGGCAAAACAAAAGTGTATTTAACCCGGCAAGCGCGATAGGCCTCACGGAAGGCTTCCTATAGGGAACGCGATAGGCCTCACGGAAGCAGGACCATAAAAAAAGCCTTCCATAAAAAAAAAGGGCCTATCAAAACAAAGGAATTTGTCTCTAGGTGAGATAATTCCCCTCCAGTACTCATCCATGTAAATCTCACCCACCCCCCTCCCCTCCTTCCCCACCTTATTCCCCCCTCCCTCCCCTCCTCAATTATCACCTATTTTTCCTCTTATTATCATCATTTATCGGTTATTTTTCTCTCCCGCGATAATGTAGCACAAGTGGGTTGCATAAAAGATCGTTATGCAACACCCAGACACCGGCACACACCGCCCCGCTCTCCTCAGTTGACTCCCAGACAGCGAGAGGGGAAGGCTGCCTGTCTCTCTCTCTCGCCTGAGATTATGACCGGGTGGCCAATATCTTCGTTTTTCACCACCCAAATGCTTTTCCCACTTATTTTAGCACTCTTGAAGGTTCATATATACATCATATATGTAAAATAAAAGCATACCGAAAACAAATAATGTTTTATATTGTAAATATAACGAATTCTGTCAGAATCCAGGGCTAGAAATGCACAAATAACTACCCTAGCACCTACATCTATATCGCGCTTGTCAGGTTAAGTATGGTTCTTATCTAAATCCATGGGGGAGATTTGTATTGAAAACAAACTGTCAGTGGTATAGTTTTTGATGCAATGCAGCTTAAAAATAAATGTGTGTTTATGTAAGAGTAGTAGTAGCTACTGTAAAATAGAGAGAGAGAAACACAGTGACAACAAGTATTCAACCCCCCCCCCCATCCTTACCCACACATTCACTTCCCTCCCCTTTCCTTCCCTCTTCCCTCCTTCCCTCTTCCTTCCACTTTCCTCAATGTCCCACATGCATGAGTAACATGATGTAATATTTTGTACATATTTTTGACTTGAACATAATTAAATCTTAGGACATAATTGGCTGGTTTCCATTTAAAGTTAGGCATATTTAGAATGTAAAGCGGCTCAAATTGCCAAGGTTTCTTTAGCTTTGTATAGAGTCATTTAGCTTTGAGGAAACAGGCCGATTATATTAGGTAGGGTTATATATGATTTATGGCCGAGTCAGGAAATCAGACTTGAAGTGGTATATTTCATGTGAGAGTTATCTCTAACGAACTAGTAACTAAGTATACTATTTAAAATAAGGTATAATTCGCTGATATATTATGTGCATACTGATAACCAGGACCTTTTTCTCAAACTAATAGTAGATTTCTAACATCCTTCTTTAATCCCTATTTTGACACTTGTCTTTTTAATCATTTTACTCTCTTAATTAGTGTATTTCCTTTCTCACTACAATAATCATTTTGTATTATATATATATATATATATATATATATATATATATATATATATATATATTTTTTTTTTTCCTGTGTTTATTCTTTGTGCATATTTTTAAACACTACTTTTATTTTACTTTATTTTTCTATTTTCTTTTGCACTCACTGTCTTGTAATATAGCCTGATCTTCTGTAGCCTTGCATCATACTAGGTGAGTTAAATAACTTATCTTACTCTTTCTATCTCTAACGCTACTCATAGGATGTTTACATTTTCACCTTTATCGGGCAGAGGCTCGTCCCTTAGGAAGAAATGATAGATAGACTCAGTATTAGGGAATAGGTAGGAAATTATGATAATAAGACAAGATGATATTAACTCGGTCCCAGTCGAGGAATAATCCTGATGACAGACAAAACGCAGTGAGAGATGCAGTACAAATGAACCGTGAAACAGACAATGAAGTTAATGGAGATGTACAAGCAAACCCTGTTAGAGAAAATGCAGAAAATAACAATCAACAACTGCAGCCCGCAGAAGAAAACGCAGGAATCAATAATTCGCAAGACAACAGAGGTGTGGAACAAAATAATGAAAATAGTGTAGGCCTAAACGAAGATAATGAGAGAGAAATAATCGAAAATCGTGAACAGAACGAACGACCTCGTAACGTAAACATGAATGGTGGAGAATGGATGGGACATTCTGGTGACGGACTCACAACATTAGTGTATGAAATCTATACAGAAGTGATACAATGGCAACATAATAAGTTTGAACTACCGATTTGTGAAGCCGCAAAAGACATGCTGGGGGAACTCAGACATATGATCCTAAAGTATGTTCAGGATGCCCCTTTGGCGCACGTGGCAATCAAGATAGCTTCTTTCATTCCTCAGTTGTTCCTTCAAAGAAAAAGACCAAAGGGAAAACTGAATGAGAACATTAAAGCGCTGAAACAGAGAATGGAGTGGTGGAAAAATGGGGAGTTAGACAAAATTCTTAGCCAAGTACGAGCAATCCAGCAAAGACTGAAAGCATAACAACGAAGAAAGAGGAAGCCAGATGATATGGCACGATCAGTGGGAAATAGTATGAGGATTGGTAAAGTGGCACAGGCAGTCAGAATGGTCACTGGGGAAGCCTCAAGTGGGGTGCACAAAGTGAATCGACGCATCTTGGACCAGCTGAAGGAGAAACACCCAGAAGCAAAGCCAGCAAGTGATTAGGCCAAACTAGACGGGGAATATGTTCCTCGAGACCCGGTGATATATGAGAATATAACTGGAGACCTCATATGGAGAAAGGCGCTGAAAACACAGGGAGGAGCAGGTCCATCAGGAGTAGATGCTAAGACTTGGAGGATCTTCCTAAGTCAAAACAAGTTTGGTTCAGCCGCGGGTGACCTTTGTGAAGCAATAGCAATGCTGGCAAAGAAACTTGCATCATCACCATGCGTGAACATAGAAGCTCTGACAGCATGTCGCCTGATACCTTTAAATAAGAATCCAGGAGTTAGACCAGTAGGCGTTGGGGAAGTTCTTAGAAGGATTATAGGAAAAGCAATCATGTCCGTATTTGGAAAAGATGTACAAAGAGCAGTGGGCAACTTACAAGTATGTGCAGGACAGCAAGCCGGAGGAGAAGCAGCAATACATGCAATGGGGAAGGTGTATCATGAGGAAGATTGTGAAGCAGTACTGCTAGTGGATGCAACAAATGCCTTTAACACCATTAATAGGGAGGCAGCTATTCACAACATCAAGATCAAATGCCCGAGCATTGCAAAGTACATAGAAAATACTTATAAGGAGCCAGCTAACCTGTATATAGTTGGAAGCACAACAAAGGAAGAAATGAAAATTCTCAAATCAAATGAAGGAACAACGCAAGGAGATCCAGTGGCAATGGCAATGTACGCACTGGCACTATCAATTCTGCAGCAGAAAATAAAACATGAGGCAACCCGAGTGAAACAAGTGGCGTATGCAGATGACCTCACAGGTGCAGGAAAAATAGGGGATCTCAAAGAATGGTGGCGGAGAGTACAATCGGTAGGCGAAGTCATTGGGTACCATCCGAATGCTAGTAAATCTGTACTAATAGTGAAAGAAAACAAGTATGAAGAAGCGGTGCGGAATTTTGATGGGACAGGAGTGAAGATTACAAAGGAGGGTCAACGCCATTTGGGAGCATTAATAGGCACAGAAGAATGCAAGAGAGACTATGTGCGAAAAAAGGTAGCGGAGTGGGTAAAGGAAGTGAAAACCCTGGCAGACATTGCGAAATCTGAACCACATGCTGCATATACTGCCTTCACATATGGTGTTAAGCACAGATGGACCTTTCTTATGAGAACAGTGCCTGGCATTAGACAGATGCTCCAACCGCTGGAAGAAGCAATCAGAGGAACATTCATACCGGCCTTAACAGAGATGGAAGGCGTCACGCAAGAACTAAGAGATCTATTAGCTCTTCCGCCAAGGTTCGGAGGTATGGGGATCATAAACCCAGTGGAGGCGGCACTACATGAGTACCAAAATTCCCTTAAACTTACTACGTCTCTGACAGAAAAAATACGGGAGCAAAATGAAAATGATGAGGTGGACGAAGAGGAACAACGAAATGCAAGACAGGAAATTACAAAGAGCAGAGAAGAGAGACAGAAACATAGCCTAGAACAAATTAAGACCAGATGTAGGGAAGAACTGAAAATGAGAGTTGAGATGGCACAAGACACGGGGGCTTCAAATTGGCTCACATCATTACCAATAAAGGAGAAAGGCTTCAGCTTAAATAAACAAGAAGTCAATGATGCCGTAGCCTTGAGGTATGGGTGGCCAGTTTCGAACCTGCCGCTGAAATGTGCATGCGGTGAAATAAACAACCCAGACCACTGTATGACCTGTAAGAAAGGAGGATTCATCTGTATCCGGCATGATGAAGTACGAGACATCACTTCACAAATGCTGGACGAGGTGTGCCATGATGTTAGAATCGAACCGGAACTTCTGCCTATGGACGGACAGCGCTTGGCCCACAATACTGCAAATACTTCAAATGAAGCAAGAGTGGACGTAAGTGCTCGAGGTTTTTGGACGAGGGGACAACGGGCTTTTTTCGACATCAGAATCTTCAACCCAAGAGCACAAAAATATCGTGAGCGAGGACACAAGGCGGCATACTTGAGAAACGAAAGTGAGAAAAAACGCGCTTATGAAGAAAGAATTTTGAACAGGGATCAAGGAAGCTTTACTCCTCTGGTCTTCTCATCGTCGGGAGGTATGGGACCTTCTGCAAGTGTCTTCTATGCCAGATTAGCTGAACAAATATCGGAGAAAAAGCGCCAGCATAGAAGCCAAGTCATAACTTGGATGAGATGCCGGCTCTCTTTTCTCTCTTCTCAGGTCTGCACTCCTATGTCTCAGGGGTACAAGGTCCTCCCCGCTACAGAGGACAAGAGTGAGAGACTTGGACTTTGAAATGGTCGTGGCGGAGGGACGAATTGGGGAACAACTAGGTTGATTGTAGGGAGGTACTGGTACAATAAGATAAACTACAATGTAACTAGAATAAGATAGATTGTACACCACTTTGTATATCTGCAGATTGTATTCACCGTTTTTAACTAATTTAACCGGGACTTGTAAATGTTATGGTAAAGGTTAATCTTTATTTTGAAATATTATTGCACATAAATTAATCGCAATCTTCTTAATATTACATAATATAGTGTATTTACGGTTTCGGAAGTTCAATTAAACAGTTGATATATTACATACAGTAGTTAGGGTTTATAGTGAGGAACACCTTGACTTCGGCTTTAATATAATAATAATGTAAGGCTCCTCATCGAAACTTCTATATTATTTATATCAGGAAGTAATTTCCACATAGAATAAGAGATGGAATTAATGTTTACATTGTTGGCAGTTCTACATAATTTTTCATCCACACTGTATTCACTTAGACAAATGCATGGGCCTTATTTTGTTATAGTGTAAGGGTATTGAACAAACATTATTTATGAACATAGTTACAGTATATATCCATTACCTAATAAGTCATGTTAATTACTAACACAATTTCAGTCATATAATTCCATATTGATAATACATAACCGGTCTACGATTTTGTTACGAATGACTGTGTAAGGTTGTTGATGTCGGTGATGATGATGATGATGATGACTGAATTTCTTCAGGGAATAACGCATTCACTTGAGAACCTTTCCATTTCGTAGCGAGGCCGTTCTAAATAATCTGTGCCCCATGAGTATTCTTTCCTCTCACTTAAACATTAGGCTACCATAGTGTGGTGGGAATATGAACATGATTAGATTAATATCCACTATTCGAGAATGGATAACAAGACGTAGGCGTGTGCATAAACCTTTAACCGTCTTGGTGGTGTAATGGTTAAGGTGTCTAAGAATCTGTGTGTGATAACCCGGGTTCGAATCCTGCTGTATGACTCCACTACTATCCCTTCTCCAAGCATATCATCTACCTGCTCCTTCTCTCATCATGATTGTCTCATGATTGGGATTGGTCATTTATATGGTTGTCTAATAGGGGGTCCTTGTGCGTGTATCTCATGTCGGTGTCGTGTCCGGGCTAATCCGTGGTCCCCCTCGCCTTGAGCGAACACATCACGATATGCCCACAATAATTCATGTAAAGTACTCACTTGGTTTGAGGTCAGTTGTTTTGGAATTTCTGGTAAATTAGCTGGTTCATTAGTCGCAACGGTGGTAGGTTGTGCGGGTGTGACCTGTGTGACGCTCACCGCTTCCCCCAGAACCGCATGGCTTACTCGCTAGGACTCGCCAGGGCAGAGAATGTAGCTACAGTCTACCTATCATTGTGTACTTTCCTTCTCGAGAAAGCTTGTGTTGCAGACAGTTCAGAACTGTTCTTTATTTTCGTCTGTCACAATCCTTTCTATTTTATTTAGTCAATTGAAAGTATTGTGTTAAGTAGTTGAATGATGGGAAGGCGAGCGGGAGAGAGAGAGAGAGAGAGAGCAGGTGGTGTGACTTGGTGGTGAGTGTGGCGCGTGGCTGGCCCCCTTACATAGGCCTCGCGGGATTCGTTGCCTCCTGCCTAACACGGCCTACTAGGCGGCTGCTTACTGGGCGACTGTCGCGCGCCCTCGTGCCATTCCTGCGAACTGGGACTCCAGCCATGCGGTCCCTGGGAATATCCTTGTCAGATCCGTCCCAGACAGCATACTCTAAGCATCTCCCATGAACTGTTCCACACTCTTGTCTTAGAACCTTTCTCTCCTACTGCCTCTATCATTTCCACTACTTCCTCACCTTTTATTAATATCAATTCCCCTCTGGTTCCCTGCCTCCACACCTTGAATTGGTGGCCAGATTGTATTATATGCTGGATCTCACATTTCTTATGTACTAGGCTAAGGTTGAAGATAGTCATTGTCGTTTTGGGAGATTGTATTGCTCGGACTGTCTCCATCAATCACTAATGTTTCTACAGGGTTAAATAATGCTAGACTAGGGATCAGGTACCTTGCTGTTGGTGTTTTCACTGTGTGTAGGCTACTTTTGAGCTGCACGACACTACGGATTCTGTGGGTTACCTGGGTGGATCTTTTGTCTGTGTACCTTGGAGTATAGACTGTGTAGTGCATGAGGGCTGCTTGCCTAATCCACCCAACACTGTTCTAACTCTATTTGCTTTTACTTTTGAGGGTCGCCAGGAGGATACTCGATACTTGTGATCGAGAATCCTCAAGAGAGCACCCCTTCATATTAACGTAATCAGGCCGCACAGACCCAAGGTCCACACTAGGCTAGGAGCTGCCTTGCTCCACCAGAATTCTGTACCTTTGCGCATCCCAGCTAGACTTTATTAACCCGGGTAGACATTAGCTGGATTAGATCATATACTCTTTTATGCATACCCATTATTTCTACACAAGCAGTTTGAGGTCTAGGTTGCTGTAGAGAGACACAACCAGCATAGACCGGTTTTGTTAATAGGAGTACTACTTTTTCGTGGCGAGCATTATTACTGTTGCACCGCTTATAATATTCTTGTGTCCAATAACATTATAGGTCCAGCCTTTTTGTGTATTTAGCCTACACGTGCATTGTCCAGCCTCCTGCTATTTTGTGGTTCCATTTCCGATACGTTCTTCTTAGTAGCATCCGACATTATTCAGAAGATTCCTTGTTCGGTGCTTGAGGACTTTACAACACTTTCTTTCATAAAGGAGTGACAGATATTATTGATTAAAGTAACGTTAAGTAAACCTTCTTCTTGTTTGCATTAGATCACTCTTGTGATTTAATTAAGTTAACTATCTTTTCCTTGTGTACCATAACTAAGCAACCATATGTTATAGGTAATAGGCTGTTTCAGAGAACATCAGCCTATAGTAGAAGCACATAGATACTGAGAGTTAAGATACCCCGCTATCGCAGATATAACTCTGGAGGGTATATGTGTTCTTTGTTCGACGGGATTATATATCAGGGGTTGGATCTAGCGTTTCCGTTGTTGCATTTATGCCAGTCTAGTCCAATGTATAAGAGCCACTGATTTATACGAGACCCGATCGTAACACCTGCCCTAGCTGTCTTCCCTTATGGTAGTTAATTGTGGTCTCTCCAAAATTTGTAATGACTATCTTCCTCTGATCTGGGGTGATAAAAGTGGGAGATATTCGAGCTTCAATCTGTGATTCTGGCTAAAAAATCCCTGCCATCATCCTGTTGTGTCTGGAAATTTCTATCATTCTCCAAGTTTTAGGGGGTATAGAAATATTATCTGTTGTAGCCACTAACTGGGGTCGTACTGTGGTAGTAGTCTCCTTTTGGCCACACTGTATATTCACCTCCAACTGACTCATCAGGTCTATTCCTAAATACCCATCTACCCTACTGTTAGATATCCCCGATAAGATGCAGAAATCTGTGATAAACTTGATTCCCTTCCACTGCACCAACAGGGTATCAGTTTTCCCTAATATAGTCAGCAGTTGCCCTCCTGCTCCTACTAGCTGAACATTAGTTTGATTTAGGGGTCCTAATTCCCTCTGATTGTTCCTCACAAAATTCTCTAAAAGACAACTTCTATTTGCCTCTGTGTCTACTAACATGTTCGCCGCTCTCCCATTTATTACCATAGTTTCACAGGGCGTTTGTCTTTCTAGTATATATACTGAATATATCCCCTTACATTCCCCCTTTATGAGAGGTTCGGGAAAATTTTGTTCTCTCTCCTCTAGCATCGTGATTTTTTGTTGGTTCTCTGGCTCTAGAAATTCTATTGGGGTCATTAATAATAATAATAATAATAATAATAATAATATTTATTCAGTTAGCAATTTACAGAGTTGGTACCACATAGTTTGTTACAAATATGACATGTACCAGCCTTGCATAATTCCAACTAAGGATAGCCCAATAAGGCCGTTAGGCATATTTCCATTGGAGTCCTTGTGGGATTAGGTTAGCTGGGGAAAATGGGGAGGATAAAGAAATAGATACTTTAGAGAAAGTATTTCTAGGGGGTTATTTTAAGATACCTTACATCCTATAGTAAATATCAGTAATCCGTAATCAGTAATCATTTCAGTTTGGTTTGTCTATCTCTTATGTCGCATTTAGTAGTAGACATAAGCTTGGTGCTCCCTTCTCGCAGCTGTCCGGTTCAGGTGTTCCTTCAGGCTACGTCTGAAGGAATACAGTGTTCTCTTTTCACGGACTGACTGGGGTAGGTCGTTCCAGTCTTTGATGGCGGTGAAGAAGAATGTTTGCTTACCCTGTCCTTGGATTCTCGGGACCTTAAAATTAAACATCCTGTTTCTTGTATTATGTCCACTCCTCTCATTTGCTTTAACAAAATCATTCTTTAGGTACTCTGGAGCTTTGTCATAGAAAATTTTGAAGTCATTAGTGAGCCTGATTTGTTTGGCCCTGTCAGCGACATTGAGCATACCTAGTGACTGAAGTTGTTCCTGGCCAACATGTGATCAGGGTCCTAGGTTCAGCATGAACCTAACCATTTTATTTTGAGTGACCTGAAGTTTGTGCTGTGCTGATTTAGATGATGCAGAGTACCAGGATGACACAGAATAGTCAAAATGACATTGAACAAGCGCTTGGCAGAGGGTCTTTTTGGTCGCCGCGGGCAAGCATCCCACCTGTCTATACAGGTATTTTATATGTGCTCTACACTTACTCAGGATAGATTCCAAAATTGTTTCACCTGACAAACTCGCGTCCAGTTTTAGTCCGAGATATTTAACTTGTGACACTGTTGTTATAGGAATATCATTACAGTTGACTGAGAAGCCCACAATGTCTTTCAGTTTGTGTTTTGTTCCACATAAGATGGCTTCCGTCTTGCCCAGGTGAAGAGATAGTCTATTGTCCACTAGCCATTCACTACATGATTCTAGTTCTTCGGAAAGTGAAGCGGCAATACTTATTGGGTCTTTTCCTGAAACCAGGAGCACGCTGTCGTCTGCATACAGTAATAATTTACATGAGATGCTCAGTTCCATGTCGTTCACATAACAGAGAAAGAGTAAGGGACCAAGGATGTTTCCCTGCGGGACCCCACAGTTAATAGGCATAGGATCAGATATATTATCGTCAATTTTGACTCTTTGGGTTCTACCACTAAGATAAGATTTAAACCAGTTCACAGACCCTATGCCCATAGCTTGTAGTTTATTACATAGGATATCATGGTCTACTGTGTCAAACGCTTTTTGTAGATCAAGAAGAACCATACCGGTGTAGTTACCTTTAGACATTTCTTTACGAATGTGATCCGTTAAGTGGATGAGACAGGAGTCTGTCGAGTACATGCATCTGAAACCTGATTGAAACTTATAGAATAGATAATTTTGTTTGAGGTAGTGTTCAATTTGGGTGTATACCGCTCTTTCAAGGATTTTAGATACAATACATAATATGCTAACTGGTCTGTAGTTACCAACTTCTAGTTTATTTCCTTTCTTGAATAGAGGGGTTACAATAGCTTCCTTCAGTTCAGCAGGTACAGTGTTGGTGTTAATTGACAAGTTGATGATGTGGGTTAGGGGGCCTGCTATACCAATGGCTCCATCTCGTAGAAATTTGGCAGGAATTTTGTCTGGTCCTGTGCTTTTATGTACATTTAGGTTAGACAGCTCGTCAAAAGTGTATTTTGGTGTAACATTTTGCAATCCAAATGTGTTCGGGTGTATGTCTTTATCTCTGTAGAAATTTCGAAAGGTGGCCGTTGTTGTCGTGTATTTATTGAGAGGTTGAGGTAGGTTCTGTGCAAGTGTGTTTGCTATGGAGGTGAAGAAGGAGTTGAAGTAGGTTGAAATTTGTCGTTTATCGTGGCAAATCTGATCATTAATGGTGAGAGCAATATTAGTGTTAGACGAATCCCTTGTCTTGTTGCTGTAGCCTGTTGTTTTTAGGTGCCTCCATAGTTTCTTTGGGTTATTCTGATATTCCTCTGCCTTATTGTGAAAATAATTAGTTTTCACTGATTTTATTTTCCTACTTAGTTTATTCCTGGCCCTGTTGAACTCATGTTTCAGACCTTGATCCTGTCTATGTTTCGCTAGCCTTTTTAACAGATTGTCTCTGTGTTCCAGATGGTGTAGTATGTCATCGTTGATCCATGGGTCTGACCTTGCTTTAATTCGTATGTCTTTCAGAGGAGCTATTTCTTCTAGAATGTTTGTGATGATGGTTCTGAAGCCAACCCATGCGTCATTAACGTTTGTACTTCCAAACACTGGAGACCAGTCTGTATTCCATAAAATGTCCAGAAATGTTTCTTTATTGTAGTTTTTGAGTGACCTTGTTTTGATAACCTTGTGATTCTCTAGGGTAATTTTTGTGGTTTTTCGTGTGCAATATGTGACGAAGTGATCACTTATCCCAGTCTGTATAACCCCTGATTGGGATATTTTGTCCTCTCTGTTACAGTTTATGTGGTCTATTATTGTGGCAGTGTTCTCAGAGATACGTGTGGGGGTTGTGATGAGTTGTTTGTGATTGTGCATTGTCAGTATATGCCTATATTCTCGTACAAGCCTATCATTTCGTTGTTTGTAACACAGGTTAAAATCCCCTAGTATGATGGATTCATTCCGAGGGTCTAGCGATGACAACGTTCGTTCAAATTTGGTCAAGAATTGTGTGTCGTCTGGTGGCCTATAGCATACCCCAATTGTGATGGGTCTTGTCCTCGGCAGGTGTAGATCGATCCACAGAGCTTCGTGATTTTCTACATGGAGGTCGGTCCTAGTTGTGTGTGTGAGGTTGTTTTTTACATACAGACATATTCCTCCCCCATGCCTATTGCGATCATTCCTAACCATATTGAAACCTTGAATGTTTATTTCACCATCGTTTATACTTGAATCCAGCCAGGTTTCTGTGATTGCAATTATTGAAGCTTTGGCCTTATTAGCTAACAAGTTTAATTCTGACAATTTATGGTACATTGATCTGGCGTTAATGTGGATAAGATGGAGCCCTTTGTTGGTGAACACTCTGTATTCATCTTTGATTTTGAATGTGTCCTTGCTGGATTCTGAGTTGTTAATACTGATTGGTTCATTTACATTAATATTCGGTAATGAATGCAAGGCACATATGTTGCATAGGAATTCCCGTTCTTCACTGTTGGTCTTCTTAGAGATGCACTTCATGTGAGCTACAGTTTTACACTTAACACAGTTTATGATCCTTTGTTTTCTTGTTATGAGTGATTCACATATTTCACAAATGATTTTAGGACCTTTAATAGCTACTTTCCTACATTTATCGCATTCCACTTCTTTTCTGCTAGTAACGTAAGTACATTGATCGTGTACTGTTTCATTACAACTACTACATTGTGACGTTGTACTCCTTTTGTTGAATCCAATATCGCACACTATACATATTTTCCTGTTACTGTTCATCGTACGTCTGGCGGTGTGGTGATCAGCTGTGCACCGTGAGCGGCTGATGGTGTGTGAGCGCGTGAGATGAGGACAGGTTGTGGCTCCCCCTTGCCCCCCTCCCACCCCTACCTGTATTTGTTGTTTGATGTCCTTGTTCTTGGCCGTTGTTGCTGTTTTATTGTTGATATTGTTGCGACTGATCCCTTCTTTTTTAGCTGTTCTGGTTGCATGTTGAGCTACCTGGGTCGCCGATAGTGTTGGGTTGTGTTGTAGTAGGTTTGGTTGATTTGTTGTACAGCGGCGTCGTGTTTTTTTTTTTTTTTTCTATATTCCAACTTACTTCCTCTCGGGCATAGGCTGAGAGCCTTAACATTCACCGCTTTACAATGAACAGTGAAGCCTGTGAGGTCTTGTTCCAGTCTAGGGAGTGAGACATGTGAAGCACGTAGAGTACAACGAGCACCTGCCATCTTGCCTTCACATGAGGCACGGAGCTCACTCATGGCCCGAAACGACCCCGTCTCTGAAGCCACCTCGTTCCCGTGCTTCACTGTCTCACCCCTTATACTCGGACTCTCACACTTACACACACACAACGCCACCTGTTGTGGGGGGTGGGTGGTTTCTCTTGTTGTCTTTCTTGTTCGTTGCTGTTACTTCATTGTCGATGTGTTTGCTAGAGCTTCCTGCTTGTTTGGGTGTTCTGGTTGCATGTTGTGTTACTTGGGTCACCGATATCTGTGGTAGTGATGATACACTTGAGGGTAATGTTGAGTAGGTAGAATGTTGGCACTGTGCTGGCGGTTGCCCTGCGGTCTTGGTTGTGAGTTGGAGCGTGACGGGAGACTTGGGTGCCTGCTGGCCCAGTTTGTTATAACGAATTTTACTGCTAGGGACTGTTGAAATGTTGGTGTCTGCCTTACTTGTTTGGTGGTGAGGTTTCTTCAACGTTGAACTAGGGCCGGGGTTGGTCTCTACATCTCCGCAGCTAATTAGAGTGTAGCACAATAGGTGTTGTAGCGAGGTTGTGCCAGAGTATTTGCCAAGCCGCGGCGTCTTCCCGATATATGAAATAGACCAGGCAGGAATGGTGACAGAAATTTCACTCGTGTGTGATTTCTGTGTGACGAGGTCCCTCAATACTTGTTTAGTGTTGACCTGGTACACTACCGGTACCCTCTGCACCTGTATATCAGCACAGCCCCTCTGGATGTTGAGGTCTGTTAATGGTAGGTGTTGGTCTTGGGTTAAATATATGTACAGTTTGGTGTGTGGTTCGGGCAATTCCAAGCCAATGTCCAGCTTGTCTGCATGCAAAGCATCGGATTGTGGCTCTTTGGTGCCCTTTTTTGTGTTCTCTTCTTCTCCTTCCTTCTTGTCCTCTTTCAATTCCCTAGATTCCATTACCCTCTTTATTACTTCCATGAGTTATTTTGTGGTCGACACTTTATGTATGATGCAACGTCTCTTTACCTCAATGGGACAGGCCTGAACCATAATTTCCCTTATTTCTATCTCTTGACTCACATGGTCCAGGTGAGAGTATGCTAATCTGACAGTCTTCATCACTTCTCTTCCTAAAGCTCTCCCGTTGTGTCCGTCCAGCTTCATAATTTTAAGTTTATCCCTGGCCTTCATTGTGGAAGTTTCTCGGCCAAATTCTTCTACTAACAGTTTCCTAACTTCCAACCATGATTCTAGCTCCTCTAGGCGTACCCTTACATAATTTAGGGCCTTGCCCAAGGGAGCCTTTCCAAATGCTACATTCTTCTCATTTTCCCAAACATCTAGCAAGGTGAATTGACATTCCAACTGCTCAATCCACAGTTCAATCTCTTCCTTTCCCTCTTCCCATATCCTAAACTGGAGTAATGTCATTATCGTGTGTGGTCTGCTAAACAAAAACACGCAATCCAAACAATTTGTTGAATTTCACCTCTTGCCACCAAATGTAGTAATTGAATTTAAACTTACTATTCTACTAGGGTAGGAATAATTCGACAGTTGTTTGAAAGTTCGAGTTATATTTAACACACTCCCAAGGAAATCATAGTCTGCATAGCAACTGATTCTCTGTTCGGGTCAAAATGGGTTCAAACTGAAGAGTTGAATACCTACGACTATACAGCTTAAATTGTACTTCGGAATTATTGCATTCCCATCACTACCTATCTGTACAATCTCTATTCAGAGTTTTGACCTAATTCGACTCCGAGCCAAAGGCACATCACTATATTCATAATGGTTGACAATACTATAAATTATTTTTTCCTCAATATGTCCTTGTATCACCTTAACAATATTAGGACCTATTATTCGATCAATATGTTCTTGAATCACCTTGACAAAATCAGAAACTATCGTTCCATCACATGTTCTTAACCCGGGAACTGCGGGAAGACTCTTAAGAGTTCCCCCGGCGGACTGCGGGAAGACTCTTAAGAGTCAGAGAAAAAAAAAATAAACTTTAACCCTCTCCGACATATGACGCGATTTTGAGCCTATTAGGGATACTTTAAAGCCTTTGTTACCATCAGGGGTATTTAGAAACCTTTAGTTTAGTTACTTCAACCTCTGCAGTTGTCTTTGAGTTAGCTGTGGGCAGAAAACTAATTGTAAGAGTGAGAGAACTCTATTTCTTATTGCTAATCTGGCAACCTCTGCGTCATATGAGTCTGAAAGGGTTCCTCCCCTCCTTCAGTTATCACCTATTTTCCCTGTTATTCCCTTATTCTGAGGTATATTTTCGTGCTAACATTAGCGAGTTGCAAGCAGGGCCTTGTCATCACTGTTAGCAAGCGAGTGCAAGAGAGAGAGAGAGTATCGATCGACTGTGTCTCAGTGGCCTTGGGGGAAATTGGCGGGAAAGCAGGTTGCCTCACCCATACATTATATAACTCGCGGCCTGTATCTCCGATTTTGACCATCCAAACGCTGTTTTCACTCGTTTTATTGTTGTTTCAGGTTAATACCTTTATAATCAACCCATAATAGGCGCGTATGGATAAGTATTAATGCTATATATGGTAAAATGAATATTTTAGTGATGGAAACAGCTCAAATACGTCAGCACAGGCAGAGGTTTCTAATTACCCCCATGCGCACTTCTTAGGTTAAATAACCTTAGCAATATCAGAAATCATTATTCAATTATATGTTCTTAAATCACCTTAACAATATCAGAAACTATTACTAAATCAAGTATCCCCTTAGATCATCTTAGCAATATCAGAAATCATTATATGATAACATGTTCTTAAAGGTGGTGGGGCGTCCGAAATTAAAATTAATTTATAATGTATTTAAAGAGATGTTTAGATCTCCAGTAATCAACCTGACTACTCCTTTGTCAAAACTAATCTTCAATATTAGAGAACAAATCAAAAATAGATATTGAATTGCGACCCCTTGCAACTAGTACTCACGTGAGGATGTGACGTACACCCAGGCAAACATTTGGGAAGTAAACATCAGCAATTATAGCAAAAATGGTGAATAGGTGTGCTGTTTTCGGGTGTAGCAACATCCCTGGACCAAACATAGCACTACACAAGTTTCCAAGTGATCCATACTATTGTAACAAATGGGTGAAGTTTATACAAAGAACCAGAGTGTGGGAGGCAAAGCCCAAAACAAGCTTCATATGCAATAATATTGAAATTTTCGTGATGAATGCTTTGACAATAAAGTGCAGTGGAGTATGGGTATGGCTAGATGCACCCGCTGATTGCCTATACGGACTGGGGTCTTGTCACGCCCAGTGCCAGGTCCGTATATATACGGACTCGCCGAAAAAAAATCGTAGCAGCGAAACGACTGCACCTATAGCTTTCATATTTCTACCACATGTACCCTTCTGGCGTCTTGCTACCACCACCCCAACCCCCTCCCCCAATCCACTCGCCGACCATGGGTCGCCACATCAGGCCATCACAAAGGAAAAAAAGGAAAATATGTGGCGGCGAAACGACTGCACCAATTGGTTCCATATTTGTGTGACAATTCCCCTACCCTTCTGTCTTCCCCCCACCACAACCCCAACTTCCTCCCACCACCCACTTCCAGCCTCTCCGTAGATCATCACATAAAAAAATGAAAATCGGTGGTGACGAAACTACCTCACCAATCGGCTCCATATTTGTAACACAAGTCAATTACCCTTCTACCTTCCCCCCATCATTCCCCAAACCACCCTCCCACCCATACGTGCTTGCCAATTTCAGGAGTCAGGAGAGTGGATAATATGGGCTAACTTAAGCCTAGCCCAAATTATACAGTCAGTGTCGATGGATATAGGCCTAACCTAGGCTAAAGAAATTTATTGGCTGAAATTCAACTACTAGCAACTAGGCTAAACAAAATAAAAAAATAAAAAATAAGTCGATCGCCGCGGTTTAAGTTCCCGTCTATTTTTACGGCGATTTTTTCTGTTATTTGCACCCTGTTGGCAATGTATATGATGATGACGATAAGTCATGGAGGCGTGAGGGGCGGGCTTTCATTATTGTATCCAAATGCAGTCAAAATAGACGGGGACATGATCGCTAGCGTCCGCCGCAGCTCCGAGTAGTGTAAACAAGGCGGGCGGTAATCACAGCTGCTTCTTCCTCCTCTCCTGCTGCTGGATCTCGTCCTACAGGTTCATACATATAAGCCTGGACACCACCAATATTCATCACTTGAGGTTCTTTGCCATAATCACGGTTATCACCCTCAGTATATTGGCAAACGAATCGGAACTACTGTTACTATCCTCCATTTCCACCTGTCTGAAGAGCTTGTTGTGTTCCTGGGCATACGTCATCAGAGCGCTTAAACTCCGAATCCAGAAAAGTGTCACCCATATCCTATTTTGGCCATTATATAAATAATTAAGCCATTGTAGCAGAAAATATTGCACCAAAAGCTATAGTGCACACTGCCGGTAATGATTGTGGAGGAAAATAATAGCATGCACACCCACCTTTAAATTACCTTAACAATCTATATTTTATTAATTTCACCACAACACCAAACACTCCCAATGAAATTAATTAAAGTATATATGATCCGCCAGGATTCGAACCCGGGTTATCACACACAGATTTTTGCCACCTTAACCATTAAACCACCAGGACGGTTAAAGGTTTATGCACACGCCTACGACTTATTATCCATTCTCGAATACTGGATATTAATCTATCATGTTCATACTCCCAACCGCGCTATGGTAGCCTAATGTTTAAGTGAGAGGAAAGAATATTCATGGGGCACAGATCATATAGACCGGCCTCGCGACGAAATATCCCTGAACCTACTAATAATCTATATTTTATTAATTTCACCACAACACCAAACACTCCCAATGAAATTTATTAAAGTATATAATTATGATCCGCCAGGATTCGAACCCGGGTTATCACACACAGATATTTGTCACCTTAACCATTACACCACCAGGACGATTAAAGGTTTATGCACACGCCTACGACTTATTATCCATTCTCGAATACTGGATATTAATCTATCAGAAACCATTTCTCAATCAACATGTCTTTAAATCACCTTGCCAATATTAGAAAACATCATTCAATGGCACGTTCTTAAATCTCCTTAACAATATTAGAAACGATTACTAAATCAGTATATATTCACATCACCTTGACAATATCAGAAATAATTACTCAATCAACGTGTCCTTAAATCACCTTAACAAGATCATAAACTATTTCTTCACCACTATATCCTTAAATCACTTTATTAGATATTGCGCGCGATCAAAAGCATGCTGTCGACGAGGTGAATATCTAATAAATAAATTGTTTCCTTGTAACAAAAAGAGTGTTTCCAAATGGTCGGGAATAGCGCCCTTTCCTAACTATTTCTCCAGCTAGGTCTATCCTAAGGCAAATCCTACCTCTCTATTCCACATGATTTGTGGACATCATTACTTTATTATCTCTATACTCTTAGTCCTAGACTCCCGGAGAACTGGGTATAGCCGCCCTTCCGTCTTAGTTACATAAACTCAGTCAACTAATCTCTCTATTATTTATCCCGAAAACTCCCTGGTTTTCACTCTCAAATATTAACTATCTTTTGATTCATATATTTTCACCAACCATCTTAACTTCTAAACTCAATTAATGAAATCAACAAATACACGTGGCACTCTAAGGACTCGAACCTAGGATACTAACACCAAAATTCCGCACATTTATGCATTATGCTATCAAGATCCTAGACGATCCTGTGCTGTTACTAGCTAACTGGCGAGTGCCTTACTAACAATATAAACTCTCAACACATCAGCGGCTCGCTTGGTGTAGTGACTAGCGTCTCGGACTTCCACCCAGAAGGCCCGGGTTCGCGCCCACGCTCGGCGCATTAAAGATTTTTCACAAGCACTGAGTCGTTACCATCCCTCATGAGCAAAGGGAAGGGGTAGTAGTACAGGACCCCAATGGAAATACGCCTAATCGGCCTTATTGAGCTATCCTTAGCTAGCTTAGCATGCGCTAGCTTTAAGAACTATTATTATTATTATTATTATTATTATTATCTTTTTGTTTCATTATTTGTCTAATCATTTTTCTCTTTGGTTGCCCTATAAGGACACATATACTGTATTTACAGGTTTTGGACACCAGGTCTCTCTCGAATATTTGTTTTTCTCTCTCTCTCTCTGATGGTTGGGAAGAATAAAAGGGAGGTTCTTTAATATATGGTAGGGGTCTGTTGCTGCACTTGTTTTCCCCCTTGGTTTGGTGTTGGAGGTCTGGAAATAGGTCTGGTTTTACTCTCCCATGGTGGTTGGAAAGAATAAAGGGGAGGAGGAAAGCAGCCTTTTGTCGAGAGAGGGCAGGTGTTGCCCAGGTGAGAGCCTGTGTCCGTCTAGCTGCTGTCGCTCCGCTCACCTCCTTTATTCACACCCCTGGCGCAACACGGGCCTGTGATTCGCTGAGACGTGTGCCGGGGCAGGTTTGTGTCGGCCCGGCCGCTTTGAACTGTAAAAGCTCCCACCTGTCTTTTCTCATCTTCGTAATATCTTCCCGGAAGCTTATTTGTGACGTTCTTTTGTGGCTGATGGGAGTAAGAGGGTGGCACCAATGTATTTGAATGTTTTTTACCAGGATAGAAAATATGGGTGCAAACTGAGGGTAAGTTATGAGCCAGGCATTTGGGAGGTGATATGAGGTGAGTGTTTTTGTGCGTCATAGGCGGCATGAGATTCGCTGAGAGCGCGGAGGTACCAAGGTGTTCCCACGGGCATGAAATAGAGGGCAAACCTTGGTGGCACACCTGAGTTAATCCCGCCTTCTGATTGGCTGACGGGAATACTCCTTCACCATTAACCCAATAACTGCGATAGGCCTGACGGAAGGGTCACCAAAGCGAACGAGATAGGCCTCACAGAAGCAAGACCATAAGAAAACCCTTCCAAAACACCCGGCGCACCAGGGGCTCTCAAAATATGTCATTAGGAGAGATAATTCCCCTCTAGTACTTCCTACCACTCATCTATATGTTTCTCATTCCCCCCCACCTTCCTCTCCTTCCTCACCTTATTCCCCCCTCCCCCCCTCCTCAATTATCACATATTTTTCCTCTTATTTTCATCATTTATCGGTTATTTTTTCTTTCCCGCGGTAATGTAGCACAAGTGGGTTGCATAAGTCATTATATAACACTGAGATACCTCCCACTTGGCCCATTTGAGTCAGAGAGAGGGAGAGAGGAGGGTGTATGTCTCGCTTTCTCCTACCTGAGAATACAACCGGGTGGCGAATAATTACGATTTTCATCACCTAAATGCTTTTCCCACTTATTTTATCACTCTTCAAGGTTCATATATTCATCATAATATTATATGTAAAATAAAAGTACATTGAAAAAAAAATAATGCTTTATATCGTAAATATAATGAATTCTGTCAGAATCCAAGGCTAGAAATTCACAAATAAGTACCCTTGCCCCTAGGGCATTTTCACGCTTAATAGGTTAATATCACCATTTTCTGTAAAGACTAAGAGTTACCTTTAAACTGTGGGTGCTCGACCGATATTACTGAAGACTCCACGTTTGAGAGTACTTCCATTTATGCTACTAAGTGTGTATAATTATAATATTTGTGTTCAAAGAGAATCTCATTTGTTTGTTTAAGTATTTTGCTATTTCTGAGAATCTCACTAGATGTGTATTTTATATCATTGACTTTGTTCTTGTGTGTATTAGCGAAATAACACAAGAAGCAATATTATTATTTTTTTGTTTTGTTCAATAAATAAGTGTTTAATGTTATCCTGTGTTATCTGTGTCCTATTGCATGCCTATATTTATATCTTGTGCTAGCTTCATTCCTTGCCTATTTGAGAAGAATTCACAAATCAATGTCTCACAAACCTACTAAATATCCTGGTATTACAGAGTGTATCTATATTTCTGCTAAAACCAACTCAGCATCTTAACAGTTAACAACACACCAATCAGGGATCAGAATGCAATTTTGGCTCAAAGGTAGCACAGAACATTTGATGATTCATATTTACTGTATATATTTTTTTTTCTTTTTTTCTATATTCCAACTACTCCCTCTCGGGCATAGGCTGAGAGCCTGTACATTCCACCGCTCAACACGGTGAAGCCCGTGAGGTCTTGTTCCAGTCTGGGGAGTGAGACATGTGAAGCATCCATCATGGCTCGAAGCAGCTCCATCTCTGAAGCGCCTGGTTGCTTCGTTAAAGTGCTTCACCGTCTCACCCTCCAGATTCAGACCCTCACTCACAGAACGCCACCTATTGAGCAGTGAACTCACTAGACATTGTCCCCCTGTAACATATTTTGAATATGGGAATATTCATACAGTGTTATTAAAATGCCCCAGAACGAGAAGCCCACAACAGAAGCCACGAACGAACACCACACAGAAACACCCGAAAGAAAGGTCCATAGAACGAAAGGACCAGCTGACCGAGCCAGCCAATTCAGACAGCCCGCAGGGCTAAGCAGCTCCAGGCCGCACCTACCTACCCCTTCTAAACTGACCATTTTCCACACCTCACGTACACTACCCCCTCGTGTCCTACACTTCTAACTACAATGATGATGAACAGGAATATACATTCATATTAAAAACACCCATGCCCTGTCCCCAGGTTGAGCCAATGCCAACAAAGCAGACAGCCATATATCTATGTATGTTCTTACATCCGAGAAGTAGATGTTATATATCTTAGAAGTTAAAACACCCACGCCTGTCCCTAGACCTCGTATATCAATTTCCATGACGAGTATAGATATATGTAACCCGTGCTCAGTCGCCCCTTACATTGTTCCTCTAGTAACTAAGTGTCTCTATAATATTAACTGCCACCAGTATTGATACGGCATAGCGGCATTGTCCTAATGTCGTATTGTGCCAAGTGCAGATCAACCAGTTTTCATCACCTTATTAGGATGACGACTATAATGTCGTCGTTCATCTATGTATTCATCTCTATAATATTAACTGCCACCAGTATTGATACGACATAGCGGCACTGTCCTAATGTCGTATTGTGCCAAGTGCAGATCAACCAGTTCATCACCTTATTAGGACGACGACTATAATGTCGTCGTTCCTCTATGTATTCCATCCTTAGTTTAAGTATTAATGTTAACATTCCCTAACATATTTTGTCTTGCCAGACTAAGTTTCTGAAGACTCATCGCCCATAAAATCTATGTATTCAATCCTTAGGTTAAGTATCTTTATCCGCCATTGTGTTCACCTTTTTCCATTTACTTTTCCACAATTGTCATACGTCTTCCACTTACCTCCTTCGTATCCACAATCCACACTACGCAATTTACTTCGTGTCCTACACCTCTTACCCGCCCGATTCTACCTACACGATGATGAACAGGAATATACATTCATATTAAGAAACACCCATGCCCTGTCCCCAGGTTGAGCCAAGGCCAACAAAGCAGACAACCATATAGCTATGTATGTTCTTACATCCGAGAGGTAGATGTTGAAAACCACATGTCCAAACTCCTAAGAAATTAAGATACCCACGGGTACACCAGGATATAGAACCATTGCCCCCATAAGACTTAGACAGCCATGACTACAGATGTGTGCCGCCATGCTATAACGTAATTCTTACCCCAACCAGAGATTGTATAGATAACCTTTGTTACCAGTATCTATCATAGTACCTCGAAACAATAACGCAGTACCCCTACGAACTGCCGCTTTTCTTTGGTCTATATTTCATAGAAAACGCAGTTCCCAGGGACACCTAGACGTCCAAGAAATCGTGTCAAATAATAAGTCCATAACCCCTCGTATTGACGAGTAATAACATACCATGTTTTTCCCTACTTTATCCACAGTCAAGCACACACCTACAGCTAACCTCCTTCTCCCCCACCGCCCCACAATCCACATGATTCTATCTTTTCCAGACTCATATACCACCCCGTATTTGCATCCCCCGGTAGCATTTGGCTAACATACTTTCACTGTCCTTTCAAACTCCAAAATCAACTGTAGCCTAATGCCACCCCCACGCCCAGAGACCTTAGGGTCAAATTTCCCTGTAGCCCCCTGAGCTTCCCCCCCTCTCATTAAGATACCCGCGCTTCTCGACTCTTGTCCGACCTAGCCTCTCTCTCATCCCTCGTGAAGATCCTTGATTTTTCCGTTACTAACGCTCTCCAACCTTTTATATATATAATCCTATGTAGCCTACCTTCACTTAGTAGGCCAGAACAACATTAGAACTTTACTAACCCCTTGCATGCCATCTATTCTCTTACAACCTATTCACAACCCTGCACCCAATGGTCGTCGGTGCGAGGCTAGCCGCCTCACCAGTAACTAACTTCTATTGCCATACTTCCAGATAAATGTGGCAGAGTTAGCAACCCGTCTCCACCACATCCAGCAAACCATACAATTAACAACCAACCGATTAAAACCAGCTAGCCAAGGCACCTTCGGTTTTGGTATTAAGGACACCCACATCTGTCTCATAAACAGAGGGTTATTACAAACACTGGTGATATGGCAAGCCCCTAGCCACAGCCGCCGGACGACCATCCCAGAGAGAGGGCGCCCAGCTACCCCTTTTTACCCACCCGAGGAGGGAGACCCCCACCCCTGCGGAGGTGTACCTGACCCTTGTTTTGACTTCCGGGTCATTGCCAGGTAGCACAGGAATTCTTCCTATCAATGAACTAACCATGCATGACTAACCCCTTTACTAACCTTTATTAAACCACAATAACCCATTTACCTTTCTTGATCACTAAATTAGCACCTCAGCTATACCATAGAATGAAGACTGAACAATCTAAGAGAGATGCTCCTATCACAGCTGTCCCCATCCTCCTCGCAAAGTAGATCCAGTCTCTCTCCCCTAAATACTTCCAGTATAGCCAAAATAGTACCTCTTACTAAGGCTCAGTTATATCATATTATGAGGGCTTCCTATAGCCATGTGCCACAACAGTAATCACTACCTTACCTAGTTCCTGTATCTATTAAGAGCTCAATTAAGTCCGTAAGACTCAAGATCCCTATGGCCTACAGGGCCCAAAACCGAGCCTATAAACCCAGCTCCAGCCCCCAGTAAAATCAGTTGAAAGATAGACACCAACCCAGGTTGGTCACCAGAGTAACCTCGAGTTCTATCCTTGTTGGTTGCTGAGAAGTGAGTTCCAGAGCCAGCAGACTCCGTGGCAGATTTGAATAGAAGGACCTGTCCACGTATTGGAGAACTTCATACATATGGACACCCTGGACGGCCGCGGAACCAGTCGCTAGCCCCCAACATCATGGACGCAAGATAACCAGGACCAGACCCATCAAATACTACCCAAGATTCACTCTATCAGTACTACATTACTACAGTGCTATTTAGAGATTTCACTTATTCATATTTCTACGAAGTGGCTATCTCTTTGCCCCAGTATAATTCATATAACCATTCAATTAGGAAGTGCTAAGCGTATCAGTGTTCATTAATTAACAGGCGATGATACTACCTCTCGTAATCAACCATATACCCAGATATTATTACATAGAAGTGAAACCCTAGTGATATCTGAATGTTTGCCCACTGATTTGCGTTCTATGTATTTCTGAGACAAGAATATAAAACTTAGATCAGTACCCCGTGAGGTTACTAGAATTCCCGTGCTCTAAAATACGCGTGTCTAATCTAGTCTGTGAACTACTACTTGTGCACCAGAGCTACCAGCAATAAATCTAACAGTGAATATGATTCTATAAGTAACATTGATGGTCTTTGGTATATAAACCTGTTGAATTAAAGCCAGTGATCAGAAGATTAATACCTGAACGTTGGAAGTGGGAGACTAGGCTCCATCCAGATCCACTTATGCTAGTGTTGTTCAAATCTATATTTTGTCTTGCACGAGTATTTCAGAAGTGGTATATCAATAAACGTGATCGTGTGTCTTGTTACCGTGTGTTTCTTTGTGTTCTCTATTCCTCATACCTTGTATTGTGCATGCAGCCTTATATACCCAGTCATTTAGAACTCACATTACCCAAGTTAATCCTGTAGAAAAACAGGGCATAACATTGGCGGCAGCGGTGGTTCTTGATTCGGATAAAGGTTGCATTACACTGCAAGTTTGGAACAGTAGAAGCATGGCAACATCGCAAAAATGGCAGCTCGCTATGACACTTGCACACATTCCCAAGTATGATGTAAACACGTATGATATTGCCACTTACTTAGACATAATAAAACCAGTGTTAGATGTTGCACTTCAAAATGACCGCGACAAAATCGCCGTTGCATTATTGCACACTATGCAGTTGGGAAAAGCCGTTTCCCAAATTGTGAAACAGGTAACGCCAGAGATTACCTGGAACCAGTTTCGATCCCTCGTGATCCGGACCTTAGGGCCACTTTTGGGTTCCCTCGTCGCCCCCGAAATAATAAAAAAAGTCGACGAGATCAAGTATGAAGGGGATATAAATGTGACCCTCATACAACTCTACAGATACGTGAGGACCACGTATAGCTCTGAAGATGACGAGCAACAAAATGAACTCTTATTCACCGCATTGTTAAACATCCTCCCACCCCACATCACCGCCCATCTCGACCCGTACGGCTCATTCGAAGAACATATGCTCTACATCAGAGAAGAATGCCTACTCAGTTCGATGAATCCCCTATCCAACCCTGCAGCCCCTATCCAAGATAGTAAACGTATTCCTCCACTGAACACTATCATTGATAAGTCCCTCCATCCCCCTAAAGAAAACTCTGTGCACCCTTCCAAAATGACTTCCGGTGAAAGTCCAACCCCAGTGCACTCTTCCTTGCCTCTATCCTCTCTGACCATCCCTAAATTTTGCCCTACCCAGCCATCCACCAACGATAATCTTCCACCAATTGTGTTACCCCATAAACCCCATCCTTTTTCTATGCCTGCCAACAAACCACAGCACGCAGAAATGGCCACCCCCACAGTAACCAATTCTTTTTCAAGTTCACCCCTAAAAAATGCTGGTCAGAAAATGAGCCACCCCTCCACTCTCTCACATCTATCTCTCACTCTGTCACTCAAGACCAACCTTCACCCCCGTCAATCCCTCAACAACCTGTCACGCCTCTTACTTCCTCATATTCATCACCTACCCCCCCCTCAAAACTGTCAACCTCACACCCCCCACCATCATCTCCCCACCTGCCCAACCTCGGTGAACCCCTTCAAACACCCGCATCAACCAAGAATGCTATAGCTCCGCCTACCTCCTATTCCCCCCCTCCCTTGTCACCCTCTCCAACATTACCCGAACCGCTCTTGAATCCACCTCCAGTAACACCCCCGCTCACCAACCTACCTCTGCCCCATAATCCAGCACCAGAACCAAAATCTCCATCAATGCCTCCTTCATCCATCCTACCAAATTCCATTATTGTCCGAGACAAATCTCTTCCGCAACAATCTCTCCAAACTGACCTACTCACCCCATCCTCACAATTTACCTGTCAATCACCCAGACCCCCATCTGTCCAGGATAAACCCCCCCATGTTTTCAGGACAGACTCTGATATATGTAAACATGCTAACAAATATTTATGTGCACGTGTTTCCAGGGAAAATGCCGACCTATGTACCAACACAAATTTTCCCCATGCCCCCAGAAATGCTCAGCTATTCCCCCACCAAAAAAAATTCCCTTGTGACAGTTTTCCATCACCCCCCCCCACAATTCACACCCCTAATAAACTTCAAAACCCCACACTTGACTCACCCCCTCATGACAGACAAACCCACCAATCCCATATAACCTCTAAACAAATCGTCACTGCCACCGACACACCTCACCACTCTGATCCTCCCACACACGCCGTTAATCCCCCCCTCACGCGTGACCCCCACCAAAGTGATTTCCCCCCCTCATGCGTACCGAACACCTGCTCACCAGTCGGTCCCCCACCATCATTAGCCCAGCTAAACTTTCAATCTCCACCAATTCCCACCCTGCCAGCCTAACCTCTCACGACCACATTCAGAACGAAAAATCACCCCCGTACATAACCCCTACCTCCTCTTTCCCCCCTATCTTACCCCCCTCTTCACCGTTACCCCATCCGCCCCAAATTCCACCCCCAAAGATCCCGCTCGACAAAATACCACGCCCATCCCAATCCAACCACAAAACTTTTTCCACCTTGGCTAAACCCCAAAATACTACTCTCTCTCTCGCCCCAAACAACATAATCAACCTCTCAACTTCAACCACTCCTCGAAATCCCATCCATGTCTCTCCCGAAAATAAAATCAATCCAAATTCAACCCCTCTCAAACCACAAGCCTGCCTGCCCAGACCCCCCCCACCATCTCCCTATCAAATCCCCACACCCCAAACCTCCAAACCACCCGATCATAGTAAACTCTCAACCTTCAGCCTTACTCACCCTTCCCCAAACCCCACTCACGACCACAACTCTCTACACAATTCAACCCCTCCCCAGCACCAACCTCTTCCGCAACAACAACCCCGACTCGACCTGCCCGTTTCACCTTTAAATCCCCCCTATCACTACCCCCGACCGAAACCATTTAAACCCCCTCCAAAACTGGCCCCAGGCCAGCTCGCACCCAGACCCACATTCCATACGACAGACCTAACGGTATATCCACCCCTCCCTTCCAAAGTGAAAGTGAACCCCCAAGGTCAAAGCCACAACCACCACCACCACCAATAAAAACCCCCCCTTGATGATGATTAGGATGTATTGTACTGTAAATTCTCCATGGAATGTTGTTTTGATTGTTTTCAATTCCTAAGCGATTGGGCATGATTCTACAAATTTACATGTTTTCCATATACTGTATATATATTTTTTCCCTTAGTCATACTACTTTTCTTGTTCACCTACACTTTTCTGTCTATCTTTTAAATTTGTTTATACATTGTTAAACACTTTACCTCTTCTTAATTTTCCTGTGTTCTTAATTATCTGTTCTTTCTTAAATTGACATGTTTTCCATATACTGTATATATTATATTTTTTTCCATTAGTCATACTACTTTTCTTGTTAACTTACACTTTTCTGACTATCTTTTAAATTTGTTTTATACATTGTTAAACACTTTAGCTCTTCTTAATTTTCCTGTGTTCTTAATTATCTGTTCTTTCGTCAAGTTCTTTTATCATCTTTTCTCTCCTTTTCCAACATCTATGTATTTTCTTCCCTCATTCCTTTTTTTTTTCTTGAATAGTAACTCTCCTATTAGTTTCCAGTGTCGTAGATATGGCCTGAGTAATTTTTTCCTAATTTCATTATATTATTCACATTCCCGGATAAAAATATTTTAAGTTTTTGTCTCTCTTTTCTGAACAGTCTGTTGCTAGTCGGGATGACAGCAATCTTCGTCCTCACCGACAGGCTGCCATTTTCCCTCCAGCTTAAATCTACACTCCCTACCCACCCATCTAGCCCCCCCCACATCCACCCCCTTCCCCTCCACTATCCCTGTAACCCCACCCACACATCAACCAACCTCCTCATCTCATCGAACACCTAACCAACCAACCCTAAAAAAAAAAAATCCCCCCAAAGTCACCCCTGAGAGAACCCCCATACATACCCCCACCAAATCCTCTTCCATTCCGCCTACCACCCTCACCCAGCAAAATCCTCCACACGCATCTACCTCTCAAATAACCCCCGACCTCGCCCCCAATAGATGCCCTTCACCTGTAAAACGTTCTTCCCACCAGAACCGCCAGAGGGAGAATAATCAACAGACCCATCAGATTTAAAGACAGTTATACAAAAATAACACCCCGTTCTGACACTAAAGACCCAAGCCACACAACACACACCCCCTCCTTCTCACACACCTCCTTCACCCACCTTACCTAAACCGATCTTGCGCATTGCCTCACTATATTTTCCCAGCCTACAACACCGCCCAAGACAACCCCAAAAAAACCCAGACTCGTATTCCCCCTTCATCCCCAGCTCCGTTTTCGCGCGGTAATCCCCCCCTTCGGTTAGTAACCTATTCACCACACTAAACAGACCTCCTGTCAATCCCACACACCTCACTCCGACCCCCACGGGGGAAAACTACAAACCATTCATGTCCCCACTGGATTTTTTTTTTTTTTTTTAATGAACGGAGTAAGGAAAAACACAGATAAAACAAGAAGGTCCATGTGCCTAAAGGCATCCTCCATTCATAAAATGTTTGTAACAACTGGATTTAAACATTTGTAGATTGTAAGTTTGTGGAAAGCAATTCGAGGAAGTGAATTCCAAAGAGTTGTAGTTCTAGGGATAAATGAATTTTGATAAGCAGAAATTCTGCATTGTGGAGGAGAAAGTGTAAATTCATGGGCGCTCTCAGCTGCCCTAGTTCTACGGGGAAAGATGTGGAGAGGCGGCACAATTGAAGGAAGTTCCTCGGAACAATTGCTGTGAAAATATCTGTAGAATAATGCAAGGGATGCAACGTTTCTTCGTATGGATAATTTAGGAAGGTCCTGTGTGATTGCAGGGTTATTGATTAATCTAATAGCTTTATTTTGAATTTTGTCCAACTGCCTCAATGCAACCACTCCACTTCCACTCCACAGAGGTGAACAGTAATCCATCTGAGAACGCACATGACTTTTATATATTATGGCCAACTGCTCGTCAGTGAAGAATTCTCGAACTCTGTACAGGAGTCCCAGTTTTTTAGAGGCATTCTTAGCAATGCTTCTAACATAATGTGTCCAGCTCAAGTTAGTAGTTAATGTTACACCGAGAATGTCAATACTATGGGAAGTGGGAATATTTACATCATTAAAAAATATATGGGCGTCAGTGAGATTCTGTCGGTTAGAAAATTGAATGTACTTGGTTTTCTGTGCATTAAAGGAAACTAGATTCTTTTGTCCCCATTCTTCAATTCTAGAAAGGTCCTGGTTCAGAGAAATTGCAGTGCTTATTTTTGAATTTATAAGATTGGGTTGGGTGAAAGAATTGGTAAATGTGAAGGAACTGTGGAGTGTTGAGTCATCTGCGTAGGAATGTATTGGATTATGAGTGGTAGATATGAGATCATTGATATGAATGAGGAACAGAATTGGGGCCAAAACTGATCCCTGGGGAACACCAGCATTTATTGAGTGAAATTGAGAATAAAGGCCATCTACCATTACACATATTTTTCTGTTATGAAGATAAGAAGAAATTAGTGGAACTAATGATGCAAGGCCGTAGTGTGACATCTTCGACAATAAGGATTGATGCCAGACTCTATCAAATGCCTTTGATATATCCAGTGCTATTGTATGTGTTTCACCATGTTGGTCTGTAGCTTGGTTGATTTGATGCGTAAGAAGGCAAAGAATGTCTGCAGTTGATCGACATCGTCTAAAACCATATTGCCTATCACTGATTAATTTATTATTCTCAAGATGCTTAATTATGTGATTATTTAATATAATTTCAAAGACTTTACCAAGAGTGGAAGTTATAGCTATTGGTCTGTAGTTTGATGGATCTGAAGAGGCACCTTTTTTAGGAACTGGATGGATGTTTGCTTCTTTCCAGGGTACTGGGAAGCATGAGGTATGAGTACATAGACGGACAACTTTTGCCAATACAGGAGCGAGCACCAAGGAGCAATTCTTAAGTACTATTGGAGGAATTTCATCTGGACCAGGAGCCTTATCTACTGAGAGATTCTGCAAAATAGTTTTGACATGTCTGGTGTGGATCTTAAGTGAGGGAATTTCAGGCGAATTAAAATTAAGTACAGGGACATCTTGATTTATTTCATCTAAGGTTGAGTTGGTGGAGAAAATATCCGCAAGAAGGTTAGCTTTACCTCGTGGGTCTCTACGTCTACAACGCCCACATCAAGCCCGGGCAACCGCCCGTCACAACACAGAGGACACATTCTTACATGTATACATTGACCTACAAAAGAAACCTGACCGTCGCTCTCTTGCTTGGTGGAACCTTCTAAATACCCTCAAAATGACCCACCATAACTATGCTTCTTTTTACTTCACCCTTGAGGCTCGGGGACGAGCCTATAATGAAGGAGAGGGAAGTAAAATGCCCCAGAACGAGAAGCCCACAACAGAAGCCACGAACGAACACCACACAAAAACACCCGAAAGAAAGGTCCACGGAACGAAAGGACCAGCTGACCGAGCCAGCCAATTCAGACAGGCCCAAGCCCGCAGGGCTAAGCAGCTCCAGGCCGCACCTACCTACCCCTTCTAAACTGACCATTTTCCACACCTCACGTACACTACCCCCTCGTGTCCTACACTTCTAACTACAATGATGATGAACAGGAATATACATTCATATTAAAAACACCCATGCCCTGTCCCCAGGTTGAGCCAATGCCAACAAAGCAGACAGCCGTATATCTATGTATGTTCTTACATCCGAGAAGTAGATGTTATATATCTTAGAAGTTAAAACACCCACGCCTGTCCCTAGACCTCGTATATCAATTTCCATGACGAGTATAGATATATGTAACCCGTGCTCAGTCGCCCCTTACATTGTTCCTCTAGTAACTAAGTGTCTCTATAATATTAACTGCCACCAGTATTGATGCGGCATAGCGGCATTGTCCTAATGTCGTATTGTGCCAAGTGCAGATCAACCAGTTTTCATCACCTTATTAGGACGACGACTATAATGTCGTCGTTCATCTATGTATTCATCTCTATAATATTAACTGCCACCAGTATTGATATGACATAGCGGCACTGTCCTAATGTCGTATTGTGCCAAGTGCAGATCAACCAGTTTTCATCACCTTATTAGGACGACGACTATAATGTCGTCGTTCATCTATGTATTCATCTCTATAATATTAACTGCCACCAGTATTGATACGACATAGCGGCACTGTCCTAATGTCGTATTGTGCCAAGTGCAGATCAACCAGTTCATCACCTTATTAGGACGACGACTATAATGTCGTCGTTCCTCTATGTATTCCATCCTTAGTTTAAGTATTAATGTTAACATTCCCTAACATATTTTGTCTTGCCAGACTAAGTTTCTGAAGACTCATCGCCCATAAAATCTATGTATTCAATCCTTAGGTTAAGTATCTTTATCCGCCATTGTGTTCACCTTTTTCCATTTACTTTTCCACAATTGTCATACGTCTTCCACTTACCTCCTTCGTATCCACAATCCACACTACGCAATTTACTTCGTGTCCTACACCTCTTACCCGCCCGATTCTACCTACACGATGATGAACAGGAATATACATTCATATTAAGAAACACCCATGCCCTGTCCCCAGGTTGAGCCAAGGCCAACACAGACAGCCATATAGCTATGTATGTTCTTACATCCGAGAGGTAGATGTTGAAAACCACATGTCCAAACTCCTAAGAAATTAAGATACCCACGGGTACACTAGGATATAGAACCATTGCCCCCATAAGACTTAGACAGCCATGACTACAGATGTTAGCCGCCATGCTATAACGTAATTCTTACCCCAACCAGAGATTGTATAGATAACCTTTGTTACCAGTATCTATCATAGTACCTCGAAACAATAACGCAGTACCTCTACGAACTGCCGCTTTTCTTTGGTCTATATTTCATAGAAAACGCAGTTCCCAGGGACACCTAGACGTCCAAGAAATCGTGTCAAATAATAAGTCCATAACCCCTCGTATTGACGAGTAATAACATACCATGTTTTTCCCTACTTTATCCACAGTCAAGCACACACCTACAGCTAACCTCCTTCTCCCCTACCACCCCACAATCCACATGATTCTATCTTTTCCAGACTCATATACCACCCCGTATTTGCATCCCCCGGTAGCATTTGGCTAACATACTTTCACTGTCCTTTCAAACTCCAAAATCAACTGTAGCCTAATGCCACCCCCACGCCCAGAGACCTTAGGGTCTAATTTCCCTGTAGCCCCCTGAGCTTCCCCCCCTCTCATTAAGATACCCGCGCTTCTCGACTCTTGTCCGACCTAGCCTCTCTCTCATCCCTCGTGAAGATCCTTGATTTTTCCGTTACTAACGCTCTCCAACCTTTTATATATATACTCCTATCCAGCCTACCTTCACTTAGTAGGCCAGAACAACATTAGAACTTTACTAACCCCTTGCATGCCATCTATTCTCTTACAACCTATTCACAACCCTGCACCCAATGGTCGTCGGTGCGAGGCTAGCCGCCTCACCAGTAACTAACTTCTATTGCCATACTTCCAGATAAATGTGGCAGAGTTAGCAACCCGTCTCCACCACATCCAGCAAACCATACAATTAACAACCAACCGATTAAAACCAGCTAGCCAAGGCACCTTCGGTTTTGGTATTAAGGACACCCACATCTGTCTCATAAACAGAGGGTTATTACAAACACTGGTGATATGGCAAGCCCCTAGCCACAGCCGCCGGACGACCATCCCAGAGAGAGGGCGCCCAGCTACCCCTTTTTACCCACCCGAGGAGGGAGACCCCCACCCCTGCGGAGGTGTACCTGACCCTTGTTTTGACTTCCGGGTCATTGCCAGGTAGCACAGGAATTCTTCCTATCAATGAACTAACCATGCATGACTAACCCCTTTACTAACCTTTATTAAACCACAATAACCCATTTACCTTTCTTGTACACTCTGATCACTAAATTAGCACCTCAGCTATACCATAGAATGAAGACTGAACAATCTAAGAGAGATGCTCCTATCACAGCTGTCCCCATCCTCCTCGCAAAGTAGATCCAGTCTCTCTCCTCTAAATACTTCCAGTATAGCCAAAATAGTACCTCTTACTAAGGCTCAGTTATATCATATTATGAGGGCTTCCTATAGCCACAACAGTAATCACTACCTTACCTAGTTCCCGTATCTATTGAGAGCTCAATTAAGTCCGTAAGACTCGAGATCCCTATGGCCTACAGGGCCCAAAACCGAGCCTATAAACCCAGCTCCAGCCCCCAGTAAAATCAGTTGAAAGATAGACACCAACTCAGGTTGGTCACCAGAGTGACCTCGAGTTCTATCCTTGTTGGTTGCTGAGAAGTGAGTTCCAGAGCCAGCAGACTCCGTGGCAGATTTGAATAGAAGGACCTGTCCACGTATTGGAGAACTTCATACATATGGACACCCTGGACGGCCGCGGAACCAGTCGCTAGCCCCCAACATCATGGACGCAAGATAACCAGGACCAGACCCATCAAATACTACCCAAGATTCACTCTATCAGTACTACATTACTACAGTGCTATTTAGATATTTCAATTATTCATATGTCTACGAAGTGGCTATCTCTTTGCCCCAGTATAATTCATATAACCATTCAATTAGGAAGTGCTAAGCGTATCAGTGTTCATTAATTAACAGGCGATACTAACTCTCGTAATCAACCATATACCCAGATATTATTACATAGAAGTGAAACCCTAGTGATATCTGAATGTTCGCCCACTGATTTGCGTTCTATGTATTTCTGAGACAAGAATATAAAACTTAGATCAGTACCCCCTGAGGTTACTAGAATTCCTGTGCTCTAAAATACGCGTGTCTAATCTAGTCTGTGAACTACTACTTGTGCACCAGAGCTACCAGTAATAAATCTAACAGTGAATATGATTCTATAAGTAACATTGATGGTCTTCGGTATATAAACCTGTTGAATTAAAGCCAGTGATCAGAAGATTAATACCTGAACGTTGGAAGTGGGAGACTAGGTTCCATCCAGATCCACTTATGCTAGTGTTGTTCAAATCTATATTTTGTCTTGCACGAGTATTTCAGAAGTGGTATATCAATAAACGTGATCGTGTGTCTTGTTACCGTGTGTTTCTTTGTGTTCTCTATTCCTCATACCTTGTTTTGTGCATGCAGCCTTATATACCCAGTCATTTAGAACTCACATTACCCAAGTTAATCCTGTAGAAAAACAGGGAATAACAGTTATTTAATCAGGGAACAATGAGGGTATTTTTTTGGCATTTCGGTGGGCTTTGTGGTAATGCACTGATACTAGGTATAGCACAAATTCAATCCCAATAATATCTTCCCATTGACATATCGGGATTTGAACCCGGGTCCATTGGATTACCAATCCAGTGGCATGACCACTCCACCACACCTCCCCTATGCATACCAAATTGCCGTTCAGCATAAGAAAATAAACACACGACTACCATAGTATATTTTTTATCAGCTGAGGGAAAATTGCCATGTTACTGTCTTGGTTACTCGTTTATTACATAGATTTTGTAATGACATGTGTTGTTAATTATGTAAATTTGGCATTACTGCGACGCTGAGACAGAGATTAATTTTTATCCAGTAAGTATCGATAAAGCATAATATGTTTAAGGGATTCAATTTACCATAGGCTGAAATAAAACCGACTATAGTCTGTTTTGTCTTATCCAAAGCTGACCTCTGAACCCCAAGAGCAAGAAAGTCGATCGTTCATTGGCCTTCGCTTTCGACAGATGCAAAAAAGCGATTGGAAAATGTACTGTGTTACTACCCCTCTAACCCAGCACCGAAAAAATACTGACGGTGCTGCTGGACGGGACATAAAGAAGAAGAAGAGCGCCGTAAAGAAGAGTAGCTCTGGGGGGAGGGGCCGTAAGGAGGACATGGCCGCCCTTACTGCACTTTATTGAGACTGGAGAGAGAGAGAGAGAGAGAGAGAGAGAGAGAGAGAGAGAGAGAGAGAGAGAGAGAGAGAGAGAGAGAGAGAGAGAGAGAGAGAGAGAGAGAGAGAGAGAGAGAGAGAGAGAGAGAGAGAGAGAGAGAGAGAGAGAGAGAGAGAGAGAGAGAGAACAATGACAATTAAATAATACGTAGCAGACTACATTACATTATATGTAGACTTTGGAAAGACAAATGAATTGGAATTAAATTAAGGACAGGAGGAATGAAACAAGCAAGCAACAAAGTAAACACATAAGCAAGTGAGTGAACACAGAAGCGAACAAGCAAGCGAGCAAACAAGCGTGGCAGCAAACCAACGAACAAGCATGGAAGCAAGTGAAAAGCAAAGCAAGCAAACAAGCAAGTATGTATACAACCAATGAACGAATGAAGGAAGGATCGTGCGAATGAAGGATAATATAAAGGAAACACACTGAGGAAACAAAAAAGAGTGGAATAATATTAGTGGATATTTTTTGGTCGATTTATTTATTTACTTATTTATATTTCAGTTTACTCGCTAGACCTACATACAAAAAAAAAAAAAAAAAAAAAAAAAAAAAAAACACCCCCTAAATCCCTTTTCAATTTAAATGTGTAAACATTTTGGTAGAAATTTGTTCCGATCCTCCAAAATTACAGACTCCATATATGAGCCAGGAAAAAATCGACACCTAAATAACACGAAAGATCTTAATATTGACAAAGAAATGGGGCGAAAGGATTCAAGATCGCCAAACTAATGGAACGAACGTCTCAGAATCTGAAAATTAATGGGGCTAAACATTAGGGAGAAGGAGGCCCAAAAAAACCCAACTACCTTCCCCTTAAGAGAAATATCGGAATTACCGAAAGAAGGAAGGACTAAAGAAAGAAAGAAAACAGAAATAAGGGGGAACCAAAAACTCTTGGGGGAAGAGGGGGAGACCACCCTTGAGTTAGATACGGTCAAGTCCACATCATAGCAGACATGTATGAGGTGGTCAAATTGGCATACAGTATACAAAGTTTGCAAGTACAGTACATATTTTGAAAGTTGAATAAATAACAAAACAACTGACCTTAAAATTAACCTTGACCTTCGATAAATTTTGAATTTAATGCCTCTCTGACCATTGAATGTGAATGGTATATATATAGAAGTAAGTTTTTATGAGTCTTTATCCGTTAGTTAACCCTCTGGATCCCAAGCGATTTAATACAAAAGTACACTCCAGGACCAGTCACTTGTAATTTTTTGTTTTCCTGAAAACACATAGGATGGGTTAGTAATGAAGGAAAACCAACATGAAACCGCTCACCATTTGGGGGTCATGGTGGCCGGAGGAAAATCACAGTTAACATGGGATGATGGGTAGTCAAAATACTGGAAAATCACTCCTGCACGCGCCCACATGCACGCGGCTGGACTTGGGGGGTTGCCAACCATCGGTATTGTTCCGTGGGATCCTAAAGTAGGTCCCATACAAATCTGAACCCTCTAGGTGCCATAGGACAAGAGTAATTAAGGCGGATGCAACCGTTGCGTCGCTTGGACTGGGCGTTACATATATAGGCGACACATAACGTGCGCCCCTGGGGTCCAGTGGGTTAAGGAAAACAATATATAATGATTACATTTTGACCGTTCCCTTCAACATTTGGCTTTAACCTTCCTAATTAAAATACGATTTGTCTTCAAAATAATTTGTAAATGTATGGTACTACTAAGACGATTTCGATGAAATTTGAATTATAAAAATCTGTAATAATTGGCTTTAGACCCTGACCTTTTTTGTTGACCTCTCAGTAGGAATATATATTTATTTCATGATCATTCTGTTATTAAATCAAGGACACAAGTATAACCTGACCTTTTTTGTTGACCTTTCAGTAGGAATATATATTTATTTCATGATCATTCTGTTATTAAATCAAGGACACAAGTATAATTTGAAGAAAAATTATTGGTTAGTTTGTGGAAACTATAAGAATAGTTGGAATTGACCTTTGACCTATATATTGACCTTTATGTTTATAGTGTGAAAAATTACTAATGCAATTTGTATGTAAAGGCCAATCATCTCAGCAAATTTGGTGACATTTGAATTAATAGTTGTTGTTGTTGTTGTTGTTCCCCAAGCTGCCTGGCCGAACAGCCCCAAGGCCCCGAGTAAGGCCAAGGCCATAAACGAGCGCCCCCACAGCCCCCACAGCCCCCCTGCCGACCACAATAAAGGCTGGGTGACCGAAGCCACTCCAAGGCGGGGAGCTGAGAGGGTGCGTAAACGCCCGGGAAACCAAAGCCCCACCCAGGGCCCTGTGCCCCTCAGCAATTATGAAGAGAAAGTTGAGGGGCAAAGGAATAATGTGACGCTTTAGCTTCCAATCTTGGTAGATTGGAAGGTCAATCCACGGAAGAGACGCCGTCACATGAGATCTAGAAAATATATAAGTAAAAGGAACAGTCAGAGTAAGCTATGGGTATGGCAGAGATCGCTCAGGTCTCACTCTGATAGACCAGCCCATCACCATTGAATTAATAGTAAAACAGGTTAATGCATTGACCTTAAAATTTGACCTTGACTTGTGACCTTGACCTCTGAGTAATATATAGTTTTGTGGTATTTCTTTATCTATACATACACTTTCAGGATATATATATTACACTTGGTGAAAATCCATAGGTCAGTGTAGGAGAAATTGAAGTAAATATTATTTTGACCTTTTTCCTTGACTTTGGCCTTGAAATATGAAATATATATGTGGTATTTGCCCAATAAATGTTTTGTATAAGCAACATATAGGAGAGCGATATTGGTGAAATTCAAATTGTTTTTAACACCAGTTATAATAACTGAACTTTGACCTTGACATGTGACTTTAACCTTTAAGAGGAAATATTTGTTATTGTTTGATAATTTCATTGACAAATCAAGTATGTATGTAGGCTACATATTGATGAAACATTATTGATTAGTTTAGGAGAAATTATGAATATACTGTAATTGGAATAGATTTTTTACCTTTATCTTGACCTTTACAGAATGTGTCTGATAATTTGCAATTATAATTTTTATACCAAGGTCAACCATTTCAGCGAATTTATTGAAATTTGAATAAACCTTAAGGATGTTAACCCCTTACGGATGGGGATATTTGTGATTTCTACTACCTGTGTGGCGGGCATATTTACCCTAAACGAGCTTCATTCCATGCTCTTTTTCATGCATAAACAAGAGCCAGAGCGTAATATATTTATGTATCCGTGAAAGGGCGATAATAGAGCTTTCGAATGACACCTGAATCATCCTTCTACGACCACGGGTTCCCTTGCAACGATGTTGCAACACGAGTGCAAAAACCCTAAAATACAGTAATTTCCTCAAAATATCCTTGTCCTCGAGAGGCCGGGGAAGTGGAGGGGTGTGATAGGGACGTCAGTTACCTCGCTCGGCCCAGGCTGAGCGGTCAGAGCCTGTCTGTTGCCCTCCCAACGCGTGGACTCTCTCTCAGAGCCGATAATGTGCTCAAAATCCCACCCGAATATTGTCGGGACCCGCTGAATAGGCCATGGTTCTCTCACTTGACAATTGTCGGGACCCGCGGCTTGAGTGTTAATATATTGACCATAACATTTGACCTTGATCTATGACCTTGACCTTTTAGTAATATTTCTTGTTTGTATTTGCTGGCCTTTGTATAGGCATTTTATATATTTCTGCAACGTTTGGCGAAAATCTCCTAATTTTTTAAAAAGTAGTAATTTGAATAAATCTGATTTTGACCTTTGACCTTTTATCTTAACTTTAGGCATATTTAGCTGTAAGTTGGTCAGTTTGATTGTCACATGCATAGCATCTAACATTGTCAATATGGTGAAAATTGAATAAATAGTTAAAACAGTTGGAAAATTTACCTTATATCTTTTTGATTGACCTTAACCTTTGAGTAAGATCAATTTCCTTTTTTGAATGACATCTGCATGGACCGTCTAAATTCATGTATAACCATTTCATAAGCATCTATAAATAACCCTAGGATGGAGAGACAGACCGACCCACCGACCGACAGACAGACAAGCTGAGTGACCTTGGTTCAGTATACGAGGGGGTCTGATAACATTTTACTCACGCAGAATTGATAATCGAGTTGATATTTTTACAGTTGTTCACATAAGTTATGCTCCTCTCCGTGATGTATGATCAAGTTACGAGTGTAGTTTCTTATGCAGTAGTTAACTCATCTGATTAGTCAACTGATAAGTACTGATCACAACATATGATCACAACGAGGAACAGAAGTTATGTGGGTAACTGCACCATTCGGGAAGAGTCAACAAGGGAATAGGTGTGCAAATTTACAGCCCATTTTGAGTTACAGTCACCTTGAAGCTCCACTGTGAACATCTAGTGCAACACAAATGAAGCACCTAACATCTCGAAGCTTCCATCGATAATCTCGGGGCCTCGTAAGAGTTACAGGCTACTAAACTATAGGTTTGACTCCTGCAAGGAGATAAAGAAAACCTAATATTTAGTAGTGGCCCCGTAATCATTGACGATTATGCCTATTACATAAGGCCTCCTCTTCAAACGCTCATTTGCCGTAGTTTGAATCTACCGCGCAGAGCATAACAAATTTGAGGAGCCTTCATCATGAGCGCACGCAACCTCACTCATGGTTCTGTCATTATGAAATTGGGTTCTCACTACGAAAAAACTTCGTAACAAATAATAAATAAAAAGAAAATAAGAATAACTATTCATAAGCTTTCCATATACTGGTGGATGTACTTGTGTGGATATTTGACCAGACGCTGACTTCAGGCGTCATACTTCCTTCTTCACTGACATATCAAGTAAACCAAAATCCTCAATACATCAACGAATGGGAAGGGGATGGTCGGGAGGGGCCCAGTCGTCAATGATTACGGGGCCACTACTAAATATTAGGTTTTCTTTATCTCCTTGCAGGAGTCAAACCTATAATTTATTAGTGCATTAATCCATCATTGACGATTATGCCTGATATCTAAGACTGGAGGGGGACATTCGTAATCATATCATAACTCTAGCAAAAGCAGATAATCAAACAACCACATAGTATTCTTACTTTGTAAAAAAGATATATTTTTGCGCATAAACTTTATACAGCATATATATTCAAAAAGGGGTACAAGCAGGAGCGTGCTTCGAAGAAGCCTGCTTGAATAAAAAGGGTTAACTCTGAGACTCTGTACACAGATCTGCTAGTTAAGAAGGCACCCCACTTAAAGTAAGTGGTGAAAAATAAAAACTTATAAGTCTACATGTGCACATATAAACCCCATTAAACTAGTGGATATATTCCTAAAAATATACCCAAACATAAAATGAACTCTTGTACTTTCGCAGAAGTAATGAACTCTTGTACTTATGCAGAAGTACTTACATCAAAAATAAAATTCGCAGTCACAACTACTGAGATATTCTTAAAATTATATTGCTTCACAGCCAAAACTACTTACAACAAGAATTGTTGTTTTACTACTATTGTACTTTAGTACAATTTCCTGTAATGAATACTACAGAGAAATTTTATATCACAACACCTACATACAGTATCACAGCTCGTATGCTCCGTACACATACTCCGGCGGGGTCTAGGGTGTCCTATGTTACACTGACTGCACCCCCCCCCCCTCTTTTCTTAATCTAAACAATAAGTGACTTAGAGGCCACCTAGACCCTCTGCCTTAAAGCTATACATGGCATGGAAGGTCTGTCTAGAGCTACTGAAAGGTATCGAGTCAAAAACGTATGATTAGAGGACCATAGGTGCGTGGACGCTATGTCCTCAACAGAAAAATTCTTAAGGAAACGCAAAGAGGCCGCCCATTTGCGTAAATCGTGGGCTCTTCCCACGACACCGGGATTACTCTCTTTAATGACTTCGACTAGGAGAGAAGCTAGTTTACGTTTCATTAAGCGTTTGCCCGTACTTGCTACCCATAAAGCACCCTGTTGATTCAGAGGTGCCACTCTCAAATATTTGGTTAGAGCTTGCACTGGACATAAATTATGGTGCACTTTTCTCCTTTTCAACGCCGGCACCGTGAACTCTGAAAACACATGTTCACTGTGTTCATTTTTGGCGATGAACCCCGGGGAAGGTGCAAAGTGAATACACTCATTGAGCCTACCAAACCTTATGCAATTAGGTGTGTTGCTCATCGCCGCCAGCTCAGATACCCTGTTTCCGGTAGCCAAAGCCATAAGGAATACTGCCCTTTTTAAAAGTAAGTCAAAATCTGCAGTATTTTGGTACAGACGGGAATGAAGTAAAGACAACGCCTTGTCCAGAGACCAGGTAGGCATGAGCTGACGGGGAGGTGGGCGGAGTTTAAAACATGCTCTCATGAAACCTGTTTCCTCCGCTAGTGGTATAGTTAGACCTGTAAGGTCAAAGAATGGCATCCTAATCGCTGTTAAGTGATTTTTTAACGTTACTACAGATAGACGTTTCTGCTCGAACAGATAGTTTAAATAATGAAAAACCAAAGCCACCGAAGGTACGGTTTGTTCTGTTCTAAGTATCCAAGAAGTAAAGGACTGCCAGTGCGATTGATACTGCCTCTTTGTAGATTGGGTATATTGATTCATGAATTTATCGGTCACGTTTCTACCATACGGTGTTAGCCACTTGGCCTCCTGAATGTCCATAATGCAAAAGTCAGCGAGGTCTTTAGGTTGCCAATCGTGTCTAAGTGGAAATACCCGACCGGGAGCGACACCGGGTTCGGGCACCACATTTTCAATTGCTGGTACCACAACTGCGCCGGCCACAGGGGCGCGATTAACGAGACTACGCCCCGATAATCCTGTAGTTTGTTTACTACGTGGCACATTAGAGAAGCGTCTGGTGGCGGACACAGATAAACGGAACTTCACCTGTTCCAATCCGTCACCAGTGCGTCGGGTCCTCCCGCCGGCGTTATTGTCCGGCGGGTGAGGTACAGCGGGAGTTTGTGAGTCTCCTCGGACGCAAACAGATCCACTTGTGGACGGTAAGGCTCCGCAATAATTTAGTCGAAAATGTTTTGCTTGAGCGCCCATTCTACTGTTGTGCTCTGTCTCCGAGACAGAGCGTCTGCCCAGACGTTTGCTACGCCTGGGAGATAAGATGCGTGAAGATGAATGTTCAGCTTGTCGGCTAGAACAAAAATCTTTTCTGACACGTTTAGCAACCTCCGAGATCTCGTTGACCCTTGTTTCTGAATGCAGTGAACCGCATTCAGATTGTCCATCCTGAAGGCCACCGATTTGTCCCATAAAGTAGAGCCGTGAGCCTGAAGGAAATACAAGGGGACTAGTAACTCTTTGACATTGATGTGGGAGGTTTCTGAATGGGACCAAAGCCCTTGACCCTGATGCCCGTGGTTTGACTGAAAGCCCCAACCTATCGTTCCTGACGTATCCGTGTCTACCCATACCGTCGGCGGAGGATAGGTCCATGACATGACCGAGTGCAATGTTTCCCTCTTCGCCCAGACCGCTAGTAAGCTGTGTATTAATTTTGGGATGGGCCATAATGTTTCCGCCGGAAATAGTGGAAAAAATGTGTTGCCCTCCAATATTAAACGTTTGACTTTCAACCGGCCCAACTTTACAGTTACTTGAATCCAGTTGAGAGAGCCGACCAGAGATTCCCAGACTCTCCGTGTCGTAGTCAGACTGTGAAGAAACATAAACAGTTTCTTGCGAAACCTGCTCCGATTGTCCACACTCTGACTCAGAGTGAGAGCAGCTGTGTCCCAGACCAGCCCTATCCACTGGACCACTCGTGAGGGAACAAGGTTTGACTTTACCGGGTTTACCTTGAATCCTAGAGATTTGACATGATTTAATGTTATGTTGACATGATTGATGCATAACTGTCCCGTCTCTGCCACCACCAGCCAGTCGTCTAGATACCACAAAATCCTGATCCCTTGTTCTAACAAGGGCATCAGGGCTTGCCGGACTAATTTCGTGAATAAGCGAGGTGCTAGGTTCAATCCGAACGGCATCCTCTGAAAGACATAAGTCTGATGCATTATTCGTAAGGCCAGAAATCGTTGAAACCGTTTGTTACCGTGACGTGCCAATACGCGTCTGTCAGGTCTAAAGAACACATTCACCCTCCCGGCGGAAGTGTTAGCCTGATTTGACTCACTGTCAGCATCCGGAAGGAAACGTTGTGAATGTGGAGGTTCAGATAAGACAGGTCTACGACCGGCCTCATCTGAATACTGTCCCTTTTGGGCACTAGAAAAAGTTTGGACGTAAATACTGGGTAATTTTGAGGGACCGGGATGATGACATTCTTGGCGATCATATCTTGGATCAGTGACTCCACCTCTAATGAAACAAAATTTGCTTTTGTCGGCTGACGTAAGCGAGGTCGCCGGAGCCACTGCCAGGTGATGCCTTTGCGTGCTACCATCCTCGCCCATGTGTTTAATGGCCATGCGCGATGACACGCCCGGAATAACCCAGTTAGCAGACAAGGGCTCGCCGGCTGGACTACCCTCTGATCCACCCGCCGTAAGACTGGCCCTGGGAGTGAGAGAGACCCTAGTTTTTTGGTGGTGGTGGTGGTGTATGCTTAGACGACTGGCCGGGTTTGGCAGGAGACGGGCCCTGGCCCGGTCGTTGATACTTCTGTCCTTTATGACTACCTGAAAACTTTCCTTGCTTGTATCTGTACTGAGCCTGACCTTGGGTGGAAGAGGATTTAGGCAGATGAAAAGGCTTTGCCCCACCAGGCTGAGCTTTTGCGACTGGTTTGGGCTTGGAAAAATTGAAAGCAGGTTTCTTAGATGGGGCGGGACTGTGCTTAACACCTTACGAGCGGCCTATGCGGTTTATTTATGTGTACCGCACAGCGGGGTGTTTTTAGCCAAAATAGGGCTGTTTACGTGATCATTTTCATGCCTAAATAAGACCCAAAACGTAAAACAAGTACCTATCCCTGAAAGGGCATAAACAGAGCTTTCGAATGACACCATAACGATCCTTGTATGATGGATAGTTTTCTTGCAATAACCGTGCAACGCGAGTGCAAAAAGCAGGTAATTCGGTACTTTCAGTACATAATTGAGTATGTAGCGAGTGAGAGAGGGAGGAGGGAGCTGAGATTTGTGTCAGTAGGTTCGCCGCGGTGGTCTGGAGCAGTCATACGCTCGCTAGTCTCCTGCCACCACTTGTCTCTCTCTCTCAGCCACATTACGTGCTGAAATTGCCACTCGACCTATGTCGAGCGCCGCCACATAGTCCAGCTTTATTTAACTCGACTTATGTTGCTCGCCGCTAAATAAGGGTTAAAGGCCTGAGCCATGTTGAACACTGTTCTCCACACATCCGGGGACATTAAAGAGGCAGTTAGAACAGGGGACATTACCACTTGATTTGCAATCCTATCCGGGAGCTTCCTCACGAGAGACATCCTTAGATCCTGTCTTGCCCGCACCGCCTCTAGCAAGGCTGTAGGGATATCTCCCAGTGACTGTATAGAAGTCTGGAGTAGCAAGCATCTAGACAGTTCGATAGCCTTTCGGACTTCCGCGTCCGCGATTGCCTGAGCAGATCTTAGCATTGACTGTTGTGTGACAATGTACTGGGAAAACAGTCTATATGCTTTCCCACGTAGCCTAAACTCCCGGTCTAGGTGAGCAGTGGACGGTGTAGAAAAGGGATCTTTAAGCTCGCATAGATTAATTTTAGGGGCAGCTAAAAATGCAAATAAAGCAGAGGGAACTCCGCCGGCAGAGAATACCGGTAGAGAGAACCAAGAATGGCTTTCTTGTGGAATTTGGTGCGAAGATTTAGAGGTAAAAGTTGTTGCAAAATTCTGAGCCTCCACTTCCCATTCCACCCAAGGTCCCGGACCCAACTGCTCCACCTTCAAAACTGGATTTGCGGCTGTGTCGGTGAACGTCTTTAAACCTAACTCTGGTGTTAGAGCTGACAGTGCTTTTATATCATTGAAACCGTCATGCTTGGTCCAGTCCGAAAACAGTTTTGAAGCTGACGCAGGGGGTAGGGCAGGTGTAGAAGTATACACAAAATAATCATGGTGATAATAGTTAGGAATGGCCTTAATATTAACATCAAGTACATTTCCTAGAATATCTAAAGCACGTAACTTCCTAGATTTATTCCCTTGGATTACCCACTCACGTGGTACCGGAAGCTCCCCCGTCATAGTGGACTGTTATACCTCTGGCTTTGCTGGGAACATTGTTACCCATGACTCATCCGGCCCGTATAAGAGGGGCATAGCTCCCTTTCTGACCGGGGCTTTGTCTAAAGGGGGATGATTTACATCTGCTACTACTCTCACATTAGAAGTAGTCAGTGCCGCCGAAGTTGGCCTAGTAACAATAGTAGGTGATACAGGGGGAGGGTGCGGAATTTGTGTCAAAGCAATGGAAGTAGCCAGAGGTCGGACATTCGATGCTGTCGTGGAAGCTCCCAAACCAGCTGTAGGAGTCTCCGGCTGCTGGTCAAAAAAATTAGTTAGTGCATTCGCTAGTAACCCATTAATTTCACCAGCTGTGACAAATTTAGCAGAGGATGAACTATGTGGCGAATCATTCCTACTCTGAGAGTCGTCTATCAATGAACCTGACTCTTGACCCTCCATCTCAGAAATTATAGAACCCTCATCCCTTTCCTCCGGCCTTTCCTGAGAGGATTCCGCCGAAGCCGGGACCCCCTCATGCTGCCATATTAAGTCCGGGATGGACGATGGGATCTCAGCGTCCCGGTGGACGTCTGCCACTACCTGTGTTGCCTGAGAAGGACGTGAGCCGTCACTCCATGGCTGGGAGTACCTCCAAACTCTCCGGTCTTGGCCGGAACTCACTTGTGAGCTAGGTACCACACCAATTACTGAGCCCTCACTCCAGCCCTCTAGAGGGTTATAACTTCTGGGAGAACTCTCTAAATCTAAAGCTGGTACATGTGAACTGGGAATAATTTTCGGTGACAACCTGTCCGCCGGTATATCCCCCACCACAGTCTCTGACTCCACTCCCGACCTGTCAGATTGGACATGAGACATGTCGGGAGTAGAGGCAGAAAGCGAGGTACGAGGCTCCGGCGAACGCCGGGAGGCCTTTCGTTCATGAGTATCCTTTTTTGAAGACTTGTGACTTCGCCGTGACTTTGATCTCACACTAGGACTGTCCTTGGTCTTCTCCTCCTTGCTCTTCTTCCTCGAAGGTGAAGTAGAGTGACTATGTGTCTGCTGTCGGAGGGGAGACCTTGACCTGGACCTCGATCTTGACTTGGAAGCTGTCGCCGGGGGTGTCGGCTCTCGAGATCTCTTAGATGTGCCGGGGGAGGGAAGAAGCACTTTACCCTGCCCAGTCTCTGCCGACTTACGCACATTTATTCTACTTTGAGAAGGGGGACGTTTAAGTGGGGGATGCTGAGCAATCAATCGTTCCCACAGAACTACATTATCGCACCGAAGAGCTTTATGAGCCACTGAAGTAGCATAAGTAGTTAGGAGTTGTTTGACCTCGCGCAATGCAACCGCCGTGGCCAGATTATCGTGCTGTAAGACTTTGACACTTAACTGACTACAAAAAGCACAATTCTTAGTCACCCACAAACCCCTTGACCGGTCCAAGCATTTGACGCATCTGATGCACAGTGTATGCGCAAAAATAGGGATCCCTGAACAGGAGGGTGTTAAGCACAGAGCAAAAACAGGGTCTAGTGTAGCCATGACAGAGACTGGAAAAAGCTAACCCACCCTCGGGCTTCTGGTTCTCTGTTGACCCGCCGGAACTCCGCCCTGGAAAAAAGAAAATTTCCAGGAATTAATGCTCATAAGGTTACCCCAAAATGTTCTAACACAAGTGTTAATGAACCGCCGGGCAACGAGACGTAATACCCACAATTACCTCTTGTTACCCTGTAGGTTCATATGTAAAGATTTTAGAATATCTTTACTTGTCCAAAAGATTTAAGAATATCCTCTGACATGATATAAAGACGAGCATATCTTTATAAATGACGCAGTCTTCCCAGTGATTTTTTGTTCACCGGAAACCCATATTAAGACGCCGGCCTCCTTATTATATCGCAGTTAAAAGGGTAAGCCTATCTTAATCTTTAGATCTGACTTCTCTCGAAGCCTTCATAGATCGCCGTAATTTGAAGGCCTCGATACCCAATTGTATCCCTCAATTGTCTGGCCAACCCTACCGAATTGCAAATCCGTTAATCCCACCCTCCCAAGGTTCAACCGCCGGGTGTGAAATTTATTTAATGTTAACCCCAATTGTTCCTATCCCCACTTCTTTGCAAAAGATCGCCGGGGTGGAAAGACCAATCAAACAAAACAGCCTAGTTTTTCAATGGTTTTGCAAAAACCGGGAAAAACCATAGTCAACAGGTGTCCGCATGAACACCTAGTTAAACGGGTATAGCCATCCCGCCGGGAAACACACAGTAAGCCTGAACACAGGCTCCACTACAGAGACGCAGTTCCTGGAGAGCCCTCAAGCCACCACTGGCCGGGGGAAACTAGCCTATTTTAACCACGCGTGATTAAAACTCGGCAACCAGCCGGATTTTCTCGGTGCAATCGAGAAAACCCGCCGGAAAAGGCAACCAACACAAACCAGACGCAATCTGATATACACAAATAGTCCCTGGATTAAGCCAAAACACAACTAATCCAGGACACACATGACACAGTAGTACATAAAAATTATTTATACAATAAATCAATAACACTTGTACATGTAAAAAGCTACGAGAGGCTGGCTAGGCTTAAGCAGACGGAAATATCACTTAATCACGTCGTAATATAAACAAAAAGCACTGTATCATATCACAACAGGAACAGACGCCATCACCACATCGTAGAAAAACTCCCGGAGAGAGATGCACTGACTCGGGACCTAGAAAAAACTTCACTAAGTGAAGAAAAATACGCTAGGAACGTCAGTAAACAAACAAATAAGGCAACTTCATCAGAAAGGTAAAAAGAAGCCTGATAACGCGTAGTTAAAGCCAACTAAATCACTAGGCTAGCTAGCTGCGAAAAATGTATCACGCGTCCACCACGGGACCACGAGGGTGCACCCGAAATAGGTGTCCCAAACACACAACCCAAATACACTGAACTGCGGGAAACCCGCCCCTGACACTCCTGCTACGCATATCCTAACCTTACTCGATACATCCCAGAGTAAACAAATGAGAAAAAACTCACTAGGGACGCAGCAAATACGGAATCAGCGGAGCGTGGGGAGACACGTCAGGGCAGGTTGAGCGCAGAGCAGAGAAGAAGGAAGTATGACGACTGAAGTCAGCGTCTGGTCAAATATCCACACAAGTACATCCACGAGTATATGGAAAGCTTATGAATAGTTATTCTTATTTTCTTTTTATTTATTATTTGTTACGAAGTTTTTTCGTAGTGAGAACCCAATTTCATAATGACAGAACCATGAGTGAGGTTGCGTGCGCTCATGATGAAGGCTCCTCAAATTTGTTATGCTCTGCGCGGTACATTCAAACTACGGTAAATGAGCATTTGAAGAGGAGGCCTTATGTAATAGGCATAATCGTCAATGATGGAGGGGCCACTAATAAATAGCCTACAGTCCCGAGGTTGAGGGGGGATGAGCGTATTTATTTCCTCATTTAATTAGCTTTCTATTGTTTTTTTAGTTTCCTCCCCAGACCTCCATCAAGCTTATAAAAAGACCTCCCCAAGACCTTCCTTCAAGATAAATTTGTGCATTTTTCAATAGCAAAATGTCCTGGCCAAAGGCCGGTTTCCCTTAAATTACAGGCACGCTATCGCTCGCCAGGAAAACATCGACACCTAAGTAACACGAAAAGTCTAAATATTGACAAACAAATCGGGCGAACGGTCTATAAATCACCAAACTAATGGGCCGAATGTCTTATAATCTCAAAACTAATGGGGCTAAACATGAGGGGAAGGGGACCAGAGAAACGACCCATCTCCCCCTAAGACAAACAAATAAAAAATAAAGAAATAAAAATAATAATAACTCCAAAGAAAGGAAGACCCAATCGTAACCCGACACAATGAAAGCAATATAAACTTAAATCCAATAAATAAAGGTCAATCAGAAACAAATAACACAGCGAGATTGTACCAGCGGGAGTGGCCATAAAGACTATACAATATAATACAAAATACTGAAGACTGAGAATGAAATACAAACAGAGAAAAGAACCAATGCAAGGAAAAAAAGATGAAAAATATATACACGGATTACTACTACTACTATTACTACTACTAGTACTACCACTACTACTATTACTACTACTAATATTAATATAATTACTATTAATATTACTAATAATATACAATGAAAACACTTACTACTACTACTACTACTACTACTACTACTACTACTACCACTACTACTACTACTACTACTACTACTACTACTATTTTTTTTTTTTTTTTTTTAACCACTCAGCCTGTGCATCCCCTCTTTGGACCCTAAACCAGGTCAGAACAGTCATCAAAGCGTCCGACTTGGTAGTCATTCAGCTACTTACTATTCCGGGGTCAGCACTCAGACTCATCATCGTGGATTACTACTACTACATTGGTTTTTATTTAATATTGTTCATACATTTTATTTTACAAGCATCAGATATTACTATTCAACACCATGCAACTTCAATCCAGTCTCCTTCCTATGCGACCCTCTGCCACTGCTGCCTCGTAGTCCACTTCTGCCACCGTCGCTGGTTGTGGTGCAGACAGTATTGTTCCCCGCAGGCATAGTAGTGCTGATCTGAGCAACGAGAAAGATAGACGGCACCTCATCCAGGCTACAACGTGGCTCCTGGGCTGTTTCTTCTTCTCTGCGATGATCTCTGCAAGCCTTGAATAGAAGCACTGGGCCCTAGGTCCCATCCCTCCAGATGTGGTGAAGACTAGTGGGGTAAAGCTGCCATGTTCGATATTTAAGATCCTTTCCCCATATGCCCTGACCTTCTCTTGTTCATTCCTCTTGTGTGCAGCCACCAGAGACAGCCCGCTGTAGCTATGGGCCATTGGGTCGAATATTCTTACGTCAAAGAATGCTCGCTGTGCTCTTGTCCAAAAACTTCTTGCACTAACGTCCACTCGTGCTTCGTTGGATGTGTTGGCCGTCCTGTGCTGCAAGATCTCTCCCTCCAAGGGAATGAGTGATGGTTCGCGCACCACATCTCGACACACCTCCCTGAGCATGTTCGCCGTTACATCTCTTACTTCATCGTGCCTGATGCTGATGAATCCTCCCTTCTTACATATCATGCTGTGGTCTGCATCGTTGTTGATTCCACAAACGCATCGATCGGGCAGTCCTTCAATCGGCCAATCATACCTCAGTGCAATAGCATCATTAAATTCTTGTTTGTTTAGATTGAAGCCTTTTGCCTTGATTGGTAGTGTTGTCAGCCAATTTGAAGCACCCGTTTCTTGTGCTATTTGTACTTTTCTTGTTAGTCTCGGGGAAAGTTGTCGCATCAATTGTGCCAGGTAATTTTTCTGTGAGTTTGCCTCTCTGACGTGATGGTCTTTCTGATGTTGTAGATGTCCGCCTGGTCCACTTCGCCGTCAGGATCTTGCGCTACAATGCGTTCAGTGAGAGATTCTGTTATCTTTACTGAGTTCTCGTGTTCCGTTGTCGCCCTCCTCACCGGATTGATGATTCCAAGCCCTCCTAACCTAGGAGGAAGTGCAAGCAACTCCCTCTCTGTAGCATTTGGGGTGTGGGACTTCATCCAAGCTGGGATGAGTTTGTCTCTGATGGCATCTTCTAGCGGTTGAAGTTGTGGACCCACGTTTGGAATGGTACGCATCAAGTAGGTCCAGCGGTGTTTGACCCCATATGTGAATGCCGAATATGCAGCCTGTGGTTCCGTCTTTGCAATTTTGGCTAGTATTTCTATTTCGTTTACCCACTCTCTGACCTTCTCTTCCATGTATTGCTTCTTGAACTCTTCTGTGCCAATCACTGCCCCTAGATGACGCTGTCCGTCCTTTGTTACGACCACTTCACTACCGTTGAAAGCTTCTAAGGCATTTTCGTAATGTTCTGCTTTTACTATCAGTATAGACTTACTAGCATTTGGAAAGTATCCTATTTCTGGTCCCACTTGTGATACTTGCTCCCACCAGCTCTTGAGATCATTGACTTTCCCTGCTCTACTACTACTACTACTATTACTACTACTACTACCACTACTACTACTACTACTAACAATAATAATATAATTACTATTAATATTACTAATAATATACAATGAAAACACTTACTACTACTACTACTAATAATAATAATAATAATAATATAATTACTATTAATATTACTAATAATATACAATGAAAACACTTACCACTACTACTACTACTAATAATAATAATAATATAATTACTATTAATATTACTAATAATATACAATGAAAACACTTACCACTACTACTACTACTAATAATAATAATAATATAATTACTATTAATATTACTAATAATATACAATGAAAACACTTACTACTACTACTACTACTAATAATAATAATAATAATAATATAATTACTATTAATATTACTAATAATATACAATGAAAACACTTACTACTACTACTACTACTACTAATAATAATAATAATAATATAATTACTATTAATATTACTAATAATATACAATGAAAACAATAACACAATAATAATGATACTTACAGCGAGTCACAAAGAGCAAATGCCAAGGAAAACCACAATAATGGGTCGTTTTTCTGGGCCCCCTTCTTCCTCAAGTTTAGCCCCATTAGTTTTCATATTTTAGTACGTTTGGCTCATTGGTTTGGCGATTTTAAGACCTTTTGCCCTATTTCTTTGTCAATATTAAGACCTTTCGTGGCATTTAAGTGTCGATCTTTTCCTGGCGAGCGATAGCTAGCCTGTAATTTAAGAGGAACCGGCCTTCGGCCGGAACATTTTTCTATACCCGATGACTCATTTCTTTTATGTTTTCTGGCTCTTATTAGACGATTTTGTTCAGATTATGAAGGGAATACGGATCCATCCCAAGCTGTATATAATCTTCAAATGATAACCAGAATAAACTGCTAGAATGCGTCTAAATCTTCAAAGGCGTAAAACGAAACATTGGAATATACCGAAAATATAACTGCAGCGAACCAAGAATATAGACAAATCAGCTGGAAACTCATAACTTAACGCAATGACTGCGGCATTTGTCATATGACAATTGCTTGGTCACCACTGTGCCATACATGGGTTTTGGACTAAAAGTAATCATCTTTCCCTGCCCGTTTTCATGTATAAACAAGAGCTAGAACGTATTTCAATGATATATCCCTGAAAGCAGAGGAATAGACCTTTCCAATGACACCTGAATCATGTCTATACGATGACTGGTTGCCGTGCAACAATGTTGCACAGGTGACGCTAAATCGGTAAAAATTAGCGGTTTTCAGCGATTTTCGCTATCCCCAAGTCTGTAAGGGAGTTGGAGATGTCTCCCACTGTCACTAGTCACCACCCAGACACGGGGGGCTATGGATGGGACCGTTCGGTGCTGCATATACTCGCTCGCCTGCCTCCCAGGCCTTGTTCTAGGCAGAAATTCGTCAGTTGTCATATGACAAGTGCCGCAGTGATGACCGTATTTATATATAACAGCCTGTAGTCATTGAGGGAGATTTCCACTTGAGGGATTTTTTTCTGGACCTCTTTCTCCCTCATGTTTAGCCGCATTGCTTTTGAGATTTTAAGACGTTCGCCCCATTAGTTTTGCAATTTTAAGAACTTTCGCCCCATTTCTGTCAATTTTAAGACCTTTTGTGACAATTAGGTGTCGATTTTCTCCTGGGGAGCGATAGCGAGCCTGTAATTTAAGAGGAATCGGCCTCTGGCAGGGAAATTTTTCTACCGGAAAGGTACACATTTATCTAGAAAAGGGGTGTAGGGGGTGTAATTTTAAGTTTGATGAAGGTCAAGGGAACAAACTAAAAACCTCCCCTTAACCCTTACTGCACCAGCCACGGCGAATCGCCGTCATTAATAAAGTTACTCGTCAGTACCAGTGACGGAAGATCGCCATCAGTACTATGCGGTAGTTGCAACTGGCAGTATCGAGCGATACCAGGTACCGTGACTTGTACGTACTGTTTTGAGACCTTGGCAACACTTCTCAGCTTATATTCAAGGTCTCACAGCCTAGCTGTATTCTCTCTCGACTCTGATGTAATTTTTGGCCTCAATGCCTGGTACTGGAGGGTACATTTATGGTAATACCCTCTGGGACAGTAGGGGTTAAAGTAAATGAGGGACATTGTCGGAAGCAGATAAATACAATCACACTCCTAAATGGCCACAAACCAAACGGCCACAATGCTTAACAAGTCTGGGTTAGGTTAGGTTACGTTAGGTTAGTCTTGGTTAGGTTAGGAGGTAGATTAGGTATTATTAGTGCAAGTTAGGACGCTCTTGGTTAGGTTAGGTGTTAGATTAGAATAAATTAGGTTAGGTTAGGATAGTCTTGGTTAGGTTAGGAGCTAGATTTGAATAGAGGGGAGGTGTGGTAGAGTGGCCTTGGCACTGGACTGGTATTCCAATGGACCCGGGTTTAAATCCCGATATGATAATGGGAATATATTATTAGGATGGAATTAGTGCTGTACCTAGTATCAGTGCATTACCACAAAGCCCACCGAACGCCACATAAATACCCTCATTGTTCCCTGATTAAATAGCACTGTGTGAATATTCCCACATTCAAAATATGCTACAGGGGTGCAATGCCTAATGAGTTCATTGCTCAATAGGTGGCGTTCTGAGAGTGAGAGTCAAAGTCTAGGAGGTGAGACAGTACTGGAGCGAGGCAGCTTCAGAGATGGGGCTGCTTCGAGCTGTGAGTGAGCAACTAAGCCCCATGCATCCTGCGAAGGCAAAATGGCAGGGGCTGGTTGCAGCTAAAAAGTGCTTCACATGTCTCACCCCCTAGACTGGAACGAGACCTCACGGGCTTCTCCGTTCAATGTAGAACGGTTGAATGTACAGGCTCTCAGCCTATGCCAGAGAGGGAGTAGTTGGAATATAAAAAAAATAAAAATAAGAAGATTAGGTTAGTTTAGGCTGCTCTTGGTTAGGTTAGGGTTAGATTAAGATAGATAGGAATATGTTAGGCTAGTCTTGGTTAGGTTAGGAGCTAGATTAAAATAGATTAGGTTATGTTAGGCTAGTCTTGGTTAGGTTAGGAGCTAGATTAGAATATATTAGGTTAGATTAGGGTTTGATTAGGATAGATGAGAATATGTTAGGTTAGACTGGTTTAGGTTAGGCGTTAGATTAAGATAGATTAGGTTAAGTTAGGTGTTAAATTAAGATAAAATAGGTTAGGTTAGGTTAGGTCTGATCTAGTTATGTTTGATTAGGCTAAATTGAGTAAGGTTAGGTTAGAAGACTGTTCGTTTGGTTGTGGTCGCTTTGCAGTGTGGACATGTTGATCTGCTGCCAGTGAGGGTTACATACTAAATTAATACCATAAGGAATAAATAAATGAGTGACAACATGCAGAAAGTACCCAATAATTACACACATCTAAGGCACAGGTTGTCCTTAGCACGGGGCCGGGGCCGCTTGGGAGCGTTTTGTGCATGACCACGATGCATAAGGGGGAGTAAGGCGTCCGGCAATAGATAGATACATGTAGAGAATAGGAAACCCGAGGAATACTAATTTCAGACATCAAGGTAAGGAGGACAACATAGTAACATGGAATGACGAATTGCAGAGAGGAATAATTCACATTTAGTGATAATAGGCAGGATCACAGATGCGGATGTTGTGATACATGAGCAGAAATGAAGCACAGGGGATTATCGAGCTATTTCATAATCTTACAATTGCTCAACGAGGCCATCCGAGATCAACAGGTAGAAACAAAAAGGATTGTAAATTACATTGATGGGCTCTGGCATGATCTAAAATGTTCACTATGGCTCATAATTATATAGACATCAATTACACGAATCACACCATAACTCTTGTACAGTCACAAATAGAAATTCGTGGACTCCCTATGTTTTTCTTAATGCAATTATAACTATCTGGATTGATTTTGGGATGGAACTTGCTGATCAATAAATCGTATTAATAGTTTTGTAGTTGATGTATAGGTAATTATATTCATAAATTCGTATCCAGAGATACACTTCCATACTTAGAAATAGGCGAGGTCTTCAAATGTTTAGGAGTGACAGTACATCTGGCTTCTTTGAACATTCCTATTGGGAGAAATAAACTGAGTAAAACACATACACCAAAATAACCCAACAAAAGCACATGAGTTCCATAATAAACAAGGGAAAGGCACAACAAAATACTCGGAATACACAGTCAAATATCACAACAACAAACCAAGGATACTGAGAGAGCAGAACAGAAATACACAAGCTAAAATGGATTACAATGAGCATATACTAATACAAATGGATTACAATGAGCATATACTAATACAAATGGATTACAATGAGCATATACTAATACAAATGGATTACAATGAGCATATACTAATACAAATGGATTACAATGAGCATATACTAATACAAATGGATTACAATGAGCATATACTAATACAAATGGATTACAATGAGCATATACTAATACAAATGGATTACAATGAGCATATACTAATACAAATGGATTACAATGAGCATATACTAATACAAATGGATTACAATGAGCATATACTAATACAAATGGATTACAATGAGCATATACTAATACAAATGGATTACAATGAGCATATACTAATACAAATGGATTACAATGAGCATATACTAATACAAATGGATTACAATGAGCATATACTAATACAAATGGATTACAATGAGCATATACTAATACAAATGGATTACAATGAGCATATACTAATACAAATGGATTACAATGAGCATATACTAATACAAATTTAGATACGGGTGACTTTTGTTAACCCTTTCAGTATATGCTGACGCTTTTCTTCACTTTATTCTAGCTATTATTAGTCTATTCAGTTTAGGAAGAAATTGTGAGTTGGGGAGTTAATTGAGAAAGACATTACCACTTTGATTCCTAGAGGGCCTTCCAATGATAAGTAAAATCGTGTAATTGATTATAGCCACGGTATAGTTGAGTTTGGCAATATAGTATGATATTTGAGATGACGGGGTTTGAAGATAATGAGCCAAAACGTCACCAGAACCTGCTCCCGTACATAGAAAAGACACAATTAACATAATGCCGCATTGCTTCCATCCAATGCAAAGAGACACAAATGAATAAGTTCCCCCAACACCTGCATTAAGGTAAACAAAGCCCCACTCTCTGTGTGGGCCAACACGGGCCGCTCCTTCACCTCCAAAAAAAAGGATCAAAAATGGCTGCTCCCTGCCCGAACCAGACCTGGACTACGATGAAGAGATGTTTATGCGACTACGGCATCAACCTCCTCAATTCCCGCATATTCATCCAGAATATAATACCTACAACTACAACTACTAAGGGAATGAACAATTACAATCTTCATATTCCCCCTCATAATAAATATATTCCATATAACATGCCAAATACCTGTAGACATTCAAAACTGTAATTCAATTATCACCCATACATCAAAGATTCTTCATCCATCCATATAATTTTAATAAATACAAAATGTGTTCACCTTTGTAACAATATATGTATTATAATTTTAAGAACCTTAATAACCTCAGCAATAATAAAAAAATAGAATTCTCATGCTTCTCATATTCCGAAACGCCCAAACCAGACACCTGAATTAAAACGGAACATTACCTGCCCGAGCCAAGAATTAGGTAGGCAAAGTTGAAACCACTTTCGGGTACCTCTCCTCTCGGGGTGAACGTGCTTAATAGCTGGTAAATTCAACTCGGAATATACTTTCGTAGGGGTTAGCCAGAATCCCTTAAAAAGTATCTACAAGCGGCTGTGTGTGAAGTGACCCCGAAGAAGTGGTGTAGGCGAGCTAGAAGTGCATATTCTAGTTATTGCGTTTGAAGAGGACGTTCCCCCTGGTGTCAACAGGAGTAGTGGACAACGGACTCAGTCGCCACGTGTTACCAGATCTCTCATGGGCTCCTACTTCTATACTTCAAACGAATTAAGTGCCTCTCGTTCGATAAAGTGTTTTGATGATTATTTGCGAAGGGTTATATAAGATGTGTTAGTGTTCAATTTAACGTCATATTAGAAATTATTAATTCTCTCCTTCTCCTAGCCATCGCCACTCGTTTTGAGAGAACAGAACAAATTCTATACGTGGGATTGATATATATATATAATTCTTGGGATATAGTTTCTTATATTCCGTATAAGAGCTATACATATATTCGTTCGGGATAATTATATACATGCACATTATACGTAAATCCCAGTGAACACTCAATCAGATCTTATTCTATGTGTTGTTATTAGCTGGGTACGCGATTGCATGCATAAGTGTTCACAGAGAGTGTTTATTTGTCAGTCTCTTAGTTAGACTATATTAAAGATTATACTTTCAGTTTAAGCCTTGTTTGAGTTGAATATAAACTCCTGTCATTGTCACGTCGTGTTAACCTCTCCTCGGCGAGATCTTCAGCCCCGCATACAGGCTATTATAATTATTTACTATTTCATTGAATTTATATTCATTATTGTAACTCTATGAGTTGATTTAAAAGTATATCTTGAATTAATGTAAAGTTTTTCACTCCTCATTTAATATCCTTAAAACATAATAATTACATATAACCTTGTCACTGTGTGTGTGCCTCCGCAGTATTTTCTATTTACCTCGCTTCGCCAGTTACCTCGCGTTTGCCCTTCAGTATATTAATTATTGTTTGAGACTAACCTCGCTGTGTTTATTTATATTGTGATTTACATAGTAATCTTGTATAATTATCTTTACTTGTACTATTGCATGATTTCATGTTATTTATTCCTGCCAGTGTATTAAGCAGGAATATTCATATTTATTTTATTATTACCATATGATGACATTGAGCTCATTTTATATAGATGAGACTCAATCCAATTGTCTATATTTGTACCCTAGCTATTAAAGAAATAAAACTTGTGTACCAAAACTGTGTATTCTGTGACATTGGTAGTGATTGATATAAGATTTATGTATTAAAGTTAGTTGTGTTCCCGTTGAGTGTTTACAAGTTCTGAGCTTTCCTATGGTGGAAATAACGAACTATTATAAAGCGTGCTAAATTATAGCGTCGCATAACAATATTTAGCCTCAATGTGATTGTAATAAACAACCCTGTCTGGAAATGAATGTTTAGGAGGTGGGGATTAGGAGGTCAGAAGTGTGTGAAGCCTTGAAAAGAGTGAAGATGAAGAAAGCATCAGGAATAAATGAAGTGTGTGGGGAAATGCTGAGGTATGGTGGTGAGATAGTGATTGAATGGGTATGGAAAATGAATTATGTAAACTAGCATGGGAAAAGGAAAGTGCGCCTGATGACTGGAAGACGGGCTTAATAGTCCGCCTGTATAAGGGTAAAGGGGAGAGAGGAGTGTGTGGTAATCACTGGGGGATATGTCTTTTAAGTGTCGTTGGGAAGATGTACAGTAGGGTAGTGATTGAGAGAGTGAGAGCGACAATGGAAAAATGGGTAGGTGACGAGCAGGGCGGGTTTAGGAAGGGAAGGGGGTGTGTAGACCAGATTTTTGCCTTGAAATGTGTTGTGGAGAAATATCTGGAGAAGGGAAAAAAGTTGTATACTGTCTTTATGGACTTGGAGAAGGCTTCGACAGAGTTTTTAGAGAAGGTCTAGAAAGTATTGAGAATATACGGAGTAGCTGGCGAATTGCTGAAAGCGTTGAAGATCATGTATGAGGGTGCAAAAGTGGCAATACGTGTGGAGAATGAACAGAGTGAGTTCTTTTATATGAATGTTGGGTTAAAACAAGGGTGTGTGATGTCCCCATGGATGTTCAATATTATATGGATGGAGTCATGAAAGAAATACAAGGAAGAGCAGTGGATGTTGGTGTACCGCTGATAAGGAAATGAAATAAGTGGATGTTGCCTGTACTGCTGTTTGCTGACGATACAGTTATGATGAGCGATAGTGAGTGGGAGTTGCAGGTTCTGGTTATATTATGTTTGAACTGAGTGTGAAAAATGGAATCTGAAGGTAAATGTGGGTAGAGTAAGGTTATGGTCTTCGAAAGGGGAGCAGTCACAGAGTGTGAGGTAAGGTTGAATAGTCAGGTAATGGAGAATGTCAGCTCATTTAAGTATTTGGGCAATGCGTTGAGTAAAGATGGGAGTATGGAGTAAGAAGTGCGGGAGAGGGTACTACAGGGGAAAAGGGTTATAAAAACATCGAAAGCAATAACAAAGAAATACTGTAGGGTGGTCAGCATGGAATTATAGAAGTCCTTCCATGATAGTGTGGTAATCCCGACATTGACGTATGGGAGTGAAGCATGGACGTTATTAGAGAGACACAAACCAAGAGTGAGAGGGGTGGAAATGAGTTACTTGAGAAGTGCATGCAAAGTTACATGGAGGAATAGACAGACGAATGAGGAAGTACAAGAGCGGTGTGGTGTGGATGTAGATGTGCTGGACAGTGTGAAAAGGAACACCTTGAGATGGTTTGACCATGTGGAACGCATGGGAAGCGAGAGAATGAGTAAGAGAGTGTATGAAAGTGAAGTGGAAGGACAGAGAGAGAGAGATGTAGACCGAGAGAGAGATGGAAGGATGGAGTTAAGAAGAACATGCATGAAAGCGGTGCTGGATGAGAGGAGGGGTGTTGACTGACTGGGGACAGAGGTGCATGGGGGCGATTCATTCGTTGCAACCCCTTCGGGGATCATGGTGTTTGACAATAGATATATAGATAGATTGAACAAACTGGAAGACTGGCATAATAGTCCCCCTATATAAGGGCAAAGAGGAAAGAGGAGTGTGTGGTAACCACCGAGGAATATGTCTTCTAAGCGTAGTAGAGAAGGTATACAGTAGGGTAGTGATTGAGAGAGTGAGAGTGAGAACGGAAAAATGGATAGGCGACGAGCAGGGAGGTTTTAGGAAGGGAAGATGATGTGTAGATCAGATTTTTACCCTGAATTGTGTTGTGGAGAAATATCTGGAGAAGAAACAAAAGGTGTATGTTGCCTTTATGGACTTGGAGAAGGCCTATGACAGAGTGGATAGAGAAGGTTTGTGGAAAGTACTTATAATATACGGAGTAGATGGCAAGTTGCTGAAAGCAGTGAAGAGCATGTGTGAGGGTGCAAAGGCGGCAGTACATGTGGAGAGTGAGCAGAGCGAGTTCTTTGACCTGAATGTTGGTTTGAAACAGTGGTGTGTGATGTCCCCGTGGTTGTTTACTGTATATATGGATGGAGTCATGAAAGAAATACTATCAAGAGCAGTGGATGTTGGTGTATCGCTGAAAAGGGAGGGAAATGAGTGGAAGCTACCTATACTGCTGTTTGCGGATGATACAGTTCTGATGAGTGATAATGAATGGGAGTTGCAGGGTCTGGTAAATGAGTTTGGAAGAGTGTGCGAAAAACGGAATTTGAAGGTAAATGCGGGGAAGAGCAAGGTTATGGTCTTCGAAAGGGGTGAAGTCACAGAGTGTGAGGTGAAGCTGAACGGTCAGGCTATGGAGATAGTCAGCTCTTTTAAGTATCTGGGCAGTGTGTTGAGTAAAGATGGGACTATGGATGAAGAAGTGCGGGAGAGGGTACAACAGGGGAAAAGGGTTGTAGGAACGCTGAAAGCAGTAACAAGAAATAGGGTGGTCAGTATGGAAGTGAAGAAGTCCTTGCATGACAGTGTGGTAATCCCGACACTGACTTACGGAAGTGAAGCATGGATGTTGGTTGAGAGACTCAGACCAAGAGTGAGAGCAGTGGAAATGAGTTACTTGAGAAGTGCGTGCGGAGTTACATGGAGGGATAGACAGACTAATGAAGAAGTAAGAAGCAGGTGTGGTGTGGAGGTAGATGTGCTGAAAAGTGTGAAAAGGAACAACTTGAGATGGTTCGGCCATATGGAACGTATGGAAGGCGAGAGAATGACTAAGAGGGTGTACGAGAGCGAGGTGGAGGGACAGAGAGGGAGAGGTAGACTGAAGGAGAGGTGGAAGGATGGAGTGAGGAAGTATATGAACGAAGGCGGTGCTGGTTGGGGGGAGGGGCATCGACTGACTGGGGACAGATTTGCATGGAGGCGGTTCGTTCATGGCCACCCCTTCGGGGATCACGGCGTCGGGCAATAGATAGATAGATAGAACAAAAATAAAGCTAATAAAATTCCTGACCCAGATAAATCTCCCCATGAGTCCTCAGAGAAATAAATGACAAGATATATAAACCATTAACCCGGCAAGCGCGATAGGCCTCACGGAAGGCTTCCTATAGGGAACGCGATAGGCCTCACGGAAGCAGGACCATAAAAAAAGCCTTCCATAAAAAAAAGGGCCTATCAAAACAAAGGAATTTGTCTCTAGGTGAGATAATTCCCCTCCAGTACTCATCCATGTAAATCTCACCCACCCCCCTCCCCTCCTTCCCCACCTTATTCCCCCCTCCCTCCCCTCCTCAATTATCACCTATTTTTCCTCTTATTATCATCATTTATCGGTTATTTTTCTCTCCCGCGATAATGTAGCACAAGTGGGTTGCATAAAAGATCGTTATGCAACACCCAGACACCGGCACACACCGCCCCGCTCGTCTCAGTTGACTCCCAGACAGCGAGAGGGGAGGGCTGCCTGTCTCTCTCTCTCGCCTGAGATTATGACCGGGTGGCCAATATCTTCGTTTTTCACCACCCAAATGCTTTTTCCACTTATTTTAGCACTCTTGAAGGTTCATATATACATCATATATGTAAAATAAAAGCATACCGAAAACAAATAATGGTTTATATTGTAAATATAACGAATTCTGTCAGAATCCAGGGCTAGAAATGCACAAATAACTACCCTAGCACCTAGGTCTATATCGCGCTTGTCAGGTTAACTCTCCTTTATAACAAAACAATACAGAGTGGCATTGTGCCAGACAAATGGAAACTAGCTAATGTAATGCCAATCTTTAAAAAGGGAAACAAATTCCTACCTAGTATTTATCATACTATCAGCTTGACTTATATTAAATGTTAATTACTTTAAACAATTCTTGGAGACAAAAAATAAACCATTTAGAAAAAAAGAACAATATAAAAGATTCACAGCACGGTTTCCGAAACAACATTCATATTTAACGAATCTCCTACACTTTTTATGATATTATCAACAAGTACGATGAAAGTAATGCAGTTAACATTATCTACCTTGACTTTCAGGAAGCCTCTCTCTCTCTCTCACTCTCTCTTGTTGAATAATTTGGAAATGTTAGGCATTAAAGGAAAAATTCATGCATGGATAAGAAGTTGGCTCACAAACAGGCAGAGAGTTGTGATAAATGGAGTAGAATCTGAGCGGGAGCCTGTTCATGGTGGAGTGCCTCAGGGATTGGTCCTGGGGCCAGTTGTATATCTAATCTATATACATGACATTGATGTACGATTAGATAACACTATCTCAAAGATTGCTGATGACACAAAGATATGAAATTCAGTGTTAACCGAAGAAAACAGAAATAAGCTGCAATCTGATTTGAATAAAATTGTTGAGTGGTCAGAAAATTGGCAGATGCCATTCAATGTTGACAAATGCCAGGTTTTATTACAAATAGGCAATAACTACAAAAACAAATATGAATACAAGATGAAAAGCTAGCCAATCAAAACAAGTGCATTGGTTAAAGACCTGGGAGTTCTAATGTCTGAAAACTTAAAGACTTCAGATCAAAAGCTACGAACAATTAGAGCCAATAGAGCATTGGGATGTATTATGAGAAATTTCACTTATAAAAAAAGAGAACATTATAGTACTGTTATTTAAAAGAATAGTGAGGCCCCATCTTGAATATGCCATGTAATTTTGGTCTTCTTATATGAACAAGGACATTGATAAACTAGAGTCAGTGTAGCGTAGAGCGACAAAGTTGATACCATCACTGAGAAATAAATCATATCATGAAAGATTATTATTTTGTTTTCACTTAAGAAAAGAAGATTGCGAGGTCAATTGAGTGATTCAAGATATTAAAGACTTTGACAGAATTGATGTAGATTCACTGATCAATTACAATAATAGTTCATCAATTCGGGGAAATGGAATTAAATTAAAAACAGAAGGGCAAATCTCGATATCACAAAGCACTTCTTCACCTGCAGTGTGGTCAACAAGTGGAACAAACTGCCAGAGAAAGTGGTGCAATGTAAGACAATTGACACATTCAAAAGGAGTTAGACATCCATTTCGAGGAGGTTAGAGTATTATAGGTAAAAGAAAACAAAAAAGTAGTTTAAGCATCAGTAATGTACAATATTTCTCAACTTCCTTCTTTACTATGAATTTCCCATTCTGCTGGGGGCCTTGTTTCCCCAACTAAATTTCATGCCGAACCAAGGTCGGAGAGAGTAGTGGGTGGAGAGAGAGCCTTCTGCTTTGCTATCCTTACGTTCCACTTTGTAGTAAATTCTAAGTTAGCATTATGTCCGGACTACCTAGTAGGAACCGCAAGGTCTGTGTAGTCTGTGTATCTATGTAACTCTATTTAACTCTCTCTCTCTCTCTCTGTTGTACGTATACCTTATCTTTTCTTTCTGTCCAAAACTCAGCTGTCTGAGGCAATTGATGGCAACCTTTAATCTGCATCCTCCTACTAGCTCTCATTATCATAATTTTTGTGGATGTTGCTTGTATGTGTGCAACAATCTCACTTGCTCTCATGTTCACAATTTATCTCTATCTCTTCAGTATGGCCATCTGATGATTTGATGCTCCCAGCTGATAACAAATAGTTTATTCCAAGCTTACTTGTTGAATAGAAAAAAGACTGGGATAATTGGTTCACTCTGGGGTTAGAGAGTTGGACAGAATAGGGGTGGGAATGTGTTGAAAGGCGGGTGCCCCCAACTCTCCGTAATGGAGGAGGTATATACTGAGAAAGTTCTAAAGAACAGATTTTTGTAATAGCGGTACAAGAGTGAAAGAGAGGCAACATTGCGGTGTGTAGAGAGAGTTTGTAGGGAATTAGTAAGAGGAGGTGAATTAATGAGACAAAATGCTTTTGACTCTACCCTTTCGAGAAGTGCGGTATGGGTAGAACTTCCCTATAAATGCAAACAATGCTTGACACATGGGCGCATAGTGCCCCTCTACAGAGCAAGAAGCTGTGTGGGGATAAAGAATCCACAGAGATGGTTGAGCACACCTAACTTCTGAGAGGCTGTTGTAGCAAGAGTGGTTATAAGATCTTTTCAAGAAAGGTCAGAAGAAAAAGATACACCGAAAGTATTGAGAGATGATGAAGGGTTGATTTGTATACTGTTAAAGAGTGAGGGAGAGTCATGTGGAAGATTGTGACGGGTAGATAGATGGAGAAATTGGGTCTTGGAAGCATTGAAAGTAACTAAATTCTCTCTGCTTCAATTGGAAATAGATGATAGATCAGAACACAGGTGTACTATGGCATCATCACATGAGTTTTGGAGTAATAGCGTGGTGGGTCTTTAAGGAAAACAAGTTTAATAAGTGTAAGGTGGAGTCATCTGCATATGAGTAGAGAGGGTTACAGATACAGTCGAGATCATTAATGAATATTAGAAAGAGAACTGGAGACAGGATAGAACCCTGAGGAACACTGGAGTTGATAGGTTGAGGAAGTGAGCAATGGCCATCCACAACCGCAGCTATGGAACGGCCGAATGGAAATTTTTAGATAAAGGCACAGATATAGGGATAGAAATTAGGGTAGTATATAAAATTAGAGAATTGTGCCAGATTTGATCGAAGGTTTTGCTATGTCTAGCGCAATAGAAAAGGTGTCACCGAAGTCCCGAAAGGAGGATGACCAAGAGTTAGTAAGATAAGTAAGAAGATTACCAGTAGAGCGGCCCTTAAGGAAACCGTACTGGCAATCTGAAAGTAGATTATGGGCAGATAAATGCTTAAGAGATTTTGAATTACAAATAGATTAAAACACTTTAGAGATGCACGAAATAAGAGCAAATGACGATTGTTGAAGGGTTAAGAGCGGTCACCGGCCTTCTTTGGGACAGATTGATGAGAGCAAACTCTCCTGTCATTCTCTTCCTCAGTTCATGTATCCACTTTCCTATAGGTTAGTTATAGACAGTTTTGCCTAATGTCTCCTTTGTCATAAACAAAAATAATTATGTTCATTCGTAATCTTATATTTAGGTATCTAAGATATACTGCCAACATAATCTAATGGAAAATGGGTCGTTTTTCTAGATCCCCTTTTCCCTCATGTTTAGCCCCATTAGTTTTCAGATTTTAAGATGGTTGCCCTATTAGTTTGTCGATTTTAAGATGTTTGCCCTATTAGTTTGTCGATTTTAAGACCTTCCGCCCCATTTCATTGTCAATATTATGACCTTGTGTGCTATTTATGTGTTAATTTTTTTTCCTGGCGAACGATAGTGAGTCCGTAATTTTGGAAGAACCGGCCTTCGGCCGGAACATTATTCTTCCGAAAAATTTACAAATTTATCTAGAAGGAGGATCTAATGGACGATTCTTTAAAAGTTTGATGGAGGTCTAGGGAGGAAACTAGAAAACTAATTAATACATGAAAAATCGACCAAAGTGAACCCCCCCCACATAGAGAGGGTAAAGTTGCCATCTTTACCTATCTTCAATTACTTCACCTTCTCTTCTCGGCATCCCATTTCATTATTAGTTCTTCCAGTACGATGCCTTCTTTTTCATTTGATTTTGTTTTAGCACAACTAAATTCACCGCTGCAATAATGTAGTAATGTCTCCTATAAATCCTTTCCATTAGAATGTCTTTTAGAATAAGAAACACAAAGAAAATTCCACGTATACATAAAGGAAAATTATAGTCCCATCGTAACATTCAATAACGATTGGCAGAGATTGGAATAATTTAAATTAACCCTTTCAGTATACCATGATAGTCTTTCAGTTTGTCTGGCTAATTGTAGATGATATAATTAGGTTTTTAGGAAGGATTTGTGAGAGCCGAAAGGTTGATTGAGATATATTTAGTCGTTTTAATTCCTAGAAGGCCTGTCTAAGCTGAATAAAATCATCTAATGGTAGCCATATGCATACGAGAAAGGCGTCAAAATCCAGAAAGAGATAAGACACACAAATACAACTGGATGCAGACAAGCCCCATCGTCACCCGTAACAACCAATGACAGAGACAAGGATAACTCAAATTAAGGGGGGTCGCCGGATTTGTTTATCTTTATCTCCTTTTCTCTCTTTCCCTGGCTTGCATCCATTCGGTCCCATTCAGCCAACTGTTTTAAGACGTTTATCCCCATCCAGGTGTCGATTTCTTCCTGGCGAGCGATAGCGAGCCAGCATTGTATGGAGAAATCAGGCTTCGCCGGAGACATTTTTCTATCGAAAAATGTACACATTTAGCTTGCTGTAAAAAAAATATATATATATATGCTGGCTCGCTACCGCTCACCAGGAAAATATTGACACCTGGATGAGGGTAAACGTCTTAAAACAGTAGGGTGAATGGGGCCGAATGGATACAAGCCAAAGAGAGAGGGAGAGAAAGAGCAAAAAAGCGAGGTGGGCTCCCTTAAGTAACAATGGGGACAAATACATTTGGTGAAAATCCTTACAGCCCGAGTACCCAGTAAACCCACACATATACTGTATACAAGACAATCCTTACAGCCCGAGTACCCAGTAAACCCACACATATACTGTATACAAGACAATCCTTACAGCCCGAGTACCCAGTAAACCCACACATATACTGTATACAAGACAATCCTTACAGCCCGAGTACCCAGTAAACCCACACATATACTGTATACAAGACAATCCTTACAGCCCGAGTACCCAGTAAACCCACACATATACTGTATACAAGACAATCCTTACAGCCCGAGTACCCAGTAAACCCACACATATACTGTATACAAGACAATCCTTACAGCCCGAGTACCCAGTAAACCCACACATATACTGTATACAAGACAATCCTTACAGCCCGAGTACCCAGTAAACCCACACATATACTGTATACAAGACAATCCTTACAGCCCGAGTACCCAGTAAACCCACACATATACTGTATACAAGACAATCCTTACAGCCCGAGTACCCAGTAAACCCACACATATACTGTATACAAGACAATCCTTACAGCCCGAGTACCCAGTAAACCCACACATATACTGTATACAAGACAATCCTTACAGCCCGAGTACCCAGTAAACCCACACATATACTGTATACAAGACAATCCTTACAGCCCGAGTACCCAGTAAACCCACACATATACTGTATACAAGACAATCCTTACAGCCCGAGTACCCAGTAAACCCACATATACTGTATACAAGACAATCCTTACAGCCCGAGTACCCAGTAAACCCACACATATACTGTATACAAGACAATCCTTACAGCCCGAGTACCCAGTAAACCCACACATATACTGTATACAAGACAATCCTTACAGCCCGAGTACCCAGTAAACCCACACATATACTGTATACAAGACAATCCTTACAGCCCGAGTACCCAGTAAACCCACACATATACTGTATACAAGACAATCCTTACAGCCCGAGTACCCAGTAAACCCACACATATACTGTATACAAGACAATCCTTACAGCCCGAGTACCCAGTAAACCCACACATATACTGTATACAAGACAATCCTTACAGCCCGAGTACCCAGTAAACCCACACATATACTGTATACAAGACAATCCTTACAGCCCGAGTACCCAGTAAACCCACACATATACTGTATACAAGACAATCCTTACAGCCCGAGTACCCAGTAAACCCACACATATACTGTATACAAGAAAAAAAAAAAAAAAAAAAAGCGGCAGAGGTCAGCAAGAAGTAGAGACGGAGAGACGCACACCATTAACTTTTACGACGATGGGGGTAAGAGAGGAGGAAGAATGGAGGGAGGAGGAGGAGAGAGAGAGGATGAGGGTTGGGGGGGGAGTACAGATAGAAACAAAATAAAGTTACACATTGTTACACAGATCTTGCTGTCTTAAGGGGGATGGGCGTATTTATTGGCTTATTTACTCATCTTGTTATTGTTATTTTAGTTTCCTCCCTAGACCTCCATCAAACTTAAAACAAAAAACACCCCTAGGACCCCCCTTCAAGAATTTCTTTTTACATTTTTCGACAGAAAATGTCCCGGCCAGAAGCCAATTACTACTATATTACAGGGTCGCTATCGCTCGCCATGAACAAAAATTGACACTTAAATTGCACGACAGGTCTTAATATTGACAAATAACTGAGGCGAAAAGTTTTAATATCGCCAAACTAATGGGGCGAACATCTTAAAATTTCATAAAGTGGGGCTAAACATGAGGGAGAAGGTGGTCCAGAAAAACCAACCATCCACCTTTAAATCTAACACTTAGTTGCTAGCAAGTTGAAGACAAGGATAGAACACAGAAGGCTAACTTTCTATCTACCAGTCCCAGAGACTTTTGGAGAGGTATGAAAACTACTTGTGAATAATTATCCCCAACAGAATTTTTTTACTGTGAAATTAATTGTAAAGATTGAAGTTGGAAATATAATTTACTTCATTGTATTTATTTCTATACAATCCTCTCTGTCAATGTTATTCCACTTTTTCACCACACTGTACAGTAAGTTAAAACATGTTTTGTAACATCGAGATTCAACTTCTCCATTTTAAATCTATTATAATTTCCTCAAGTTGTAGAATTATATTAGAATTTAAACAGCACATTGGCATATATTTTGCTGAAGCATCGCAGTATATTGAAATACTGTTAGCTGTTCTCCCTTTTTTCAGTAAAACAATTATATCTAATCTTTCATAATATGGCTCATTTCCTAGTGATGCTAACAGCTGCGTCGCCCAACGCTGCACAGAGTCTTTCAATGTCTTTGATATAAGGAAACCAATTTTGAACGCCAGCCTCAGAGTGAGGCTTAGCACTGCTTTTTTTAATACTGGTACTATAATGTTGTCAATGTAAATAAATAAAATATTGTTATAATAAGAGAGACTGATAGAGAGAGAATTACAAGAAGTTAGCATTTGCAAGACCTTGTAATCTGTTCCTGGGAGATACTCTACGTGAAAATAAAGATCTGTGTACTGTACTGATCTCATTACAAGATGTGCAAAATACTGTCTATTCTCGTCCTGAATTGATCTACTGACGAGGTATTTACAACTTTTGTATACCCTCATACATGATCTTCAACGCTTTCAGCAATTCGCCAGCTACTCCGTATATTCTCAATACTTTCTACAGACCTTCTCTAAAAACTCTGTCAAACCTTTTCCAAGTCCATAAAGGCAGCATTCAACTTTTTTTCCCTTCTCCAGATATTTCTCCACAACACATTTCAATGCAAAAATCTGGTCTATACACCCCCTTCCCTTCCTAAACCCGCCCTGCTCGTCACCTACCCATTTCTCAGTTCAGTTCTCGCTCTCACTCTCTCAATCACTACCCTACTGTAAAGCTTCCCAACTACACTTAGAAGACATATCCCCCGGTGATTACCACACACTCCTCTCTCCCCTTTACCCTTATACAGGCGGACTATTAAGCCCGTCTTCCAGTCATCAGGCGCACTTCCCTTTTCCCATGCTAGTTTACGTAATTCATTTTCCATACCCATTCAATCACTATCTCACCACCATACCTCAGCATTTCCCCACACACTTAATTTATTCCTGATGCTTTCTTCATCTTCACTCTTTTCAAGGCTTCACACACTTCTGACCTCCGAATCCCCACCTCATCCTCCACTACTTCTCTTCTTCTCCCTCCCATACCCCGTCCAACTATGCTTGCTGGCGTTTCATTCCTTACGTTCAACAATTCGTTGAAGTGATCCCTCCATCTCTCAACTCTCTCTTTCTTCTCGGATAGCACTCGCCCATTCTTACCTTTCACATCCTTACTACTTCCCTTGCTACCTTCACTGTTAATGTTATCTGTTACATTTTTCTCGAGAATTCCAATGTTTCTTAGAATGTCCTGATTATCTACATTAATTGGAATGTCAAGAGGAATTATGCTCAGATCCTCTTTCGTAAAGACGGAGGCAAAACATTTGTTTAGGGTGTTATTCATTTGAACTTCATCGTCGAAATGAACTGTACACCACTTACCAATTGATGAAGTATATACCTTTTTGCTTCTTATAAATCCATAGAGTTCTTTGGGGTTTGTTTTGATTAAATTTGCAATAAGTGATTCTAGATTCTTCTTACTTTGCTTAATGAGTTTCTTACCTTTTCGGCCAAGAAGTAATACAGTAACGAAAAAAATAGCAAAGGACTAGAATAAATGGAGGAAGTATGTTAGGGAGAGCACAATTGAAGGTCTCTATACCCTTTTAATGATAAACCTGGCAGGTCTTCATCTCAGATGTTGATGTGAAATGACTGTTGTGGAAGATTTATAGCATCTGAGGTGAAGTAATTGATTTTGAGGGCTGGTGAATGAAGGGTGTTCCGAATTATATGTATTCTTTCCCTGTCATCTTTGTTTCCTTTCCGATGTTTCTTGCAGATCCTCTTTACCCTTATAATGGAGTACGGGTTTTGCCTCCGACTGATTGACTGACAATATAATAATCCAATTATAGCAAACTATAAGGGAGAAATTCGAGAACGTACACTGAAGGTTTTAATAGCTTTCTTGGACCAATTTTATTTTCCTGAACCAAGCCATATATTGTAGCCATTACACTGCTTTTCCCTCGTACAGAACAGGATCTACGAGCATCGGAATTATCCTGGTCATCCGATCCGATATTGGAAGGTTTCATTGGATCTCTCTCTCTCTCTCTCTCTCTCTCTCTCTCACTAATAGGGTTAAGGTGGAAGGATGGGAGTTAGATAGGAAAGTAATAAAGGAGAACATTATTAACTCAGTAACACAGAGATAATGGTATGAATTATCATATTTGATTTTTGTTTGATGTTTGTTCCACGACACCTAATGCAAATTCCATATATATGACAGAATCGTTAAAAACACCATTTGAGGAGGAGCACTAAATTGACAACGTTTCGTAAATAGCTATTTAAGGTAACTAACCTCAAGAAGCTATTTAATGACCTGGAGAAGCTATTAGCGAAACATTATCAATATATTGCTTCTCTTCAGATAGTGCTTTTATCTGTTCCATGAGTGATACAAATTAACAGAAGATGCTCCTCCTCCTTTACTCTTTCCACCAATCACAGATATCTTCCAGATTTTACAGTACCTCCCTCCCTCCCATCACGAAGGAAACAATAGAAATTTAGCACGTTATTTTTAGTGTTTGTCCTTGTTTGATCAAGCTATATGCGATGTGTTAGTATGAAGTGCTGAATAAAGTGTTTATATTCATTCTGTTTCATGAGTGCAACTTACGGTTATACAGCATGGGTAGTCGACCTGCATATCTAGGTTGACTCAGGCTTTTGGTGTTTTGTGATGCTTGCAGTATTATCTTTGTTAACCCCTTCTGTACCGGCGACGTCTTTTATGTCTTATTCTAGCAATATTTAGACTATTTATGCAGCTGAGAAAGGATTTGTGGTAGCTAAAAGGGTTGATTGAGATAGTTCGAAGCCTTGTAATTGCTAAAGATCCTTCCTAAAGTAAATAAAAAGGATTAGTAGGAGCCAGAATAAAATCAAAAGACGTCGCCGTTATAGAAGGGGTTAAACTAGTGTGTTTTGTTTAGTGTCTTTCTTGTTTTTAATTGTTATTATTAGAACACTAATATGATTGTTTTTATGATCAGCACCGGCCTCGGGGATACTTCTATCACTATCTTGGTCGACTACACGTTTGTACTTATCTACAGTAAGTAGTGGATTAAAGCATGGACACTCGTCCTGACTGTTGGTGGCTCGAGTCTGGCTGGGAATATAAAAACATTTAGTAGGTCACGTGTAATTGTGAAATATACTTGATATATGATGAGAAAGGTATGACTACCACAGGCAAAGTAAAGATGAATATAGTTGGACAGCTCTTAGATACCTCTCACTGGAAGGTAACTAATTGCTGGAAGATTTTGGGTAAATTGATATTGAAGCAAAACCCTGACCACACTGGTGGTAAAGCCTTGCTCTCAATCTTATTTAACATCTTGGCTCATCAAAGAAATTTTTTATTAAATCTCACTGGAGGCCACCTAATATCCGTTCCTCTGCCTTGATACCGGCGTTGCTATTAATAAAGAATGCAGACTTTCAAGCGCTCTATTAGTAGCAAACCACCCCCGTCTTATTAAAAGTTCACCTACTGGCTGGACTCTTGTAAGACAGGGCTCTGCGAGATACCGTAGCAGCTCTGCATAACAGCACTCTGCAATAGAGTCCATCCGATACGGAACTCCAGGCACTGGTTCTGGGATACGATATTGGAAAAGGCCCAAAATTATCTCATCAACCCTGTCACTGAAAGACTCTTATAACGGTCAGAACAGTTAAGAGACATGGTGTCACAAACAACCTTCTTATGTTAGTTCGATGACATATTACAGATGCACTGGCATAATGTACATGACATTCAAGGCCCAACACCCAAGAGTACTGGAAGGTCTGCATCAAAACTCTTATAACGGTCAGAGCAGTTAGTGAGTACTCTCCTACGTTAGCACGATAATACTGTACAGATACGCTGGCATAGTGTACGTATTATTCAAGACCCAACACCCAAGAGTTCGAGTCTCCATCCACTGTCACCCAGCCATGTCAGGACCACCACCACGGCCCAGATTCTCACCAGAAGACTACAGAGTGCTATTTAATATAATATACAGTGAAGCCCCTTTAAAAGTACTAGTGATGCGCCTTATATACAAGGAAGTACTAGAGTGAATTATCTAATATTGTTATTAAGCTATTTGAAACGCATTTGAAGTACTAGTGATACCCATTTTAGGGAAGTACTTAGTTTAAAGTTTAATTATTCATACAAAGCAAAGTATTAACCCTCTCCGACATATGACGCAATTTTGAGCCTACTGGGGATACTTTAAAGCCTTTGTTACCATCAGGGGTATTTAGAAACCTTTAGTTTAGTTACTTCAACCTCTGCAGTTGTCGTTGAGTTAGCTGTGGGCAGAAAACTAATTTTGGAGAGGTAATTATAAGAGTGAGAGAACTCTATTTCTTATTGCTAATCTGGCAACCTCTGCGTCATAAATGCGTGAAAGGGTTAAAAGTACTAGTAATAAACCAGTTATAAGGAAAGTGCTTAGTAAATATATCTGTATCGAGTGATCTAAAAAGTACAAGTGTCATACCTCGATTGAAAGGAGTACTAAATTATTATATTCAAGCCAAGTCTTAACCCGGGAACTGCGGGAAGACTCTTAAGAGTTCCCCTGGCGGACTGCGGGAAGACTTTTAAGAGTCAGGGAAAAAAAAATAAAAAATAAAAACCTGATTTTTTTTTTTTTTCTTTTTTTCCCCTGGGCCATGCCAAATATCACTCCTCCACCTCCCCTCCTTCCCCAGTTTCCTCCCCTCCTTCAGTTATCACCTATTTTCCCTGTTATTCCCTTTTCCTGTGGTCTATTTTCGTGCTAACATTAGCGAGTTGGTAGCAGGGCGTTGTCATCACTGTTAGCAAGCGAGTGCAAGAGAGAGAGAGAGAGTATCGATGGACAGTCTCTCTCCAGAGGTGGAGAAAAGTGGTGAGCTGGGAGGTTGCCTCAGCCATACATTGTGTAACTCCCGGCCTGAATCGCCGATTTTGACCATCCAAACGCTGTTTCCACTTGTTTTATTGTTGTAACAGGTTAATACCTTTATAATAAACCTATAATAGGCGCATATGGATAAGTATTAAAGCTATTTATGGTAAAATAAATATGTTAGTGATGGGAACAGCTCAAATACGTCAGCACAGGAGTGTGGTGTCTCATACCCCCCATGCGCACTTCAGAGGTTAGGAGTGATCGAATATTGTGGAACCTCGTTCGTGCGCCCCTATATATATATATATATATATATATATATATATATATGGTGAGTTATCTGCTCAACAGGTGGCGTTGTGTGTGTGTAAGTGTGAGAGTCCGAGTGTAGTGGGTGAGACAGTGAAGCACGGGAACGAGATGGCTTCAGGGATGGGGTCGTTTCGGGCCATGAGTGAGCACCGTGCCTCATGTGAAGGCAAGATGGCAGGTGCTCGTTGTGCTCTACGTGCTTCACATGTCTCACTCCCTAGACTGGAACAAGACCTCACGGGCTTCACTGTTCATTGTAAAGCGGTGAATGTTAAGGCTCTCAGCCTATGCCCGAGAGGAAGTAAGTTGGAATATAGAAAAAAAAAAAAAAAAAAAAAAAAAACATACTGTATATATATACAGTATATATATATATATATATACTGCATATACTGTATATATATATATATATATATATATATATATATATATATATATATATATATATATATATAGAGAGAGAGAGAGAGAGAGAGAGAGAGAGAGAGAGAAAATACCAAAATCTATGTGAGAAATAAGAGGGTGGTTTGACCCTCTGATTCCTACAGGTCATTCCTATGTTAAGCAAAATCGTCTAATGTTAACCTGAATTCTCCCTACCAAGAAAATACTGGAGATATCTTGCTTCTGTGTTTTACCTTGAACCTAGACCTTAGCATTCCATATGAATGAATGGCAACTTTTCCTCCAACTAGAACATGCAAATTACAGTGTATATTGCTATTTCTTGTGATTACCTGTCACGCTATATCATAGTAGGAGATTAGACTCAATACTTATATATTCTGGCAGCAGAGTGTTTTGCAAGAATATAATAAATTAGACAAGTCTAACCTTTTCGCGACCAGGGTTCCCCCATTGGTCAATGACTTCCAACTATAAGATCCCCCTCCCCGATGTGGCTCCTCCCTCTTCCTCCTCCCCTCTGACAGTCATGCCATGCGTGGGAGCACTTTTTGCCCTCAACTATCCTCCCGGGAACTCCAATCAAATAGTTTAGACTACCTTAAGATGAAAGGCAGTGTTTGGAGATATTTGGAAGTTTTTGTCATCTCCCTTCCCCGTTAATACAAACCCTTTCGCAATCAATGTTCCCCCCATTTGTCAATGACTTCCAACTATAAGATCACCCTCCCCAATGTGGCTCCTCCCTGTCCCTCTTCCTCCTCCCCTCTCCCTCCAGCTTACCTGTCTGAACCTGTAGACCGACGTTGAACCTTAATGACTTTCCCACGATACATCATCTCCCCTTTCCTCCCATGCAGTTCCTGACTCCTTCTTTCCCCTGCTTTAAGCTCCTCCTCTTCCCACTTGTCTGAGGCCCATATAATGCCCAGATTCGCCACTTGAAAGACAGGCATTTCACAAGGAGAACCACATCTCCTTCCCATGCGCTTCCCGTGCGTCTGCTGTTTTGGGTACGGAACGCCATCTTGCTCGTAGCGGCTGTTCATTCTCAATCTGACATATCGAGACTCTCAAAAATGTAGCAGATGAATGGGAAGGGGACGGAAGGGAGGGCCAAAATCGTCAATGATTCCGGGGCCACTACTAAATATTAGGTTTTCCTTCTTCCCTTCGGGACTCAAACCTATAATTTATTAGTGGCCCCTTCATCATTGATGATGCGCCTGATATCTCAAGACTGGAGGGGGACATTCATCATGAACATCGAATACCACTAATAAACCAGATAAGGTCCAAATAAACACGTACTAATCAGATCAGTTTAATATCAAAACAAAATATAAAAAGGGGTTACAGGCGGCGTTTCTTAAAGGAAGCCTGTGGTGTTAGCACCTTTACGTTTGATAGAACAGTTGGTGTAACACAAAAATAAACTATTCATTTAGCTTATACATCCCAAGATAAATGAACAACTCATTATTATCCAAATTTGCTAATATGTTGGCCTATACATTCATGGCCTCAGGTACTGTATTACCAAAATATTTGTACTCTCACTCTAATCCTAATCCTTAAGATTATTGAGTATATTAGAAACTCTATTGCATCCATAGTGTTAACATAAAAAATAAAAATTTCCTGAGTAGACTTACTTTAGTCTAAGGAACAGATTATCACATGACCTTAATACTCGTTACATTTAATTTCACTTCAGAGGCAGGTAGAGTCCTTAGCTAGGATACTCCCCCCCCCCCCTTTTCATTACAAAAATAGCTTAAAACTAGACTTTCTGTCTTAATGCTACACTGGCGGACAGACCAGTTAAATCCAAAAACGGTGTCCTAATTGCTGTGAGGTGATTCCTTAATGTGACAACTGACAACTTTTGAATATCAAATAGGAAATTTAAGTAATTAAACACCAGAGCCACTGAGAACTGCTGTTGACCAGTTTCTACAATCCAGGTAGTAAATGATTTCCAGTGTGATTGGTACTGTCGTCGGGTTGATTGAGCATACTGATTAATCAACTTGTGAGTCACTGTTTCCCCAAACTGGCCTAGCCACTTGGCCTTCTGAATATACACAAGGCAAAAGTCAGCGAGGTCTTGAGGTTTCCAATTGTCTCTAAGTGGAAGTACGAGATCGGGAGCGACACCGGGTTCTCGCACCACATCTTCAATTGGTTGTACCACACTTGAGCCGGCCACAAGGGCGCGATCATCGAGACCATGCCCCGATAATCCCGTAGTTTGTGAACTACTTTGCACATTAAGGATGCGTCTGGAAGTGGAAACAGATAAATGGAGCTCCATTTGTTCCACTCTACCAGAAATGCGTCCGGACCCCCCGCCGGAGTCAGACTCTGGCGTGTGAGGTACTGAGGCAGCCTGTGGTTTGCCTCTGACGCGAACAAGTCCACTTGTGGATGGTAGGGTTCGTCAATCATCTTTTGAAAGATGTTTTGTCTGAGAGCCCATTCTACTTGAGTGCTCTGTCTCCAAGACAGAGCATCCGCCCATACATTCGCCACACCGGGCAGATACGTTGCGTGAAGATAAATCCCGAGCCTCGTGGCTAGTCGAAATATCTTTTCCGACAACCCTTGTAACACTCGAGATCTCGCTGACCCTTGCTTTTGAATGCATGTCACTGCAGTCAAATTGTCCATTCTGTAGGCTAGGGACTTTCCCGCCTGGCTCATGCCGTGCTCCTGTAAAAAGAATCGTGGGACTAGCAACTCCTTGGCATTGATATGAAGATGATTTGATGTTGACCATCGACCCTGACCCTGATGGCCTAAGTTTGATTGGTAACCCCATCCCAGGGTTCCTGACGCGTCTGTATCTACCCAAACCGTCGGAGGTGGAGCTGTCCAAGTCAAGAAGGAGTGAATTACTTCTGGCTTCGCCCAAGCCTCCAGGAGGTTGTGGATTAAAATTGGAATTGTCCTCAGTGTTTCCGCCGGTGAAAGTGGAAAACACCTGTTTCCTTCCAAGATAATTCTTTTGACCTTCAGACGACCTAACGGTACCGTCAGCTGTATCCAATTGAGTGAGCCTACCAGATATTCCCAGATCTTTCTCGTTGTTGTCCGAGAATGAAGAAACCGAAAGAGTTTCCTGCGAACACTCTGACTCAGAGTTAGTAACTCGGTATCCCAGATAAGGCCCACCCACTGGATTTGCTTGGTGGGAATGAGAGAGGACTTTGCTAAGTTTACCCTGAACCCTAAGGCCGCTACATGGTCTAATACTAGTTGAACATGATGAAGGCACATTATCTTGGATTGGGCTACCACTAGCCAATCGTCTAGGTACCATAAAATCATGATTCCCTGTTTGAGCAATGGTAGCAAAGCCTGTCGAACTAATTTTGTGAAAACTCGGGGTGCTAGATTTAATCCAAAGGGCATTCTTTGAAAGACAAACGTTTGATCCCCGTTGCATAAGGCTAGAAACCTCTGACAACTTTGTTGATTGGGACATGTCAATAGGCGTCTTTCAGATCTATTGAGCACATCCAGCCCTGCGGCGGGAGTGACAACCTGATCTGATTCACTGTCAGCATTCTGAATGACTGATTGTGAATGTGGGTGTTGAGATATGAGAGGTCGATTACCTGCCTCATCTGAACACTGTCCCTCTTTGGCACCAAAAACAACCGGGATATGAACACTGGCATTGACATAGGACTGGGGATTATGATCTGCTTTTGTGCCATCTCTTTGATAATGGATCCCACCTTCAATGAAACCTGATTGAATTCTGTGGGGAAACGTAAATGGGGTCGCCGGGACCACCGCCACGAGAGACCTTTGCGGACCACTGTCCTTGCCCATGTTCGCCGGGGCCATGCCCAGAAATAATCTCGGAAGTTGCCAGTCACATGACTGGTCTTGTCCGGCAGTACTACTCTCGAATCCGTCTCGCCTTGCCTTGGCACTGGGAGTGAGAGAGCCTTGTGGTGTCTCAGTTTTTTGAGGAGGATTGTGACTCTGACTTTGGCATGGGGGGATGAGAGGTCTTGCTACCATCGCTACTGGGTTTACCCCTATGTTGGCCCCAAAACCACCTCCCTCTACCCCTGAAGTTACCGCGCCCTTTAGGTGCCCCGGTATGAGCAGGGGTTGTGAAAGTCTTGGCTGACTGATTGAACTGTGACTGGCCACAAAAGGACCTCTTAGTTCTGAAATTTTGTTTAGCTGCCTGCTCACCCTTGGATTTAGCAGTGGTGGCAGGTTGTGCGTCTAGGAGAAAAGTAACTGTTCTCCATGCTTCGTTAGAGACTAAGGTAGATGTAAAAATATTGGATAAGAGCAACCTTCTACCAATCTCCGCCGGAAGTCTCCTCACCAAATACACTCTTGTATCTTGGCGCACCCGTACAGCCTCAAAGATAGTTGTCCGAACGTCGCCGAGAGACTGAATCGAGTTTTAGAGGAGGAGGCGTCTGGTCAGAGAAAGAGCCTTCTGGGTTCCGGCGTCCCTAACCGACTCAGTCGTCCGAGCCAGAGAGGCTCCAAGTTGGTGGCTTAGAAGGTATTGAGACGCCAGCCTCCAGGCTTTCTGTCTCATTTTATAATCTTTGTCGATCTGAGTCTGTGTGGGAGGACAAAATGGTTCAGGTAACTGGAACAAAGATAGTTTCGGGGCCCCAATAAAATAAAAAATATGTCGGGGAATCCCGTCCGCCTTGCCTACTGACATAGAAAACCAATGATTGTCTTCTGACGGAAGTTGATGACTACTTTTGTTGGTAATGGTGCTGGCAAACAGCTGGGCCTCATGTCCCCAAGCAACCCACTGCCCATACTCCCCTTCCTTAACATGAACTAATGAGGCCCCATGAGAGTCCCTGAAAGGATTGGAATTTAGTTCTGGGGTCAAACCCTGCAACACTTTTAAATCATTCATCCCATCAGTTTTAGTCCAGTCAGAAAACAGTTTTCTGGCGGAAGTAGGAGGCAAGGCGGGGGATTATTATTATTATTATTATTATTATTATTATAGAAGCTGTCTAAGCCTCCCAACAGGGTGCAGATACACCTATAAAAGATGAATCCCCACAAAATACCCGTAAGTACTGGAGAGAGACTAAGACAACTAAGAAAAAGGAAAAGGGCTACAGTAGTTAGAGAGCCCAGAAGAAAAGATTAGTTTGTCAATTAAAACACCATTCTAAAAAGAATAAAAGCAAATCATGATTAAAACAAACATTTACTGCTGTAATAAAACATTAACTCTGGACTTAAAAGCTGAGATATGGGTTGACTGTACAACCTCGTTTGGCAAATGATTCCAAAAGGGAATCATTGAAGGAATAAAACACCGAGAAAACTGAGATGTAGAAACATTAATTGGAGTCATGGCAAGGTCATTAAGACTCCTCGTAAATCTTGTTGCACGAATTGGAATAAAAGGTTCTGGTAAAACACTATGTAATGGATGCCGAGTATTGTTAAATTTGTTAAATAAAAGACTAAGGGCACCAACCCGACACTGATGATGAAGATCAAGAGATAGAGCAGGGAGAATAAATTTAATAGAATTAAGAGCTTTATCAAGCAATTTCAAATGACAGTCAGCAGCCGAGTTCCAAACAATTATTGGGATGGAATTTGTGCTGTACCTAGTATCAGTGCATTACCACAAGCCCACCGAAACGTCAATAAAATACCCTCATTGTTCCCTGATTAAATAGCACTGTATGAATATTCCCATATTCAAAATATGCTATAGGGGTGCAATGCCTGGTGAGTTATCTGCTCAACAGGTGGCGTTGTGTGTGTGTAAGTGTGAGAGTCCGAGTGTAGGGGGTGAGACAGTGAAGCACGGGAACGAGGTGGCTTCAGAGATGGGGTCGTTTCGGGCCATGAGTGAGCACCGTGCCTCATGTGAAGGCAAGATGGCAGGTGCTCGTTGTACTCTACGTGCTTCACATGTCTCACTCCCTAGACTGGAACAAGACCTCACAGGCTTCACTGTTCATTGTAAAGCGGTGAATGTTAAGGCTCTCAGCCTATGCCCGAGAGGCAGTAAGTTGGAATATAGAAAAAAAGAAAAAAAAACCAAAAAAAAAAACAGGAGAGCAATACTCAAAATGAGGCAAAATAAAAGCAAAAAAATATTTTATGACTGTGGTTTCACAAGCGAATGTTTTTTAACACTTGCGAAGTAAACCAATCTTTTGAGCAATAGTAGAAGACAAGGAACGAATATGCTTCTCAAATGTCAACTTAGGATCGAGAGTCACTCCAAGCAAACGCAAACCTGACACATCCTCAATTTGTTCACCAGAAACATGCAAACAAGGATGAGGAGGAGCCAAAGTACGTGATCTACTGATTATCATGGAGTGAGTTTTCTTAGCATTAATTAAGCATCATACCCCAAAGTTCACACCAAGAGGTAATCTTAGCCAAGTCCCTGTTTAGAGATGCTGCAACTTCGATTCTACTCTCTGGAGATGGAATTGATGAGTATAAAGTTATGTCATCGGCATAAAAAACTAGTTTATTTTCAAGCTCAGAGCACAAGCAAGCAGTAAAAATAATAAAAAACAGAGGCCCAAGCACACTGCCCTGTGGAACACCCGAAACAACAGTCACAGAAACAGAAGTGCACCCATCAACGACAACATGCTGAGACCTGTCTGTCAAAAATTCTTTAAAAATAGATAAAAGACGACCACCAATACCATGAAGTTGCAGCTTATATAAAAGGGCTTTATGATTAACAAGATCAAAAGCAGAACTAAAATCAATAGCCACAACACGAGATTCATACCCTTTGTCCAACGAAGACTGAAGATCATGAGATAAAGTTAAAAGCGCATCGCAAGTACCCAAACCTTTGTGAAAACCAAACTGTGAATTGGGTATTATATCAAGACGATTACAGTATGAAGAAAGGCATCTAGCTAAAAGCCTCTCAAAGATCTTTGAGAGAATAGGCGTTATGGATATAGGACGATACTCAGATGGGGATGACGAAGCAGTAGCTCCCTTCGGAATTGGAGTGATGCTAGCTTTTCGCCAGCAAAGAGGAAAACTACCAGATTTCAAGAGCAACCTAAATACTATAGCCAATTTAGGTGCTGACAACAGCAATCTTCTTAAAGAAGAGAGGGAAAAATCCATCTCGGTCAATCCCACCATAAGTGTCAAGATCCAATAAATATTGTCTCAATTCAGCTGATTTGAATGCTATCGACTTTAGATTAGGACTAGGGAAACATGTCAAGGGCAATTGCAATTCCTGATCACTCTGCTTACCTATGAAAATATTAGAAAGCATATTACCCTTAGTTAATGGATCAAAAGAGATAGAACCATCAGAATCACGAAGTGGAGGCATGGTGGAGTCAATTCCAAATAGTGAGGCCTTAAGTGAGGCCCACCATTTATGTGGCTGAGTAGCACCTGCGAGAACTTCCTGCAAATGGGAATTGTAATCCCTCTCGGCTGTACTATATACTCTCTGCGCAACTGACCGAAGATGTACATGGTCATCCCAAAGCAACTGGGTTCGATTACGTCTCCAGCGGTGATATGCAGCCTGCTTGTTATTATATGCACGCTTACAGTCATTGAACCAAGCTTTATCTTTAATACAGGATTTGATTAACTTAGAAGGGACTCTTCTTTGCAGGATGTCTAAGAGAGAGTTATTGAGGGACGAAACAGGGTAATCAGATCTTAGTATGTGATTCCAGTGGATATTGGTAACATCATCACATACATTTTCCCAATTAACTCGAGATTTAAGATAGACTTTACGAGATATAGTGATATCTGGCACAGTAAATTCAAGATTGATTTTACAGGTTACGGCATTATGGTCAGAAGTACCTACAGGAGCAAGAACTGCAGTCTCCACAACACCAGGAGCATCTGCTAAGACAAGATTGTGAGTACACAAAGAATTCAGTATTAAAAAATGTTGGGATGGCCTTAATAACAACATCAAGTACCTCTCCCGACTGGTTCTTGGCCCGTAACTTTTTCTTTTCACTTGCCTCTATAACCCAGTGACTCGGGACAGGTAACTCACCTGTAACCGTGGGTTGTGCGAGCTCGGGGCGCAAAGGCTGAACATCTGACTAGGAAGTATCCGGTCCATACAAGACTGGCATAGGGCCATTTTTTCTGGGGATGGACTTGTCTAGTGGGGGGGGGGGTAACAATTCTGAAAACAATTTCAAGTTAGACTGCAAGAGAGCAGGGGTACCTGGAGTCAGAACCACGGGATTGACAGTGAAAGTAGGGGGAGGAGAAGTTACGGTAACTTGAGGATGCACTAACACTTGCCCAAGAGGTCGCACCGCCGGGGCTACTGGTGTTGGAGTAACAGCCTGTCGCTCACTCTTAATCTGCCTCATAAAATCAAACAGCTCTTGCAACTGATCCTTTACCACAAAAACCCCACTATCCTGATCAGACTGGGACGCGGACTGTGACATCTCTGAGCTCTGCGTTTCAGATAGCTGAGAAACTGGCCGTTGGCTAGGCGCCAGTTCCTCAATATATACCCCTTGTTGGTATATGTGTGAACCCGGTGACCGGGTTGAGGGGGCTGGTACAGTCTCCGACCGAGACTCGCCAACCCGGGCAGCGGTTTCGTATGTATCTGTTTGTGAATGGTCGGAAACGCCGGGCCCAGACAGATTGATAAAATTTAAATCTGGGATCTCAAACATGGTGGATTCCTGAACAGATGAATGCCGGTCTGGGGAGCTGTCATGTCTCCGCCGGTGAGAAACTACACTGCCATTTCTTTCCCTCCCTAACACAGGTAAAACAGCAGGTTCCGGTGCAGGATTAAGGGGAATAGTAAATCGGGGGGAAGAGCCTGAGACAGAAATAGATGTGTCTCTTGATGCCTCGCTCCTAGAGGATATAGTTTTCCTGAGCCGTCTTCTTTCCTGATGAGGAGGACTTCCTATGCCGGCTCGACTTTGGCTTGTCTCCGGCGGATAATGCGGAGTCAAAGTTCGAGCGAGACCTCTTAGCAGCCTGGTCATCTGACGGGGGCTTAGGCTGTGGCAAAGGTGATCTTGACCTATCTCACCGGCTGGCTGAAGCTAGTTTCTCCGGCGGATCTTTGGTCCGAGGTCGCTTTCAGTGGCGGGAGGAAGTGTCATCCGAAGAAGATCCCGGAGGGGGTGAAGTAACAAATGAACTCTTTAACGAATCCTCAAGAATTTGGTCATCCAATTGAAGGGATTTATGAGCAACTGTCTTACAGTACGTTACAAATTCAGATTTAATGTGTAGCAGGATAGTCTTGCATTGACTATCTTCATGGTTAATCAAGGCACTGCGGAGGGCTGAACACTTGGGACAAGATTGGGATAACCAACGACCTCTCGAACGGTCTAGGCAAGGGACACACCTTACACAGAGTAAGTGACCAATAATAGCTAAACTTTGACTGCCCAGAGCCGAACAGAAAGAGTAATTACTCTTATCCCAACTCTGTTCCTCATTCATATCAATGATCTCATATCTACCACTCATAATCCAATACATTCCTACGTAGATGACTCAACACTCCACAGTTCCTTCACATTTACCAATTCTTTCACCCAAACCGATCTTATAAATTCAAAAATAAACACTGCAATTTCTCTGAACCAGGACCTTTCTAGAATTGAAGAATGGGGACAAAAGAATCTAGTTTCCTTTAATGCACAGAAAACCAAGTACATTCAATTTTCTAACCGACAGAATCTCACTGATTCCATATATTTTTTAATGATGTAAATATTCCCACTTCCCCTAGTATTGACATTCTCGGTGTAACATTAACTACTAACTTGAGCTGGACACATTATGTTAGAAGCATTGCTAAGAATACCTCTAAAAAACTGGGACTCCTGTACAGAGTTCGAGAATTCTTCACTGACGAGCAGTTGGCCGTAATATATAAAAGTCATGTGCGTTCTCAGATGGATTACTGTTCACCTCTGTGGAGTGGAAGTGGAGTGGTTGCATTGAGGCAGTTGGACAAAATTCAAAATAAAGCTATTAGATTAATCAATAACCCTGCAATCACACAGGACCTTCCTACATTATCCATACGAAGAAACGTTGCATCCCTTGCATTATTCTACAGATATTTTCACAGCAATTGTTCCGAGGAACTTGCTTCAATTGTGCCGCCTCTCCACATCTCTCCCCGTAGAACTAGGGCAGCTGAGAGCGCCCATGAATTTACACTTTCTCCTCCACAATGCAGAACTTCTGCTTATCAAAATTCATTTATCCCTAGAACTACTACTCTTTGGAATTCACTTCCCTCGAATTGCTTTCCACAAACTTACAATCTACAAATGTTTAAATCCAGTTGTTACAAACATTTTATGAATGGAGGATGCCTTTAGGCACATGGACCTTTTTGTTGTATCTGTGTTTTTCCTTCCTCCGTTCATTGTCTCTTTATAAAAAAAAAAAAAAAAAAAAAAATCCACGATTACACTCCCCACTGCCACAGAGATATTAACCTTCCTAGGTGTCTCACGTTCGAACCTGTGTGAGAGAAAATTCCAAGAATCAATGCTCATAAGGACACGCTAGGCTGGAAAAGCTAAGATAAATATATCTCCACGTAAAAAAGAATAAAGCTTTAAATAACACTTAAACAATCTTAATTCCCCTTATGTTAAAAACATTCCTCAGAAATGTAATTGAGTATTGTGTAGCCGATCATGTGCTACTAAAATCTGTTAACTTCTTACCCCAGTGAATAACACTGACCTAACCCGTCTTGTGATGCAAGAATCAACCCCGGAGACCAACGCTAAAACGGAATTTTGATTCTAAGCCCGGCAGACAAATCGCCAACAATAAAGCAAAACAGTTGTTGTTGTTGTTGTTGTTCCCTAAGCTGCCTGGCCGAACAGCCCCGAGTCCCTGAGAAAGGCCATGGCCACGATCGGGCTTTCCCACAGAGCTCTCATTGAGTGTAGATTGTGTTGTTGGCATAAGTGGTTGTGTGAAATGCAGTCTTCTATGATGTGTTTAATGGTATGGGGTGCTGTGTTACATCCCAGGCAGGCGTCGACAACGGAGTCATCCAGTCTCTTCTGATAGCTCAGGAGAGCTGGATGGTGTCCGCATCTCAGCCTGGCCAGGTGGACTCTGTCCTCGCGAGGAAGGGAGGATTCGGAAGGATGGATTTCGGGAGGTCGTGCATGCAGCTGCGTGTTGTCTGTGAGTGAGTGGATGGATCGGTGAGAGATATGAGTATGGATGTGCTTCTGGAAATTGGTTCGGGGTGGGCAGGGAGGGAGAGAGGACAATAATTGTGTGTGATACCGTGTGCTGGGTGTTGTTTTGATATTTCTTGGTGTCTGTGGGTGTGTTGCCATGTAGTTTAGTGGGTGGTCTTGGTTCATGGAGGCTGCTGCCAGGAATTGAGTGCCTCTCATGTCCAGATGGTCTTTGACTTTGAGGATTTTGGTTTCTTGATGTAGGTGATCTGTGGGTGCAGTAGCTGTGCAGCCTGTAATGATCTTCAGGGCTTTGTTTTGAATAGTCTGTAAGGTCTTATGATGTGTTTCAGCTAGGTTAGAAGCCCAGGCTGGGCTTGCGTATTCCATCACTGATCTTATATATTGTTTATATACTGTGGTGGTAGTTTCTTTGTTGTGTCCAAATTTTGTGTGAGCAAGTGACCTGAGGGCGTTAAGTCTGGGTGTCAGTTTCTTTTTAATGTTTGTGGTGTGCTGTTTGAATGTCATATGAGTATCATATGTTACTCCTAGGATTTTGGGTGTGTGTGTATGTGTTAGGGGAGTGTTGTTTATGGTGAGTTGAGGGATGTATTCGTGTTCTCCTGTCCAACTTGTGAGCAGGGTTGCGGTGGATTTGGCTGGGGCTAGATTAAGTCTGTTTGTAGTGCACCAGCCATGTAGTGTGTTGAGATAGGGTTGAAGGAGATCTGTTGCTCTTTTTGGGTCATGGTGTGTGCATGTAAGTGTTATGTCATCTGCATAGGAGGCTAAGTTTATTTGGGGCGTATTGGGTGTAGTTATATCGTTCATGTACAGATTGAAGAGTGCAGGCGATAGGACGGATCCTTGTGGGACTCCGTTTGAAAAGTTTCTGATTTTAGATGACTGACCGGCAAAAGATACGTGTGCACATCTGCCTGCTAGGAAGTTGGCCAGCCACCTTTTTGTGTTGTTGTGCATGTTTGTGTTGTAGATTTTGTTTGTTAGGTTGTGGCGGGGGATGGCATCGAAGGCTTTACTAATGTCGAGTGTGGCTAATAGTGATCTGTGTGGTGGTCTAGCTGAGTTGATGCCGTCGAAAGCTCTTTGTGTAAGGTCTGTGAGAAGAGTGTTTGTGGAGTGCAGTGGCCTAAAGCCATGTTGTGTTGGAGCTAGGGGTAGGTCAGGTGTAATTAGTTGTAATACTAGGCGTTCCATGACTTTGGAGGGGGAGCAAAGGAGTGTGATGGGGCGGTGCGAGGAGGTTAGCGTGGGGTCTTTGTTGGGTTTAACTGGAAGCTACAAGATCGGGATGGGTGAGTTCGTTTCCCGGCTCAGCCGTTATTTGCGCGGCGACAGTGGCTCCCCACTTTTTAATATCAGCCGGCGTAACGTTCGTCTGTCCCAAGCAAAAGAACGTTTGTTTTGTGAAGTTTCTTGGCGGCGGAAAACGTAATTACGAGGGAAGGCGTAGCCGTAACCCTTCGAAACCCGATTTGGTTTAGTAACATGCCGGTTCATCCGGAATCATACTATATGCCTTAAACAACACAAACCAAATTCATTGCAATCCCGTACCAGTCGAGGAATACTGAATATTAATATAACTCAGAGTGTTTCCCGGCGGAGAAACTACGCGAAACACTCTGAGACACGTTGTTATGTAAGTCTTACTTGAAAAAAAAAAAAAAAAAAAATCCCGCCAGAAGGGCCAACCCTTCAATATATATAGGGATGAACAATGTGTACATACATGGCATGGTTATACATCATAAACAATCAATAATCAATGATAACACTCCCTAACCATATATATATGCAACCTAATGAGGCCAACTAGATGGGAGCATTGGCGATGAGTTCCGTCAATAGCACAAACCTGCGATCCAGCGTTGACCCCGCCACATGTAGAACACACGATGATAAAGTTGCAGAGCAGTATGGCTCCGTGCCGGACCCCTCAGCTAAGTGAGAAAATCCAACGGCACTAGCCCACGAAGCATACTTGTTGCACACCCTGAAGGGACCGAGTAACAGGCTCCAGTTCACCCTAAAAGAAGCCTCATGACTACACAGTGAACTAATAGTGGGCTAGGGTAATAAATTAAAACACATTGGGCAACTTGCCTTATCATAACAAGAACACCACCTAACACGAATGCTTAGACCCAGAAAAACAGTCTCCAGGGCCCGTATTTAACACTTCAGCCTACACCTAGTCGATAATCTAACCTAACTTCAGCACTATCATGTACAAATGAGTAAGGACTCACTAGCACTAAGGAAAGGTGACGAACAAGATGAGGCAGGAGTGCCAGGGACACACGTCCACCCTGAGCGGGCCCGGAGAGAATAAGAATGAACAGCCGCTACGAGCAAGATGGCGTGCCATACCCAAAACAGCAGACGCACGGGAAGCGCAGTGCTAGATCAAGTTTAATTTGTTATCGTTATTTTTATTTTTTTTACTAGTTTTTCTAGTAGTGGTACCCACATCATAAGGACGAGTCCGTGAGTGGTTTTTGTAAGAGCGTTTCGCTCACGATGTATGGCAATCGTATTTGAGTTCTCCCCGGGCGGGAAGTTTGAACTGCAAGCTAGAGTTAAGATTGGCCATTACCTACGTTAAGGCACATCGTCAATGATGAAGGGGCCACTAATAAATATAGTTCCATCCTTCTGCTGATCCCTGCTGGCTCCTGAAATAGCTGTTCCCTGTTGACTCCTGAAGTAAGCAGCCTCCCCCCCATGACCTCTGATGTGGCCCTCCCATGTTTGGCTCCTGAAGTAGTCGTTCCTTGCTGAATCATGAAGTAAGCACCCTGAAGATCCCCACAGCAGCCACCCCCATCGACCCCTGAAGTGACCCTCCCGTGTTGGACCCTGAAGTAGTGGCCCTGATTGACTCTGGAAGTGTAAGTGGTACACCGACATGTCACCCTAAACAATGGCGAGACCTACCGTTTGTGCAACTGGGATACAAAGAGGTTAACCGGAAGTACAACCGCTCTCCGCCTATGTGAGTAAGCCTACTCAAGCCTAGAATTGCGTGCCGCTCTAACATAAGTCCCCTTGTTATAGTGTAAACTAATATCAGTGTACTGTATAACTCATTTGAATTTCATACTGTTACGAGTGGTTCGATTCAAGTCAGACGAATGCGCATATATAAATATTCCCATAAAGTATAAAATTGGGAGTAGGGACTTCATGTTAAATTTTCTTTCTCACACAATGAGCTATATGTATCAATATAATTTATAGCCCTAAAACCCCTTAGAACAAAATAAACGGAGAGTGATGTACAATTCTGCGAGTGCGAGAGCATCAAGGGTTCTCTTGTGCTATTATATTCATATAAAGCAAACTATTGACAATAGAAAAATTCTGATTGCATTTTTGGAAAGTGTGTGACAAATACTTGTTATTTCATATATTAAAAACTCTTGTCATTACTCAACATTTTGATTTATGACAGTACAAAGTTGAAATATGTTGAAAAACTTAAAATATTGTTAGTCTGCATCACTTTTATTGATGATAATTTATTTTTTGTGGGTTTTTGCTTCTGTAATACAGTAGATTGGCCTTTCATCTTTCAATTGAGATATAATAGATTGTAATATACATAATTTTTGTTACTCTAAATAAACGTGGAACTAATTTTTTGGGTACGCACGGATAATAATTATTTGCCACGGCCCACGTACCAATTTTTATTTTATTCATATAAATGCCGCTATTGATGATGAATACATTCTGATGACACATTTGGAAAAAGCATGAACAATTCTTCTTATTTCATTAACAACAATTATTGCTCAGCATGTAACAAAATAATTACCGCAGAAACTCAGAAAAACTATTCAATACATCTTTTATATTGATTTGCAGTATGATAATTTGCTTGTATGGGAGTTTATTCTGGTTTTTATAATAGAATGAGTCTTGTTCTATCTTTGGATGTATATTGCATTGCATGTTGAGGTGATTATTGGGGTTAAAACAGAGCGATAACATAATTGTATCGCTTTGCATTACTGTAGTTCAAATAGCGCTTGGAAGTGAACAGTAGTGCTACTTACGCTTAAGTTTTAGTGAGAGCGAGAGGGTCCTTGTGCTAACTCCTAATGTAATAGAGACTATAGTGTGTACCCTCAGTGAAAGTGCATCTATTTCACCCTTATTTATTAACTCAAGGACTGCTGCAAACCACACTTGAGGCTTTGCTGGAAGACTGCAGCAAGCCACACTTGAGACACAGTAATAAACATGTACAAAAAAAGTGCCAGTGGCGGGAAATTGAGTGACAAATAGGACTAAATGGCATCTCTCCATACCAACACCTGGAGAGTACGTGGCACCCGGTTTTCAACACATTCCCCTCTTTTTTCGGTCCAACTTTATAACCCAAGAGTAAACCAATTTTCCCAGGATTTCATCCACTCAACAAATATACTCTGGGATTTTCTCCTTCATTCTATCTCTGCTTCATCATACGACTTAAACCATTACAAGCTCAGGGTGTCCAGACATTTTGACTCTGACGATCCTTAAATTTTGTGTCTCTATTTAGTTTTTATTTAATTTATTTATTTATTTTATTATTATTATTATTATTATTATTATTATTATTATTATTTTTTATTTTTTTTGTTTTTTTTTAGGGGGGGGGGGGGGGCGGGCGCTCTGCATTACAGGCAGCTTTGCCCTTTGTCTCCTTCTCACACAGTAAAACACAATAAAATCAATAACGAACTCTTTTGATAAACTTCTTGAACGAACGACAAATATACCATTACTTTAGTTAATGTTTACTCTCTTGATTTTATCATTAGGAAGTGTTCAAATATTCATGACCATGACTGTACTAAATTTAGATTTCTGTGAATCTGTTTGCTTTCTAAAGTGATGTTGATACAATCAGGTACATTTATCAGGCTTTACCATTGCAATTGTATATATTATATACGATATCCTTATTTTTTAGATGAATAATTTAACTGATGCGGAATTGAGCAATTTGCTTCATAATGATAGCATAGGCAATCATTTTGTTTCATTTGATTACTTTGAGCTACTACAGTTTAATCCTTTTACGACTAATAGCGAGACTGAGATTCTTAATAATTATGATCCAGACAATATCCTTCTCGTTGACCTATCTCTTCCCAGAACTGAATACTATCATCAACTTGAGTTTGAAAAGTTTTTACATAGTAATTCCACTAAGTTAACAATCTTATTTCACAACATAAGAAGTATACCCAGAAACCTAGATCTGTTTTTAGTTCAACATATTTGGCTGTTCAAAATAAAGTACAAATATTGGGATTTTGTGAAACTTGATTGTCCGATGATGTTCAACATTTATACAATATGAATGGCTTTACTTTATTTACCAATTAACAGGAACCACCAAGGAGGAGGTGTTTGTTTGTTTGTAAGAAGCTATTTAAGATGCAAAACTACTGACCGTTTGTGTGTTAAGAACGAATGCTTTGAATCTCTGTTCGTTAAATGTGTGATAGGCGAAAAGCTTCATCTAATTGGTATCATATATCGACGTCAATGTTCGAATATAAACTTGTTTAATGAATTGTTTGATTTGTTTTTAAAGGAAATTACTAAAACTAAGAAGAGGTGTTATAATTATATTGGGCGACTTTAATATTAATCTACTGAATTATGAAAACAACAAAGGAGTTCAATATTTCACTGATATTATTTTCGAGCATGGATTTTATTCTTGCATTAATAGACCAACTTGAGTTAGTAATGATTGTGCGACAATAATTGATCACATTTGGTCTAACGATTTAACATTAACATCCAATAATGGCATATTGATCACTGATGTGTCAGACCACTTTGCCCCTTTTGTTAGCTGCACTTATTGTGATAAATTTTCAGATAATGATAAAACTATAAAGTTTAAAGATTATAAATCACTTGATGCCACACTTTTGAACACCGGTATGGAAGAAGCATTGCAGGATTTTCAGATTGTTGGAGATGATGTGAACACAACATTTAATTGCTTTATAAACAAGATAGGCAGGGTGGTGGAAGAAAATTTTCCATGGAAAATTATAAAGATCTTGTAAGAGTCAGTCTAAGCCATGGGTCACTAAGGAAATTGCCGATCTAATAAAAAGAAGACATAGCTTATACATAAAATGTGTTACAAAACTAATTACTTTCGGAGAAGAATACTGACAATTTAGGAACATGGTGAATAATAAATTGGCTACTGCCAAGAAACAATACTTTTTATCTAAGTTAAGTTCGGCATCTGGAGATAGCAGAAATACTTGGAAAGTGATAAACAACCTTTTACAGCTTAAAACCAATAAAACCAGTATTGATGAATTGGAAATTAACAACGTCAATGAATCTAACCCCTCTGTTATTTGCAATCATGTAGACTCACATTTTTGTTCTATAGGAGAAACATTAGCTGACTTACTACCTTCTTGTCAAACATCTCCTGTCGACTACTTGACAGGACAGTACCCAACTATTCTGTTAAATCCCGCCACTTTTAATGAAGTAACTGATATCATAAATGATCTTAAATACTCTAGCCCAGGATTTGACGGAATTGATGCAAGAATTCTCAAGTATGCATGTACAGCTATATCTCCATTGTTGTCAAAATTAATAAATTTATCTTTTCATACTGGAGTATTTCCCGATAAGCTAAAAGTTGCAAAGATCATACCTATTTATAAAGGAGGAGATCGGCTACAAGTCTCTAATTATCGACCCATATCTATCTTATCAGCTTTAAGTAAAATTATAGAACGGCTTGTATATGACCGCTTGATGGCTTTTTCTATTACAAACAATATCCTGAATGAAAATCAGTTTGGCTTTCGAAAAAACTATTCACCTCAATCAGCCACAATAAAAATGTTAAATGATGTAATTTGTGCAAATAATCAAGGTACTTATACCATAGGCATATTTTTAGATTTACGAAAAGCTTTTGACACTATAAACCACACAATTTTACTTAAGAAATTATAATTTTATGGAATGAGAAATGAGACTTTGATGTGGTACTCTAGTTATTTAAGCAACAGACAACAGTTTACGGAAATAATTGGTATAACATCTACTTTTGAACAAATTGTAACCGGGTGTACCGCAGGGATCTACCCTGGGACTTCTTCTGTTCCTTCTATACATAAATGATCTAGTGCATTCATCAAATATTTTGAAATTCATGTTATTCGCTGACGATACTAATGTATTTTACTCTGGAAGCAACATGCAGTCTCTAGCTCATACTGCTCATAGACTGCCGTGGTGTAATTGATTAAAGCGTCGGCTATCGTTCTGATGGTCGATGGTTCGATCCCTACTGAGAGACTAGAAACATTTAGTGGCTCACGTGTATTTGTGATATATTATATATATATATATATATATATATATATATATATATATGTTGAAATCCATATTTTCAATTTCATTAATAATTAAAACAACTTTGTATATTCCCCTCTTTTCCTGCGTTTGGTTAAACTAAACATATCTAACCCTTTTAGATGTTCTATATATGACTTATTTCTTAGTCTGGGAATATTTTTCGTTACTCTCCTCTGTATTCTCTCCAGTTTATTGAAGGGCTAAACAACGTCTATTAGTACACTGTAAACATGTTGTGTAAAATATAGAACATGCAACTGTAACAGTATTGATACAGATAATAAATGGATTCATTGAATACTATTTTAAAAACATGACAAGTTTGGTATTTATTGCAGAACGCAGTGACAAGAAGATTCATAAACATATTTCAAAATCCTGAAATACGCGTTTTAATTGTTGCACTTGTTACACTTGATGCGATCATTACACATGTTTTGCGTACCAGATCTGTTACACTCGATTTGTTTTATATGGCGCTTAATTTGTTTCAGTGCAGTTAGAAGACAATAAAAGTTGCCTATAGATTGAATTGGGTCAAACTTTCTTCATTAACCCGTGGAGCCCCGGCTAGTTTTGTAATGTTTGCGCACCAGAACCCGGCCGGTTTTCAAAAAATGGTTTTATTCCAGAAACAATAGCGAATGGGTTAGGAATGAAGGAAAAACCACGAAAAACCGCTCAAAAAGCTTAAAAAATGGTCCTACAGAGCCCCCGAAAACGGATTTTATAAGAGTAAAAAATTGAAGGCAATTATCCCAAAAAAACAGGTTTTTGCGCGCTCGCGCGCACACACGTGGACTTTGAGAGTTTTCAACCATCGGCACGGTTGCGTGGGATACGTACACAGTTCCCATACAAATCTGAGCCCTCTTGAGTGGTTACACCTGAGGTTACGGTCGGCGCAATTAGGGTGACGCGCCAGGCGCGTCTCTGGGGCTGTGCGTTACATACATCGCCGACGCGTCAGGCGCGTCGCTGGGGCTGTACGGGTTAAGGGAAGTTTTTTTCTGAACTCCCTTCTCCCTCATGCTTACTCCTATTAGTTTTTAAGATTTTAGGACGTTTTCCCTATTAGTTTGGCGATTTTAAGACATTTTGCCCCTTTTCTTTGAGAATATTATAAGAGCTTTCGTGCCATTTAGGTGTCGATTTTGTTTCTGACGAGCGAAAGCAAGCCTGTAATTTAGAAGTAACTGGCCAAAGAAGGCCGGTGCATAACAAAATAAATAAATAAATAAATATATACAAAAATAATAATAATATAAAAATAAATCAAAAGTGCAAATTTATCTCGAAGTGGGGTATTGGGGGTTTATTTAAAACAAATTTGATGGGAGTCTAGAGAGCAAACTAAAAACCTCACCTTAATTGACGAGTTGAGGTTATATATTATTGGAAGGAATACCGATGTGATCATGATTTATATATTTTGTGTGTCCCCCTTTGATACTAAATATAGCTGTGGTTATGAGGAGTGCCGCTTCCAATGGTCCTCAAAGCAACACTCTACACGCACATCCACACACACTCACTCTCTCTCTCTCGTACTCATTCCACTCTCTCTCTCTCTCGTACTCATTCTCTCTCATCACACTACACCCACACCCACACATACTGCCTCCCCCACCCCCCTTTGCTCTCTCTCTCTCTTTGTAATTCCTTATGTTCGCTAAATATATACACATTCCACAAATGGATTGGATACCGGTACAATAACCTACAGTACATGAAATCATCTAATTATAACTTTTAAAAAACGCAAACAAAAGTCGGCTGTACTGCAAGAGGAGATAACAGCCGGATCTGTGGAGTACATGTCTCTGTTAACTCATTAAGTCATATTTTAACATATTCAGTTGGATGACGCCAATTTAGGTGTCATTCTGACAAGCTCCATACGATATTATTGAACTTATACTTTTATATAGTCCCTTTATGGTCACAGACAGGCAGCAGTATTGCCAATATAGTGCATAATTATATCAACATTACTAGTTACCTCCGTTTGTCTTTGTCTGTCTTTTTGTCAGTAAAGATACCTGAAAAAGTTATGAACCGATTTTCAAGAAATGTGGTGGGCAAATAGGATATGCACGAAGTAAAACATGATTTATTATAGGTCATTAGCAGAGTGCATGCCTCCGTTAACGTAGTTGTCTCACAAAGGTACGAACTGATTTTCACGAAGTTTGGTGGACAGATAATATAATTATGTGCTAAGGAAGAAGTTATTCAATTTAGGAAGTGATCAGTAGAGCACATACCTCCACCAGCATAGGTGGCTCACAACATTATGAAACGATGTTCATGAAATTTGGTGGGAAGATAAGATATGCACCAAGAAAGAAGTGATTCCATTTAGGAGGCCATCAGTAGAGCGTACACCTCCGCCAGCGTTGGTGGAGGTATGTGCTCTCTTGAGTGCCCCTCTAGTTGACTCTTTATTTACTGTTATTATTATGGATGGAAACAAAACATAGGATTGTATGCTTAGATAAACCCCTTATTGTTGGTAGTAATTAAATCCACCAAAACATAGGGTTGTATGCTTAGATAAACCCCTTATTGTTGGTAGTAATTACTGTTATTATTATGGATGGAAACAAAACATAGGGTTGTATGCTTAGATAAACCCCTTATTGTTGGTAGTAATTAAATCCACCAAAACATAGGGTTGTATGCTTAGATAAACCCCTTATTGTTGGTAGTAATTAAATCCACCAAAACATAGGGTTGTATGCTTAGATAAACCCCTTATTGTTGGTAGTAATTAAATCCACCAAAACATAGGGTTGTATGCTTAGATAAACCCCTTATTGTTGGTAGTAATTAAATCCACCGAAACATAGGGTTGTATGCTTAGATAAACCCCTTATTGTTGGTAGTAATTAAATCCACCAAAACATAGGGTTGTATGCTTAGATAAACCCCTTATTGTTGGTAGTAATTAAATCCACCGAAACATAGGGTTGTATGCTTAGATAAACCCCTTATTGTTGGTAGTAATTAAATCCACCAAAACATAGGGTTGTATGCTTAGATAAACCCCTTATTGTTGGTAGTAATTAAATCTACCAAAACATAGGGTTGTATGCTTAGATAAACCCCTTATTGTTGGTAGTAATTAAATCCACCAAAACATAGGGTTGTATGCTTAGATAAACCCCTTATTGTTGGTAGTAATTAAATCCACCAAAACATAGGGTTGTATGCTTAGATAAACCCCTTATTGTTGGTAGTAATTAAATCCACCAAAACATAGGGTTGTATGCTTAGATAAACCCCTTATTGTTGGTAGTAATTAAATCCACCAACGAAGTTGGAGAAGGTTATATTTTTGCCTTCGTTTGTCTGTTTGTCAGTTCGTCTGTAAACATGATATCTCCAAAAGTTTGATATCCACGCAATTTGGTGAGCAGATAGGATATGCGCCATGCAAGAAGTGATTCCATTTTGGAGTCAACCAGTAGAGCACATACCTCCGCCAGCATAGGAGGTTTACAAAGTTATGAACCGATTTTCACGACCTTTAGTGGCCAGATGTATGCGCCAAGGAAGAAGTGATCCATATTTTGGGCGATCAGTAAATCGCATACCTCTGCCAGTGTAGCCAGAGCTACACGCTCTCCTGAGTGCCTCTAGTTACTATAGCTGTCATATTTCTAGTCAATATGATAATTATACTAGTTGGTGTAGTTGCAATTAGAAGTACTGACACATTATTACGGTACTCTCATTGTAATTACAAAAAATAATGTATAATATTGACTGGCTAGGAATACAACTACACTAAATTAACAAACATGCCCAGTAGAGCCCATATCTCTGCCGACTGTGCAAACCAGAGCAAGTGTTATTTAAATTCCTCATGTCGGTGGCAGTGTTGGGTCGCTGCCATTTTGTTCCACTGACGATTTAGTCCGTGGCTCAAATGGGTAAAGCTGAGCCATGGAATTAGTCTGATTGGTATTGTTTGAGTGGCCATAAAAGTCTACGGCCTTATTTGTAGGTGGCTGATTTGGTCTACGGCCAATATGGACAAAGCCAAGTTGTTAAGTTAATGTGATCTGTATTTTGAAACAACCGTTTAGGTCCGCAGCCGTTTTTGTTTGTGGCCGTGTTGGTCCATGGTTGATACATGCTGTACGGTGTAATTAGATGGGCCGTTTTGGTATCTGTATGTTTTGGTATGGGTCCTTTTTTATTAAAGTTGTTTCGGTTAAGGACTGTTTTAGCACATGGCCGATTTGGTCCATGGGCTATATGGCCGGAGCTAAACGGCTGAATTAGCTGAGTGGCCATTTATATCTGCAGCTGGTTTGGTCTGTGCCCGTTATTGGTCTTAGGCCATATTGGCGTGCTAAGCCACTGATTCTGTTTAGGCTATTTGGGTCCATGGATGATTTAAGTAATTGCTCCAAATATCATCAATTCCGTTAAGTATGTGCTAGGTAATGGTATATTAATTTTAGAAGTTAAGCCCCTAAACCCCCAGTTGGAGTCATCCAATAAACATGATTTATTTTGTGTGAAGTCCTTATATATCCAATATGTCTCATATTGAACATCGTGATGATCGTGAACATTTCTCATGGTATATAGATTTTTTTTTTGGGGGGGGGGGGATTTTTTCCCCAAATTTAATAATTTTTATATTGGTATCAAATTAAGGCACTGACGAAGTATGATGTAAATCCGTCCATTAGTTTTTGAGAAACCCTGCTAACAAAGAGACAAACAATCAAACAGACAGATGATCACATAAGATAAATACACAGACAAACAAATTTAAAGACAGACAGACAGCAACGTTCGCAAACTTGGTGCTGATGGGGTTTGTCTAGGAATACAGCACAGTGTTCTGATACAGACGACTTTCAGTTCTAAGTGAAGGGGCCAAAGAGTACGACATTAAAAGTCGTTGACAATGCACGCGGGAATTTGTTTGTTCTTGATATAACATACAGTAGAAGGTTCTCTGCCTCCGGACTTTTTTATTCACAATATTTCTAGTTCTGGTATCAAGCCATATACATGATTCTTGCGAAATGACTGACCTTGCCTTGTCATCTCACGGTTTGGGTTATCTTTAACCTAACTTAATTAGCTGAACCCTAACCTAACCTTACTTAACTTAACTTAATGTAACCTAACCAGCGAGTTCAGGTGCGATATAACTCACTATATCCACACATACTATCACCCACGATCTATTCAAGCCACCCATAATCACTCACTACACCCGCCCACAGCCAATTTATAGTCACCAACTGTACTCACGATCACTATTTTCACTCAAATACCAACTATCTCTTGCTCTCTCCCCACAGTAATAGACATGTGCGGGAGCGTTTACTCACGAATTAAATTGCGACGCCAGTTTTGCTTCGACGTGACTTACTGATGTATGCTTTAATTCTTTCATCCCTAGTGGTTCTCCCTAAGTTCAGTGATATCTTCTGACTGTAGCATTAATAAAGTACAACAATCATCTGACTGAAGGACTTAAAATTACTCCTGTGTTTACTTGTGGGATTCGAAGCTCAGAGTTTCTAGAAAGCACGCCAAATTGCTTCTAAAGGCATGACGTTGTGTTTATACCATTTCAAAGGTGTGTTGCGACTGCTGTACTGGGGCTTAATCAACACAAGTCATCTCTCTCTTTCTCTCTATCTCTCTCTCTCCATGTTAATTTCCCCCCTACAACCCCCACGCTTATTGGCTGGTACCCCGGGGCTTCCACCAATCACAGCCTTGCCTGGGATCAAAACAAACCCAGCCATTGCTCCTGCCCGTAAATTCTCGGTCGCCACAAATCGTTCATGGCGCTTTTGTCTGTACGTTAATTGGTGCGTTGGGAGCCGTGTGCGTGTGTATGTGTGTGTGTGTGTGTGTGTGTGTGTGTGTGTGTTAGAGAGAGAGAATGGATAGCATACCAAGAAAGTTATATATTTTTGTATTATGGTTCCATATGGTCATTGGTCAAGGGGATTTTCTTAGGTTACTTTCAACATATTATTCTTGTGAGGAATATAAAGAAATACAGGCTTACGTGTATTTTTACGTTTTAGTTTGTTACTTACCGCTCCTGATTCACCTGTTAATCACTGGTATACATAGCAACACATCACACAATGATGAAGGTCTCTGGAATAAAGAAAATATATAATTACCATTAATAAAGACCCTAATATTGTTCAGAAGACACATAATACTGTCCCAGCCACACTCGTGTTTCAACATTTTCCTGGACCCCCGAGAGCTGGCTGTTCGTTCATGTTCTACTACTAACAGATGTTATGAAGCTGATATTAAGGGGAGATGGGTCGTTTATATTTGCACATTTATGTATCTTATTTAACATTTTATTGGTTTCCTCCATAGACCTCCATCAAACTTAAAAAACACCCACCCAAGACCCTCCTTCAAGATAGATTTGTACATTTTTCGATAGAAAAATGTCCCGGCCGAAGGCCGATTCTCTTAAATTACAGGCTCGCTATCGCCCGCCAGATAAAAATTGACACCTCGATTACTCGAATTTTTGTAATATTGTCAAAGAAATAGGGCAATATGTCTTAAAATATGTCTTAATATTGTCAAAGAAATAGGGCAATATGTCTTAAAATATGTCTTAATATTGTCAAAGAAATAGGGCAATATGTCTTAAAATATGTCTTAATATTGTCAAAAAAATAGGGCAATATGTCTTAAAATATGTCCTAATATTGTCAAAGAAATAGGGCAATATGTCTTAAAATATGTCTTAATATTGTCAAAGAAATAGGGCAATATGTCTTAAAATTATAAAATATGTCTTAATATTGTCAAAGAAATAGGGCAATATGTCTTAAAATCGCCAAACTAATTGACCAAATGTCATAAAATCTGAACATTAATGGGGATAAACATGAGGAAGAAAGGGGACCAGAAAAATGGCCCATGTCCCCTTAACACAATCAAAAGTTTCTGGAGTGACACCTTTGCCTCCTCCATATAATATGTACAGTAATTATCATTAGTTCGACAACAACTTTGTTCATAAACTCTGCAATTTCATGTTACTGTCACATTTTCTCCATAGTCCACATGTGTTTCTAATAGCTCATGAGTAGAATTATCTGCTTCATGTCTTAGAAGTGTCGAATACAAATTTCAGTCTTGATATAATACAAATGATCAAGGTTTTCGGCGACCTATTGTTGTAAAAAATCTAGGATAAAAGAAAATATGGATATAAAGGTATACTGGTAGAAATAAACCCATCTAATGAAAATATAGAAGCTTCAATAACTATAAATATATCCAACGATTGTGTATACCTTTTAAATACGATTGATGTTTTACAGTGTACAGAAACTGATTATCACGGAAATACATATTACAAACGCTTTGTATGCGTACCGCAAATATATTTTCAGTATTCATTGAGTAACAACACCTTAGTTACTCTTTAATCAGTTTCATTTGAGTTGATACTAGTGCGACCTAAACAATTCGAAGTTGGAATAAGTCAAACCTTGAGTAGCGCTCGTACTGACAATTCGTTATGGGAGTATAAAATTCCAAGGAACATGTTATGCCCTGTTTTTCTACAGGTTTAACTTGGGTAATGTGAGTTCTAATTGACTGGGTATATAAGGCTGCATGCACAATACAAGGTATGAGGAATAGAGAGCACAAAATAAACACACGGTAACACGACACAAGTTCAAGTTTATTGAAGTAAGTAAATAAAGAGCATGGAAAGATAGTAATTCTCGCACAAAACAAATAATAGAAGGGAACTGCTAGCATTAGCGGATCTGGATGGAGCCTAGTCTCCCACTTCCAACGTTCAGGTATACTCTTCTGATCACGGGTTTAATTAGCAAGTTTTATTTTACTGGAAGACCTCAATGTATTCATGTAATTCAATTTCACTGATTTGATCTCTTACTGGCTGGTCGCGTGCCCAAGTAGCAGCTCACAGTTAGGATTAGACACGCGTATATTGTAGAACACGGAATCTCTAGTAACCTCATGGGGGTACTGATCTAAGTTTTATATTCTTATGGCAGAAATACGTAGAACACAAATCAGTGGGCGAACGATAGATATCACTAGAGTTTTAATATCTGAATAAGGTAAGTACGAGAGTCAATGTCGCCTGTTAATTAATGAGCACTGATACGCTTAGTACGTCCCAAATGGAATGGTTAAATATGAGTTACACTGGGCAAGGTTTTAGCCACTTTATAGAAAGTTAATAAGTGAGTGTCAAACTAGTACTATAACACTTAGTACTAGCAACATGAATCTTGAATAGTATTTGTAGATCTGGTCCTGGTTATCTTGCTTCCGGTGATGTTGGGGGCTAACGACTGGTTCCTCGGCCGTCCAGGTGGTCCAAAATGTAGGAAGTTCTCAAGTCGGATCTCTTGACGATCGTTGCTGGCTACACACTTATATACCCACGAATTTGTGTGAAGGTTATAAGGTGCACGTTAGGACTTGTACATGGACAGATGCTTCTATTAGTCTTCTCTGCCACGGAGTCTGCCGGTTCTGGAATCTCAACTCCGGAACAACACAAGGGCAGAGCTAGAGGTTAACTGCAGGGTAGTGACCACTGGTTGGTGTCTAGCTTTCAACTGATTTGACTGGGGGCGGGAGCTAGATTTATAGGCTCGGTTCTGGACCCTGTAGACAGTAGGGATCTCGAGTCTTATGGACTTATTTGAGCTCTCAATAGATATGGGGACTAGGTAAGATGGTATTTACTGTTGTGGCACATGGCTATAGGAAGGCTTTATATATTAATATAACTGAGCCTTAGTAAGAGGTACTATTTTGGCTATACTGGAAGTATTTAGGGGAGAGAGACTGGATCTACTTTGCGAGGAGGATGGGGACAGCTGTGATAGGAGCGTCTCTCTTAGATTGTTCAATCTTCATTCTATGGTATAGCTGAGGTGCTAATTTAGTGATCAGAGTATGCAAGAAAGGTAAATGGTTTATTGTGAGTTAATAGAGGTTAGTAAAGGTGTTAGTCATGCATGGTTAGTTCATTGATAGGAAGAATTCCTGTGCTACCTGGCAATGACTCAGAAGTCAAAACAGGGGCCAGGTATACCTCCGCGGGGGTGGGGGTCTCCCTCCTCGGGTGGGCAAAAAGGGGGAGCTGGGCGCCCTCTCTCTGTGATAGTCGTCCGGCGGCTGTGGCTTGGGGCTTGCCATATCACCAGTGTTTGTAATAACCCTCTGTGTATGAGACAGATTTGGGTGTCCTTAATACCAAAACCGAAGGTGCCTTGGCTAGCTGGTTTTACTCGGCTGGTTGTTAATTGTAAGGTTTGCTGGATGTGGTGGAGACTGGGTTGCTAACTCTGCCACATTTATCTGGAAGTATGGCAAATAGAAGTTAGTTACTGGTGAGGCGGCTAGCCTCGCACCGACGACCATTGGGTGCAGGGTTGTGAATGGGTTGTAAGAGAATAGATGGCATGCAAGGGGTTAGTAAAGTTCTAATGTTGTTCTGGCCTACTAAGTGAAGGTAGGCTGGATAGGAGTATATATATAAAAGGTTGGAGAGCGTTAGCAACGGGAAATTCAAGGATCTTCAAGAGGTATGAGAGAGAGGCTAGGTCGGACAAGAGTAGAGAAGCGCGGGGTCTTATAATGAGAGGGGAGGAGTTCAGGGGGGCTATAGGGGAATTTGACCCTAAGGTCTCTGGGCGTGGGGGTGGCATTAGGCTGCAGTTGATATTGGAGTTTGAAAATGCAGTGGAAGTACGTTAGCCAAATGCTACCGGGGAATGCAACTATGGGGTGGTATATGAGTCTGGAAAAGATAGAATTATGTGTTCAGTCCGAGGGGTTATGGATACTATTTGTTGGCCCTGGGAACTGCGTTTTCTATGAAATATCTATACCAAACAAAAGCGGCAGTTCGTAGGGGTACTTAGTTATTGTTTCGAGGTACTTATGACAGATACTGGTAACAAGGTTATCTATACAATCTCTGGTTGGGGTAAGAGGTGTATGACACGAAGCAAATTGGCGTAGTGTGGACTGTGCATATGAAGGAGGCAAGTGGAAGACGTATGACAATTGTGGAAAAGTAAATGGAAAAAGGTGAACACAATGGCGGATAAAGATACTTAACCTAAGGATTGAATACATAGATTTATGGGGCGATGGGTCTTCAGAAAGCTTAGTCTAGCAAGACAAGATGTTAGGGAATGTTAATATTAATACTTAAACTAAGGATTGCATACATCGATGAACGACGACATTATAGTCGTCGTCCTAATAAGGTGATGAAACCTGGTTGATCTGTACTTGGCACAATACGACACAAGGACAGTGCCGCTATGTCGTATCAATACTGGTGGCAGTTAATATTATAGAGACACTTAGTTACTAGAGGAACAATGCAAGGGGGCGACTGAGCACGGGTTACATATATCTATACTCGTCATGGGAAATGATATACGAGGTCTAGGGACAGGCGTGGGTGTTTTAACTTCTAAGATATATAACATCTACTTCTCGGATGTAAGAACATACATAGATATAATTATGGCTGTCTGATGTGTTGGCATTGGCTCAACGTCGGGACAGGGCATGGGTGTTTTTAATATGAATGTATATTCCTGTTCATCATCTTTGTAGTTAGGAGTGTAGGACACGAGGGAGTAGTGTACGTGAGGTGTGGAAAATGGTCAGTTTAGAAAAGGTAGGTAGGTGCGGCCTGGAGCTGCTTAGCCCTGCGGGCTTGGGCCTGTCTGAAATGGCTGGCTCGGTCAGCTGGTCCTTTCGTTCTGTGGACCTTTCTTTCGGGTGTTTCTGTGTGGTGTTCGCTCGTGGCTTCTGTGATGGGCTTCTTGTTCTGGGGCATTTTAGAACATAATTGTTATACCAGGATTTTTACTGGGTTTCGATTGGTAAAAAGGGGAGTTCTATCCTAACTAGGTAAGGAATGAAACCATGCTCAGAACATATAGGCAAGCATGCAGAGGTAATAGATAACACAATGGTACATTTGAGTATTCTTATTAATGGTAAGAAATACACATGGCATACATATATATCCAAGCAATAAATGGGCAATGGTACAATAAGTTTGCAGCTCGAAGAGGGCCTCAGGAGTCTTGATGATGGCTTGAAGAAGTGTGAGACGAACCCAAATTTTTATGTTCTCGGCGGTCTTCAAGGTTTGACGAGTGTGTAACTTTTCAAAAGCAAGGGGGGTATAATGACTGAAGTTACGTGTAGGTTGGAATGTGTGTGTGAGGCTGCAAGATGAGTATTACACGGTGCGAGCTCGTAGCACTCACGCCCAGCAAGACTATCTTGCAACGATAGGGTATGTGTATTTTTTCTCGTCAAGAGAGAGACTCGCCGATTAGAAGGGAGGTCGCGAATGCTTACTCAATTCAAAGCTAACTCGTCTGAATGCACTGTTCACTTTCGACGTCCTGTCCTTTCGTGTGACGTTGCCTCAATTTGTGGATATCTTCTCAATCGTCCACAGTAGTATCCCAGCTTGCAGATGATGAGCTCTGTAAAGTACTGGGAAAGTCCAGGAACAATACCTCCAACTCCGGCTAATGCCTCTGAGTTAGAAATATGCTTTCAACCAGGAATCCAAGCTAGTGTACGGTCAGTGCCTTGTACACGTCCCTTAGGTCTCGGTCTGGAGGGCGAGAGTCTTAATAGAACCCAGTCAGTCTACTGAGAGCTCCCTGAGAAGGAGATAGCCACAGAACATCTATAAAGAGTAGTACCAAAGTAGGACTCCGTATAGCAGTTCCGTGGGCAGAGTTGAGTTAAGCCAACCCAAGTGTTCGTTAATATTGTTAGGGTAATATGCCAGTGCTTTTTACCTTAGCAATGCTAACTTATGCCGAGTATAGGTGACCTACTCTGACCAGAGGGCCGGCTCCGGAACCTTTTAACCCAGGATTTACAACTGAATATTTCCCTTCAGGCCAGTGCCGCTCCAGGAAATATAGAGAATTAATTCCACGGTTATCGTAACGAGGGTATGTGCGATTGCAGTAGCTCCGGTCCTTACTGTGCAATTCTATGGCAGTCCTTTGAATAAAAGTCTCAATGAGGAGGTTGAGTTGGGCTAAATAATGTTGATACGGACCCATGCCTTGGTATCTGTTGTCCCTTGAATAGGCAGCTACTCCTACTCACCCAGTCACACCTTTCCCAAAATCTGCTGGGCTACTCTTGTATCGCGCGGAGGTGCTTCCGGCGACACTTCTGGGATCAAGAAGGGCACGAGGGAATAGGGTACCTGTTTAGGTACCTGGAGTCGACCCCCTCAGTGCGCGCACAGCCCCGGTGATATGGCTCCAGGTAAGAAGGGCTCTTGTGGACTTAGAATCTTGGCGGCGGTTCCGTTGTTGTGGTCGCTTCGTCTCTGTTGTTGATGACGGGAGGAAGTTCAAACTGCAGCTTTCTTGTAGCCTTCCTCTTGGGTGACTTGTCTGTAGTTGGGTTAGGGCTCTCTCGAATATGGGCTAGTCGAAGAGCAGGTTCTGGATTGTTGGTGGTGGTGATTTCTGTGTCGATGGTGGGGCTTGTTGGTTTTGTTTTAGTCGTCCCTGCATCCTGGTCTTCTTTTGTGGCTGTGCTCCTCCGCTTGGCGTGTTTGGCATAGTATGCTATGATAGGAGAATCGGAAATTACTCCTATCATAATAATTATAACCTGTGATAGTATTATTCATACCCCGGAATATGGTTTAAACTTATCTCAACCCGAGGTGGCAACCACTAATAAAGTCAGAGTTCATGATAAACTATCAAATTATTCCAACCCTCGCTATATAAGATTGTTATACTTTATGCATACTACCACTACTACTACTACTACTACTACTACTACTAATAATAATAATAATAATAATAATATTAATAATAATTAAAGTTGCAAGCAACGTTGTGCGGGGTTCGAGCGGGGTTGCACGCAGGGTATTGTGTTGGATACAAGGGCTGTGCCACATATATCAAAATATCATGTATCTTATCGGGCATGGAGAAAGTACAGAAGGAATATAGTGTAGCCATTTTGGCTATGGCCACTTAGACCATTAAGGAGTGTGACCATTTTGGTTAAAGCTATTAATCCTGTACGAGTTGTTGTTGTTGTTGTTGTTCCCTAAGCTGCCTGGCCGAACAGCCCCGAGTCCCTGAGGAAGGCCATGGCCATGATCGGGCTTTCCCACAGAGCTCTCATTGAGTGTAGATTGTGTTGTTGGCGTAAGTGGTTGTGTGAAATGCAGTCTTCTATGATGTGTTTAATGGTATGGGGTGCTGTGTTACATCCCGAGCAGGCGTCGACAACGGAGTCATCCAGTCTCTTCTGATAGCTCAGGAGAGCTGGATGGTGTCCACATCTCAGCCTGGCCAGGTGGACTCTGTCCTCGCGAGGAAGGGAGGATTCGGAAGGATGGATTTCGGGAGATCGTGCTTGCAGCTGCGTGTTGTCTGTGAGTGAGTGGATGGATCGGCGAGAGATATGAGTATGGATGTGCTTCTGGAAGTTTGTTCGGGGTGGGCAGGGAGGGAGAGAGGACAGTAATTGTGTGTGATACCGTGTGCTGGGTGTTGTTTTGATATTTCTTGGTGTCTGTGGGTGTGTTGCCATGTAGTTTAGTGGGTGGTCTTGGTTCGTGGAGCTGCTGCCAGGAATTGAGTGCCTCTCATGTCCAGATGGTCTTTGACTTTGAGGATTTTGGTTTCTTAATGTAGGTGATCTGTGGGTGCAGTAGCTGTGCAGCCTGTAATGATCTTCAGGGCTTTGTTTTGAATAGTCTGTAAGGTCTTACAATGTGTTTCAGCTAGGTTAGAAGCCCAGACTGGGCTTGCATATTCCATCACTGATCTTATGTATTGTTTATATACTGTGGTGGTAGTTTCTTTGTTGTGTCCAAATTTTGTGTGAGCAAGTGACCTGAGGGTGTTAAGTCTGGGTGTCAGTTTCTTTTTAATGTTTGTGGTGTGCTGTTTGAATGTCATATGAGTATCATAATTATGTTACTCCTAGGATTTGGGGTGTGTGTGTATGTGTTAGGGCTGTGTTGTTTATGTTGAGTTGAGGGATGTACTCGTGTTCTCCTGTCCAGCTTGTGAGCAGGGTTGCGGTGGAATTGGCTGGGGCTAGATTAAGTCTGTTTGTAGTGCACCAGCCATGTAGTGTGTTGAGATAGGGTTGAAGGAGATCTGTTGCTCTTTTTGGGTCATGGTGTGTGCATGTGAGTGTTATGTCATCTGCATAGGAGGCTAAGTTTATTTGGGGCGTATTGGGTGTAGTTATATCGTGCATGTACAGATTGAAGAGTGCGTGCGATAGGACGGATCCTTGTGGGACTCCGTTTGGAAAGTTTCTGATTTTAGATGACTGACCGGCAAAAGATACGTGTGCACATCTGCCTGCTAGGAAGTTGGCCAGCCACCTTTTTGTGTTGTTGTGCATGTTTGTGTTGTAGATTTTGTTTGTTAGGTTGTGGCGGGGGATGGCATCGAAGGCTTTACTAATGTCGAGTGTGGCTAATAGTGATCTGTGTGGTGGTCTAGCTGAGTTGATGCCGTCAAAAGCTCTTTGTGTAAGGTCTGTGAGAAGAGTGTTTGTGGAGTGCAGTGGCCTAAAGCCATGTTGTGTTGGAGCTAGGGGTAGGTCGGGTGTAATTAGTTGTAATACTAGGCGTTCCATGACTTTGGAGGGGGAGCAAAGGAGTGTGATGGGGCGGTGCGAGGAGGGTAGCGTGGGGTCTTTGTTGGGTTTGGGGAATGTGGTGATGATACCATGCTTCCAAATGTCTGGTATTGTGTTGTGTGAATAACTGTAGTTTGATATGTTAGTGAGTGCTTGTATGCCTTGTGGTCCCAGGTGTCTGAGGTTTATGTTGCCTATGTTGTCTAGGCCACAAGCGGGTGAGTGCTTGAGATTGTTGATGATATGCTTTGTCTGGTGATTGGTGAAGGGTGTATAGTCAGGGTCTGTGGGGAATTGTCTCTTACGTCGGATGACACGTCGGTCGTCTTTGTGAGGTTTTAGGTGGCTGACATGTGAGAAGTGATTGATGAGAGTGTTTGCTTGTTGTTTACATGAAGGAGTAGAGTCTGTTGTTGTGATTGCAGCATGTGATTGTGTTGTGTTGCTGTTGGAAAGTGTGATGCTGTTTAGTGTTTTGTAGAGTTTTTGGGGTTTATTTTGTGATCAAGTGTTTGTAGGAAGTTATTCCAATTTAGTTTTTGTTGTTCTTGTATTTTGTTGTTAGTTTGGGTGTTGAGTGCTTGGATTTGTTGTGTGATGTCTTGTGTGTGGGGTGCTGGGGAGTGTTTCAGTATGTCGCATTGTCTGATGAGGTTTTGATTTTCTGGTGTGAAGTTGGGGTTGTGTCTTTTTCTGTTTCCTCTTGGAATGTGTTTCTTGTCAGCGTTTTGGATAGTTTTATTGAGTATGTGTACAGCATTGTTGATGTTAGTGATGGGTGTACTGTTTAGAGTTGTGAAGTGTTGTTCTGTCTCATTTGTGAATGCTTCCCAGTTAGCTCTTTTATAATTGGTGTATGTGTGTTTGTGGCTAGCTGGGGTGAGTCTGGTTTTGGTGGTGATAATGATCGGGAGGTGGTCAGAGCCTAAGGTTCTGACCACCCTTCAGGATGTTGTGGGGGCGAGTTCTAGGGAGCAAAAGGTGATGTCTGGAGATGATGGGTTATAGAGGGCTTGGTGAGGAATATGGGTATGTTGATGGATGTCGTTAAGGATGATGATTTGGTTTTGTAGTACCAGACCTCTGTCTGTGTCAGGGTTGTCGACAAACCAGGCCGACGTCTTGGCGTTGAAGTGACCACCCAGGATGATGTGTGGGGTGTTTGTGATGTGTTGTAAGTGTGGTCTGTATTCATTTGGTACTGTAGGGGATGTTTGGGGAGGGATGTATGTGTTTATGATGGTTATGTTGGATTTGTTGCCAGTGCGTACTTTAATTGATTGTATTTCTGTTGTGTTATTATTTGGGGGGAGGAGGGATTTGGTTTGTACACTGGTAACTATGTATGATATTTCTTTGTGTACCAGGGTGATGAGTCCACCGCCTCCGCCGACAGCCCGGTCTTGTCTGATGGTGGTGAAATCATGAAATGTGGGTGTTTTTTGTGTTGTGCGGAGTTTTGTTTCTTGTAAGATGGCAATGTGTATGTTGTGTTGTTTGATGAAGTGTGAGAGTTCGTGTTTCTTTGTGTTGATGCCATCTATGTTCAATTGGAGAATGTTAATGTTATGTGCACGATGTATGTTGGGTGCTGCTGCACGAGGATGGGGTGGGGGTGAGGGAGGGGCTGGGGGTTGGGATGGGTGAGGTGAGGGTGGGGATTGGGGAGCAGGAGATGGGGGTTGGAATGGATTAGGATGGGGTGTGGTGTGTTGAGTTGAGGATGTGGATGGTATGGGAAGGTTAGGTGGGTTAGGGAGGAGAGGTGGACGGGTTTTAGGGGGGGGGGGGGGGGGGGAGTGGATGATATGGGAAGGTTAGGTGGGTTGGGGAGGAGAGGTGGACGGGTTTTAGGCGAGGGATTTGACTGGGAGAGGGAGGGGCATGAGGAACAGGTCCAGGTGTTCGTGTAGTGTTTCTTGGAGGCAAGTGTTGTGCAGGTGAAGTGGGTCCAGTTCCTGCATGCATTGCAGAGAACTGAACCCTTAGTGTGGTGACTCGAAGTGATGGGTTTTGAGCAAGTTGGACATATGTATGTGTAGGTGGGTCCTGGGTTGCTCTCAATGTCTCCGGCTAGAAGAAGTCTTCGAGAAATAACAGCCGGAGAGTAATTTCTCGGTGTAGGAAAAACTGTGTGATGTGTGTGTGTGGTGTGAGAGGTGTGGAAATTCCTGGCGCGACCGAAGCCGCTCCAAGGACTCCTGTACGAGTAGGCATAATTGCCCGAAATTGCCTTCATTCCCTGCTCATTTTCATGCATAAGCAAAAGCCAGAGCGTAATACAATTATGTATTCGTGAAAGTACGATAATAGCTTTCAAATTACTCCTGAATCATCTCTGTACGACGTCTGGTTTTCTTGTAAGGATCTTGCAAACGAAGGCCAAAATTGCTAAAAATTACCAAATTCGATAGGCGAAATCGCTAAAAATTACCAATTATTTTCTGTTTTCGCTATGTATGACGCTGCACATAAGTGAGCTCTCTCTCACACACACCTCAGTGTCGTGGCGGGGCCTGTAGGCTCCGGCTGACGTCCATCCGTGCTGCTTGCAAAAGCTGGCCTGGCTCACAGGCTACAAAATAGCCGGAAAATCGTCTCCGTCATATGAGGGGCCCCACGGGAATGGGGTTAAGAAGTGTGGTTGTTTTGATTATTTTATAGGGTCACCATAAGGGTAATGGTGTGGCATTTTTTCTGTACAGAAGCTTGGCCTTTTTGGTTGGGACTTCTTAGGAATGTGACCTTTTTCGTTAGCCATGGAGAAACTGCAGAGGTACAAATTATTATAAGCAACCTCATGTTAAAAATATCTTATATATTTTTGTTTAGCTTTACTTGGCATTCCTCTTCCTCTATGTATCTAGCAATTTAACCCCCTCAAACTCCTTATGACGCGATGGTGTGGTAATTACCCCGGGCCAAAAAGCTCTAAAAGACGATAGAGTGATAACTCAAGTGAGGTTGAAATACGCAGGCGTTTCGTTCATGGTCACCCCTTCGGGGATCAAGGTGTCCGGCAATATATACCGGTAGGCTATAGATAAATTCATTTTTGGGCTATTTCTTCCATTTTATTTATCCTGTTAAAGTGCTTGATTGATTTTTGTGCTAATGTTAGTATTTGGTGTAATTTTACATATTTCAGCTAAATCTGAAGAGCACATGCAATTTATTTGTGCATGTTCGGTAAGTATTGCTGGGGAAAGGGTTAACGTATTCATCTTTTGGGGTATTTATTCTATGTTTTTATAATGTTTCTATGATTGATTGAGTTTTGTGCTAATGTAGTTGGTATAGGTATAATTTTACATATTTTAGATAAATCAGAAGAGCACATGCAATATATTTGGGCATTTTCAGTCAGTATTGCTGGGGAAACGGTTAACATACAGTATTCATCATAGGAAGGGAAGAGGATGTGTAGCTCAGATTTTTGCCCTGAAATATGTTGTGGAGAAATATCTTGAGAAGGGACAAAAGTTGTATGCTGCCTTCATGGACTTGGAGAAGGCCTATGACAGAGTTGATAGAGAAGGTACCGGTATGTAGAAAGTACTTGGAATATACGGAGCAGATAGCAAGTTGCTGAAAGCAGTGAAAAGCATGTATGAGGGTGCAAAGGTGTCAGTATGTGTTGAGAATGAACAGAGCGAGTTCTTTGATCTGAATTTTGGGTTAAAGAAAGGGTGTGTGATGTCCCCGTGGTTGTTCAATATATACTGTACTGTATATGGATGGAGTCATAAAAGAAATGCAAGGATGAGCAGTGGATGTTGGTGTACCACTAATAAGGGAAGGCAACGAGTGGAATGACAGAGTTGATAGAGAAGGTATGTGGAAAGTACTGAGAATATATTGAGTAGATGGCAAGTTGCTGAAAGCAGTGAAGAGTATGTATGAGAGTGCAAAGGTATCAGTGCGTGTGAAGAATGAACAGAGGGAGTTCTTTGATCTGAATGTTTGGTAAAGCAAGGGTGTGTGATGTCCCGATGGTTGTTCTATATATACAGTATATGGATGGAGTCATAAAAGAAATACAAGGAAGAGCAGTGGATGTTTGTGTACTGCTGTTTGCTGACGATATGAATGGGAGTTGCATGGTCTGGTAAATATGTTTGGAACAGTGTGCGAAAAATGGAATCTGAAGGTAAATGCGGGGAAGAGCAAGGTTATGGTCTTCGAAATGGGTGAAGCCACAGAGTGTGAGGTGAAGTTGAACGGTCAGGCTATGGAGACTGCCAGCTCATTTAAGTATCTTGGCAGTGTACAGAGTAAAGATGGGAGTATGGATGAAGAAGTGTGGGAGAGGGTGCAACAGGGGAACAGGGTTGTAGGAATGCTGAAAGCAGTAACATGAAATAGGGTGGTCAGCATGGAACTGATGAAGTCCTTGCATGACAGTGTGGTAATCCTGACACTGACTTACGGAAGCGAAGCATGGACGTTGTTGGAGAGATTCAAACCAAGAGTGAAAGGGATGGAAATGAGTTACTTGAGAAGTGTGTGCAGAGTTACATGGAGGGATAGACAGACGAATGAGGAAGTATGAGAGAGGTGTGGTGTGAATGTACTGGAAAGTGCGAAAAAGAACACCTTGAGATGGTTCAGCCATGTGGAACGTATGGGAAGCGAGAGAATGACTAAGAGAGTGTACGAGTGAGGTGGAAGGACAGAGGGAGAAATAAACCGAGAGAGAGGTGGAAGGATGGAGTTAAGAAGTATATGCGTGAAAGCGGTGCTGGATGGGAGGAGGGGCGTCGACTGACTGGGGACAGAGGTGCATAGGGGTGTTTCGTTCGTGGCCAATCCTTCGGGGATCAAGGCGTCCGTCAATAGATAGATAGATAAATTCATCTTTAGGGCTATTTCTTACATTTTCTTTATCCTGTTAGTGTACTTTATTAAATTTTTTGGTAATGTAGTTGGTAATTGGTGTAATTTTACATATTTCAGATAAAGGATGTCAACAGAATAACAAATGATGAGCTGAAGCGACGTTTAGGTATAAAGAGTATTAGCGAGGAGATGCGTACAAGTAAACTGGGATGATATGGACATGTGGAGAGAATGGATGAACAAAATTGGGTGAAAAGATGCAGGTCTGCGATTGTGGAGGGAGCTGCACCAAGGGGTGGACCGAGTAAGACCTGGGATCGGACTATACGTGCCGATCTCAAATCCAAAAACTTGACAAGTAAAGCATCCCTTAACAGGGTTGCCTGGAATGCTGCCATTAGGAAAAGAGACTGAAACTGCATATCTGTGTGGAGCACTCAGTCTTAAAATGTTATGTACGTATGTATGTATAATTCTGAAGAGCACATGCAATCTATTTAGGCATATTCAGTCAGTATTGCTGGGTAAAGGGTTAACATATTAATCTTTTGGAGTATTTCTTCCATTTATTTATCCTGTTAGTGAGTTTTATTGATTTCAGTGCTACTGTAGTGGTATTTGGTGTAATTTTACATATTTTAGATAAATCTGAAGGGGACATGCAATATATTTGGGCATTTTCAGTCAGTATTGCTGGGGAAACAGTTAGCATACTTTAGTCATCTTAGGAAGGGAAGAGGATGTGTAGCTCAGATTTTTGCCCGGAAATGTGTTGTGGAGAAATATCTGGAGAAGCGACAAAAGTTGTATGCTGCATTTATGGAGTTGGAGAAGGCCTATGACAGAATTGATAGAGAAGGCATGTGGAAAGTACCGGTACTGAGAATATACGGAGTAGATGGCAAGTTGCTGAAAGCAATGAAGAGCATGTATGAGGGTGCAAAGGTGTCAGTATGTGTGGATAATTAACAGAGCGAGTTCTTTAATCTGAATGTTGGGTTAAAGCAAGGGTGTGTGTGATGTCCCCATGGTTGTTCAATATATACCGGTACAGTATATGGATGGAGTCATGAAAGAAATACAAGGAAGAGCAGCGGATGTTGGTGTACCGCTGATAAGGGAAGGAAACGAGTGGAAGTTGCCTCAACAGTACAGTACCGGTACTACTGTTGCTGACAACACAGTTCTGATGAGCGATAGTGAATGGGATATGTAATACACATGCAACACGTACAAGAGTAGAAAGCACGAATGTGAGTGCCAAAATTTGGTGCCCCCATGATGCCAGAGTTTCCACGATTCAAACACAAGTGAAAACACGAGTAAACAAGAGTAAACACGATCCACTGAGAAAAAAACACGAGTGTAACACGAAAAAGCAAGTGTCATTTGAAATACCGTTATTTCAAAAATGTAGGACGAATCAACGAGAGTTTACACGAGTTTACACGGATGTAACACGAGTCAACACGTGTGCAACAGAGATCCAACGCGTTGTCTTTCGTGTTGATCCGTATAACAATCGTGTTGATCCGTGTAACAATCGCGTTGACTCGTGTTAGACTCGTCCATACTCTTTGTTTACGTGCCCTGGAATGTGGCCATTATTTTTCAAATTTTTGACACTCGTGTTGGGTTCGTGTTACACTCGTTTTGACTCTCAGTTACTCGTACAGACTCTTGCATGAACACGTGTTGACTCGTATTGACTCGAGTTAACTCGTGTTACACTCTCCTTGACTCGGGAGCAATTGCTACTCGCGGCCGACTCAGCCTCCAGCGACGGCGATAATCGACGAGTGTGACTCGTGTTGGACTCGCGCACCGACTCGGCTATGTGTGAACCAGCCTTTAACCACGGTGATCGACATATGTAAACATGACGGCGGCGGTGTCGGCGTCGGACACTTGCGATAATGTTCCCGTCTATTTTGAAAGCCATTGGATACAATAATATGTTGAGGGGAGGCTTTGCCCCCATGACGTGTTGTCATCATCATATATATTGCCAGTAAGGGGCAAACAACCAAAACAATTGCCGCAAAGCCCTCCCCTCAACATATTATTGTATCCAATGGCAGTCAAAATAGACGGGAACATGATCGCAAGCGTCCACCGCCGCCGCCGCCGTCATGTTTACATGGTCGATCGCCGCAGTTACTGTAAGTTCGCGTTTATTTTGAGTTTTTGACGACAATTTTTTTTGGTTAGGCCTATTTGCCCCCTGCTGGCAAATAATATGATGATGACAATATGTCATGGGGGGTGTTTGCCCCCCTCAACATATTATCGTATCCAACGGCATTCAAAATGGACGGGAACATGATGGCAAGCTTCCGTCGCCGCTCTGCGCAGTGTAAACAATGGTGGCGGTACGCCCGAACACTACATTCTACCCGGCTAGGCCTATATTATAGGCTACAATAAATAAGTAGGCTAGGCTATTTTATCTATAGGCTAGGCCTAGTCTAATATTACAATTTAAGGTAGCATTCAAGTTGACTACAGCAGGACTTACCCTTGACCAGGTATAGGCTATCCTAGTGTTTACTAGGCCTATACCCCTTTGAAAGGACATTAGCCTAGCCTAACCTAACAACCTTACCTAACCTATTATAGTAGGCTATTATGGGTGGGGGCTGCCGCCCCCACACCCCGATTTTTGGTGTATTTATCTATTTTGTCTGTGAAGTGGGAATTTTTTCAATTTGTCGATAACGAAAATCCTCCATGCAGACTATAGCCTATGGAGAAAAATATGGCGAATCTATTGTTGCCTATTATCTCTAATAAATTGTTTCTCATAATGCTGCAGTAGTGTCGTTTAAAATACCAACCATTTAATTGTGTGCCTTTAAAAATGACCTAAATTAGGCTATAGGCTACTGGAAGATTAGAAGAATCTTTAAGAAAGACTAGGTTAGGGTTATTGTCATGCCAAAGCTAGATTATAGCCTAAATATAAAAGGAAGTGAATAAAATGAAATATGCCGAAAAAATCGCCGTCAAAATAGACGCGAAGTTAACCGTGGCGATCGCCCTATGTAAACATGACGACCGTACACCCGGTAACTACATCCATCCCATTAAAAGTTACTGTGGTACACAAAATATGTTGAGGGGGTCTCTGCGGCTCTGCCCCCCCACGTTGGCCCGTCACGTATTATGATGTACGGTAAGTCATCATCATCTGTGCTAATTCATAGGATCCCCAATTAACCTAAGAAGTGCGCATGGGGGTAATTAGAAACATCCCCCTGTGCTGACGTATTTGAGCTGTTTCCATCACTAAAATATTCATTTTACCATAAATAGCATTAATACTTATCCATACGCGCCTATTATGGGTTGATTATAAAGGTATTAACCTGAAACAACGATAAAACGAGTGAAAACAGCGTTTGGATGGTCAAAATCGGAGATATAGGCCGCGAGTTATATAATGTATGGGTGAGGCAACCTGCTTTCCCGCCAATTTCCCCCAAGGCCACTGAGACACAGTCGATCGATATTCTCTCTCTCTCTCTTGCACTCGCTTGCTAACACTGATGACAATGCCCTGCTTGCAACTCGCTAATGTTAGCACGAAAATATACCTCAGAATAAGGGAATAACAGGGAAAATAGGTGATAACTGAAGGAGGGGAGGAAAGTGGGGAAGGAGGGGAGGTAGAGGAGTGATATTTTGCATGGCCCAGGGGCCCAAAAAAATAAAAAAATAAAAAAATAATATTTTTTTTTCGATGTTTAAAGTTGATTTTTTTTTTCTCTGACTCTTAAGAGTCTTCCCGCAGTCCGCCGGGGAACTCTTAAGAGTCTTCCCGCAGTTCCAGGGTTAAGGACAAAGTCAATCAACAGACGAAATAAGCTCCCAAATTACAATAACATAGCGGCCCGCCGTTTATGGGCGACTTTTTACATGTCATTTTAAATGTTACTTTCCTGCCCTGGTCTAGGCCTAATAGATTTTTCCAAAGAATCAAACTTAAATTAAAAGGAAGTAGCCTAGCCTACAGTTTATAGGAAGGCTATTCCAACATGCATTCCAGAACTTAGGCTGGCCTAGGCCTAGGCTATATGAAAATTTGTGGGTGGTCTGCCAAAAAAGAATCACTAGGCCTATTAGGCTATGGGTAGGCTAGTATGGGGTGCATTTTGCAAATCTTCTGAACTCTTAGGCCTAGGCTAGGCTAAATTAAAACTCACAAAATCTGATTAAAACCAGCACTAGAATTTTGTCTTGTCTTGTCTTGGGGGTTAAGGGCAACCTCAGGCGAATACTCGCCCGCTCTGGCCCTACCGTAGTCGCGGAGATCCTATGTCACAATTAAATTAGTTTATAGTTAAGGTTAAAATTCACCACCGTGTCACTTTCACTCTAGGTCATTCGTAGAACCGTAACACTGTAAAGGCAACAACCCAATAGCAGGTCATCAGGTGGCGAACCAGAGACCTACAAACCGCGGTACTAGGGCCAGAGCAATGTCTTGAAGCGAGGTGCCCTTATCAACCAACCCCAGACAATCCAGTAGGAGCTGTCGGAAGGAATCCATCTTTGAAGCCAGAAAGGGACGCCCATCCACATGCTCAGTGACGGGACGAGGCGAGGCTTAGGAGGCATATGTAGGACGACCAGATGTAGGATGTGGAGGGGAAGAGGTACCGTACGACGATACATGGGATGCGGAGGGAAGAGCTCGTCAAAGTCATACGGTTCCTCAGGACCTCAACAATAACCGGGGGACGGCCGGTGCGGGCAATGGTCGATCGCCGTAGTTAATATAAGTTCGCGTCTATTTTGACAGCGATTTTTGTTTTAGTTAGGCTAGGCCTAGGCTATTTGTCCTCTGCTGGCAATATATATGATGATGACAATATGTCATGTGGGGTGTTTGACCCCCTCAACATATTATTGTATCCAACGATCTCTAACCTCTGTATCTCAAAAAGGGCTAGAGCAAATTGGCTGTAAATTTCCACATCTAGGCTATTCCTTGACAGATTTGCTCCCTCCAATTAATATTTATTAGCATAAATTCAGCCTAGTTTAGCCTATAAAACAAAAACTAACATTTGTTTAGCCTAGGCCTACATATAAAAAAGAAAAAACCCACTCGTACTGCAATTATAAGCATAAATATGAGTATCTAAGTTACAAAGCAAATGTTTTTGTATAAAATAAACCATAAAATTGTCATCTTTCAACTGTTGAGGTCATAAATATAAAAAAATCTGATACATTAGGAAAAAATGCGTTAAGAGTTGTGTTAGCGGGTCTATCGTCCCCTTTATTTACAATGCATTTTACTCATTTGCATAATTTCAAATACCTAGGACATTAATATAATATTTTCCTATCTTTTTTGTAGTGATATTTATATGATTTAGTGGTATATTGGTGTCTGTCTAGGGTTATAATGCATTGTGAAAGTTACCTCTGAATCTCTGACTTGGTAACAGTTCGGTATGGCCCGGCTTAAGTACCCCTGCTTTCTTTGAGTACTACACGGCAAGAGAAGCTTTCGGTTCTGCCATTACTGTTCAAGGTAAACAGCAACTGCTAAATTCGACATCATGTTCAAATAATATGTAATAGCACTGTCTATGGTTGTATTAGACAAAAATCGTGATAGGTTTCTATTTTATGTGGATAAATAGTATTAAGCTGAATAAACTAAATACCGAAAGTTTACTAGAGTGGTTGTTGATACATTTGCTAGATATGAGGGAGGAGGGAGGTAGGAAGGAAGGGCAGGGTAAGTCACACAGGCAATTGCCAAAACTTTAAAGGTCCATAAATTATCATTGTTATTAAACAAAGCATTTGGCAAAGGGAGGAATTGTTAAAAACCTTAGCCAATACTCTGTCATTCACCAAAAATAAATTTGAATTATCATTATTATTTGGTAGGGTAGGTATGTATAGGTAGGTTGGCTAAATAATTGCTGGAATTCGTAGGGACTCGAACTGTTTTGAGAGTTAAATACAAAACAAAATAATAGATCTGAATAATAAAGAGATTATGTTATTAACCTAAGACGTGCGCACAGGGGGTTTTCTACAGGGTAAGACTGTGCGCACCTATGATGATTTTGGGACCCATTGCCAATTTCGATAAAAAGTACATCATCGTGTAGGGAATGTTTGCGTGCATCGGCCCATATATATTTGACCCCCCAAAAAATGTCTGGGGGGGGGGGGTGGGGGAATGGTCCGTAGTTGAAAAATGTGGAGCGAATGGCACCGCGCGGCTAGATTGTCATCGAGCGGCGTGATTTCCCTGCCGAATTTTCACGCGCCCAGGGGATAGAAGGAGAGGGAGGAGGGGGTGGGTTACCGCGTATTATCACGTATATCTCCTTTTTTGAGCCCTTTTAGGCTATGTAGAGTATGTATACATGTGTAGGCCACCCATATAACAATGAATATGCCTCATAGTGACCAAAAATTGCAATATATAAGGGAATTATAAGAGAATTTTTAGGCGGGAATGAAGATGTGTTGGAGGTTTGGCGGAAATTTATGAGCTGAGAGTGTGGTTTACACCATACATATCACTTATATCTTGTACTTAGAGCACTGTCATTATTATTATTATTATTATGTCATGCTATAATACAGACTTGTACGTATGTATACGTGCCATATATCAAAATATATACCGCATATTGACCAATTCATGCGATATTTACGCACATTACCAATGAGTTTCTATGCGTGAGTGAGTTGTGCTGGGAATGAAAGGGGGAGAGGGTGTGTTACGCCATAAATATCACGTATATCTTGTATTTAGAGCACTGTCATGCTATAATAAAGACGTGTACGTATGTAGGCGTCCCATATAACAAGGAATATACCGCATATAGACCAATTGATGCGATATTTACGCAAATTGTGAATGTGTTTCTAGCAGACGGAAGCCTGAAAGGGTGGGTGGGGGTGGGTGGGTGGGAGGGAGGCATGCAGGGAGTGAGTGAGTGAGTCGTGGAGAGAGGGAAGGCAGGCAGGGAGATCTCTAGATAGATAGCCAGCTTTGTGATAATTGTGGAGGCGCCCGAGGCATATGGATGTCTTGGTATTTTGAACCTTATGTCTACCAGGTGTCTGGTGTTCGTTGCCATCAAGAGGTCTACAATAACATGAGTCAGGAATGGAGAGAGAGAGAGAGAAACTGAGACATGCGTATGTCGTACGTATAAATGGACCTCAAGATTGCATTTTTATGCAAGCAGACATTGCATTTTAGACACATGTGAAGTACCACAGAAACATGTAGGCCATTGACTGTAAATAAAGTACTGTGTTATAGACCAGCAACGAGGGTGGTCAGTAAACACAGGCAGATTGCCTTTTGTGATAGAGGGCTAAATATAGACTGGTGTCTACTTACACTTGCGAAAGGGTAGATTGCCACCAGAGAAACTTATACTTATTTACTTCCAAGTAATATGCAATCTAAATGTATATTCGAGACCTACTGCAAGTATTTGTATGACAGTCATGACTATGTATAATCCAATATACGCGCGTAGGCGAGACATAAGAAAGCTGGTTGAGCAATTTTCGACACCCACACAGTTATTATTCATTTTTATTTACAATATTATACAATACAAATGTATTTGTGAAGAGTATTTTATGCATTATTGCATTTATACCAATTTTGTTCCCAGACAGAGCTGCTGTAGCTGGAGCATCAAGGAGCGGCAAGGGTCACCGCTTGACCGTGTGAAAATGAGTGGAATCACACTGAGAGGGGCAATTTTGCTGAGTGTTTGGGCAATTTTTGACAGAATAAAGTTATATAATTACTAATTCTTGACAGAGACAAACTTTTATAAACCTTGGCATGATATAATTGATAATCCCATCAATTTACAAACGTAAATTGGTGGGATAATTTTTTTTTTGTGTATATTGTCATTTCGATTGTAGACACAAAGTTTTGAGTGATATTTGGTATGAGCTCCTGTGGCATGGTTGGTAAGGTCGCGGACTGGAAAACTCAAAGTGTGGTAGGGTAGTGGGATCAAATCCAGGAGGGGGTTATGGGGAAGGTTTTATACTGTCTAGAAAAATTTTGATAATTTTTTTTTTTTACAAGATCATGCCATTGTATTCAAGCAATATGAAATATTCATAGAATATATCATATTGTAAGAATACAATGACATGACCTTGTTTTTTTTTTTTTTTATTGTTTTATTTTATTATCTTAGTAGGTTTGACATGATTTATTGAAACATAATTATGTATTTTTGTACAATTCATTTGAGGTAAGAAAATATATACACATTACTTAGGCTATAACAAACATATATATTGATATACTAAAAAAAGAAGGCATATTACATGTAAATCTTTGAAACTTATAAACTAAATAATGAAACATACAATTATATAATGTAAAAGCTATATCACAGGGACATCTTTGGAACTTATACATTATATAATATATATGTTACATTATGAGGTAGCGTGATCAATTAGGTCAGGTCAGGTAAGGTAGGGCGCGAGTCCAGGGCAGGGCAGGGCAGGGGGCGAGTCCAGGGCAGGGCAGGGCAGGGCAGGGGGCGAGTCCAGGGCAGGGCACGGGGCGAGTCCAGGGCAGGGCAGGGCAGGGGTGACACTCAATAATTCTTGAAGGTGTGGTAGTCCCTGATCCCAAGGTTAAGGCCTTTGATATTGATATTGATATTGATTTGGTATTGATAAATACCCTCAATATAATTAAAAAAAAAATACGCTCCACCCAGGCAGAGTGGAACTTTGCACTCGGCGCACATTGAGGTGACTCTTTTGGTGACATGGGGTTTCCTGACACTGGAGCTGCAGACGGTGCACTGCGCCTGCCTGCGACGAGTGCCAAGCATCTCGGTGTTGATTGGGTAGTGTCTTTCGACACCCAACTGGATGCGGTCAGGAACGTGATCCCCACGCCATGCCGTACGTCTGTGAGTGGTGGTGCCATACTTCTCCAGGAGTTGGTATGAGACGTTGTAGACGAACTCCCTGAATTTCAGCTTCTGGTTTGGGGCCATATCCTTTTTCACCAACCACAAGTTGTAGGCGTTGAGCATCGTGATATCAACTAGGTGGAGGAAGAGCTTGTGATACCACTTCACAGTCTTCCTCAGACACTCAACGCCTGACAGCTGACAGTCAGACTTGTCCACCAGGCGCATGTTCTTGATATAGTCCACTACCATGTTGGGCTTGTAGATGGTCTTCCTGGTTCGGTAGTGGATTTTGCCAGAATCCACCTGGGCACCTGTGTGGACGGTGGAAAGCAGGTGGACGTCTCGCTTATCCTTCCACTTCAGGGCTATCACTTTCCCACACTTCTCGAGCTGCTTGAATTTCTGCCCCTTTCGTCGCCTTCTTCGCACATGCCTCTCGCGGTGTTCCAGGGCCAGGTCGTCTTCTGAAGGTGTGTCACTGGAGGAGGCATCTGTGAGAGGAATGACATTACCTGTGAACTTTGGCATAAACTTTCTTGTCTTTCTGACAGTCCCACATGACCCCGTTTGGTTGTCATGAAGAAACTGGCAGAGAGCAGGAGAAGTATACCAGTTGTCAGTGTAGATGATGTGGCCTTTGCCCAGGTAAGGTGCCAACATTTTCCTGACGATGGCACCTGACATGCCCATGGGGTCATTGGCAGCGGCTTTCGGTATGTCAATGTCAGTGCCTGTGTACACGATCATGTCAAGCACTATTCCAGTTTCGCAGTCACACAAAACGAAGAGCTTGATTCCGAACCTATGCCTTTTCAAGGGGATATACTGCTTGAAAACAAGACGTCCTTTGAAGAGCACGAGCGACTCATCAATCACCAAATTGAGGAAGGGGTAAAAGTATTTCCTATACCTCTCCAACAACATGGTGAACACATCCCGAACTTTCCATATCCTGTCAATCCTGTTAGGATTGTTGTTGTCTGCAAAGTACATAAATCTTAGCAGCAACAAAAATCTGTCACGAGTCATGAACTTATTGAAAGTTGGGGTGGCGATGAGAGGGTCGTGCTTCCAATGGTGTTGCAACACATGCTTCTTGATCAGAGGCATGAGGAACAACAAGGCAAAGAACGTCATAAATTCTTCCACAGTCGTATCCACCCAGCCTCGTATTCTCGCTTTTGGAGAAAGGACGTCCAATCTGCCAAACACCCACCTGTAGTAGGCGTTTGTTTGGGCAACGATGTACGTCATTACCTCCATATCGAAAAAAGCGAGGAAGAAGTCGCTTTCGTTTGCTTGATCGTCACAGGGCCAGTCGTCAGTTGTTCCTGACGTCCCAGGATTGAACTGGGGCACGTCAGGTACAAAATTGACCCCGTCAGACCAATCGAACGAAGGCAGCCCAGGGATCGGAATGTCGTCTGCGTCTCCTTCATCGTCTGAAATATCGCTTCCATGGTCGCGATACAGCACTGCATCATCATCACCCACCTCTTCACTTGACAGACGATGCCCTTCCTCATTCTCGTCACCGACGTTGGACTCACTCCCACTGTCCACTCCCAAATCCCCCCACCCTTGGTCCCGTGCTAGGGCTTCGTCGTCGAAACCCGGGCTGCCAATGCCCTGCGAATCACCATCAAACAGCAGGGCGGCATACTTTGATGGTGTCAGAGTTTTCCGGGTCACTCCAGCACGTGCGGGAGTCTTATGGACAGGGACAGCAGGGGCGGCGGCAGGGGCGGCGGCAAGGGGCAGCAGTGGTGCGTGGTCTTGATGGCAAGATGATGGTGGTGCCTGTCGCCCTTCTCTCTGTTCCTTGGGCAGGGGCGGCAGGGGCGGCAGGGGTGGCAGGGGCAGCAGGGGCAACGGGGGCAGCAGGGCCGGCAGGGACACCAGGGCCAGCAGGGCCAGCAGTCACTTTCCCTCTCCCCTTCCCCTTCCCTTTTCCTTGGGCAGGGGCAGGGGCAGCAGGGGTGGCAGGGGCAGCAGGGGCGGCAGGGGCGGCAGGGGCAACCGGGCCAGGGGCAGTTGGTGGTGGTGGTGGTGGTAGGGGCACTGTGGCTGGCGTACGGGTTCTCTTCCCTACGCCCGTGCCTTTAATTTTAATCCTGCCCCCGCAGGTTCTGCAGCCCTAGGGTGGCCTCCTGCGTCGCTGGTACCGGTGGCAGGGGTGGCAGGGGTGGCAGTGGTGGCAGTGGTGGTGGTAGTGGTTGTTGCAGTGGCCTGGGTCATGGTGGCAGTGTCCCGAAACACCAATGACCTCTGTACCTTTGTCGTGCTTGCACGTGTTTTTCGTGCTTTGGGTGCTGGTCTTTCGTCCTCAGAGCTGTAGGGCGTGTCGTACTGGTAGCTAGGGTCTTTAGCAGCCACCCTCTGCCTTCCACGGCGGCTAACACCACCAGAAGGAGGGCTGGTTGTGTTATCAGGGAGCGAGCGTGAGGGATGTGTGGGCTCCATGACTAGTGCTTGGTTACTGGCGCGGTGGTGCTTGCACGAGTGCGGGGCGAGCGTTTGGCGGGGTGGTGTCGAGAGTTGACATGTAGTACTATACCCACACCAATTTTCAGCCGCCTGGCTATAAACGCGCGGTTTTGGTACGCGTTCAAAAGCTCTGCTCTTAAGAGTCATTCAGCTACTTCCTATTCCGGGGTAAGCACTCAGACTCATCATCGTGGATTACTACTACTACTACTTTCATTTTTATTTAATATTGTACATACATTATATTTTACAAACATCAGATATTAGTCTATTCCTACTATTCTACTATATCACTACTCTACACCATGCAACTTCAATCCAGTCGCCCCCCTATGCGACCCTCTGTCACCGCTGCCTCGTAGTCCACTTCTGCCACCGTCGCTGGTTGTGGTGCAGACAGTCTTGTTCCCCGCAGGCATAGTAGTGCTGATCTGAGCAATGAGAAAGATAGACGGCACCTCATCCAGGCTACAACGTGGCTCCTGGGCTGTTTCTTCTTCTCTGCGATGATCTCTGCAAGCCTTGAATAGAAGCACTGGGCCCTAGGTCCCATCCCTCCAGATGTGGTGAAGACTAGTGGGGTAAAGCTGCCATGTTCGATATTTAACCCGGGAACTGTGGGAAGACTCTTAAGAGTTCCCCCGGCGGACTGCGGGAAGACTCTTAAGAGTCAGAAAAAAAAAAAAAAAAATTTAAACATCGAATTTATTTTTAATTTTTTATTTTAATTTTTTTATTTTTATTTTATTTTTTTGCCCTTGGGCCATGCAAAATATCAGTCCTCTACCTCCCCACTTTCCTCCCCTCCTTCAGTTATCACCTATTTTCCCTGTTATTCCCTTATTCTGAGGTATATTTTCGTGCTAACATTAGCGAGTTGCAAGCAGGGCATTGTCATCACTGTTAGCAAGCGAGTGCAAGAGAGAGAGAGTATCGATCGACAGTGTCTCAGTGGCCTTGGGGATAATTGGCGGGAAACGAGCTTGCCTCACCCATACATTATGTAACTCGCGGCCTGTATCGCCGATTTTGACCATCCAAACGCTGTTTTCACTCGTTTTATTGTTGTAACAGGTTAATACCTTTATAATCAACCTATAATAGGCACATATGGATAAGTATTAATGCTATTTATGGTAAAATGAATATTTTAGTGATGGAAACAGCTCAAATACATGCGCACAGGCAGAGGTGTCTAATTACCCCCATGCGCACTTAAGAGGTTAAGATCCTTTCCCCATATGCCCTGACCTTCTCTTGTTCATTCCTCTTGTGTGCAGCATCCAGAGACAGCCCGCTGTAGCTATGGGCCATTGGGTCAAATATTCTTACGTCAAAGAACGCTCGCTGTGCTCTTGTCCAAAAACTTCTTGCACTAACGTCCACTCGTGCTTCGTTGGATGTGTTGGCCGTCCTGTGCTGCAAGATCTCTCCCTCCAAGGGAATGAGTGATGGTTCGCGCACCACATCTCGACACACCTCCCTGAGCATGTTCGCCGTTACATCTCTTACTTCATCGTGCCTGATGCTGATTAATCTTCCCTTCTTACATATCATGCTGTGGTCTGCATCGTTGTTGATTCCACAAATGCATCAATCAGGCAGTCCTTCAATCGGCCAATCATACCTCAGTGCAATAGCATCATTAAATTCTTGTTTGTTTAGATTGAAGCCTTTTGCCTTGATTGGTAGTGTTGTCAGCCAATTTGAAGCACCAGTTTCTTGTGCTATTTGTACTTTTCTTGTTAGTCTCAGGGAAAGTTGTCGCATCAATTGTGCCAGATCATTTTTCTGTGAGTTTTGCCTCTCTGACGTGATGGTCTTTCTGATGTTGTAGATGTCCGCCTGGTCCACTTCGCCGTCAGGATCTTGCGCTACGATGCGTTCAGTGAGAGATTCTGTTATCTTTACTGAGTTCTGGTGTTCCGTTGTCGCCCTCCTCACCGGATTGATGATTCCAAGCCCTCCTAATCTAGGAGGAAGTGCAAGCAACTCCCTCTCTGTAGCATTTGGGGTGTGGGACTTCATCCAAGCTGGGATGAGTTTGTCTCTGATGGCATCTTCTAGCGGTTGAAGTTGTGGACCCACGTTTGGAATGGTACTACTACTACTACTACTACTACTACTAATAATAATAATAATAATAATAGCTTATTGGCATTTATTACCTTCTGTACCGGTGACATCCTTGCAACTATTAGATTAATCTTATTCAGCTTAGGAAGGACCTTTAGCAATTAAAAGGTTTCGAACTATCTCACTTAGCTCTTTTTACTACAACAGATCCTTCTTAAACTGCACAAGATCGTCTAAATAATACTAGAATAAAATGAAAAAGACGTCGTCGGTAGAAAAGGGGTTAAATATCCATGGGACCAACAGTAGCCTACATTAAAATTGAAGCCTAAGACTATTGAGCTAGAGTAATTCTTACAGACTAAATTATTACATGTAGTCAATATTTACAGTAAATCAATTATGAGTCATTCCATAATTTTACTAAACGGTTGAAGAAGGAAATGTTTTTCCTTGTATTACCGAAAAGGGGATTTGATAATTATAATGTTAAACTTGCAAAATAAATATCACAGTGATTACCCCAAGTGAAACAAAGGAAGTACTTGGTGATGGTTGTTGATAGTATTTTGTTGTAGCTTAAATTAATATATACATGCAATATATCTCCTCTAATGTCAAATCGAAACTATTCTATAATTCTTATAGACGTTATATGCAGGGCACTTTCTTAGGAAAATATAGAAGTTTATGAAAAAACATTCCTATATTTACATTTGAAAGATTTACTAAAACAAACCTATCCTCCATTCCAAAAAAATATGTTATACGCGGAATAATATATTGCATAGTGGAATACATATTCTGCAACGCAACAAATATTAAATCAACCGTTTCATTAAACTGCTCGTACCCCTGGGGGTAAGGGATTAGAATATCCTCCACGTGCCTTCTGCGTGTCGTAAGAGGCGACTAAAGAGGTTGGGTCGGTGGGCTTGCGACCCCCACCCGTGAAAAATAGGTAGCAATGATAAACGAACGATCAGCCTCGAATGCGGATGGACCCTGTGTGGATGAACCCCGACCGACTATGGACAATCTTACGGACAATCTTAAAATAGGAAAGTGGAATGTGAGAGGCATGAATGATGACACAAAAGAGAGAGAAGTCTTGGAAGTGTTAGTGAATGCCAGGCTGGATATATGTGGAATGACGGAGACCAAATGGAGGTGTACAGATGTGAGAGACTGGGAGTGTGGAATGGGTGTGTGTGCTGGAGTGAGTAAGGGAACAGCGAAAGAAGGTGCATGTTTGTTTGTAAGTAACAAATGGAAGGAACGTGTAAGAGACTATGGGTCTGTGGGTTCAAGGATTGTGTTGGTGAGAATGAAAGTAGGAATACAAATGTGGGTGATTGTGTGTGTGTATGCTCCAACAGAGGATAAAAAAGTAAGAGAGAAAGAGGAGTTCTGGGTGGATGTGGAGGCGTGCCTGGATAAGTTTGGCAAGAACGAAAGAATATTTCTGATTGGGGATATGAATGGGAAGGTGGGTGATAGGAAAGTTGATGGAGTGGTGGGAGGGTGGGGGGTACCGTCATAGGTAAATGGGAATGGTAGTGCACTTGTGGACGTATGTGTGGGGAGGAGGCTGTGGATAGCCAACACCTTCTTCCGACACAGAACGATACACAGGTACACATGGAAAGTGGTGTGGACGATGAAGGATAAGGATAAGACAGTGGTGGAATGAAAGGCACTGATTGATTATGTGTGGATGAACGAATGAAGACATCTGTGCTGGATGCTAGGGTGTATAGGGGTATTGGAGGGGGTCTGTCTGACCACTATGTAGTAGTAGCTAAAATTAGGATACAAAAGAAGTGGGTGAGGAGAGCTGGAGGGAGGCGAGAGGAGGGTGGAATGGCGATAAGGGTGGAGAGGCTGCAGGAGGAGGAAATCAGGGAGGATTACAGGAGAGCAGTAGAAAGACGACTAGGTGGGTTCGACCTGGAGGATATGGAGGAAGTGGAGGACATGAGCAAGGTGTTTAAGGAAGAGATCTGTGCAGCATGTGAGGAGGTGTGTGGAGTAAGGAGAAGAGGGAGGGGAGTGAAAGGTACAGCATGGTGGACAGAAGAAGTAAAAATAACTGTGGAGGACAAGAAGAAAGCGTATAGAGAGTGTTTGGGTAGTAGAGGGAATGAAGATTTGGAGAGTCAGAAACGAGCGAGGTACGTGGAGAGAAAGAGAGTGGTGAAGAGAGCAGTATAGGAAAGTAAGAGAAGAGTAGATGAGGAATTTGGAAGGAATCTGAGTGTAAAATGGAGGGAGTGTAAGAAACTGTTCTGGAAAGAAGTCAAGAAAGTTAGGGAAGGTAGCAAGGGAAACAGTAAGGGTGTGAAAGATAACAATGGGAGAATGCTAGTCGAGAAGCAAGAGAGTTGAAAGATGGAGGGAGTACTTCAATGAGTTGCTAAATGTAAGGAATGAAGCGCCAGCAAACATATTTGGATGGGATATGGGAGAGAGAAGAAGAGAAGTAGTGGAGGAGGAGGTGGGGATCAAGAGGTCAGAAGTGTGGGAAGCCATGAAAAGAGTGAAGTTGGGGAAAGCACCAGAAACAGATGGAGTGAGTGGGGAAATGTTGAGGTATGGTGGTAAGATAGTGATCGAATGGGTATGGAAAATGTGCAAACTAGCATGGGAGAAGGGGAGTGCACCTGGTGACTGGAAGCCAGGCGTAATAGTCCCCCTATATAAGGGTATAGGGGAAAGAGGAGTGTGTGTTAACCACCGAGGAATATGTCTTCTAAGCGTAGTAGGGAAGGTGTACAGTAGGGTAGTGATTGATAGAGTGAGAGCAAGAACGGAGAAATGAATAGGTGACGAGCAGGGCGGTTCTAGGAAGGGAAGAGGATGTGTAGACCAGATTTTTACCCTGAATTGTGTTGTGGAGAAATATCGGGAGAAATAACAAAAGGTGTATGTTGCCTTTATGGATTTGGAGAAGGTCTATGACAGAGTGGATAGAGAAGGTATGTGGAAAGTACTTAGAATATACGGAGTAGATGGCAAGTTGCTGAAAGCATTGAAGAACATGTATGAGGGTGCAAAGGCGGCAGAACGTGTGGAGAATGAGCAGAGCGAGTTCTTTGACCTGAATGTTGGGTTGAAACAGGGGTGTGTGATGTCCCCGTGGTTGTTTACTGTATATATGGATGGAGTCATGAAAGAAATACAAGGAAGAGCAGTGGATGTTGGTGTGCCGCTGATAAGGGAGGGAAATGAGTGGAAGCTATCTGTACTGCTGCTTGCTGATGATACAGTTCTGATGAGCGATAATGAATGGGAGTTGCAGGGTCTGGTAAATGAGTTTGGAACAGTGTGTGAAAAACGGAATCTGAAGGTAAATGCAGGGAAAAACAAGGTTATGATCTTCGAAAGGCGTGAAGCCACAGAGTGTGAGGTGAAGTTGAATGGTCATGCTATAGAGATTGTCAGCTCATTTAAGTATCTGGGCAGTGTGTTGAGTAAAGATGGGACTATGGATGAAGAAGTGAGGGAGAGGGTGCAACAGGGGAAGAGGGTTGTAGGAACGTTGAAAGCAGTAACAAGAAATAGGGTGGTCAGTATGGAAGTGAAGAAGTCCTTGCATGACAGTGTGGTAATCCCGACACTAACTTACGGAATCGAAGCATGGATGTTCGGGAAGAGACTCAGACCAAGAGTGAGAGCGGTGGAAATTAGTTACTTGAGAAGTGTGTGCGGAGTTACATGGAGGGATAGACAGACGAATGAGGAAGTAAGAAGGAGGTGTGGTGTGGAGGTAGATGTGCTGGAAAGTGTGAAAATGAACAACTTGAGATGGTTCAGCCATATGGAACATATGGAAAGCGAGAGAATGACTTAGAGGGTGTACGAGAGCGAGGTGGAAAGACAGAGAGGGAGAGGTGCACCGAAGGAGAGGTGGAAGGATGGAGTGAGGAAGTATATGGATGAAGGCGGTGCTGGTTGTGAGGAGGGGTGTCGACTGACTGGGGACAGAGGTGCATGGGGGGCGGTTCGTTCTGGGCCACCCCTTCGTGGATCATGGCGTCAGGCAATAGATAGATAGATCGATGTTTAATAGTTACTTACAATATCTGAGAGAGATTTGCTCAAGGTATAGGAGGTATATCATATAAAGAACCTATATCACTGCATCTTCTATATATATATATATATATATATATATATATATATATATATATATATATATATATATATAGAGAGAGAGAGAGAGAGAGAGAGAGAGAGGCAACACGCAAGAAACCATATTAAGCCATCTCTTTCTCAAGGACGAGAGGAAGAAAACACCCAGGATGAGAGGAAGAGAAAATCAAGGACGAGAAGAAGAGAAAATCAAGGACGGAAAATAAGAGAAAATCAAGGACGAGAAGAAAAATAAAATCAAGAAAGAGTAGAAAAGAAAATCAAGGACGAGAGGAAAAGAAAATCAAGGACGAGAAGAAGAGAATATCAAGGGTGAGAGGAAGAGAATCAAGGACGAGAAGAAAATAAAATCAAGGACAAGTAGAAGATAACATCAAGGACAAGAGGAAGACACAATCAAGGACGAGAAGAAGAAAAAATCAAGAACGAACAGAAAATAACATCAAGGACGAGAAGAAGAGAAAATCAAGGACGAGTAGAAGAGAAAATAAAAGACGAGAGGAAGAGAAAATCAAGGACGAGAGAAAGAAAAAATCAAGGACGAGAAGAGAATATCAAGGGTGACAGGAAGAAACAATCAAGGACGAGAGGAAGATAAAAACAAGGGCGAGAGGAAGAGAAAATCAAGGACGAGAGGAAAAGAACATCAAGGACGAGAGGAAGATAAAAACAAGGACGAGAGGAAGATAAAATCAAGGATGAAAGAAAGGAGAAGATTAAGGATGAAAGGAAGAGGAAGAAAAGGACGAAAGGGAAAAGAAGAACAATGAATAAAAGAAGAGAAGAGTAAGGACGAAAGGAAGACGAGAGAAGACGAAAGAAAGAGAAGAAGGAGAAGAGGAGGGACGAAAGGTAGAAAAGAATAAGGCCGAACAAGAAGAGAACAAAGGCGAAAGGAAGGAGGGTTTGAAAATAAAGAAAAGAGAAGAAAAGAAAGTACGAAAAGGAACCATGATCAAGAGAGAAAACGGGAAAGAGGGGAGAGGGGAGACTGTGCCATATCTCCCAAACCCCGACCTTATCAGCCAAACCGCTTTATTGTCAATGGTCACTACAAGAACATGAAACAAGTAGGAGGGGAAGAAGAAGAAGAAGCAGAAGAGGAGGAGGAGAAGAAGAAGAAAAGAAGAAGAAGAAGAAGAGGAGAAATAGAGGAAAAAGAAGATAATTAAAAAGAAGGAAATGAAAAATAATAATAATGATAATACTACTACTAATAATAATGATAATACAAATAATAATAATAAGTAGCCTAGTAGTAGAAGAAAGGAAATCAGAATCAGAATACTTTATTCCAGTAAACAATGGTTAAAATATATTACAATGATACAATCACAGAGTCATATTAAGATTAAAACATGAACACTGGGCACCAGCGCCGCAGCATACTGTATGCCTCGGCACTGTCGACCTTATTTACACTTGTCCTATGGCAGCTAGAGGATTCAAATTTGTATGGGATATACCTTATGATGTTGCTGAACAGTGGAAGTACTCGGCAACCCCCAAGTCCAGCCGCGCGGGTGGGGACGGGCGAGTGGAGAACGCCTGTTTACCCACTCATCTCACCACCTGCGACGGCTCTTTCGACCATATTTACTCTTGTCCTATGGTAGCTAGAGGGTTCAGATTTGTATAGTATGTTCCTTAGGATATTGCCAGACAGTGGCAATTACTGGCAACCCCCAAGTCCAGCTGCGGTGGTGACGCGCGGGAGGAGGGGGGAAGACAGTTTCCCGTTGACCTCGCGAGTGATAGGCTACATCATGTCTGACTTACCTCGTTGCCTCGCGATGTTGGAACAAAAGGAGGAGAGTGGGTATCGCTCCCCCACTGTTCCCCATGACATAGTTGACTCCCCACCAAGTGGGGAAGAGGAGGAGGAGGATGACCCAGACCACATGTCATTCTTCAAAATTCCGCCAGGCTATCGTAGGGGTCAGAAGAGACGAGCTGAGGATGAGAGGGGTCTATTTGCTACACAACAAGTGCGGCGTGGTCCTCCCTCATGTCTGCCTTAACCACCACCTCCCACTGTCTCCCCACTAAAAATACAATGTGAAAACCTATATTTCTAAGTCAGAAGTGCCTAAAACAATGTGTAAAACTCATATTCTAACTATGAAACATACGATAAAGTATAAAATCAATAAACAGAGTGCGTGAGAGAGGCACAGAATGAAAGTGAAAGTTGTGGCAGAGAAGTGTCAGTCAGCTGGCCGTGTGTACGTGCCTGCGTTCTGCTGTTGTCTTGGGCCAATATGGCCGCCCGTCACTATGGTAACCAGGACGCGCGCGGGCCTTGCCACTCGTCGGCATTTATAATATTTGAATCTATGCACATATCACACTGTAACTTCATTTACAATGAAATTATGTGATACATGTTGCTAATATATGAACTATGAAGGCACACATGATGCTCGGGTGGTGTAAATAACCGTCACTCGAAAACTAGAGGCATCGTACATCAGCCATGCTGCCTCGCCCAGCTGTGGTGTGCCGGCGCGGGAGGTTTGAAGAGGCGCCTGGCACCAGCTGATGGCTGAGGCCCCCTCCCTTAGGGCCCCCAAATGACCGAGGTGAGTTTTTGTTTTCTCTTCATCTCTCACCTACAGTATTTAAGCTATTTTAGGGAAAATATTTGTTTTACATTTATTATATATTAGCTGGTGCCCAGTGGGTTAATGCATACGATACTTACATACAATGCATACACAAAATTAAATGGAAGAATACTGATAAAGAAGAAAATAAAAGAAAAACGAGAATAACGAAGAATAGGAGGGAGAAGAAGAAGGAGAGAAAGAGGAAAAAACAGAGAACAAATGCGAAAAAGTGAAGACAAAGTAGTGCAACCAAATACATAGTAAAACAGAAGTGGGAAAACGTAAATATCAAGTAAGAAGACAAGAGAGAGAGAGAGAAGAAAAGGGAGACAGGGAGAGAGGGGAAGAGGAAGGAGGAGAGACGGGAGACAGAGAGCTAGTGATGGGAAGAGGGAGGAGGAGAGACGGGAGACAGAGAGTCAGGGGAAGAGGGAGGAGGAGAGACGGGAGACCGAGAGTCAGGGGAAGAGGGAGGAGGAGAGACGGGAGACAGAGAGAGAGAGAGGCGGAGAGGTAAGCAAGTGATAGAGGAAGGAGAACATGGAGGAAGGAGGTAGAGAAAGCTAAGAAGTGAATTATAGAAAGCGTGACCACACACACTGACAGAGGATAATACCAATGCTCCACCTGTTTGTTATCACCCTACCTTCCTTCATCCCTGTTAACCCTTTCAAGATACGAGGGCGCATTACATTTCAAAATTCTGGCTATTATTAGACGATTTTATTTAGATTAGGAAAGTTATATGAAAGTCAGAGGGTAAGATTAAATTGTCTTTATCCTTATTATTTCCACATATCCTTCCTACGCTGTATAAAATCGTCTACTGATAGCCAACAAATATGTGAAAATGCATCATAATCCTCAAGGGGTTATCTTCTGCTGCTGCTCATTTCTGTTCTCATCTTCCCCCTCTTCCTCCTTCTCCCCTCCCTCGTATATGCATTTGTTCACCTTCTTTCCCATCTTCCTCCCTTCGTCCATCCTTCCTATTTCTCTCTTCCTTCCTCCGTGTCCCTCCCTTTTTCATTCCTTTATTCGCTACCTCTCTGCCGTTTTTTTCCTCTTTGTCATTTTTCCTACCTTCCCTTCCTCCTTCCTTCCTTTGCCATTTGATTCTCTCTCTGCGCAAAATAACAGGTTGCTAAAGGAAGATATTACTATTTATTTGTATTTATCTTATTTTCTACTCACTCTTACTAAATTATATCTCTCTATCTATCAAGTACGGAACACAAAAACAGTTGCTCGATCTCTCATTTTTTTTTTCAAATTGTTTTGTTATAAATACCTTATTTGATTGTTAAAGGGTTTCCTTATCACTGCAGCATTTTTTCTCTATCCATTTATTAGCTATTCTCGTTACTTTAATAAGCGGTAGAAGAACCAATAATTCCCAAAATGGGAATTCGATTCTATGGGTTTCTGTTTTAATTTAGTTACCTCCAAACTTTTGGGTGAGGGCTGGTCCTATCCAGAGTGAGATTTGGCATACTCTACCCAACCTTAGCCGTTTCTGTCTGTCTCTTTTACTGTTCTACTTTTCCTTCTGGGGCAGGAGGATAGGAATCCTCCTCCCTTTGTAAAATTCACCTACTAGACGAGGCACTCACATTAAAAAAAAAAAAAAAAAAAAAAAAAAAAAGGGCGAGGGAACACGAAAGTAGTCCCAGACTCTAGGAATTGGAACTTTAAATGTTGTTTCTGTTCGGACTCTGTCTCAAGTCGGCCACCCTCAGCTATGTGGTATGTGCCTGAGTATATACTGTATATATGTATACATACATAATTATACAGTACACCTCCAAACCAGTTTATTGACAGGAAGAACTATCTGTCAGAGTTTGAGGTTACTGATAGCCTGCTACTAGAGGGTTATCAACATTTTGAAAAAAAAAGACTTACGAAAAAAAAAAATCGTTTTGTGGCGATTTTTAAATTAGTCTAGCTCCCGCTACAGTTTATTAGTCTAGCTCCCGCTACAGTTTATTAGTCTAGCTCCCGCTACAGTTTATTAGTCTAGCTCCCGCTACAGTTTATTAGTCTAGCTCCCGCTACAGTTTATTAGTCTAGCTCCCGCTACAGTTTATTAGTCTAGCTCCCGCTACAGTTTATTAGTCTAGCTCCCGCTACAGTTTATTAGTCTAGCTCCCGCTACAGTTTATTAGTCTAGCTCCCACTACAGTTTATTAGTCTAGCTCCCGCTACAGTTTATTAGTCTAGCTCCCGCTACAGTTTATTAGTCTAGCTCCCGCTACAGTTTATTAGTCTAGCTCCCGCTACAGTTTATTAGTCTAGCTCCCGCTACAGTTTATTAGTCTAGCTCCCGCTACAGTTTATTAGTCTAGCTCCCGCTACAGTTTATTCTTTTATTAACATTGTCTATTCAAAATTACAAGGAATATTGTTCAAATTAACGTACAAAGTGTAAGCGAAAATCATCTGATAAGAAACTGCTTTACAGCAAATGTTGTACTCCTGTGAGTGCTTCATCCACCGATACAGCCAGGGTAACATTGTATCCAAGTTTGAAATCCAAAATAAGTGATCATATTATTATGAGGGCTTTTTCTGTGACTTGTAATTTATAGAATGTATAAAATCGTCATACTACAGGTGATATGGGGCAGGTAACAGACTTGATGTAGGCATATTTTTAACATCGATATTGTGACCCCAAAGATAATTATATTAGCAGTTATAGTGATCATAGGATATCAGATTAGAGATAATTTTCTTTTTGGACACCCTTCTCCCTCATGGCCTAATTATGTTTTTGATTTTCAGACGTCCGCCCCATTAGTTTGGTGACTTTCAGACTTTAAAACCTTTCGCACCATTTCATTGTAAATATTCAACCTTTCGAGTAGGAGCTTAAGGGGTAACTGAGAAAATCTGTATCCATTTGACTTTTAGAGGTATTTCCTAAGTTGATTAAAATTGTTTAATATTGTCTAACATATAATTAAGTTGATTCCATCGTACAACAATATCATTTGCATATAGTAATGATGATGATACTACAACAACAACTACTACTACTACTACTACTACTACTACTACTACTAATAATAATAATAATAATAATAATAATCGGATTATTTCGAATCGTTAGCCAATGACGCTAAGAATACACAACTCCCTAACCTATAGTATTGTATGTGGTCAACAGACTGACCTTGGCTGCCATACACATCCCACCGAGGTGATAGGACGTTGGCATGAGACTTTATTAGCCCCCTGTGGCCTGCCCACCCATACATAACCTCCACGGTCAGGGAATGTTCTTGTAAAACAATCTACCCTGCCAGTAGTGGAATCGAACCGCTAGAACCAGCGCTTAAAGTACAGAGACTTTGATCGCTTGGCCAACCGTACCACAGTTCAGTTTAGGATGGTTCTGTGAAAGTTATAGAGCTGCTTGTTACAGTTTTTATAAAATCAATGTCAAGAAGTAGTACCCAAGGTTAATAGACCCAAAACCCCTACCGAAGAGCCCGAAGACCAGATAAATTATTATCAACATGATAGGTAGCATTTGATTCACGAACAGCTCCAGCTATCGATAAATTGTGGTAGCCGTTTCAGGAAGTGTTGAGCATTTCGTTAACCAACTTTGCTATGATACCTGTGATATTAGAATGGCTCTGACAAGAAAATAAATGAATACGAATAAAATCAAACTTATGTGATAGCGCCCCTATCATTTGAAAAAGAAAAAACAAAAACAAAATTAAATCACCTACCCTAAATGGACGTACTACAGTCGCCTCTTTGTCTTTTTTTATTATTAAGGTGAAAGTTACAAAGTGGTGTACAATCTATCTTATTCTAGTTACATTGTAGTTTATCTTATTGTACCAGTACCTCCCTACAATCAACCTAGTTGTTCCCCAATTCGTCCTTCCGCCACGACCATTTCAAAGTCCAAGTCTCTCACTCTTGTCCTCTGTAGCGGGGAGGACCTTGTACCCCTGAGACATAGGAGTACAGACCTGAGAAGAGAGAAAGAGAGCCGGCATCTCATCCAAGTTATGACTTGGCTTCTATGCTGGCGCTATTTCTCCGATATTTGTTCAGCTAATCTGGCATAGAAGACACTTGCAGAAGGTCCCATACCTCCCGACGATGAGAAGACCAGAGGAGTAAAGCTTCCTTGATCCCTGTTCAAAATTCTTTCTTCATAAGCGCGTTTTTTCTCACTTTCGTTTCTCAAGTATGCCGCCTTGTGTCCTCGCTCACGATATGTTTGTGCTCTTGGGTTGAAGATTCTGATGTCGAAAAAAGCCCGTTGTCCCCTCGTCCAAAAACCTCGAGCACTTACGTCCACTCTTGCTTCATTTGAAGTATTTGCAGTATTGTGGGCCAAGCGCTGTCCGTCCATAGGCAGAAGTTCCGGTTCGATTCTGACATCATGGCACACCTCGTCCAGCATTTGTGCAGTGATGTCTCGTACTTCATCATCGCCTCTTTGTCTGCTGCACCACTGACCTCTTTACCGCTGCAGCCACCTCAGCTCCCACCAGAACTGCCGACACCTCTGTATAGGCTATAGTACTATGCCTCAGCCTATCCATCCACACGGCTGACAATTCATTAATATAGAGCATTTCCACGTCGCTTCTCTCATACTGGGGTGGCTCCGAGGGACTTCTATCTCTATCTATCTATTACCTGACGCCGTGATACCCGAAGGGGTGGCAGCGAACGAACCGCCCCATGCACCTCTGTCCCCAGTCAGTCGACGCCCCTCCTCCCAACCAGCACCGCCTTCATCCACATACTTCCTCACTCCATCCTTCCACCTCTCCTTCGGTGCACCTCTCCCTCTCTGTCCTTCCACCTCGCTCTCGTACACCCTCTTAGTCATTCTCTCACTTTCCATACGTTCCATATGCCCGAACCATCTCAAGTTGTTCATTTTCACACTTTCCAGCACATCTACCTCCACACCATACCTCCTTCTTACTTCCTCATTTGTCTGTCTATCCCTCCATGTAACTCCGCACGCACTTCTCAAGTAACTCATTTCCACTGCTCTCACTCTTGGTCTGAGTCTCTCAACCAACGTCCATGCTTCGCTTCCGTAAGTTAGTGTCGGGATTACCACACTGTCATGTAAGGAATTCTTCACTTCCATACTGACCACCCTATTTCTTGTTACTGCTTTCAATGTTCCTACAACCCTCTTCCCCTGTTGCACCCTCTCCCGCACTTCTTCATCCATAGTCCCATCTTTACTCAACACACTGCCTAGATACTTAAAAGAGCTGACGATCTCCATAGCCTGACCGTTCAACTTCACCTCACACTCTGTGACTTCACCCCTTTCGAAGACCATAACCTTGCTCTTCCCCGCATTTACCTTCAAATTCCGTTTTTCGCACACTGTTCCAAACTCATTTACCAGACCCTGCAACTCCCATTCATTATCGCTCATCAGAACTGTATCATCCGCAAACAGCAGTATAGGCAGCTTCCACTCATTTCCCTCCCTTTTCAGTGATACACCAACATCCACTACTCTTCCTAGTATTTATTTCATGACTCCATATATACAGTAAACAACCACGGGGACATCACACACCCCTGTTTCAACCCAACATTCAGGTCAAAGAACTCGCTCTGCTCATTCTCCACACGTACTGCCGCCTTTGCACCCTCATACATGCTCTTCACTGCTTTCAGCAACTTGCCATCTACTCCGTATATTCTAAGTACTTTCCACACACCTTCTCTATCCACTCTGTCATAGGCCTTCTCCAAGTCCATAAAGGCAACATACACCTTTTATTGCTTCTCCAGATATTTCTCCACAACACAATTCGGGGTAAAAATCTGATCTACACATCCTCTTCCCTTCCTAAAACTTCCCTGCTCGTCGCCTATCCATTTCTCCGTTCTCACTCTCACTCTCTCAATCACTACCCTACTGTACACCTTCCCTACTACGCTTAAAAGACATATTCCTCGGTGGTTAACACACACTCCTCTTTCCCCTTTGCCCTTATATAGTAGGACTATTATGCCAGTCTTCCAGTCATCGGGTGCACTCCCCTTTTCCCATGCTAGTTTGCACATTTTCCATACCCATTCAATCACTAAAATCTCACCACCGTACCTCAACATTTCCCCACACACTCCATCTGATCCTGGTGCTTTCCCCAACTTCACTCTTTTCTTGGCATCCCACACTTCTGACCTCCTGATCCCCACCTCCTCCTCCACTACTTCTCCTCTTCTCCCTCCCATACCATATCCAACTATGTTTGCTGGCTCTTCATTCCTTATATTACATTTAGCAACTCGTTGAAGTACTCCCTCCATCTTTCGACTCTCTCTTGCTTCTCGGCTAGCATTTTCCCATTCTTATCTTTCACATTGTTACTGTTTCCCTTGCTACCTTCCCTAACTTTCTGACTTCTTTCCAGAACAGTTTCTTACACTCCCTCCATTTTACATTCAGATTCCTTCCAAATTCCTATTTTTTGTTTTTTGTTTTTGTTTTTTGTTTTTTCTATGTGATTGAGGGAGGCAAAAGGCAGAAGTGCCTATAGCGAGTGCCTCCCCCATAGTTGAAAGAGTGACAGGGCCAAAATCAAGGGACGTTCGAGCCAAAATGCCTGGACACACGGAGTTTGAAGCAATTTAAGTCATAGGAAGAGGGAAAGACTGATTCTGAGAGAGAGTTCCAGAGCTCAGCTGTTGAGTAGAAGAAAGTTTGAGAGTAACTTTTCACTTTTGGGTTGGAGAGTTGCACAGAGTAGGGGTGGGATTGAGTTGCAAGACGGGTACCACGTGCCCAACGTAAAGGAGGTGGTATACACTGGGAAAGCTCTGAGGAACACTGATTATTATAGTAGCGATAGAATAGCGAGAGAGATGCAACATTGCGGTGGAGAGAGAGAGAGATTGCAGAGAGTTGGTGAGTGGACGGGAGTTAATGATACGAAAGGCCTTCCTTTCAACTTTGTCTAGGAGAGCGGTGTGAGAGGAACCTCCCCACACATGTGAACAATACTCAATACAAGGACACACTATGCCCCTGTACAGAGCAAGAAGCTGTGCAGTGGAAAAGAACCCCCTAAGGCGGTTGAGCACACCCAGCTTCTGGGAGGCTGCCTTAGCAAGACTGGTAATATGGTCCTTCCAACTGAGAGCAGAAGAAAAGGAGGCACCAAAAATATTGAGAGAAGATGAAGGATTGATTTTTGCATTGTTGAAGAATAAGGGATAGTCCGCTGGGAGTTCCTTACGGGTAGATAGATGGAGAAATTGGGGTTTAGAAGCATTAAAGGTAACAAGGTTTTCTCTGCCCCAATTGGAGATAGTATTTAGATCAGAATTTAAGAGTTCTATGGCTTCATTACGTTTGTCGTTGAGGGATTGCTGGCGGGGGCGTTCTGAAAAACTAATGGAATCATGTAAGGTTGAGTCGTCTGCGTATGAATGGATGGGAATTGAGGTACAGTTGAGGAGATCATTTATAAAAATTAGAAAGAGAATAGGAGATAGGACAGAGCCCTGAGGAACACCGGAGTTTATAGGGTGAGGAAGTGAACAATGGCCGTCCACAACCGCGGCTATAGAACGGCCGGAAAGGAAATTAGAGACAAAGGCACAGATGGAGGGATAGAAACCGAAGGAGGGTAGTTTAGAAATTAAAGATTTGTGCCAGACTCTATCGAAGGCTTTCGATATGTCTAGTGCAATAGAAAAAGTCTCACCGAATTCACGAAAGGAGGATGACTAAGAGTTAGTAAGATATGAAAGAAGATCACCAGTAGAGCGACCCTTAATTAAGGAAGCCATACTGGCGATCTGAGAGCAGATTATGAGAAGAGAAATGCTTAAGAAATTTGGAAGCAAGAATAGTTTCAAAAACTTTAGAAAGACAAGAGATGAGAGCAATTGGACGATAGTTGGAGGGTTGAGAGTGGTCACCCTTCTTTGGGACAGGTTGAATGTGAGCAAATTTCCAGCATGAAGGGAAGACGTTAGAGGATAGACAGAGACTTTCCTTCACTACTCTTTTCACCATTCTCTTACAGAACGCATATCCATTTTGTCTGGATGAATGAAACTGTCTAAGTGAGCTCATTACACTTTGTTGCAACCTATAGTATGTCAACACACTCACTCACACACACACACACACACACACACACACACACACACACACACACACGTCCCCCTCTTCTCCAACCCCCCAACCCCACTCTCCCTCTCATCTTTCCCGGTAACACGTGATGTATGCCAAGTCATTTTTTGCTCCAGACTTTCATTATATTTTTCCTTCATTTTGCTCACCGTCCTAAGTGGGTTATCGGGTTAGTGACAGAGAGAGAGAGAGAGTTACACAAATACTCAGACCACACAGACCTTGCGGTCCCTACTAGGTGGTCCGGCCTTATATTAATACTACTAGACAGGAACAGTTTATAGCAGAAGAATAGGACAGCAAAGTAGAAGGCTCTCTCTCCCGACCCTCCGCTCCCTCCGGTTAAAAAGCCGTACCTTATGGGTCAGGAAATGCCCACAAGGAAAGTTTTTATAGAGTATAGAAAGAAATCAGTTTGAAAGAGAAATTACACAAACCTACTGATTAAATCATATTAATCCAATCTTCATCAGATGATCTCTCATTCAACCTGTCCCAAGGAAGGGTGACCGCTCTCAACCCTTCAACTATCGTCCAATTGCTCTCATCTCTTGTATCTCCAAAGTTTTTGAAACTCTTCTTGCTTCCAAATTTCTTAAGCATTTCTTTTCTCATAATCTACTCTCAGATCGCCAGGCAAGGGTCGCTCTACTGGGGTCATATCAGCTAAATATTTAAGAAGGGAAAGAGAAATGACCCAGGGAATTATAGACCAGTCAGTTTGACAAGTGTTGTGTGTAAACTAATGGAAACGGTAATTAGAGAAGGAATAATGGATCATATGAAGTCAAAAAACTTTTCAGTGGGAGACAGTTCGGATTCTTGCCGGGGAGTTCGACGGTACTACAGCTAATTAAGGTGGTAGATGATTGGATGCAAATTCTAGAAGATGGTGATGTAATAGACGTGGTATATTGCGATTTTATGAAGGCCTTCGATAAGGTCCCACATAAAAGGTTAATAGAGAAAGTTAGAAGCTATAATATAGGGGAGAAATGTGTGAAATGGATAGAAGCCTTCCTGAAAGATCGGAGACAGAGGGTATTGGTGAATGGAATAGGCTCGGGGTGGAGGGAAATTACAAGTGGGGTACCTCAGGGATCTGTGTTGGGGCCATTGCTGTTCGTTATATTTATCAACGACTTGCCTGAAGTTATAACTAATGGAAGTGAGGTATACCTACCTGTATGCGGATGACACTAAAACTGTATAGAAGAGTGAGGAGTAAGGAAGATATGGGGTTTGCTTCAAGGCGATGTAGCGGGCATGGAGGGAGGGTGTGGGCATTGGTTGATGCCTGTTCATCCAAAAAAATGCAAGTACATGCGGATTGGGACCAGCAAGATAGACAAGGTAGGATACAGTATGTATGAAGCGATGGAGGAAGTGAGTGCAGAAAAGGATATAGGAGTAGTGATAGATAATAAGTTAAATTTCTCAGAACATTTAGCGGAAAAGATAAACAAAGCCAATCGAATTGTAGGGCTGATAAGGAGGACATTTGTGTCACTTGACGAAGAAATCTTCAGGAATCTATATACAGCGCTGGTTAGGCCACACCTGGAATATGCAAACCAGGTGTGGGCTACATATATGGTAAAGGATATAGAAGCAGTGGAGAAAGTGCAGAGAAGAGCTAGCAAGCTGGTACCAACGTTGAAGAACGCGGGCTATGAGCAGAGGTTGAGGACACTGGGACTTCCGACACTGGGATATAGGAGAAAGAGAGGGGCGATGATAGAGCCTTTTAAGGTAGTGTCAGGAAAGGACGATGAGGATGTGTGTGATGGTATCTTCTTGATGCGGGAGGGAACAAGAACGAGAGGACACTCTAAGAAAATTTACAAAGAAAGAAATAGGCTTGAGAAGGCGAAGAACTAATTTTGGGATAGAGGGGTAAATGAGTGGAACGCACTGCCAAGTATGTAGTCGATTCCGAAATCAATAAGCGGAGTTTGAAAGTAATCTTGATATAAAGCATGGGGAAGACAAGATTTTGAAGTTTGATTATAAAACCAAAATACAGAATAGTAAAAGTGTTGCGTCTGCTACCGCCGCCGCCAACACCCGTGAACGATCCCCCGCAGCAGTGCAAGCACTGGTACTGAGCTGGATACACCAGGCATAGTTGCCTTTTTCCATGAGGATCTAGGTAAGAAACTGTAGAAAAACTAAACTCTTGCGCTCATCCATCCTTTCGGGACTTCGGTGAGAGACCTTTCTATTGCAACTTAGACATACCGAAGGCCTTTTCGATTAGAGTCGAGGCAAAACATCTTTCATCTCTACAACTTACCCTCCTTCGGTTTCTATTGCTCCATCTGTGCCTTGTGTCTCTAATTGTCCTTTCCGGCCGTACCATAGCTGCGGTTGTGGATTGGTCATCGTTTACTTCCTCATCCTATTCAACTCTGATGTTCCTCAGGGCTCTGTCCTATCGCATATTATCTTATAAGTTTCATAAATGATCTTGCTCCAAGTCCCATCCATTTTCATACACAGAAGGACTCTACCCTACTTACTCAATTAGTTTTCCAGTACGCAAGCCAGACAATCCCTCAAAGGACAAACGTAATGAAAGACCATACAACCACTTATCTTCTGATCTAAATTACTATTTTCCAATTGTGGTAGAGAAAAACCTTGTTGCCTTTAATGCTTCCAACAACCCAATTTCTCCATCTATCTACCCCATCCGGAAACTCCCAGCGGCACTATCCCTTATTCATTCAACAATACAAAAATCAATCCTTAATCTTCTCTCAATATTTTTGGTGTCTCTGCTTCTTCTGCTCTCACTGGGAAGGACCATATTACCAGTATTGCTAAGGCAGCCTCCCAGAAGCTGTGACTGTTGCTCAAACTACCTCAAGGGGTTCGTTACCCCTGCACAAGCTTCTTGCTCTGTACAGGGGAACAGTGTTGTTGCCCGTTGTATTGCGTATTGTTCACAATGTGTGGGGCGGTATCCTCTCACACTGCACTCCTAGACACAAGTAGGAAAGGAAGGCCTTGTTGTATAATTAATTCCGTCCACTCACAACTCTCTGCAAACTCTCTCTCTCTTCGCCTCAATGTGGCAATCTTCTCTCGCTATTCTACTCGTCTTTACTTACCAATAATCAGTGCTTCTCAGAGCTCTCCTAGTGAATACCACCTCCTCTACGTAGGGTATGTGGTACCCATCTTGCAACACAATCCCACCCATACTGTGCAACTATCCATCCATGAGTGAAAAACGTTACTCTCAGTCTTTCATTCTATTCAAACAGCTGAGCTCTGAGAACTCTCTCCCAGAATCAGTCTTTCCCTCTTCCTATGGACTTAAATTGCTTCAAAACTCCGTGATGTCCAGGCATTTTGGGCTTTGAAACGTCCACTTGATTTTGGGCCCTGTCACTCTTTGAACTCTGGGGGGAGGCACTCGCCTACAGGCAGTTCTGCCTTTTGGCTCCCTCACTCCACCATAGAAAACAAAAAAAAAATCTTAAACGTTTATCAATTGCATTACTGTCGACCCTTGGTAAACTATTCCACTCTTTATCCACACTGTATTTGAAGATTTTTGTTGTCACATATAGGCATACTTTTTTCTAATTAATTTTATTCAATTACTTCGGGTTGCAGCATTGTTATTAGTCGTGAACAGTGCACTGATGTCTACTCTGTCAAATCCTTTAAGTGTCTTATAATTACTCAATAAGTTGGCCTCGTAACCTTCTTTTCTTGAGCGAGAACAAAATTAATGTTATTAATACTATTTTTTCATAATATGGCTTGTTTTTTCAGAGGGCATTAGTTTAAGTTGCTTACGCTTCTCATATGTTCGTTGTTTTTAACGTACTTTTCTTGAGGATACGGGGACCAGAACTTGGGAACGCCATATTCAAGATGCGGGTCTAACAATGATTTTGAAGACACACTGCCAAAATAATGTTTTCGTTTTATAGGTAGACTATGTCAAGCGCCGTAGGTGAGTTCATTAAAAGTAAATAATTTCTTATATTAATTCGAGGAGGTTTGTTAGGTACGATTTTCTGTTCCTAAATGCCGTGCTGGCTGTTCTTATTAATTCATTAGATTTGAGATACTCAACTATTTTAATCTCTGTAAAATGTTTCAAGAATGTTTCCTATTACTGACGTTAAGCTTATAGGTCTTTAATTACTAGCATTTGGGTCGATCAACCTTTTTGTAAATGGGTTTTGTGAATGTTGGCTGTTTTCCTATCATTTAGAGACGTTGCCCTGCTGTAGTGAGAGTTAAAGATAATTGGTCAGGGAAGATTCGCATATCTCTTCTTTTACTTGTTTTACTATCCTATTATGGAAATGGATCAGGCCCCGGAGTCTTGTTGATGTTTATTTACATAAATATTCACTTGCGGTGATTAGTAAAGTTTCCTACTATTTGAATTGTTGTTACTGCCCAATGGTTTGTAATTATTTCTTTACTGTCGTTCGTGTTATGCCCTGTTTTTCTACAGGATTAACTTGGGTAATGTGAGTTATAACTGACTGGCTATATAAGGCTGCATGCACCAATACAAGGTATGAGGAATAGAGAACACCAAAATAAAACACACCGGTAACAAGACACACGATCACGTTTATTTAAGAATGTTAAATAGGGTAGCATAAGAACAAGTATGAATACTCGTACAAGACAACATGATAGAAATGAACCGCTAGCATTAGTGGGATTTCTGGATGGGGAGCCTAGTCTCCCACTTCCAACGTTCAGGTATACTCTTCTGATCACTGGGTTTGGTTCGCAAGTTTTTTTAAATATACTGGAAGGACCTCCAATGTTACTTATAGATTCAATTTCACTAATTAGATTTATTACTGGCAGGTCTGGGTGCACAAGTAGTAGTTCACAGACTAGAATTTAGACACGCGTATGTTTTAGAGCACGACGAATTCTAGGTAACCTCAGGGGGGTACTGATCCTAAGTTTTATATTCTTATGGCATGCGAAATACGGTAGAAACACAAATCATGTGGGCGAACGTTAGATATCACTAGGGTTTTACTTCTATGTAATAATATCTGGATTAAAAGGTTAAATTACGAGAGTTAATGTCGCCTGTTATTTAAGTAAACACTGAATAGGCTTAGCACCTTCCCAAATGGAAATGGTTAATATATATTATTATGACATTACAATGGGCCAAAGATATAGCCACTTCATAGAAAGATTAATAAGTGAATTTCTAATTAGTACTGTAACACGTTAGTACTTAATAAAGTGAATCTTGGGTAGTAATTTGGTTGGATCTGGTCCTGGTTATCTTGCGGCCGTGATGTTGGAAGGTGCTAGCTAACGACTGGTTCGCGGCACGTCCAGGTGGTCCATATGTAAGAAGTTCTCAAGACGGTATCTCTTGGCGATCGTTGCGGCTACACGCTTATATACCCACTGGTGTGTGTGAAGGTTATTAAGAGCGTGCACGTAGCTTCCATTGTACGTGGACAGATGCTTCTATACTCAAATCTGCCCAACAGAGTCTGCCAGGCTCTGGAATCTCAAATCTCAGGAACAACTCAAGGGCAGAGATAGAGGTCAACTTAAGGGGGCCAGGGCCACTGGTTGGTGTCTATCTTTCACCCACTGATTTTACGGGGGGCGGGGGCATTGCTAGTCCATGAGCACAGGCCAGATATCTGGTACCACCTGGGGTGGACTAAACACCGATACTGGCTACTAAAATGTTTCATAGAATGTGAACTGTAAGTACTATTAAGATATGATAGCCTCCCCCCCTCTCGGCACTGGTAGCTTTATTCGTCTCCATAATTTTTTTGATCCTTGCCAAAATAGGGGCGACGGCCCATACCCAAAAATAAAGATTTTTAGCGTGACGCTCGGCGTCGTTTTCCTCATTTTCTTTAAATATCCATGCACACAATCATCGCGAAACTTTGCACACCTATGTAGAATTATATTCTTACCAGAGTTGGTCCTAGGGATTTTTCAAATTTCCTCTTATTTCGGAATATACGCTATATTTTGGGTATTTTCCTCTAAAATCTAGAATAACTCCGTAAATCTGGGGGAACATTGAAAACGATATTCTAACAGCTCGTGTAGAGTATTTGATTCTCAACAAGAATTATTACGATGTGTATGTCAAAGTTTCTCCATTATTTAGGGGTTTATTTCATATTTGGGGATTTGTTGTTATATTTTGGGGATAATGTATTATAAGAAGGTGCAAACATATGTTGAGTGGTTTCCGGTAAGGTGTGTTGTTTGTTCATGGTTTAATGGTGCTATTTTTTGCAGGAGTGTGTAGACTGTTTGACGGCAGGATGGAACCATCTGCGAGGAAGAGAGCAAGGATCGACTGTATCATCCAATGCTCTGATGATGACAGCGATTGCTCTGGTGTCACCAAAGGATTTGCCGACTCCTGGAAACACATTGATCAGGGCTGCAGAAATCAGGCAGCGTGATCCAGTCACTGGAAGCAGCCAAGCGGCCTTGAAGAAGGGAGGAATACCCCACATACATTATCACCGTAAATGTCGCGGTCTCTTTTACAATGACGAAGTCACTGGATTCGATCCTTGCCAAGGGTGCAAGATAGAATCAGCAA